>BPLT01000020.1:2400000-3000000 GCA_019656295.1 Rhododendron mucronatum var. ripense
GTTTGGATTGAATTAATCCTCGTTACCTCCGCTTGGAAATCTTCATGAGAGAGTCCATTCTCTGAATGATACAGCTTGATTGCCACTGCTGTATGGTTTAACCTCCCTCTATACACATTCGTCGAATCACCAGCAGATTTCAACCTCAATCGCTCCGAGAAATTATCCGTGGCAACCCTAATCTCCTCAGCCATAAACTCTTTACATTCAAAGCTCGAGTCAGTCAACCGGTTGGCCATCCCTATTGCGTCCTTCTCCTTGCAAAACTCAATCCTACGCTGCAAAACGTCTCTCTGCCTCCTCCACTCTTCAATCTCGCGAAGCATCTCCACTCTTTTAGTCACCGCCTTCTCAAGCTCTGCCTCAACACGATATTTTGCAAGGGACGATTGTTGGAGTCTATTGGAGAGCTCGTGTTGGAGTTCCAGCATTGAACTAAGCTTACCCTTCTTCCCTTCAACTTCATTTCGAACTTCACAGACTTCGTCTTCCGTGTTGTCTAATTCTTTCTTTAGATCAACTCTTGTTGCAATCTCTTCATCTATACGAGCTTCAAGTTCCTCAGACTGATATAAACAAAAAAGAGAACGGTTTTGTTTGTTAAGTTGCTTACTTCGGTGCAGTTTGGTAAAATTGAAAGTGGAAAGTTAGGTTTCTAAAACTGAAATGCTAAAATTCAAATACTGGAAAACAAACCTATTTGATACAAGATTCGAATTTCCAAAGGGTTAAAGAGATTACCCGATGTGTGCATAAGCAAATAGCCCATTCAGCTCTAGCATTTCTTTCAACATTGGCCTTGGCTTCTTTTTTCTTCAATTCGGTCACATCACGCGCTCTTTGAATTTTAATCCTCAACATCTCAACTGTATCTCCAGCACTCTGACATTATCACAAAATGGGAAATTTTCACTTCTATTGAAGCCAAAAAAAATAAATAAAAAAAGAACCATTTCATTGTTAAAATTTGATTTCTAATGAGCATCAAATGGATTTGGCAAGCCTTGCATCCAAACATGCCAAATGAGGCTATCACTATCCTATGCAAATGAAGTCAAAAGATGAGAAAGATAATGAAAACAAAGGTCATTGACGGAAGCAAATTAAGTGGACTTGTTCAACATAAAACATCATCAGTTTTGAAATTACTGACAACTAATCACTGCCACTTTTGACCACACAATTCAATCTAAATTTCAAAAAATCTAAAAACAAGAAAATTTACCTTATTTTCCTGCACATCTGGACCATTCCACAAGGTTTCATTCTCTGCCTCTGGCCCTTCTTCATCAGAATTCAAAGATATCAGTTGATGGAAATAACTCTCAATTTCTTCCACATTATTTTCCCATTGATCCGGGAAACGACTAGGCGTTGAAGATGATGCTGTGGGACATAGATTTTTCTCATTCGGTTTTATTTGCCCTGACCAATCTCTAAGAGTACCCTTTCCGTTAGGCCTAACTCCTTGATCATCCTCTATGAATCCTTTGCTATTTTCTTCCCTCAGGAAAACCAATTTCCCTCCACTGAGTATGAATAATTGACAGAACTCCGGTTTGCGATGATGTATATGAAATGATCCACTAAGTGCGCCGTGAGATTTTCTGCAGATATTGAAAGCAGAGAAAACAATAATTAAATCTTGAAATTCATAAATTTTACTAAAAAAAAAATCTCGAAAGCCACATATGATCCAAGAACTAGAATTGAGAAATTTCCTCAGAAAATCGCAATATAGTACAGTTTATACTAAACAAATAAAGTCTTATTACCCAGATGAGGACTTCATGAGTGTAATCTCCATGACCAATTTGGTTATCCGAAAACGCGATATCAATTCCAGTAAGAGTTTCTGGAGAGGCTCATTGCATTTCCCAATTTTTAAAACTTCAGCTTTGACCTACGAAAATTCCGGAATCAATGTTTTCAAGTGTTAGAGCAAAATGTATAGCAAATTGCCCATATACTTCCACTTTATGCCAATATTATTAAGAAGAATATTGTATAGGTATCTGATCAGACCTTGCCACAAAAAGCTTTGTATCTAGATAGTAACTTGTCATTTTCCTCTTCCTTCATCTTCCTAAGACCTTCCAATCTCTCATCACTCATGTAATTTGCAGGAAGTCTTCCCACTGCCAAACACAAGATTAAACCCAAATAACCAGTTGAAGATTCCTTAATCAATTCAAGGAAAATGATCATATGCATGAACATTTACAATTTTTTTTTAATATTCAGGTGTCCGGGCCAGCTTACTCGCACCTTGACTAATCTAGAGACCATATACCCACTTGTCCACTAGTGCAGCCGGAGCAAATGCTCCGTATGGACTGGCCCCAAATGAGTTGATGGCACCTAATAAGTTTCGAGCCTGAGACCTCAAGAGGGAACAAACACCTAAAAATCTAAGGCCTTGACCACTAGACGTAGCCTTTTGGGTTATGGATGAACAATTATATACATATGCATTACAGAAAATTTCAAAAGAAGACCTCTTCATGTGAAACGGATACATTGAGCGGCTCGATCATCAAAATTCGATCGGAAAATTTGAGGTTTTTTTATATGTTTTTTTTGTGTCCCCGAAACCGTCCCATATATATAGGTATATGTAGTTATATGACTTACAGACTTACATGGGGTGTAAACATAATCTTTGGATGTGTTGTTAGCTGCATGTAGAAAGAGAATCACTATGGAGATTGAAGGAGAAGACCACTTTCTTAGTGCCCATTCCAAAGTTGCAAACCCTTCCTGTGGATCAGTTCCAATGGCAACATAGACCTTTTCTGCTACTTTAGTATCCATTGTAAAGCTTCTTCACCCACTATCTCAATTTCATCAGAAAACCAAAATTTGGCTGGCGAGTTTGCTGAGAAAGTGTGGATCTTGGCCACACCAGCCACCCAATGAAGAATAATGGCTCAAACAATTTCTTGAAGAAGAAAGTGTGAAACTAGAACCTGTAAAGAAAAAGAAATGGGGGAGGTTGTATTTGATGTCCAGGTTTCCAAAAGGTCCGTAAATGACTGTTTGCCTTGGAGGTTTTCAAAAGGGAGAGTATAAAGATACGACCTTTGCTTCAAATTTGAGAACGCAAAACTTTGACATCTTTAAAAAGAAACCATCCAATCAATATGCCAATTCTATATTTTCTTTCTAAAATCTATTTTTAATCCTCTTATTATTTTCATTATTATCAAATTACGAAAAAGATTCGGGGGACTCACGCAATAAAATAATCAACGAAAAAATTGACATCTTATCTACTACACGTAAAATTTGACATCAGATGGGAGATGCCGAATGCCAAATAAGTAATAAGTAGTTGACAAACGTCAATTCTTTCACTTGACATGTCACGTCAAATTCGATAGAGATATTCTAATGAAACTAGACTATTCGCTTTATTTGTCTCTTTCTATATGTGGAGATTGGAGGTAGGACGGCAAAGTTTTGGGCTTTGTATTTATATATACTAGCAGTGATGCCAAAGGGACAATTGGATCCTCTTCATTGGGTATTTGATTGATTTGATATGTTGTTTGAATTTTTATATGGATGTTGCTATGAAGCCTTTTCTCGTTTCATTTTATAATTGAGATACTTGACACACCTCTTGGAAGAGTCGCTGTTTCGCTTTCTTTTTAAATTTTTTTTTAAAATAAAAGATAATTTTAAACTCAAATATAATGAAAATGAAAAATAAAATTTTGATTTTTTTTTTCATCGTTTAAAAGTTCTCAATGAAATCTATCAAACAAGATCCATATTAGTAGAAAAATTATTTGCATAAACATATGATTTTTGAGCTTGAAATTACATTCCTTTTCAAAAAGTACTTTTTCCAAAAAACTGGAACGGGCCAGAATACAGTTCCTAAAATGACCTTGTTACTGTAATTAGTTGACTAAGAGACAATCAAATCCCTAATTAATCATATTGCTATACCGCAATACTAGCAGTGAACCTGTGCGATGTACGACTATGTGCATATATCTATATTATCATACTAATAAGAAATTCGTAACATGCGAGAGAACATAAACTGTATTGGAATTAAACATTATTATTAATACTCTATCGGTCCATACCCATATTTTAAATACTGAATTGAGTTAGTATCAAACAACCCCAATCACCGAAAGAACCAAGAATTCAAATCAACTCAACTATTGCTAATTTGTTGGCGGCATTAATCGATCTGGTGATTACTCTCTCAGGCACCGTTCCGTTAAAATTCTTATTTTTTACGTTTTTATTTTTCGTTTTATGAAAAAAGTCATTCTCTTATAGAACATCACTTTTAATTCAGAAAATAAGTCCTTTAGCGGAACGGGGCCTTAGTGATCTTTCTCAAAGCCCGTAACTTTTAATTGGACAAGGCCCACTCATCTTTTTATTTTTTTGAACTTCAAGGCCCACTCGTCTTGGTCCAGCAATCTCCCTTCTTGTTTACCCATAAACCGCCGAAATCTGCCGAGTGTTCGATTCGATCACCCTAACACCGTCGTCAACCACCGCGCTGCCAATCTCAGTACACCCACAGAGAAGAGAGAGAGAGAGAGAGAGAGAGATAGAAATGGGGACAGACGTACTCCTCCAATTAGCCCTCGTACTACTAACCCTAGCAATCTTCTTCTCCGTCCACACCTTACCCAAAAAAGCCCTAACCAAACTCCGATTGAAAAACCGAACCACCGCCCAATCCAACCGCCACTTCTTCAACGGGGCCCAGCTCCTCTCCAGAGCTCGATCCGCCAAAAACAAAACCACCTCTCTCAACCTCGCCAAATCCGCCGCCTCCGAGGCCGACAAGGCCCTAACCCTAGACCCAAGCGACGCCGGGGCCCACATCCTCAAGGCCCTGGCCTTGGACCTGATGGGCCGCAAGCCCTCCGCCCTCCGATCGCTCGACTCCGCGCTCTCGCCCGCGTTGGCGAGGTCGCTGGCGGAGAGGGAGCGCGGCGACGCCCTGTTCAAGAGGGCGGAGATTCTTTTGGCGGTGGGTAAGCGGAGGCGGGTGGACGCGGCGGTGGTGGATTTGGTGGAGGCGGTGAGGCTGGGTGGAGGGGAGAATGGGAAGGCGTATTGTTTGTTGGGGCAGTGTTATGAGATGAAGGGGATGAGGGAGGAGGCGAAGGCCGCGTTCGAGGCCGCGGTGGGGCTCGAGCCACCTGGCTCGGGCACGTGCCAGGTGGCCCGTCAAGGGTTGGGGCGTTTGGCGTAGTTTGAAGCGGTGGGGACTGGTGAGTTGTGATGTCTTCGATCCACACTGGAGATCTGTTTCCTGCAAGTGGATGGTGTGATTGGATCTCCAGAATAAGTTGAAGCGCACATAAACTCGTCAAGGGTTGCAGCGTTTTGCTTAGTTCAAAGCGATGGGAGAGGGTGAGTTTATCTTCGATCCAACAGTGGTTTGTTTTGCCAGGCGTTTGGCTTAGTTCGATGGGGGAGGGTGAGTTGTGATATCTTCGATCCATCGGTGGTTTGTTTCCCGCAAGTGGGATTCGTGGGAATAGGTCTCCAGAATTGGTCGAAGTGCAAGGATAGGTCGAAGTGCACTGAAGCTGGCCTGGATAGTTTATCTTCGATCCAACAGTGGTTTGTTTCGCCGGGCGTTTGGCTTAGTTCGATGGGGGAGGGTGAGTTGTGATATCTTCGATCCATCGGTGGTTTGTTTCCGGCAAGTGGGATTCGTGGGAATAGGTCTCCAGAATTGGTCGAAGTGCAAGGATAGGTCTAAGTGCACTGAAGCTGGCCTGGATACCTGAGATGTCAAAAACGGTGGAGATTTGTTGTGACTTTTTTTTTTCTTTTTTCTTTTTTTAAGGTTGGTTTTTGTTGTGAGTTCAAAATATGTTACCATGCATTACACCTCAAGAATTTCTATATGAGAAATTGCATATGTCAGATCCTGGTGTTTATTGAGTTCATTTTCATTCTATTTCTCACAACCCATTATCCGGTGCAATGCAAACGATTCTGGATCAATCTTCATCGTTATTAGCAGCAGTCCTCATTAATGAACTAGCACAATAATGCAATTGACTGCACGTTGGAGAGAGTCGAACCCCAGCAACCGCAAGTCTTCAGGCCCTGGTTGTAAGGTAGCTTCTATCCTGCTCAAGATTCATATTATCTCGTGAATTGTTTTCCAGGCCCTGGTTGTGAGGTGGTTACCACTACTCAAGACTCATATTCTCTTGTGAATCATTTTTCCCAAAACATAAAGCTTACCTCAAGACCAAGTCAGTCCTCACATCACATCAATTTTCATCAATTATGGGGTATGTGCCTTCAGGCACTGACATGCAAATAGAGCAGCTTCATTTCCACTCGGCCGTCAATTGAGATCAGGGGAATACGGGCGATCGCTACTTCCCATGTTTGCATAAGGTTTATGCCTCTTGCAAAAATCATACCCACTGTGAGCCTATTTAACGATTTCTACTTTTGTTGGTCTCGATGTGTAACGTCATTTCTATAAAAGATAAAGGTTGATCAGTGTGAATCGCCGTTGGCCCACTTTTTCGGGTTTTTTTTTCTTCTTTTGGGAGCTGCTGTGTAACCTACTAACCTTGGAAGGCATAGAAGCAATGTGAAAACGTTTGGAAAACCGTGGAATGTGGATGCTTGATTGATTTTTATGGCCGACGAAAATCATTTTCCATTTCCCAAGATATATGTTACTATGTACACCAGAGGCGACGCCATTGTTAACTTTCCAGTCTTTTCTCTTATGCCAGAGATTTATGAATCAATAAAAAAAGGGCAAACATTTTACTCCAAAACAAGCTGCATATGGCGATTGAGGTCATTGAGGTAATTTGTACAAGTGTAATCTTCCAAGTCACAAGCATCCACAATGATAGCCTTCCCTCCCAGAGACTTCTGCTTGAGCTCTGTTTGGCCAGATGATGACTCAGCCCTCAATATCTGCACAACCTGCATTATTCCGAACAAGAAACTTTAAATTTCCTTTCATTTCACTCCTACGTGTGGTCAAAATCCTACAATTGGTTGCGTTTATAGGCAAAATCGACAAGTATCTTATGTTACAATAAGTCTTGCAATATGCATCCAATACGTGTCCAACGATTTCATTGGTTAGAGGTAAAACTGATATGAATCTTTAAACTTATCTTATGCTTAGGTAAATATTTTAATTGCATGATCCGTGATCCGTGATGCGACACGCGATACTTTTTCTTATTAGAACATGTTATATAGTTAAAGAGCAAAATTTCGTATCATCGAAGTGTTTTTTTTTTTTTTGGCCCGTTAAGTGTTCTGTTGACTATGCTCATTAATTTTTGTATTCTACACTGGATAAGCTTATTCTTTAACCTTTTATATTTACACTAGTTAATGCATCTTACGGTACTTGGTAAGTATCCCGATACAATACAATAAAATAGTGGTACTGCTAATATCCCATTGCCTCAAGTGGTTACAAAAGATTTCTTCATAATTGTCATGTCATGAGGTGACGTGCTGAGGATACAAATAAAGTCACCCATTCTTCCTAAAACCCAAACTCTTAATGAGATGAGAAGTTGGTAACAATGTTCACTAGAAAATGATTAGTACTGGAAATTTTCTTACCCGGCCCATGGTTGGCCGCATGTTGGGCAAGTGGTGAAGGCATGACAATGCTGTTGAGACGGCGCGTTTCATTTCACTGGTGTCATAGGCGTCTCCCAGTTTAGGATCGGCTAGGTCTTTGATATTGTTGTTTTCCAACAGCGGTTTTGCCTACTAACACCAATGTGCAAGTTAGAGAGAGAGAGAGAGAGAGATTTTAAAGCAATACAATACTCGGAAGGTTCATTTGGATTATGACCTATGCATAGCAAAAATCTAGTAAAACTTTGTTTGATTTATTTATGAGGAATTTTATGCCAGAACTTATGGATGGTGTAGTGCAATAGAGGAGAGAACATGAAAATTTAAGCTCCATTTGGATAGTGTGGATTAAAAATGAATGAATTTTAAAGAATCATTCAAATGGAGGCATAAGGCGTTTTGCAAATAAATCATACCCACATCACAAGGCTCTGTCGAAATGAATCAACTGCGCGGCGACCGGTTATAAGTTCCAGTAACAAAACTCCAAATGCAAACACGTCAGTCTTCTCATCAACGATTCCATGCATGAAATATTCAGGAGCCATATATCTGAGCCATTTACTCGTAACACACACGCCAACATGTTAATAAGGTTCCATAGATTATTTTGTTTGGAAGATGAATTCAGGAGGGATTTACCATAGAAAGAGAAAAAGAGGAAATTTAACAAGCGAAGTCCTATAATTTAAATAATTCACAATTTGTTCACTTGGTGATTCTCTTTGCAAATCCATGATCCAAAATTCCAAACATAAACTCTGAAGTTGGTTCGCTTACCTGAATGTTCCCTCGATGGGATCGACAACATGGTGAATCCATTTTTCTGGTAGCCATTTCGCAAGCCCAAAATCAGATATCTAGCACAAGATTGTTAACATCAGGAAGCCAAATTCCTGGGAATTTGATACTGAGAAAAATGAAAAGGGTGATAATAACCTGAGGTTCATTGTCTTCAGTGAGCAATATGTTCGAGGCTGTAATGTCTCTGTGGATTATGCGCCTGTGGCATTCACAATGTAGATACTGCAATCCCTCTGCTACCCCAAGAGCAACCTTGAACCTTATCTTCCATTCCAAACACTCTGCCGCACCTGAAATGCTGAATTTCTCTTGTTCAGTCAATCTAATAATGTGCATTGTATTGAACCGCAAGTCATTTGAATGGTGTATTGTAAAGTTCTCAGTTCTTTGTAAACAAAATCAAGAACAGATAACCAGTCATTCAACAGAATCAAAACAAAAACAAAAACATGTTTGGTGTTCATGTTTTGAATTCTCTTCAAAAGACAACGGTGGCTGGTGGGGATTACCCGAGAGGGTTGCTGGCCTGCGAGGAGGGTTGCTGGCCTGCGAGGAGGGTTGCCAGAGGAGGCTGACAGTGGTGTTGGGGGAGGGAATCAAAACTCATTTTTGTTTTCTTTCCATAAATTTGTGACAAGATGGAATATTGTTGCCAATTTACTGAGAGCAAAAAAGACACTTGTCAACATGCTTCTGTTCAGTTTTCAACTTTTGAAAGCAAAATCAATGAACAGAAAACAAAGACATTATCTTCCCTAAATTCAGCTTGAGCTCGATCATGACAGGATTTTATATGGTCCACATTGAAGTTTGTTAGATCTATATGTTACTTATTGTTGGATTGTGATCACATGTAATCATTGTTCCAATGAAAAATTTTCCCAATCAAGAATGCATTTTTGTGGACGTTATTCTCCCCAAAAGTGCATAAAATTACCAAGAGAGCAGTAATAGAGGGGGGGGGGGGGGGGGGGGGGGGGGGGGGGCGTTGAATACGCACCATGTAGCAAGGAAGCAAGGCTTCCATGGGAAGAAAACTGGAGGACAAGGTGGAAGCCGCCGTCAACGCTAAACCCGATCAGTTTAGCAGCATTTGGATGGTTGATGTGAGCTATGATCCCAAGCTCAGACAAGAAATCGCCAACTTTATCCTCATCTTTCTTGTCTTTCTTTGTTATCCTCTTCACCGCGACAACTTGACCATCCGATAAGCACCCTTTGTACACTTCGGCATGACCCCCTTTCCCAATCAACTTCTCTATGAAAATTCAACGGAAAAAAGAAACGGAGCCACGAGTTAGTAGAACATCCTAGAATTAGGCTAGCTAGCGTGCACTTTTCTTGTCCCAATTCAGTGTCTCTAACATTTTTGGAATCCTTTCTTTCTGCTTAATCAAGTAATTCAGAATTGGCTTAACAGCTCTGTTTGTCAGACTTTATTTGGATTGGCATATCTTGCCCCGTTTAAAGAATGAGTAGGAATCCGTTCGTATTTGTTGATCCTATCACAATGCCTACATTTTTCCAACCAAACTAGTCAAACAGTCAGCCCTCACAACCAAACTACTATGTTTGAGCGAAATCTTTCTTTCTTTTTTAACAATTGGTTGTCCGGATCAGTTTGTGTGCACCTCAACTAATCTGGGGCCTTTACGACCAGATAGCCATCTAGTGGTCCCAAGATTTTTTTGCTAGCAATGAGAATTGAACATGTGAGTTTCGGGTGGTAACTAGTAAGTTATACTCCACTCGACCTACCTTTTACAGTTTTCACTTCTTCTTGGTCAGTTATTATTCAACAAAGTCATTTTCTTACGAGCTCAGACGCTTTAAGTCAGTCCTAGGCTTATATCCATCCAAAAGTAGTTAGTTGATGACATTGATCAAGAATGAATCGTATGCATTTAAGCTGATCCATTTGGTGTAAATAGATAGCTAGCCACTAGATAAACATTTACATCATGCACACGAGATATAATTCAATTAGCCTAGCTAAGTAGCAGAAAAGTTACAAGCCAACATACATTCAACTGCTACAAATAGCAGACATTTGTTTTTTCTTTTCTTTTTGTAACTGTGTGTCCAAGCCAGCTTGCGCACGCCTCTTTTTTTGGTCAAATGTTGAACTGTCCATCTCGTACAATGTATAATGTGCATGAATTTTTGGCTTTTGTTGAAATGTCTGTATCGTTTTTTGATTTTTAAACTCTTGGATTCTTAAGGTATGAATAGAACAATGATGATTTAATCATAGACATTTCGACAACGATATAGAACAATGCTGGATACTTGGCCTTATCATATACTTTTTTCACTCCAGAAGTACAAGATAATGGCATTAGTGCACAAGGCCCCCGCTTGTGTTGCATCTGATATACATATGTACTTGGCCTATACATTGAAAAGCAATTCTCAATTTGTTAGAAATGGAATGGAAACACAAAACAGAAACAAGTATGTAAAGAGGGTTTTTTTTTTGAGTATTCTCAATAAAATTCTAGAGATCCTTAAGATCAACTTTATCTTAACAGTAGTTCGTAAATATTTATCATTTACATATTTCGTGTTCGAACATTACTTTTGCGAAAGCTTCTGTACAATTTACTATGGCACACACTTCCCTTCTTAAGTGAAAATGCATCCTATATTTTTGGCATATAAATAGAGAAGCAATCCGTAGTTTTAGATACACAAGTGAGAAATACATAAGAGAAACTAAGTTTGTAAGTAGCGAGTGGAGTGGTAGCACACTGGGCAATGTACTCTCATGCATTTAATTGGGGTAACAAATACTGACTTTTGCTTGGCAAAATAAAAAAAGAAACTAAGTTTGTTAAGTAGAGTAATTTTACAGAGTTCTCCATATAATTCTAGTAATCATCAAAATTGACTTTATATTGATAGTTTTTGAAGAATTATAGTTACATGTTTTGTGTTCCCTGGATGACAATTCCAACAACAAAAGAGAGCTGCACCCTTGGTGGCCTTTGGGCAGTCAAATTATGAGGGCTATCCAATTTTAATAAGCCGTGGAACCCTAATTCTTTTATGATAACATAGTTGTCCGGGCTAACTTACGCGCTTCGATTATTCTTGCGAGCCCAATCCCACCGTCCACTTGTGGAGGGCCGATTAAAGCCAGAGCAAAGCCCCTACAGAATGCCCCAAAAAGAGCTGATAGCACTTGGGAGGTACTCGCCAGCCCAAACTCTGCCGTTTTGACCGCCACGCCAATAAAACATATTAGACCAAGGGTTTGCCTGGTTGTTGATCCGCAATTAGTTGAGGTATGCGTAGGCTTGGGCTAGACACCAGGTTTTATTAAACGAAAAAGAAAACTCAAATGTGAAAAAAGTGGATTTTGAAGCAGGAGTGAGAAACAGAGACGCAACTCACCCGGGCTGAAATTGTCAGTTGCAGCCGAAAGCTCTGAGCGGCTGAAGTTCCTCCACGACGGTTTCTGCACCACAGAATCGCCGCAGTCAATCTCCTCATCGGCACTTCGATTCCTCCCCAACTTCCTCCTCAAATTCTTCAAATCGTACCCTCCAATCAAAGGAATTGTTGAAAATCTTCTCACAGATTTCCACTTTATATTCTCAATCAAATTCTTCCAATGCAACACATTATTACTACTGATCTCTCCAATCAGAGGATTTTCCACTGGCGATTTCTCCGCTACAGATGAGTCAAAACTGCTGCTTCCACTGCTGATGCTGCTATTGTCAGAATCTGAAGAACCCGAAACAGGGGCCTCCAATACGCCTCTCGGTGATGACAAATCGTCGATTTCGGCATCTTTTTCCGTTCCATTGAGTGATTCAGAGTCTGGGTTTTCTTTGGCTTCTGCAGTTGTTTCACATTATGATAGAAATATAAGAAAAATAATAATCGATTTAGGCCTATTTTTTTTTGTTACATATAGTGATTCTGAGTCTGGGCTTTTAGCAATTGTTCCACATTAGGATTGAAATTTAAGATAGAAATATAAGAAAATTAATAATCGATTTCGGCCTCCTTTTTCGTTACATATAGTGATTTTGAGTCTGGGGTTTCTGCAATTGTTTCACATACGGAATTTAGGATTGAAATTTAAGAACAATCAAATAGCGACTTTGGACTCTTTATTCGTTATGTCAAGTGATTCTAAGTCTGGGTTTTCTTGAGTTTCTGCAATTGTTTTCGGGTTAATAAACAAACCAAGCTACTCAAATTCAAATTCGAGCTCGTGTTCGTTCGCTAAAAGCTCGTTCAAGTTCGGTTTGTTTTTTACACACTTACGTAAACAAACCAAACTTGAACTTTTTTTTTTTTTTGCTTGAAGCTCATTAAGCTCATTTGCTTTAAACTTTCAAATCAAGCTTGAACAAGTTATTACTCAGCTCCTTCGGCTCATGATGTATAAATATTTCAAGCTACTCAAAATCAGCTTTTATTCGTCTCTTATTCGGCTCAATTAAAGCTTGTTCGACATCAGCTCGTCTAATAACCATACCAAGCTTGAACATGTTCTAGAGCTCGTTATTCAAACCAAGCTCAACCAACTAACTGCTCGGCTCATTTATCACCCCTAATTGTTTCACATAATCATCAAAATTTAAGAAAAATCAAATAATCAATTTCGTTTCGGTCTTTCTTTTCTTTTCTTTTTTTTTTTTTTGTGTGTTACATGAGCGATTATGAGTCTCGTTGTTCTTGGGTTTCCACAAAAAAATTCGCATTACGATCGCAATTTAAGAACGAACAATCAAATCATTTTTAGGTGACGAACCAAATTAAGAAACCAACTACTAGCATCAAGACATGGAAAACAGAATGCGAACCGAATTGAAACAAATTGGATGAATAGAATGAAAGATGAAAGCGTCATGCACCTTCCTCCATTGGAAATGGGTTTGTTCGGCTTCTTCTGTTGAATCAATGCATTCAATTCGGTCGTCTGGATTGGGGATCTACATGCATGTTAGGAGTTCGTCCCTCCCCTTCTCCTCCTCCGTTGTCTTGGGGGGAGAGAGAGAGAGAGAGAGAGAGAGAGAGAGAGAGAGAGAGAGAGAGAGAGAGAGATGGTGGTACGTGTTCTGGAGTTAGTTATTCGTTTGATGGAGCAAAGGCAGGCGATAAACCATCTCTGCGGTGAGTGGAATATATATGCTACATGCGGTTATATTTACACCCCCACCACAACGCGAATTTCACACGCACAACTTTTGTTTTCCGTTTTAGCTCAAGTGTGCGGATCACTTTACGCGAATCTCAATTAATTTTGATAGACCAATTCCGTCTCCCATCACGGATTGAAAATCCTGGAGTGCATTTCCCTAGAGAGCGCTCTGAAGAGCATATCTCGACAATTAATGGTTCAGTTGTGTTTGTTATTTATTACTGCTAATAGATATCTATTATTGTTAATAAATAAAAAACACATTTGGACTATTGATTGACGAGATAAACGGTCTAGATATATCTATTACCGTTAATGAATAACAACCACATCTGGGACATTGATTGCCAAGATGGATAGCCCAGATCCCATCCACTGCACAACTTACAAACACAATTTTGAACACACTTGTAACTTGAACCATTCGATGCAAGTGGAATTTTGAATTAAAAAGGTTACAAACTTGGAATTCAACAAAAAGTACAAAATTAAGAACGTTCTTAATTTTGTCATTTTTTTGAATTCCAAGTTTGAAATACGAAAAGCGCATACCATACTTCTTTTGGAGTATGCTAGATACACAACTTTAAAACACAATTTTAAACATAATATATGCATCGAACGATTCAGGTAACAAGTATGTTCAAAGTTGTGTGTTTTTACTACTCCAAAAGGAGTGCGGCATGCGCTTTCGCATTTCAATCCACAAGAATTCGTTTCTCATCGCAAAAGTTCAAACAAATGTCATAAATTTGCCAAGGGAAAAAAAAAAAGGGTTTTAAAATTTGTATCTAGAAGCGCATGCATATTTGGGTTTTGGACTATACCAAATTTCACAACCAACATATTACAAAATTCATATGTTGGGTTACCAAAAAAATTCATTTGTTGGACCTCAAAAAAGTTTATATGAATTAAAATATATTAGACCACCAAAATTCATTTTTTTGCTTCTGTAGCTTTTGATAATTAGCATGATTACTGAGAAAAAAAAACCTGTTAGTCTGAACAATAATTTGAAATGAATTAAATGAAGAAGGTAAACAATATTATCATTATTTTGAGGAGATTAATTTGTTGAAATGTGACGCAATTAAATTTGTTATTAACGAGGGATCTTCTCTGTCTCAAGGATATAATTAATACAACCAAGTGACAAAACTTAAGTGGACAAGATTCATTTGTTAAGTTGGTGAACTAAATCTCTTATTTATTTCTTTAGATATATGAATCCAAAACACAATTCGACCAACCTCACCTATATTAATTCAGTTAGTACTAAGTACGTTTAATTGACGGAATTGTCTGGTATTCATCAAAAGTATATCCAAATTCCAAGAAATTCAAAGTCAAAACAGAGTAGTATTGTGTAAGATAGTACTTATATATGGGGCAAGTTTATGCGGGGCTTTTTTCTAGCTCTAATTGGACACTCTGCAAGTGAATGGTCTGATTGATCCCTTAAATAGTCGAGTAATGAATAAACTAAGTCGAATACTGACTTATTGGAAAAATAGAAGTAAAATTAACAAAAAAGCATAAATATCAGATATTGGTGGAGCTCCAAACCACTATTAAGGGCCCCTCTCCATTTTTTGTCAAACAAAAAACTGAAAAAGCATAAATATCAAATACGTATGTTGAAAATCAGTACTCCTTTGGTCCCTTCTTAACCGTCCCTCGGGAAAAGTCGCACAATATTCGGATAAAAATAAAAAGTATTTTCGTGCATAATTTTTAAAACTCTCTTGCACCAATTTAAAAGATTAATTGAGATATATAATTTGGTTCAAAGAAATTTAAAAAACTATGCATGAAAGTACTTTATTTTTTGATGTGAAAATTACACGTCTTTTTGTAGCAAAACTTAAAAAGGGGCGGAAATAGTAGTATTTAGAAATGAAGAGTGGGGTGTTGACAACGCAAGGGGTTTGACAGAGTGAGCATAAGACATCAACCAATGGGCTAGCATGTCCCCAAAAGGTCCTTGAATTTCACAAAGGCCAAATGTTACACTAGGGTCATTCGAAGATTTGTCTGATAGTTAACTTTAGGGTTCTGAGATTAGTAGAGTTGTGCACCTGGCCACCTCGACTAATGAATTTGATTCATAATTTCCACATTAGGACTATTTAGAGGTGCTAATCGAAGCCAAACAAGCCGAACACAGTATTACTCAGGTTTGGCTCGAACTCTTTTTACACCTGATCGGGCTTGACTCGAACTTGAGAATTTCTTAGGACTATATATGTTCAAGCTCGGCTCACATTTGGACTTTTGTGATCGTACTTGTTAGACTTGTCTCACATCGCTCATCTAAGCCACCCAAGTTTGGTTAATAAATCCTAGAGACTACTCCACCTATTGCCAATTGGTTTTAGGTTGGAACCCTCCAAGAAATTTAACATGGTATCAGAGCTAGGTCTTGGGTGGCCTCACCTCTCGTGGGAAAGTCTCTGTCATCTCTGTCGCCCGAGTCAGTCAGTCAGCTTCTGGTCAGTCACCTCTACGTGCATCCGGGCTGCACGTGAGGGGGAGTGTTAGACTTGTCTCACATCGCTCATCTAAGCCACCCAAGCTTGGTTAATAAATTTTAGAGGCTACTCCACCTATTGCCAATTGGTTTTAGGTTGGAACCCTCCAAGAAATTTAACAGTACTGATAAGTTTGATTTGACTCGTGATATATCAAAGTCTATATCAAACTTTCAAGCCTGAGTTAAACATTTGTACTGCTGTGTGATTGTAATAAGTTTGATTTAACTCGTGAAATATCAAAATCTATACCAAACTTTCAAGTTAATCTCGTGAAGTTCAAAATGACAAAAGCTGAATATATATATATGTACACCATTATGCCTTGCACAAAAGTATTGATCAGGTTCCGTTCACGCTAGTGATTAATTTATGCACTATAATTTTTTGGTTTTGTTCTTATTCAATTTATTTTGCGTTTGGTAGTTTTACGCCACATTTTTATGTGATATGGGTTTGTTTCGATGAGAGGAATCGGAAAAGCAAATAATTATGACTTTTATACAAGTATTTTGGAAAATATCCAAGAAAAAATTCTAAAATTGACTTTTTGAGCTTTTCTTTGGATATTTTTCAAAATCCTTGTGTAAAAATTATAATTTTTTACTTTTCTCATTCCTCTCATTGAGACGAACCCATATCACATAAAAATTTGACGTAAAATTAATAAACGCAAAAAAATTAAATAAGGACAACCAAAAAATTATACTGCATAAGTTAATTACTAACATGAACAGAATGTCCAGCCTTTCATTGTACTTAAACTTTGTAACATTAGAAAGGGAATTAGTCTTCCACGCTCAATTCATTGTATTTCCACATACTTTATGAGAAGTGATAAGGACATGAACCAAGAGGTATTGGGAATGCACACTGCCTGTTGACTTGTGGCTACATCCTCCTGTTGCCAAGCACACCTAAGTTGCCAGTTTGGTGTGGACAGCCAACTGCATCTCTATTCACGGTCCACTTCAGCCTCCGTAGCATTGAAGCTTTTGTCTGGGGTGGGATTAGAACATGAGAAGGTTTTGGCCCGTTAACATGATATTGAGAAATATTGTGTTACCATATTTTGTAGGGGTCTATTATTCATGTTTTCTAGTTTGGTTGATTTCTTTATAATGCATGTTTCCTATTTGGTTTAGATTTCTTAGTGACCAAGAATATTGTAGCCTATATAAAGGCATGTTAGAATTATGATTTGACACAATCAATAATACATCTTTCGCTTTTCTTCACATGGTACCAGAGTTATAAGATCTAGGCCTGGTGGAATTTTTGCTCTCGGTGGGCGGCCTATATTTCATTGCTGTCCGCCGGGCATTCATAGTAATATGTAACCGGCTCATGCACTCGGATTTCACTTCAAATCTCTACTGTCATGGCTTCTCTCACTTATGGCTATTTTTTTGGCCCTCCTGGCCGTTTCTCTTTCCTTACTTCTCCTTGTTTCTCTTGGCTTGGCTTGGTTTGGCATGACGTGGCTGCTCCTGGTTTCTTTTTGCTTTTTTTCAAACTCAAGTTGGTAGATCTACTTGAGTTTGAGGGGGGATGTTAACATAATATTGAGAAATATTATGTTACCATGTTTTGTAGGGGTCTATTATTCATGTTTCCTAGTTTGGCTGATTTCTTTATAATGCATGTTTTCTATTTGGTTTAAATTTCTTAGTGACCAAGAACATTATAGCTTATATAAAGGCATGTTAGGATTATGATTTGACACAATCAATAATACATCTTTCCCATTTCTTCACAATAAAGAGAGGCCATGGGGCTTTGTATTGACTCTCCCTCTCTTGAGTGAGAGATCTGTGAGGTCTGATCTGTTGGCAATGTAATATTTGAGAGAGAGTAGCGAGTCTGAGAGAAACTCCTTGTAAAGCTTGTCTCCGGTGAATGATTAATTGCTCTGATTACCTCTGTGGAGTACTCGAGTTTGGGAAACCACGTGTATTCCTGTGTTTGTGCGTGTGTGTTTGGTTTGTTTCTGGGCACAACACTGCCAAGTGCCAAGATTGCATGAACTCTCTGACCAAATACATAAACGATGATCAGACCAAGGGCTAATTTAAAGCCAAACCATAAACAATGGCTAAGTTATGGCCAAACCAACATTAATCTAGGATTTGATGAAGCCCTACATTTCCGTAACTCGCTAAAGAAATTTTCCAATCGGATTAACGAGAGAACATCAAAATGTAGTATTAGCTAGGTAAAAGTTTTAGGGAAAGGAAGGCCCGATCTTATTATATATTCATGTTGTTAGTTAATTTGCCCCTCTTTACCATATGCAAGAGGATTGGTCTTTTATTCACGAGAAAGTCTATCTAGCCAAACACCCATATTTGGCTCCAATTTCCAAACAAACAATCAAAAGGGATTGAGCTTAGCATGTGTTTTTTTGTGAACGAGTTTGAATGAGCCCAAAGTCGAACCAAGCTTGAGTTGTTCAAGTATATCTTTTTCCGTAGTCATGACAAAGCATTGTTGTTCAGTATGAGAGCAAAAGAATATGTAGTAGACCTCTCAACAACATAACAAAATGTGTGTGTGTATATAATTCGATACTTTGCCGTAGAGGGTTTTTTTTTTTTTTTGGTGACAAAAGTGAGAGGTACTGCATTGATAAAGCCCAACAACACTTACATAATGAAATTCGTTACAGATAATTTGGACAGAGCCAAATTAATCATCTAACTGATACATAACGAGAAAGAACGAGGCGATTGATGTCTTTCATCTCTAGCCCAACTATCGCCTGACGCACCTTCTGCTGAGTGGAAGATTCATATTTTCTATAGCAGTCTCAAAAGAAATACATTGCTAGCCAAGAAAAAAAAACTACAAGAACCCAGACGATCATATGAACTTCGACAAGAAATGAACACACTAATGAATTTCTAGCAAACCACCAATAGATACATATTAATCTTCTCAAGCCCGAACAGTAAACAAATCGCCCAAATACTAACTTTATTACTCTCACAAGGAGAGACAAAACTCCCCCGGATCTTGCTCGAAATCCAGCCACCCAAAAACCACTGAACGGATCACAACCCTCACTACCTCCACCGCTGCTGCCACAAGGGCTCTAACAACATATTATACACATGCGGACAAATAACTCCAGTGACGGCGGAGCTTGCTGAACAGAGAGGGTCAGATCTGAGGGAGGAGAAAACGTAAAGAAAAAAACCATAGGAAAAAGAGGGAAGAAAGAGGAGAGCGGATGGAGGAGGAGGAGCCCGGGGGAGGAGGAGGGAAAGGGGTTCCCCACCGGTCTCCAAGACAGAAAAGCTAGACGGTTGTGGCTTCTCAAAATCGCCTCAGAGCTCTCAAACCCTAAGGAGACAGGTTTAGTTGTATTCACAAGCTGATGTAATTGATTTTTGCTGTCTCGTTGAGATCTGATGTTAGATGATGATAACTAATTTTGTGGGTTGGTTGGCGTGCACCAAAGCATGAGCGGTTTAGTTGTTTCAAGAGATGATCTAATTCCATTTCTAAATAAGAATTGGGAATTAAGACTTCGTTTGTTTTTACGTAAAATGTTTTACAATGAAACATATTTTTTCTGTTAAATAATTATGCTGAAATTGTTTTTGTTATTTTTGTTCTTTGATGTTTGGTTAACATTTGGAAAATACTTTCAGAATATATATTTTTAATCAGTTTAAACTTCAAAAGAGCTGTTTATCAGTCTCCTCGTAATGGGGCCGGTTCCGTGGACAAAACAAATAACACAAAAAATAAACCAAGCTTTACATTTGATAAGAATTGACCCACTGCCCTTTCAATAAAAGTGTTTTAGGGTTGCCAACTGAGTTGACTGAAATTGATGAGTAAAGAAATGGCTTTGGTGACATAATCAAAGTTAGAAAAACAAGAGAAGGGATTCCAAGTGTCAAAATTAAAGGAAATAATGACATGAGTTCCAAAAACAAAAAATATAATGGAATTATTACACCAAGGAGATTATTGTGATCCCTTCATGTGATATTCTTGGGTGATTTTTATTTTAAAAAAAAAAAAGATTCATCAAAGGTTTATTTATTTGAGTTATTTACTTTTAAATTTTTCAGTGTAAACCCACGCAAAACATTCTGTTAATCGAATAAAATATCAGTAAGTTGATTGAAACATATCTGTTTCGAGAAAAATAAATGATTAAAATTGAAATGGACTCAATATTATAATCGTCCATTTTTCTCAAAACATTTTTTTTTTTTTTTTGGTTAAAATGACTACTGACGATAGAATGATCTTTTACATGATGCAAACGTCAAAGATAATTTTGAATGACTCGAACGATGAGAATAAAATCATTGTGAGGCTCATTTCTCTTTAAAACTGTATGAGACAATCCTAATTCAAAACCAACTTAAACACGTCTAGTTGGACTCCTCCAAACATTCATTTTGGGCAGCAAACATTGCATAGCACAAAACAAATCTAAAAAATAAACTTACTCCATATAACATTGCATTGCAAATTGACGGTCCAAATTTGAACTATCTCCCTCTGGACCGATCGGTGAGTATCAATTCCAAAAATAAAACCATCACACATTATGACAATCACTTGACACTCGTGTATACTCTTGTGATTTTGAAGGTAACAAAGTAAGTTATCCAATTATCGCTCCTGTAGGTCCATGTCTCCAAATATTGAACTCATCTCCCTTGCTTTTTCCCTGTAAATCCTTCCTTTCTCCTCAACCATGACCAAACTCGATGACTCGGCCACCGTGTGCCTTGTCAATGACCCGTCCGGTTCATTTCTGGGTACCTCTACTCCTATATTCTTCTCTGCCAAAGCCCTAGCATTCAACCTTTGGTCCCACAACATGGGCAACATAATAAGCGGAAGACCTTGTTGGAGTCCCTCGATAACTGAATTTCAACCTGTTTGTTTCCGAAAAGTAACAATTTGGCCTAGGAACAGCGCGTAGTGCAGTTCTAGGCCTGATGCGGGCGTGCCAGGACTGGATTGCAGTCCAAATTCGTATCAAGGCCTGGATGCCTCAATCTGACTTCTAATAGACCATTGTGTATGACCTAAGGGGTGAGGCCGTATGTGGTTCGTGGTTTGCCTTTGCGGGATAAGGACTTAAAAATTTCCTACTCATGTAAAAAATGGAAAGAAAAGTGGAATAAGGCCTAAAACGGAATTAAAAGGACTTTATTAATGGTTTAACAAAGTCTGGTTACAAGGAAATGAAATAAAATCTAGGCTTAGCTAGATTGAACGGGAAAGTAACAATAATTGAAAGATAAATTGGTCGTGGACCTAAAGATAGAAGATAACTGAAAAATAAATTGAGTAAGCTGGGGGCTTGATTGGTCGGGGACCTAAAGATAAAAATAATTGAAAGATAATTGAGTAAGCCGGGGGCTTGATTGGTCGGGGACCTTTGCCAAGGCCTTCAACTCTGGTATTTATAGGCAGATGTTCCAAGCCTTGAACTGCTTCCACAGGCCTTCATGCATGGCTGCCAAGTGGCCCTCTTGAGCTGCTTCAAAAATGCTCCAATGAGAGGTCTTTCTTTTGAGCAAAACGTGTTCTCCACTCCAAGAAGTCGGCCGAGGCCTGAAAAAATCCTTCTTTCTACATAAAACTATGTAAAAGGGCAAAAGGAATTTCAGCACCCAGGCCTTTGAGCTGCTTCCACACTCAAGCCACTGCTTGAATAGACATCCTCTGGGCCCACCAAAGCTGAAGATCGAGACTTTTTCAGGCCTTCCTACCATTGTATTGGTCCTTGCATCCCTTGTGGGCCCTCTAAATCCTTTGATCTTGACCCCTTATGGAAGAATCGAGAAACAAAGGCTCAGCCAGATCTGGGTGAGCTGCTTGTGAGCAGCTTGCTTAGGTCTACATGAATCATTTACCAGCAGCTCCAAGGGGTTGCATGTACGACACCTGTCCTTGGCCTTGCTTTATGCTGAAGGATTGGGGTCCACTCAGACCTTGAGCTGCTTGTAAGCAGCTTATCCAGGTTTGCCCAGCAAGAACATTCTAGGCCTTTGAGCTGCTTGTGCAGGCCTAAGCTGTTTGTGAGCTGCTTGGGATGTCTCCATGCATGCCTGCCACGTGTCCTTGGTCTAGTTGAGCTGCTTGCATGCATGGATGCTTGTAAAAAAGGGATATTTGGGCCCACCAAGGCCAAAAACGTAGGCCTAGTTGAGCTACTTATGAGCAGTTTGTGTGATGTTAGAGAGAACCTTCTAGGCCCTTAGCTGCTTGTGAGCAGCTTGGCCTTTGAGCTGCTTGCTAGGGAGAAGCTTCTAGGCCTTTGAGCTGCTTGTGAGCAACTTGAGGCCTTTTCTTGCCAATTAAAGGCCATATGTGACTTTTTATGGAATTAGGCCCATCTATCAATTGGGCCCAAACTCAAGGTGAATTATGGGCCTCGAATTTCTTTGTAAGCCATGCGAGCCCAAGTCTGGAAAGAAAACTTGGGCTTTAACTGATTTAGGCCCACTTAGAAGGCTTTATTATTTTTAAGAACTAGCCTAGGCCTGGATAAAACACTCAGATCTAGTGGGTCAACCCAAGTCTTTGGTCAATCTTGGGCTTGAGCTTGGGATAACGAAATCTTAGGCATAAATTTGGCTCAGGCCTTTGAAAACTTAACTTGATCAATGGCGTTCAAATTGGTCTGATTTCGTGGATGACCGATCATGAGGCTTTTCAAGACCTAAGACCATCATTCAAGGCCTTCTTCTAACCAACAAATTGGTTTTATAAATTTTGGCCAAAAATGCGTGTAAACACAACCGCAATGAATCAAGAACCATCCGACCAAGGCATGAGCTAGTATCCTGAGCTGAGGCACGTCCCCAACTGGTCCACACTACTCCGTGACCTTTCGTTCGCTCTTTAAACCCATCTCGTAACTCAACTGAGTCCCTATGGGTTGAACTGGGACGGCTCCTAAGTGTCCAAAAGAATGGCAATTCGGATAGCTCCAACCCGAGAGCCAACTCAGTGAGTTCAGCCTGACTCGGGGTCGCCTCGGTACCCAGTGCCGCGTAAACAACTGATGATTTCTTTTGCTTGTCCAGCCACCCTCTGATTTCTTGCCACGTGTCATCGTCCACGTCCATGCTATCTTGCGCAGAGGGTGGAAGTAGGCCCACGGGTAATACTGCCTTTGCTGAATATCTCCCAGAACTTTCAACCGATGAGATTCGAGTTCTTCGCAGGTCCGCAAGAGGAACATGTCGCAGCCGGTAACTACCAAACCCATACGTAACTGCTTCGTTGCGTCCGGAGGGCATTCTTTGTAGCTTTCGGCCATTTTCATTAGCTCGTGGCGGCGAAAACTAACGGTGGACTCAAACGGGACACACTCGGGAGACACCGTGTAATCCTAAATCCTCTGGTGTTTTTCCGAGGATCAGAGCCGTCCAACGATGCGAGCTCGGACCGAAGAAAACCTAGGTCCATGCATTGAATGTGCCTGTTTGGGGTAAATAGTGGAAAAGATTATAAAATACAAATTAAAGTTAACAACAGTTCCACCGACTAAAATTAGTATTTATTTTTCAGATAAATACTTATTTTTTAAATTAAAAATGATGTATTTTGAAAGGATAACATGTTTCATAAAACGAAAAAATAAGTACTTAAAAAAAAGAGCCTTAGAAGAACGAGGCCTTAATTACGTGCACCATATCAATGTGGAGGCCTAGAGGTATCAATATAAAGTGTGTGATTGTAACATTATTGTATAAGTGTTGACGGATTCAACAATATGGGCAGGCGGACTTCTCACTGGAGCTACAATCAAAGTGAATATACAGTCTTCGTCGATAATCTACCGAATAGTTGTGGGATCCCATGGATCAGGTTGGTCTTCTACAATATGTAAGGCCGGCCCAACCCCAAGGCCCATAAGGCCTGGCATTGGGCATCCTAAAAAGGCCAAATTTTAGGGGCACTCAACTAATTTTTATATTTGGGCTTGTCTAGAAGTCTTTTTGGCCCAATAGAATGGAAAAAAGAGGCTCATTTCAATTAAAATCTGGATGTGGCCCATAGATCCAGTCAAAGCCCAAAAAATGTTCGATGCCATTTTTGTAAATAAGTGATCTACATGGTCTTTAATTGAAACCCTTCCTCTCAAACATTTCACCGGCTCACTCACCCAAAACAAAAAAAAAATAATGAAGAAAAAAAGAGGGGAAGCTGAAATTGATCTGGAAGATTGGAGCGGAGTCAGCGGATGATCGATTCCCACCCTTCTCTAGTCTACTTCTCTGGGTTCGAGATTTTCACCAAACGAAGGGCCGAAGCCCGAATGGGGAGCTGCCGAACTGGGGTTTTGGGCCGGCCTTGAGTCTGTGTCTGTGTTCGAGATTCAAGCTCGAGGTATTTTTTTTCCGATCGGTGCAGTGGTGTCGTGCTTTCAGTTTCAAGTTTCAAACTTTCAATAGTAGTCAATAGTTAATAGGTCTCTCACTCTCTTTGAAGTTTGTAATGTAATATACTAATATTAATCAATATTAATCAAATAATTTGAACTGGGATTCTGGGAAGGTTCGAAGCCTGAAGGGCACTGCCGAGTGCCGGCTGCCACTCTGTCTCTGTGTTGAACTGTTGAAGTAATGAAGTTTGTAATTTAATATTGCTTATGAGAACATTGAGAAGTGCGAATCGCTTTAATTAAGTTTAGTTGATTAGTGATAGTGATATTAGGGCTTTTTTTTATTCTCCACTTGATTTGTGTTTAAGATTATTGGAAATTGAAATGCAGGACCAGTATATACTACTAGTATAATACACACTGCGGAGTCTTAGAGTCCCATTCACTTGCAACTTGCGAGGCTTCAAATCGGTAAATATTCTCTTCTTATGCAGAGCTCTGGCTGGTGGTGCTTAAATTTGTACGTATGTTGTTAAATGCAGAGCCCTGACTGGTGGTGAAGCCATCAAATTAATACGGCTAATTCCCTCCACCAACCGCTGCTGGTAGATTTCGATTTAGAACTTGTGAAGCCTGTGATGTATTCGTGGAGTTTTTCGGTGGATTTGGTTTTGCTTTAATTGTAGACTTCCATGCTTCATGCCGTGCCCGTTGCATGTTTTTCAAAACAATTATTTGTCAGACTGTCAGTCTTGAGATGGATCGATAATGAATAAACAATTTAGACAAGTAAATGAATCTCATTGGCTGACCACAAGCCTACACGTCTACAATTTTGGAACATCGACTCATATGTGGATAAATCGACTCTTTTAAATTGAGGTTAAGCAAATCACAACTCAGGAAATCCCTAAGAATTTGGACTATCTAAGCTTTCACAGTGCGAAAATTTTCAGAATCAGCAGTGGCTGATTTTGTTTTCCCAGTAATTCTGTGCTTCTTTCTCTCCCTTTCTGTTTTCATCTCTAACTCTTCAGAGCTATTTTCAGCTTGTATTTGCTTCATTAGCACTAGAGAAAAACTACACAAACCACTCAAACAACCCCCAAAATTCTTTTCAGTCTCACAAAGCATAATTTCTCAATCTCAAAGCTGTGTCCAAGCATAAGCTATTGGGCTCCTCACTTGGTTTTCAGAGTTCCAACAACGCCACAAAAGACTGGTACCAGAATAGACAGAACAAAATCTGAATAAAATCTCAATGCAGGGAGGAAGAGCAAACTTTACTTCTCATAGAAGCATTTGAGTCCTAAACACCTTTTTTCCAAAATTCACACATAAAGCATGATAAATAGAAGAAATATTCTAATGAAGTTTCCTGCTGCATAAAGCAAAGACTTATCAATCCATCTCTGAATCAAAATTTCCAAGTTATCGACATGAAGGCTAGTTTTAACAGCAGATCTTAAGCCTCTGTGATTGGGTACTCAAAGACGACATCTTTTCCAGAAAGCTTACGGTACACTCCAGAAAACGTCTCCAACTTATACTCGGTATCATTGTGTGCCTTGAGATGCAAGTATATCCGTCACAGAAGCAATCCAGAAACTAATGAAACCATCTACAAAATAACTTGTGGAATGAAAAAAACCGTGGTCTGTTTTGGATCATGGATATGAAAAGGGTTTTGAAATGGAGACTGACAAGAGAAGAGAGGTAAAGAACAGAATTCATATTAGAAGACAAATATGCAACATGTCATGACTTGCAATAGAAAGAAATGAAGAGCAGAAACAGATAAAGGGTGTGGTAAGGGTTGTAGTTTTGCTGGAGAGAGAGAGAGAGAGAGAGAAAGAGAGATGGGTATGAGAAATTGGGTAATAGAATTCTCTTCCTCAAATGTAAATATGTTAATGAATTTAAAAAATGCCCCTGCATTTGACGGTGCGTGCTGACAGAGTTAGTCTTAGGGACCGTTTAAATACACATTGTTGACGTTGAGGACGCAATAGACAAGATTTGTATATTGAGGACCAAATTGACATTTCAAAAATACTTTGGGGACCATCCACACAAATAAGCCGTTCATTCACAAAGGAGAAACCAACGCCGTCAAAATCACTATCGAGTACGAGAGAAGAACGAGCATGTCCCCCCTCCGCAGAAGTACATGGATTTCCTCATCAGTTTGATCAATGATCTTGATGCTAATCTTGTCATCAAGGAGTAAAGCATATAGTTGATATATAGATGGGTCGTGTGGTTGCATCAATCGCAACTTATTATATACAGTATATGATAATGATCCTCATCTAATCGTTGAGTAAGCAATGAACTCCCTTGATCTGGAAGATTGGAGCGGAGTCAGCGGACGATTGATTCCCACCCTTCTCTAGTCTCTACTTCTCTGGGTTCGAGATTTTCACCAAACGAAGGGCCGAAGCCCGAAGGGGGAGCTGCCGAACTGGGGTTTTGGGCCGGCCTTGAGTCTGTGTCTGTGTTCGAGATTCAAGCTCGAGGTATTTTTTTTCCGATCGGTGCAGTGGTGCCGTGCTTTCAGTTTCAAGTTTCAAACTTTCAATAGTAGTCAATAGTTAATAGGTCTCTCACTCTCTTTGAAGTTTGTAATGTAATATACTAATATTAATCAAATAATTTGAACTGGGATTCTGGGAAGGTTCGAAGCCCGAAGGGCACTGCCGAGTGCCGACTGCCACTCTGTCTCTGTGTTGAACTATTGAAGTAATGAAGTTTGTAATTTAATATTGCTTATGAGAACATTGAGAAGTGCGAATCGCTTTAATTAAGTTTAGTTGATTAGTGATAGTGATATTAGGGCTTTTTTTATTCTCCACTTGATTTGTGTTTAAGATTATTGGAAATTGAAATGTAGGACCAGTATATACTACTAGTATAATACACACTGCGGAGTCTTAGAGTCCCATTCACTTGCAACTTGCGAGGCTTCAAATCGGTAAATATTCTCTTCTTATGCAGAACCCTGGCTGGTGGTGCTTAAATTTGTACGTATGTTGTTAAATGCAGAGCCCTGGCTGGTGGTGAAGCCATCAAATTAATACGGCTAATTCCCTCCACCAACCGCTGCTGGTAGATTTCGATTTAGAACTTGTGAAGCCTGTGATGTATTCGTGGAGTTTTTCGGTGGATTTGGTTTTGCTTTAATTGTAGACTTCATGCCATGCTTCACGCCGTGCCCGTTGCATGTTTTTCAAAACAATTATTTGTCAGACTGTCAGTCTTGAGATGGATCGATAATGAATAAACAATTTAGACAAGTAAATGAATCTCATTGGCTGACCACAAGCCTACACGTCTACAATTTTGGAACATCGACTCATATGTGGATAAATCGACTCTTTTAAATTGAGGTTAAGCAAATCACAACTCAGGAAATCCCTAAGAATTTGGACTATCTAAGCTTTCACAGTGCGAAAATTTTCAGAATCAGCAGTGGCTGATTTTGTTTCCCAGTAATTCTGTGCTTCTTTCTCTCCCTTTCTGTTTTCATCTCTAACTCTTCAGAGCTATTTTCAGCTTGTATTTGCTTCATTAGCACTCGAGAAAAACTACACAAACCACTCAAACAACACCCAAAATTCTTTTCAGTCTCACAAAGCATAATTTCTCAATCTCAAAGCTGTGTCCAAGCATAAGCTATTGGGCTCCTCACTTGGTTTTCAGAGTTCCAACAACGCCACAAAAGACTGGTACCAGAATAGACAGAACAAAATCTGAATAAAATCTCAATGCAGGGAGGAAGAGCAAACTTTACTTCTCATAGAAGCATTTGAGTCCTAAACACCTTTTTTCCAAAATTCACACATAAAGCATGATAAATAGAAGAAATATTCTAATGAAGTTTCCTGCTGCATAAAGCAAAGACTTATCAATCCATCTCTGAATCAAAATTTCCAAGTTATCGACATGAAGGCTAGTTTTAACAGCAGATCTTAAGCCTCTGTGATTGGGTACTCAAAGACGACATCTTTTCCAGAAAGCTTACGGTACACTCCAGAAAACGTCTCCAACTTATACTCGGTATCATTGTGTGCCTTGAGATGCAAGTATATCCGTCACAGAAGCAATCCAGAAACTAATGAAACCATCTACAAAATAACTTGTGGAATGAAAAAAAACCGTGGTCTGTTTTGGATCATGGATATGAAAAGGGTTTTGAAATGGAGACTGACAAGAGAAGAGAGGTAAAGAACAGAATTCATATTAGAAGACAAATATGCAACATGTCATGACTTGCAATAGAAAGAAATGAAGAGCAGAAACAGATAAAGGGTGTGGTAAGGGTTGTAGTTTTGCTGGAGAGAGAGAGAGAGAGAGAGAGAGAGATGGGTATGAGAAATTGGGTAATAGAATTCTCTTCCTCAAATGTAAATATGTTAATGAAATTTCAAAAATGCCCCTGCATTTGACGGTGCGTGCTGACAGAGTTAGTCTTAGGGACCGTTTAAATACACATTGTTGACGTTGAGGACGCAATAGACAAGATTTGTATATTGAGGACCAAATTGACATTTCAAAAATACTTTGGGGACCATCCACACAAATAAGCCGTTCATTCACAAAGGAGAAACCAACGCCGTCAAAATCACTATCGAGTACGAGAGAAGAACGAGCATGTCCCCCCTCCGCAGAAGTACATGGATTTCCTCATCAGTTTGATCAATGATCTTGATGCTAATCTTGTCATCAAGGAGTAAAGCATATAGTTGATATATAGATGGGTCGTGTGGTTGCATCAATCGCAACTTATTATATACAGTATATGATAATGATCCTCATCTAATCGTTGAGTAAGCAATGAACTCCCTTGAGGTGAACTGAAAAGGTTGGCGAGGAATCGGGTTCCTGCAACAGAGCATGCGATGAGTAGTGCAGTTTAAAAACAGATAATCTCTTACTGGTCAAGAATAAAGTAAAAGGATTCTGACGCACAGTCGAGGGCCATAAACTTTTATCTGACGGACATGAGTATCTCTTCCGTTTAGATGATTCGACAATACCGCAATTTGCAACATGAAAGTATTGACAAAAGTTTCCCTGCCAAAGATGTTTATAAACATGTATAGTTCGTAAGCTCACAAACTTTGCTGCAAACAATTCAAAACCACTAAATAAACGTATTTCAGAATTAGTCCATCTATTTCCTCAAAATGATCAAGGTGCAGTTCTCCAATACTAGGAACAGGGTGCCTTAACAACTTGCTTAGACGTTAATTAAATTTCCTTCCACCAAGCACCTTTATTACATAATGAGAAAGTGGGATAAGCAACACCAAGGAACCAAACAAGAATCCCCCAGTAGCCTTTTTCTGGAGCCTTCTCTAATATAAACCCAATATTAAGATGCAGAAATAGACATATAGCCATTAAGGCTCCAGGAAACACCAGATACTATACACAGAGTACTGTAAGAGCATGCGTAAAAATGACATAAATTGACAAGAAAAGGTTGTTCCTTTCAATAACAGCTACACACCAATTAGAGGGAAAATATAGTATGTAGACCCTAGAATTCTAGCCTAAAAGAAGTAGCAACAAATTCAACAAGGATTAAATCCATACATCGCATCGCATTTGTTCTTTCCTCTTCACAACTGAAACAGTTCTTGTAGTGTGCATAGATTTTTGTCAATGGGACATATACAGTTGTGATCTTGTAGATAAAAAACTCTTCTTTACTAGTCCTACCTGTCATGATTGGTAGCTTGAACTAGTGCCTTCTTCAGTTGAAGGGGAAAGAAGGTTCTTTTTCTCTCCTATATTTAAACCCATCCCCAAGAAGTATTTACTACTAGTATCAAATGATATGTTGTTCAAATATTCCCTGACCCCAACACTTTGCTTTCATTGGCAATTCCAGTTACCTCTCCCCCTCACACAATGGGGCTTCCAACTTTAATTAGGATATCAAAATAATAGGACAAACTATTATAAATGTTACACCAACCCAATTGCACTAAAAAACATAATATGTTGCCAATATTTGATCAAGTCATCCAAATTAGCATAAGAGTTGAGACCGTTGTTTTAGTAAATAAAGGCTGTCATTGTGTTTTATGCCTCAAATATAATCGACAAATAGGAATTTAATCAATCCATCACTGAGGTAGCACAAACTTTTGAAAACAAACAAAACTAGCACAAAAAGAAAATAATCAGCAATAAGTCAACCAAAAACAATTGCATGAATATTGGATCAAAGCTGATAATGCTTACCGAGGATCATTTCCAGATAATGATATGTAAACCCAACCAGTTGGCTTGATAAGTTCCACAGATTTTATCTCCTAGGTGCATTTGCAAGGGAAGGAACCAAACTGAACTCAATGAAGCACAATCCAATACAAAATTATGAAATAACAGTGTCTACACGTGTGCTTGTGAGCTCAAACTCATCTCAATTGTTTAGATAATAACCCATTCTTGATGGGCCGCAAATTTACCTTCAAATTTTGGAAGCCATCACCAGCACGGATAGAGATCTTACTAGGCGTGTAGCTCTCATCAAGCTTGAAATCCACATATAAAACCACCAACTGGAAAACAAGAATTTATACTGCTTAACATCAACAAATTTGAAAAAAAGACTACAAATGCGAGAGATAAAGAGTTAAAGACAATAAAAGTGTATGCAAATGGCATACAATACCTACCTGGAGCTTAACTTTCTTTTGAAATTGAATGTTTACAAGGTGAGGTTGGGCACCATCTGATCTGAATTGAAATAGCACACGATCAAAGTTTTTCCTACTGGCACAAACAAAAATGTGGGTGCGGCCATGGTACATAGCCTACGGCCCACCGTCGTGATTCAAAACTACACCAAAATGATTCAGAACTAACACAAAAATCATCACAAATTTTCAACTTTTCTTGACAACAAAAATCCAAAACCAAAAAGCCACAATGATTTGTGATGCGTATGTAAAATGCCATAAGGCTCATAATCGCCAACATTCACCATAAAACCTCATTTCCTACAGGATGTCGAGGTGTATCTTTGTTTTTCCTCATGTCTGTCTGTGTGTGTAGCAAAAATCCATTTTACTCACGTTTGCACTAAAACAACATTACAAAACTAGAGCTATGCAGTTTTATGATTGGTTGCGCACTTTAAGATTCTTTTGGTTGCACGTTTCTGTGGCATGATTTGCTACTTCTTGACGTATACATTATGGTGGTGGTGGTAGCCTAGTGGCTCATGGCTCACCCCCTCAGGTTTGGGCAGCAGTCACGTGTTTGAGTCGTGCTAACAACACCCACTTGAACTTGGTCCTCCTGCGAAGCCCGGCTGTGGTCCACTAGTCCTTAGTAGGGCGATAGTTGTTTTGGCTCTTTGGTCCCTCTGGTGTCTCGCGGGGTAGGTCTGGAGTCCCTATGGCCACGCCCAGGAAGGTTGATGTGCCCGGTCGCCCCCTCCTCCACCAATTTGTCTTGGCAAAAAAACATTACGTACTGCTTAGGATGTCACGAATCAGTGGTGCACGTAAAAATAAGTTATGAATTATTGTGGTCAAATCCTGATGTGTCTGGTTTTTCATATAGAAAAATGTGGTTTAGTGTGCACATAGTGTAAATACAAGTATACAAATGCGTAGACACACACAAACCGATATATATATATACATATATATAAAGAGAGAGAGAGTACTGCCAATAGGTATCGAGGTTGTCGTCGCGAAGGGAAGTGACGCCGTTGCCAGGCTTGCAAGAGCTGACACTCCAAGCGGCCTTCTTGGCCATTTCACGGAGGTCTTCGTCATCGATCGTCAACTGTTGGTTCCCACCAATGAGCTTTCCTTCTTCCTCCCCTTCCGATGACTCCGTTGCCATTCTTTCTATCTTCCTTCTAACTGATCGGATTTCTACTTTTTATTCCTACAATTTCAAAAGCCGTCCGATTTGGTTCAGAAGAAATAAGGGTTAATTACGCGGAGACCCCTTTTCTATCTTAGAATAATGACTAGCCCCTTATGACATAGAAATGTATATTTCGATCCCTCAACTTTGTGTGATTCTATCCAATTTTGGTCTAAGAAAACAAGGAGAAAAAGGCACAAGTGGAATTGAGCAATGGAATTTTGAACTAATATCTAGCTTTGTAAATTCCGTGATTACCAAGAATGTAATCCGGAACGAAAGTATTCCATCAAACTAATTTTCATCTATCACTAATACCCTTATCATTTATTTTATAGTCAACACTAGGTCCTGCCACGTGCAAGGCACGAGAATCATGCCCGTTGAAGAGGGTTTTTTTCTCTCCTATGGTGAAGTATGAGGGTTAATAAGACTTACCAATCATTTGAAAAGCTCTCAAAAGAGTTGGAACTGCTATAATGTGAAGACTTTAAGAGATCCTAAGTCCAACCTTGCGTATAATGAACCAATTTTATCACATATTAGAACATCTATGTGACTTAACTGGCTTTGACCATAAAGAAAGCATTAGAAGTAAGAGGAAAATACCAAAAGTATAAAAGCGAATGACCGATGTAAATTCTGATACCGTAGTTCTCTTACCCCAAAATTTCTCGTCCGGTTCAGCATCACTCATTCTTCTCCATTTACCAAGAAATTTGCTTTACACTCCGGGCCCGTCGACGATCTAGACTATCATAAAACACCAGGAAATTACAATTACATATAAGAAAAGAAAACATGCTAACAAACAAAACAAAAAAAAATAACCTAATTAGAAAAACAGTAAGAGCTCAAAATGAGTTCAATACTCAGCACACAAGAAAAACTACCATCACAAGTTAGAGCTCCATATAGACCATACCGCAACTGTTAATCACATTTTCCAAGCTTTCCAGGTAATTAACAAGCAGAGGATCTCTGGATAGCAATACAAAGTTTTGGATGAGTTATTTAAACAAACACTTAGAGGGCAAGGCAAAAGTCTCGTACTAAATGCAGACATTATTCATCTGAACAAAATCCATAGCTAAACATTCACCCATAACAAATTCCACCAGACAAGAACCACTTTTACACCAAACCATGTCTCCATAAACTAGCTGAACCAGAAAATCTAGGAGGCCAATCCAGTAGTTTATACAATATAAGCCTACAATACTCATAAATCTTCTTCTAAGAGTATATCAGACCAAAAGCCATTTTCTTAAATCGTGTCGTGCCATGCCGTGACGTTTTCAATCGTGTCAAGACTTGCCGGCTCGTTTACTTAATCGTGTACAAGTTGAACAATGAGAAATAATCCCAGTATACAGATTTTGTTTAGTCCTTGTCTTGGAATTTATTTGGGAAGGTTGTGTTGGTACTGCAAACATAATACTATGCATTAGTACTTTTTTTTTGACATGTGCATTAGTACATTACAACACCAAATTTCACACAAGCTAGGTTCAGCTGAAAGTGCACTGCTTTTCAGTTGATCTTGCTCGAACCATCAACAACTGACCCATGACACCCGTTACTTCTAAAAATAGACGAACAATACCAAAAAAAAAAGGATATTCATCCCAAACTGCAAAATGCACGGCTTGATTTCATCATCTTTTTTTTTTTTTTTGATTTCATCATCTGAGTCAGGGTTTAAACCCTCATTGTCAAAATGAATGTTTTCAGGATCCACCTCCTATAAAAAACTGAAAACAAAATAGAGAAAATTAGAACAAAATATCGGATCTGGCCATTTCTGGGAGAGTAAAATTTAGTACTAATTACTAAATGTAAGAAAGTAACAAAATAAAACTAGAGAGAATAAAACTTAAATATAAGTTTTTACTAACACACAAATAAATTAGTTTTGGATTTCAACCAACATTTGTTTTTATCGACTATATGTCTATCCCTTTCTTCAAAAATATCCTACGAGGGGGAAATGGCATGGAAAGAACTTTTTCTTTCTCTGTGATAACAACAGCAGTACCAATGGATATGGAACGAAATACAAAAAATTATCCTGGTTATGATAGCTGTCTTTTATTTAATTTTGGGACAACCAGAAACCACAAGTCCACCACCACATCTCTAATCCTAATTTGCTTCCATTCTGTGCTACTAATATTTTTTATTATCTTTAAAAAATATCAGATCTGTAAGATGGAATCAACCCCAATCACATGCATTTGACGATCCAAATCCTAAACGAAAATATCAGATCTGTAACATCCGTTCACGTCTGGAGAGGGAAGTGAGAGAGGTACCTGTTGACGTCTGTAGAGGGAAATATCAGATCTGTTGATGTCTGTGACCGGAAACGGAAACTCGCCGTACGCCTCTGTCACCGGAAACGACCTCAGCCGTCAAGTTTTTGACTCGTTTGAGTCGGGCAAACTCAGTCACCGACTAGGGAGTGAGAGAGAGAGAGAGAGTCGTTGAGAGTGAGAGATAGGTGAGAGGTCAGAGCAGAGAGCCGTTGAGAGACGCTGAGTTTGAGAGAGTGAGAGAGAGACGCTGAGTTTGAGAGAGTGAGAGACAGAGACGACTTGAGAGAGAGAGAGAGAGAGAGAGAGAGAGAGAGAGAGAGGGCAGTAGCCTGCTAGGGCTTCATCTCATTGTATTTATACTTGTATCAGATTATGTGCATTAGTCGCACCATGAGGAAATGTGCACTCAATCATGGAAATTTTTCGTAAAGTCTAATAATGCATCACTCAAGGGCCGCCCGAACCGTTTTTTGAATATCAGAACCGTCTACTTTTTACGTGGAAGTTATTATATCATTCGTACAAAAAATGAAGTAGATTGGTTATTATTATATACTTGATCGCACATAACGAAAAATCTCCTATGAATGAATCTACGTCCCGACGAAGCGGCTTCCAAAACCCGACTGACCCGAAATTTTGCGAGAATGATTAAAACGCCAAGAATAACAAAATGAACGGTATGGATCATCGTAATCATGTTGCGTTTGTGTGGCTACCATATATTAGACTATAGCAGAATACCTTAGTATAGAAAGTAAGTTTAGTGTATAGATTTGAATGGTAGCTATAAACTCATTTTTTCGAATATTTGATCTAAACCGTTACAATTTAACGTCTTATCAAATTTATTATTCTCACCTGAATATGTGATAATCGGATCTCAAAAACCACGTGATTGGAACACATTCGATGCTTCTAGAGGCATTAAAGTCCTATAATACACTACTTGAGGGGCGCTTAAGCTATTTTTTAAAAATCGAAACCATCTAACTTTTATGTGGGAGGCATAAGATCATTCATGCCAATAATCAAGTAAAATGTTTATCGCTATATACTTGATCGGACGTAAAAAAATTTAATCAAATAATGAATCAGCGTGCCGATGAAAGAGTTTTCAAAACCCGACGCACGAAAAAATTTGATCCCATGATTAAAACACTAAACACAACAAAATGAACGCATTGAATGGTATCGATCATCGTGATTGCGTTGCGATTTTGTGGCTACTGCTTGATGGCCTCGTTTTTATATAATAGAGTTACATATTATATACTAATTTTTTAAATTTATAACACAAGTTAATTGGTGGCATAATGTTTTGTTTGTGTATGAAAGAACCTAGGGACCTGGGTTCAAGTCCTAGTCTAGGCTGTCCAGCCAACCCTTTTTTGTTTTTTTGCCCCCTTATTTCTACTATGTATTTTTTTTCTTTTTTTTTTGTTTGATACTTTTTTTCTTATTTCTCGTTAGATTTGGGGTAAATAATATAGAACTCTTGCACATTTTCTTTCATATATATTAAATTACTATTGCACCATAAATATTTTGGTAAGTTTTTTTAATTTTTCTCGTTAACTTATAATGTTAAATTTACAAACCAAAGGTCCAAAGTCTATTCACTAACAAAAACAAAACAAAACAAATATTTTTTACCGAATAAAAATTGATAATTTTTTAAAAGCAAAAAATTTATTTTTTAAAAACATGATTTTTTTAAGAATTGTTTTTTTTAAATTAAATATCTTAGATGTTTAAAGGTAAAACAAATATTTTTTACTGAATAGAAATTGTTTACTTTTTATTTTAAATTAAAAAAAGCCATTTGGCTTATTTATTTATTTATTTTGTTTTTCCGTGCCCGTGTCGTGCTGTGTTGTACCCATGTCCGTGCCCGGCTAGAACCATGCCGTGCCGTGCCATTCCTGTCCACTTTTCGTGGCCGTGTCGTGCCGTACCATGCTAGGCCAACTTTTGTGCCGTGCCCGTGCTGTGCCGCCCACTTCCATGCCCATGTCGTGCCCCGGGCCCACTAAAACCGTGCCGTGCCAGGCTAAGACCGTGCCTGTGACGTGTCGTGCCGCCCTGTACCTGTGCCGTGCCGGCATGACCCATTTGACACCTCTAAACAAGAATGAGATTATTATTATTATTATTATTATTATTATTATTATTATTATTATTGTATTCTTACCATCTCAGTTTTTAATGACTGAGATTAAAAGTTCTTTTATCTCGGTTTTTATAAAACGAGATATCTTCTTTTATAAACAATCTCAGTTTTTTAAAAACAAGATCTATTTTTTAAGTTACAATCACACTTTTTAAATTACTGAGATTAAAAAATCTTTCAATCTCAGTTTTTTTTATAACTAAGATTAAAACTATAGTCTATGATATTTTATCACGCTTTTATAAAAACTGAGATCTTTTTAGTTTTTGAACCGTGGTCTTTATGCCATTTTGTAGCAGTGCATAATCATAACAATCAAGACAACTATGTAATATTCATAAAAATATGCAATTCTCAAACCACAAGGTATTCCATCTGAACCATAAGTAGCAATTAAACTCTATGTCACACAAAATCACCACATAACATGTAGAGAAAGAGAGAAATCCCTACTAAAATGAGGTTTGAACAAAACCCTAGATCTACCAAGAGGAATAAGCCTAAATCTTCCAAGAACAAGCAACTTCCAAGCTTGGATACAAGATCTAGTGTAGAGACCTGTATTTTCGAAAAATCGTTTAAAGGTTTTATTAATGTTAAAATATCGAATGAATGTGAAATTTGTTAAATTTATTAGATTTGGGGTCAATGTAATAGAATTGAAAGTGGAGGGGGTGCAAGTGTGGTTGGTGTGTACCCTAGTATATATATATATATATGTGTGTGAGGGTGTAGAGGATTAAAAATCCCCAACCCTCTCTCTCTCCGATCTCTCTCTCTCGGTTCCTCTCGCTCTCTCTCTTTCTCTCTCAAACTCTCGCACTCCAACACCCCAAAATACCTTGAACCCACCTTGATCCGCTGCAAAGTTTTCACATTCAAGTGTTCTAGAGCTTAGAAATTCGTGGGTTTGAGCTCGGAGAGGAGTATTCGGTTGATTCAAGATTTTTGGAGCTAGGGCTTGCTTGATTGAGCTTGGGTTTCATTCTTCGACTTTGAGGTAGGAATTTCTCACTTCTATTACATGTTTATGTGTTGATTTGGCGTTTGAATCGCACCCTAGATCGTTGGTTTTGTTGTTGGAATGGTTCTGGTGAAATCTGAAAGTCGTGCACTGAAAACCTAAGTCCTACCGGTAGGAATTTTGTCCCTACCGGTAGAAACACTGTCCAGTAGAGTCATTTTTGTGAAAATGTGGTCTCCCACCGGTAGGAAAAAGTGTCCTACCGGTAGGGAATGAAAAATTCAGCATGTTGGCAAAATTTCGGAAGGCCATAACTTTTTCATCCGAACTCCATTTTGGGCAAATTTTATATCGAAATTCATGTGCCGGAAGTCTACTTTCCAATGGTGGTGGTCTCATCTCCTAATTCTTAACCAATAAGATTTGGTAGCCAAAATAAAATAGATATGTTCGTAGATGTTGGAAAATCCTTTTCCTTAGAATCGTTTGGGTGAGGGTTCTCCTGAGTACTAGTTGAATGGGTTGACAAGGCTAGTGGTATACTTAACGCTTGGTAGTGGTCGTTGGGTTCCATATGAGTCGTTTGACACCAAAACGAAGGTTTAGAGAACATAAGGGATACAAGTAGGCGAAAGTCGTATGTGTTGACATGTGATGTGAGAAACGAATACGCAGAACACTTCTTTGAGTTAAACAACACTAGGCGCGGGTACTTGAGACATTTCCTTGTGTTTGATATGTGGTATACCTCTTGCGTAACTTATACGATTTTACGAGTTGCAAGGTGAAAATCTATGAATCGTTGTGAGAGAATATCTTTTGATATGTGAGTGCTTGTATGGTGATGAGAAACTAATAACATAATGATCATGAGTTGGTTGAGATGAAATTGTCCGTACTACCTCTTTGTGAGTAAGTCTTTGTTGTGAATTCATTATATGTGATTGAGATGAATGGCTGAGTTGTGAGGTGAATTGGAGGAATAGTGGTACGGTGAGCTATACTAAGTGATGCGATTTAGTTCCTTTGGTGAGGAAGGTATTTATAAGGAGTAGCGGGACTCCATAAATAGCTCGGAAGGAGCATTCGTTTATGACGTGTGATGTGGGATTGCAACGGTGACATATATAAGTAAACGTAAGGATTTATTTGATGAATATACGAGAGAAGTGATTGGTTGCTGAAACAACATCATTGAGTCATGTATCAACAGGTCTTTTTTTTAAACCATGTGACGTTATGACTAAAGTGAAGTCGATGAGCGGATAAATATTCAGAATAAGATGTTGTGCTTAGCCTACAACCCTGATGTCTAGTCACGGTACTTCATCTATGTCGTCGATATTGGGACAATCACTAGTCATGTTTTGTTTCTACTTTGAGGTACCTTACCTTGTTTCCGTTATTCATTCTATCTGTCATCCCATTTGCATATAATGGTTATGTAGATTTCTCTACTGGGCTAGTGTAGCTCAACCTATCATTTTTCAAGTGTGAACCCGGAGCAGTAGTATGGAGTGAAATGCATGCATTCAAGTGCATATTTTCGAAATAAGTGGCAAAGGAGACCCATGGACTTTTGATAAAATATGTTTTGGGAATGTAATAGAACCTTAACTCTATTTCTTTTTATGATGTAATATATTCAAACTCTTGGAGTTGAATCTGTAATTTTAATGATTAGGACATGGTGAACTCTTTTGGGGTATTATGTAAGATAATGTGAGGACTTTTATTTATGAAAAGCAATCTTTATTTATGTTGAAAATCGAGGGCGTGACATCTAGAGAAGATATAACCTAAAAAACAACAATAATAAGCAAGGATCAACAAGTGATTGAGAGGAGAGAAAAACGTGATTGGGTGCCAAAAGGTTAGAGTAATAACACAAAACTTATCCCTTGTTCACCAAATGAAAGAATCAAGCGATTTTGAGGAAGGAATCCCTTGGATCTTGAAGATTTAATGTAGAAATCAAGAGTTTTGGGTGAGATTGGAGTGGGGTAGGTGAGAGGAGGTGTTTCCAGATCTGGTTCGTGGGATTTGGGTGTGAAAAATGATAAAGGGAGGTATTTATAGTGGGCTGAAATGCGTGCTGAAATTTTAAAACATCGACAACGGGTACCGGTACTGAGCGATTCCTAGTACCAGTACTGGAACCCCAAAAATGCCAAATGACATAACTTGTGGACAACAGGTATCGGTACTAGCTGAGCGGGAAAAGTGACATTTTACTGACGGACACCAAACCAAACCCCACTCACTACCAACACTTCTAAACATCATTACAACATCAAAATACAATTTTTCCACATTTTAAACAATTAAAGAAATTAGAATAATTTACGGATCTCTACATTAATGCATGGCTCATTCCTTGAAAAATCCAAACAGATTTTCTTTTTCGAATAGATTTCTCCGATGACGAAGCATTAGTTTTTTCCATAAACGGATATTGTGAAAGCAGATTTTAGCAGTAAACAAATTTATTGAATAATAATAAAAAAATCCTTAGTGAAATACAAACAGATTTTCTAATTTTAGGCATAAACAGATTTTGTTCTCATATTCAAAGCAGAGACAGATATAATTATTAGTTTTCGGTCATAAACAGACTTTGCTCTGATGGTACAGGGTCTAGTTACTTCAAGCATTAGTGAAAACAGATTTTGGAACATTAATCAGAGTTAAGGTCATGGTGTCCAGATTTCATAACCATAGTGGCTAAATTTTATGTTTCAAGATACGTTTTAGAACGAACAAAAAAGAGAAGACACTAAGCTCCTGCTTCTCTCGTCTTATAGATAGGGGCATAGAATGCACAAACTAACATGTCTTCTTCATCGAAGCAACATTAGCAAGGAAAATATGTTTCGATTTTCAGAGGAGTGCGCCCATGGGTTTTGGATTCCTTGCCATGTAGGGGATAATGTCTAAATAATTAGATCTTGTATCATTTTCATAATTTGAGGCTTTTGGTGTTAATTATGGTTTAAGTTGGCGGGGCCTACAAGTTAGAAGGAACCAATTAAGGTGAGAATACTTATCAAAAAAAAAAAAAGGTGAAGGTAACGTTCACTCTCATTTGGTGAGGGTGAACAAAATCGAACTCGTTTCGAGTACCCTATCCTTCGTCAATCTGTCACCAGGCCATTTGATGTATCCTGACTTGATTGATCTTGCAGAATTTTTTATTATTATGCAGATAGATTAAGTAGACATCCATCAATGCCCCTGGGTTAAGGTTGAACACAAATTTGAACCACATTGGTGGAGTCCATAAACCAAGTGTGTGGATCCCACATCAATGTATGATCCATATTCGGGTTCAACCTTACTTGAGGAGCATTGAATAATTTCTGGATTGAGTAGATGATTTGGACTAGCTATCTGAATTCTGATATACGGACTTGAATGATCCTCCATATTGGGTAGGTGATTGGGATATATGGCATAATTATTTTCCTAAGTGTTTAGTTTCATCCTCTTCCAAAAAAAAAAATAGTTTCATGAAGGAAATTGATTTTTTTATACTTCTTTTTTGTTATTTGCACCGTTCTTTTTCGATCTTTATTTATGCAAATTTACGACAATAATATTTCATGTATGACAAATTAAGCATAGTTGAAGAAAAATATCTTAATTTAACATGAGTAAATGCAAAAACACAAACAGTATGAATATAGATTAAGGAATTCAACTGTCCAGTGTAACTTTTTTTTCTTTTGAAAAAAATTAATGGCTTGGACTTGGATCCTTCAATTGAGTTAGGTTCTTTTGGAGATCCTTCAAAAAATGTTTCGAAAAAAATTAATGGCTTGGATCACTTTTGGGAAAAAAAGGCTAAAGTACATATGGAAGTTTGTTGAAAATAGTGGAAAATTAAATTTTGCCCATTGTGGGAAGTGGTACAATACACACCCCTTATTTGAGTGTGTATCATATGTATCCTCATTAAAACACACTAAAATTTTATGAATTTATTGCTAAAAAGTTACGAATCATATTGATGAAAAGCTACGAATTTTTTGTATAAAAATTACGATACGAAATAAAATGTTATGAATGACCTGTCCTACAAGTAATATTTTATGAAGTTAGCACAATATAAACCACACAATAGGTGCATATGGTACACACCTTAAAGGGGTGTGTATTGAAGATTTTCCCATTGTGTAAAGGCTCCTACCAAAAGGAAGTTGGATGATGATTCACCATGTACACTTCTATATAAGGGCCGTACGTTGAGAAGGGATCTTATTAGTATTAGCTAGGTAGAGTACTCAATCAAATATTGTTGGGCGGGGGAATTGAAGCTACTAGCTAGATGGCTCTAACTGGCAAGATGGTGAGTGAAGTAGAGATTCATACTAATGGTGATGATATCTTCCATATAGTTGCAGGTAAAAGCACAGCACGCACCAAACTTGAGCCCTGAAAAAGTACACAAAGTGGATATACACCAAGGAGACTGGGGGGATCATGGATCTATCAAGGTCTGGACTTATGTTGCAGGTAGTAATTAATTCAAACTAGTAACAATTTTAACAAAACCACATTTAATTTGTACTTATATATATATATATATATACACACATACGGGTCCGGAGGCCCTTAAAAAAACCTCTATATATATATATATATATATATATATATATATATATATATATTTGCCGTACTCCCGCCGTACCCGTACCCTACTTTTTGGGGGTTTTGTCGTTTCCCGTACCCGTACGTGTACCAGTACCCGTGCTCCATAGCACTCTATAGTCTTTGCATCTACAAGACCATTATAAACGCAGTTGATCTATGAAGGTTGACCAACGAAACCTGACAAGGCATTCACAATTTACTATATTGGGTTATGTTCCAAATCTTCTGGAAAAAATAAAAATACCAATGTACAAAGCACGAGATGTGTGTGAATAGGTGTGGATGCAAAGCTCAATATCTATAGCTCTATTTCAATATTAGGTGAATTTCAATAAAAGCATGGGTACAAAGCTCAATAACTATAGCTCTGTTTCAATATTAGGTGAATTTCAATAAAAGGTTGCACGGTAAACACTTCTGAATAGATTCTTTTACCCATTACCAACAAGTAATAACGGCGCTAAACTATGCTGTAAAATAACTGCTACTACATTAACAATGTAATACTCCCTCCGTTCCAAAATGAGTGTCCTTATTGGGACTCCGTGCCATTTTCAAATGCTTATATCTTTTGATTTATGAAGTTTTACGTGATTTTGAAAATTTTGTTTAATAGAACTAATTATAATCTATCAAACAAGATCCATATTGCATATTTTTTGATATTCACATTGAAAGATATAAGCAATTGAAAATGACACGCTTCTCCAAAAAGGACACTCTTTTTGGAACGGAGGGAGTAGTAATCAGCGGGTTGTCTTAACCGTATTTGCTTTCACTTGGAGGTCTTTTTGTTCCTGAAAATAGTAGAAGTATATCTAATTGTGATACTTACATTCCATGCAGACAAAGTGATATAATATGTTTGTACTATCTTTTAAACATTCTTTAACTTCACTTATTATTTTTGGACATAATTTAATTCAGAAGTTTGGAACCTGAGTTTGATAACTCGATTGTTCAAAATTTTCAAATGCCTAATCAATTAGCCACAAATCCTGTGATGAATTAAATTGTTTAACTCGTTAGATAGGTAAAATAATTATTTGGACGAACTATCAACTCATGGGATGGTTCCATTGGACTATCCTGTATCCCATGAGACATTAGGTGAAGGGGCATCTACAATCTAGAGTAATACAAATTCCTGAACAGTATTTACACAGAGCTTAATCAACAACGTTGGAAAGAGTTGGGAGAATTTTATTGCTCTCCTGCTTTTAAAGAATAAATCGATGGCATCCATGATATTAATATTAGCTTTCTGTATTAGGAGCTTCAGGATGTACAAACACGGGAACGTAAAACAAAGTACAAATTATTAGATAAAGATCTTACAGTTTTAACAGAATACCGAACTTCTTTGCAATCTCCTTTTTGTAAAGTCACTTCAGACTGCACTAAGAGATAGGCATAACAAACAAGTTGATAATGAGTCGCTAAAGTGATACTGATGGTGATCAGTTAAAAACCAAAATGAAGATACATCACATTGAAAATACAATATTGCTTCTATCAGCCAATCCACTTGATCAATTGCATAGCCTGTATCAAGAGTAAAAACCCATTACCTTGCCTTTAGCACGGTCTTTTTCCTTTATTTGTTGTTTGTACTTCTCCTTATGGTAGTTTGTGAGCTTGCATACAGGTGGTTTAGCATTTCATTGAACCTGCATAAGATGAGACCAATATAACTAAGGAAACCATATGCGGAAAAAATTCCTGCTACCAAAATAAGTAACTAAAAGTATTAGAGTGAGCAAACGAATTATCGCATTTTTACTTTTCCTATCATGCAAGATAACCATTACAACAAAAGGGTGGTAGGTGGTTCTACCAAACAAATAGGAACACTCCTAACATCATGAACAATTTAGTCCACAAGCAAATTAGGTTGTGCATGCAGTCCTCTGATAACTTTAGAGCTCTATTCTCCTATATGTACTTGACCATAGTTGCAACGCAAGCTTCCTTCTGATACTGTGAAATCATTTGCAACAAAACCTCTCAAAATCTTGTACTGCCAATGTTGTTAACGTTTCAAAACGCAAAAGTTCTCGGAAACTGTACATTGCCCACAAAGAAAGGCAAGTAAAAGGTGGGAAATAATTTTAGAGCGTTGGAGGCATGGTACCCAGTCCTTAAGCATAGCCCAACTGTGAAGTCTAATCTTGATAGTAGGCCATCGAAAGAAACTATGCCTGAGAATATTTCAAATAGGAAACTGGAAAAGTTTGTGCTAGATAACTTGTAGCTTTTGTTATTTTTGTATTTATCTGAACAAATAGAGTGCTAACTACTTCCAGCTTATTTAAATTGATATTAGAATGGCAAAGTTCACCTCAACTAAATCAACATTGAGACGTCTCGCACCTTCTAAAGCTTCCCTCCTTGACACAACACGATGCCCTGCATAATACACACATTTTAAAATAGTTGTTCAAAAAGTGTGCACTCAAAACATAAATCACCCAACATATAATTGGGAAGCCATCTCCTCACTATTTTATGGTGTCATGAACTGTGAGCAACAATACTGACAGAAAATAAACGACTGTGTTTTCTCACTATCACGTTTTAAGGAGTTGGAAGGTAAAGCACGAGAAACAAGGACATGGGTGAGGTTTACTTTTCTTCTTTTGTATTTTCATGGGCAATTTTGTTTTCTCTCGAAATCTCACAAATTTTTGGAGAGAAAACAAAACTGGTTGGATAATATAGTTCTCTTCCTCTCCAAACTATCCCCCATAACAAAAAATCCAGCCTTGTAAGATAATAATTGCAAGTTGCCACCGAGACAGGCCAAATGCGCGTTCTTAGATGACTAACACAAGCCAATCTTCCACTATCTTTGGCTATAGAAAAATATGGAAAAACATAAAACTAATTTTATCAATCGCAGTTACCATCCTCATTTTGTCAGTCGCATACGTGAGAGAGAGTACTCTTGACATACATTTATGCAATAACACATCTAAATCAATAGGGAATAGTCAAAGGCTGAAAGGGAAGCAAAAACACTAGTGTACTTTTGAAGACAATCAGCATCAAACACAGATTTGTCATTTCAAAGAGAGCGTCCTTTAGTCCCAAAGCCAAATCGTCATAGTCCAAATCCAAGTCTAATATGAACAAGGGAAACACAACAAAAATGTTTGAGATAAAATTAGCACGACTATTAACATCAAACTTGAATTCTATACTCTGAATTTCTATTATGAGTGTTCTTGGTTATTTAAAGATTTGGTGAAGCCACGTTTTATACTGCATCTGCGTGAATGTTAGAGTTAGATTATCGTGAAGATTTCCTGAGGAGATCTAAAAATAAGGTTAAAAAGCAACCTATCAAATTGTTATCACAATCAACCTTTGATCCTATCACATAGCATGAACTTGATGAGGATCTAATAACCCTCAAATTTTCCATAAATTTTTCAAATCAGCCCATGTCTCTCTCTATAGCAAAACCAGAAACCACAACCAACACGCACCCAAACAACGCTAAGGCAAACAGCCCGACCGCAAATAGAAACCAAAATCTACCCAATACACAAGACCACAAACGCTCCAAAAAAAAAAAAAAAACCACACCGCAGTCCGCGCAAAGCAAGTCGACAAAGACCCGAACCAGATTCGGAAGTACTTACCGATGACGACGACGAAACAAGACACAGAAGATGACACCAGAAGCACTCCAGCAAAACCACCTTCAGCCCACAATACCGGAGATCCAATATCCGCTAGCAGCGTAGTAAAGAAGCAAGAAGAAATCAATGGACTAAAATCCTCACAAATCCCGTGGGAACACCGGATGACGAGAGGTCTAGGGTTTCGCAGAGGAGAGACCCGATCTGGTCCCGAATGGCCGCTCGTGCGGAAGGCGGAGAGGACGTCGGGGTGTCAGAGGGTGGCGGATTGGACGATGGAGAGGAGCGGGTTGTGGGTGAAGGAGGAGAGGAGGGAGCGGGAGTCGTCGGGGTGAGTTGGGGGGCGGCGGCAAGGAGGTCGAATTGTTGGCCGTTGTTGTCGTGAGAAAGAGGAGAGAGAATCTGTGCCGCTTTATAAAACCCTGGCAAACTGTAAATTGTCCGAAATGGAGGGGCAAAATTGTAATCGAGAATTTAGCTGCCCTGTGCAATTGGTAAAATGGTAGAAATTAAAGGGTAAATTCATCCTAAATTGAAAAATGGCCACCGAAACTCTCCCTCTTATTATTCTTGGGGTGAAGCAACGTTTTATATTGCATCTGCATGAATGCCAGAGTTAGAGTATCATGAAGATTTCTTGAGGGGGACTAAAATAAGGTTACAAAGCAACCTATCAAATTGTTATCGCAATCAACCTTTGATCCTATCACATTGCATGAAATTGACGAGGATCTAATAACCCTCAAATTTTCTATCGATTTTTCAAATCAGCCCATGTCTCTCTCTATAGCATAACCAGAAACCACAACCAACAAGCACCCAAACAACGCTAAGGCAAACAGCTCGGCCACAAACCGAAACCAAAATCTACCCAATACACAAGACCATAAACGCTCCAAAAAAAAAAAAACCAAAACGCAGTGCGCGCGAAGCAAGTCGACAAAGACCTAAACCAGATCCGGAAGTACTTACCGACGACGATGACGAAACAAGGCACAGTAGAAGACACCAGAAGCGCTCCAGCAAAACCACCTTAAGCTCACAATACCGGAGATCCAGTACCCGCAAGCAGCGTAATAAAGAAGCCAGTAGAAATCGATGGACCAAAATTCTAACAAAACCCGCGGGAAAATAGGATGACGAGAGGTCTAGGGTTTCGCAAAGGAGAGACCCAATTTGATCTCGAATGGCAGCTCGTGCGGAAGGCGGAGAGGACGTCGGGGTGTCTGAGGGTGGCGGATTGGACGATGGAGAGGAGCGGGTTGTGGGTGAAGGAGGAGAGGAGAGAGCGGGCGTCATCGGGGTGAGTTGGGGGCCGGCGGCAAGGAGGTCGAGTTGTTGGCCATTGTTGTCGTGAGAAAAAGGAGAGAGAATCTATGCCGTTATATAAAACCCTGGCAAACTGTAAATTGTATGAAATGGAGGGGCAAAATTGTAATTGAGAATTTTGCAGCACTGGGCAATTGGTAAAATGGTAAAAATTAAAGGGTAAATTCGTCCTAAATTGAAAAATGGCCACCGAAACTCTCCCTCTTATTATTCTTGGGTTGAAGCTACGTTTTATATTGCATCTGCGTAAATGTCAGAGTTAGAGTATCATGAAGATTTCCTGAGGGGAACTAAAAATAAGGTTACAAAGCAACCTACCTATCAAATTGTTATAGCAATCAACCTTTGATACTATCACATAACATGAACTTGATAAGGATCTAATAGCCCTCAAATTTTCTATCGATTTTTCAAATTAGCCCATGTCTCTCCTTATAGCATAACCAGAAACGACAACAAACACGAACCCAAACAACGCCAAGGCAAATTACCCGACCACAAACAGAAACCAAAAGCTACCCAATACACAAGACCACATACGATCCCAAAAAAAAATACCACACCGCAGTCCACGCGAAGCAAGTCGACAAAGACCTAAACCAGATCCAAAAGTACTTACCGATGACGACGATGAAAAAAGGCACAGAAGAAGACACCAGAAGCACTCCAGCAAAACCACCTTCAGCCCAAAATACCGGAGATCCAGTACCCGCTAGCAGTGTAATAAAGAAGCAAGAAGAAATCGACGGACCAAAATCCTCACAAATTCAGCGGGAACACCGGATGACGAGAGGTCTAGGGTTTCGCAGAGGAAAGACCCGATCTGGTCTCTAATGGCCGCTAGGGCGGAAGGCGGAGAGGACGTCGGGGTGTCTGAGGGTGGCGGATTGGACGATGGAGAGGAGCGGGTTGTGGGTGAAGGAGGAGAGGAGGGAGCGGGCGTCGTCGGGGTGAGTTGGGGGGCGGCGGCAAGGAGGTCGAGTTGTTGGCCATTGTTGTCGTGAGAAAGAGGAGAGAGAATCTGTGCCGCTTTATAAAATCTTGGCAAACTGTAAATTGTCCGAAATGGAGGGGCAAAATTGTAATTGAGAATTTGGCTGCCCTGGGCAATTGGTAAAATGGTAGAAATTATAGGGTTAATTCGTCCTAAATTGAAAAATGGCCACCGAAACTCTCCCTCTTACTATTCTTGGGTTGAAGCTACGTTTTATATTGCATCTGGTAGAATGTCAAAGTTAGAGTATCATGAAGATTTCCTGAGGGGAACTAAAAATAAGGTTACAAAGCAACCTATCAAAATGTTCTCTCAATCAACCTTTGATCCTATCACATGGCATGAACTTGATGAGGATCTAATAACCCTCAAATTTTCGATCGATTTTTCAAATCATCCCATGTCTCTCTCTATAGCATAACCAGAAACCACAACCAGCACGCACCCAGGCAACGCAAAGGCAAATAGCCCGACCACAAAAAGAAACCAAAATCTACCCAATACACAGGACCACAAACGCTAAAAAAAAAAAAACCAAACCACAGTGCGCGCGAAGCAAGTCGACAAAGACCTAAACCAGATCCGAAAGTACTTACCGATGACGACGATGAAACAAGGCACAGAAGAAGACACCAGAAGCACTCCAGCAAAACCACCTTCCGCCCACAATACCAGAGATCCAGTACCCGCTAGCAGCGTAATAAAGAAGCAAGCAGAAATCGATGGACCAAAATCCTCACAAATCCCGCGGGAACACCGGATGACGAGAGGTCTAGGGTTTCGCAGAGGAGAGACCCGATCTGGTCTCGAATAGCCGCTCGTGCGGAAGGCGGAGAGGACGTCGGGGTGTCTGAGGGTGGCGGATTGGACGATGGAGAGGAGCGAGTTGTGGGTGAAGGAAGAGAAGAGGTAGCGGGTGTCATCGGGGTGAGTTGGGGGGCGGGGGCAAGGAGGTCGAGTTTTTGGCCGTTGTTGTCGTGAGAAAGAGGAGAGAGAATTTGTGCCACTTTATAAAATCTTGGCAAACTATAAATTGTCCGAAATGGAGGGGCAAAATTGTAATTGAGAATTTGGCTGCCCTGGGCAATTGGTAAAATGGTAGAAATTATAGGGTTAATTCGTCCTAAATTGAAAAATGGCCACCGAAACTCTCCCTCTTATTATTCTTGGGTTGAAGCTACGTTTTATATTGCATCTGCTAGAATGTCAAAGTTAGAGTATCATGAAGATTTCCTGAGGGGAACTAAAAATAAGGTTACAAAGCAACCTATCAAAATGTTCTCTCAATCAACCTTTGATCCTATCACATGGCATGAACTTGATGATGATCTAATAACCCTCAAATTTTCGATCGATTTTTCAAATCATCCCATGTCTCTCTCTATAGTATAACCAGAAACCACAACCAGCACGCACCCAGGCAACGCAAAGGCAAATAGCCCGACCACAAAAAGAAACCAAAATCTACCCAATACACAAGACCACAAACGCTAAAAAAAAAGAAACCACACCGCAGTGCGCGCGAAGCAAGTCGACAAAGACCTAAACCAGATCCGGAAGTACTTACCGATGACGACGACGAAACAAGGCACAGAAGAAGACACCAGAAGCACTCAAGCAAAACCACCTTCCGCCCACAATACCGAAGATCCAGTACCCGCTAGCAGCGTAATAAAGAAGCAAGCAGAAATCGATGGACCAAAATCCCCACAAATCCCGCGGGAACACCGGATGACGAAAGGTCTAGGGTTTCGCAGAGGGGAGACCCGATTTGGTCTCGAATGGCCGCTCGTGCGGAAGGCGGAGAGGACGTCGGGGTGTCTGAGGGTGGCGGATTGGACGATGGAGAGGAGCGGGTTGTGGGTGATGGAGGAGAGGAGGTTACGGGTGTCATCCTGGTGAGTTGGGGGGCGGGGGCAAGGAGGTCTAGTTGTTGGCCGTTGTTGTCGTGAGAAATAGGAGAGAGAATCTGTGCCGCTTTATAAAATCTTGGAATACTGTAAATTGTCTGAAATTGAGGGGCAAAATTGTAATCTAGAATTTAGCTGCCCTGGGCAATTGGTAAAATGGTAGAAATTAAAGGGAAAATTCGTCCTAAATTGAAAAATGGCCACCGAAACTCTCCCGCTTATTATTCTTGGGTTGAAGCTACGTTTTATATTGCATCTGCTTGAATATCAAAGTTAGTATATCATGAAGATATCCTGAGGGGAACTAAAAATAAGGTTACAAAGCAACCTATCAAAATGTTATCTTAATCAACCTTTGATCCTATCACATAGCTTGAACTTGATCAGGATCTAATAACCCCCAAATTTTCTATCGATTTTTCAAATCATCCCATGTCTTTCTTTATGGCATAACCAGAAACCACAACCAGCACGCTCCCAGGCAACGCTAAGGCAAATAGCCCGACCACAAACAGAAACCAAAATCTAGCCAATACACAAGACCACAAACGCTCCAAAAAAAAAAAAAAAAACCACACCGCATTCCGCGTGAAGCAAGTCGACAAATAGCTAAACCAGATCCGGAAGTACTTACCGATGACGACGACGAAACAAGGCACAGAAGAAGACACTAGAAGCACTCCAGCAAAACCACCTTCCGCCCACAATATCGGAGATCCAGTACCCGCTAGCAGCGTAATAAATAAGCAAGCAGAAATCGATGGACCAAAATCCTCACAAATCCCGAGGGAACACAGGATGACGAGAGGGCTAGGGTTTCGCAGAGGAGAGACCCTATTTGGTCTCGTATGGCCGCTCGTGAGGAAGGCGGAGAGGACGTCGGGGTGTCGGAGGGTGGCGGATTGGACTATGTAGAGGAGCGGGTTGTGGGTGAAGGAGAAGGGAGGGAGTGGACGTCGTCGGGGTGAGTTGGGGGGCGGCGGCAAGGAGGTCGAGCTGTTGGCCGTTGTTGTCGTGAGAAAGAGGAGAGAGAATTTGTGCCGCTTTATAAAACCCTGGCAAACTGTAAATTGTCGGAAATAAATGGGTAAGATTGTAATCGAGAATTTGGCTGCCCTGGGCAATTGGTAAAATGGTAGAAATTAAAGGGTAAATTCGTACTAAATGGAAAAATGACCGCCGAAACTCTCCCTCTTATTATTCATGGGGTGAAGCTACCTTTTATATTGCATCTGCGTGAATGTAAAAGTTAGAGTATCATGAAGATTTCCTGAAGGGAACTAAAAATAAGGTTACAAACCAACCTATCAAATTGTTATCGCAATCAACCTTTGATACTATCACATAGCATGAACTCTATGAGGATCTAATAAACCTCAAATTTTCTATCGATTTTTCAAATCAGCCCATGTCTCTCTATATAGCATAACCAAAAACTGAAACCAAGTCGCACCCAAAGAACGCTAAGGCAAACAGCCCGACCACAAACAGAAACCAAAATCTACCAAGTACACAAGACCACAAACGCTCCAAAAAAAAAAACACACCGCAGTCCGCGCGAAGCAAGTCGACAAAGACTTAAACCAGATCCGGAAGTACTTATCGATAACGACGACGACGTAACAAGGCACAGAAGAAGACACCAGAAGCACTCCAGCAAAACCACCTTCCGCCCACAATACCGGAGATCTAGTACCCGCTAGCAGCGTAATAAAGAAGCAAGCAGAAATCGATACGCCAAAATCCTCACAAATCCCGCGGGAACAACGGATGACAAGAGGTCTAGGGTTTCGCAGAGGAGAGACCCGATCTGATCTCGAATGGCCGCTTTTGCGGAAGGCGGAGAGGACGTCGTGGTGTCGGAGGATGGCAGATTGGAAGATGGAGAGGAGCTGGTTGTGGGTGAAGGAGAAGAGAAGGGAGCGGGCGTCGTCGTGGTGAGTTGGGGGGCGGCGGCATGGGGGTCGTGTTGTTGGCCGATGTTGTCGGGAGAAAGAGCAGAGAGAATCTGTGCCGCTTTATAAAACCCTGGCAAACTGTAAATTGTCCGAAATGGAGGGGCAAAGTTGTAATCGAGAATTTGGCCGCCATGGGCAATTGGTAAAATGGTAGATATTAAAGGGTAAATTCGTCCTAAATTGAAAAATGGCCACCGAAACTCTCCCTCTTATTATTCATAGGTTGAAGCTACGTTTTATATTGCATCTGCGTGAATGTCAGAGTTAGAGTATCATGAAGATTTCATGAGGGGAACTAAAAATAAGGTTACAAAGCAACCTATCAAATTGTTATCGCAATCAACCTTTGATCCTATCACATAGCATGAACTTGATAAGGATCTAATAACTCTCCTATTTTCTATCGATTTTTCAAATCAGCCCATGTCTCTCTCTATAGCATAACCAGAAACCACAACGAACACGCACCCAAACAACGCCAAGGCAAATTGCCCGACCACAAACAGAAACAAAAATCTACCTAATACACAAGACCACAAACGATACCAAAAAAAAAAAAAACCACACAGCAGTCCGCGCGAAGCAAGTTGACAAAGACCTAAACCAGACCCAGAAGTACTTACCGATGACGACGACGAAACAAGGCGCAGAAGAACACACCAAAAGCACTGCAGCAAAACCACCTTCAGCCCACAATACCAGAGATCCAGTACCCGCTAGCAGTGTAATAAAGAAGCAAGCAGAAATCGATGGACCAAAATCCTCACAAATCCCGCGGGAACACCAGATGACGAGAGGTCTAGGGTTTCGCAGAGGAAAGACCCGATCTGGTCTCGAATGGCCACTCGTGCAGAAGGCGGAGAGGACGTCGGGGTGTCTGAGGGTGGCGCATTGGACGATGGAGAGGAGCGGATTGTGGGTGAAGGAGGAAAGGAGGTAGCGGGCGTCGTCCGGGTGAGTTGGGGGGCGGGGGCAAGGAGGTAGAGTTGTTGGCCGTTGTTGTCGTGAGAAAGTGGAGAGAGAATCTGTGCTGCTTTATAAAACCTTGGCAAACTGTAAATTGTCTGAAATGGAGGGGCAAAATTGTAATCAAGAATTTGGCTGCCTTGGGCAATTGGTAAAATGGAAGAAATTAAAGGGTAAATTCTTCCTAAATTGAAAAATGGCCACCGAAACTCTCCCTCTTTTTATTCTTGGGGTGAAGCTACGTCTTATATTGCATCTGCTTGAATGTCAAAGTTAGAGTATCATGAAGATATCCTGAGGGGAACTAAAAATTAAGGTTACAAAGCAACCTATCAAATTATTATCTCAATCAACCTTTGATCCTATCACATAGCATGAACTTGATATGGATCTAATAACCCTCAAATTTTCTATCGATTTTTCAAATTAGCCCATGTCTCTCTTTATAGCATAACTGGAAACCACAACCAACACGGACCTAAACAACGCTAAGGCAAATAGCCTGACCACAAACAGAAACCAAAATCTACCCAATACACAAGACCACAAACGCTCCAAAAAAAAAAAAAAAAATCCACAACGCAGTCCGCGCGAAGCAAGTTGACAAAGACCTAAACCAGATTCAAAAGTACTTACCGATGACGAAGACGAAACAAGGCACAGAAGAAGACACCAGAGGCACTCCAGCAAAACCACCTTTCGCCCACAATACCGGAGATCCAGTACCCGCTAGCAGCGTAATAAAGAAGCCAACATTAATCGATGGACCAAAATCCTCAAAAATCCCGCGGGAACACCAAATGACGAGAGGTCTAGGGTTTCGTAGAGGAGAGAACCGATCTGGTCTCGAATGGCCGCTCGTGCGGAAGGCAGAGAGGACGTCGAGGTGTCGGAGGGTGGTGGATTCCACGATGGTGAGGAGCGGGTTGTGGGTGAAGGAGGAGAGGAGGGAGCGGGCGTCGTCGGGGTGAGTTGGGGGCGGCGGAAAGGAGGTCTAGTTGTTGGCCGTTGTTATCGTGAGAAAGAGGAGAGAGAATCTGTGTCGCTTTATTAAACCCTGGCAAAATGTAAATTGTTCGAAATGGAAGGAAAAAATTGTAATCGAGAATTTGGCTGCCCTGGGCATTTGGAAAAATGGCAGAAATTAAAGGGTAAATTCGTCCTAAATTTAAAAATGCCACCGAAACTCTCCCTCTTATTATTCTTGGGTTAAAGCTACGTTTTATATTGCATCTGCGTGAATGTTAGAGTTAGAGTATCATGAAGATTTCCTGAGGGGAACAAAAAATAAAGTTACAAAGCAATTTATCAAATTGTTATCGCAATCAACCTTTGATTCTATCACATAGCATGAACTTGATGAGGATCTAATAACCCTTAAATTTTCTATCGATTTTTCAAATCAGCCCATGTCTCTCTCTATAGCATAACCAGAAACCACAACCAACACGCACCCAAACAACGCTTAGGCAAACAGCCCGACCACAAAAAGAAACCAAAATCTACCCAATACACAAAACCACAAACGCTCCAAAAAAAAAAAAAAAAACCACACCGCAGTCCGCGTGAACCAATTTGACAAAGACCTAAACCAGATACGGAAGTACTTACCGATGACGACGACGAATCAAGGCACAGAAGAAGACACCTGAAGCACTCTAGCAAAACCACCTTCAGCCCACAATACCGGAGATCCAGTATCCGCTAGCAGGGCAATAAAGAAGCCAGCAGAAATCGATGGACCAAAATCCTCACAAATCCCGCGGGAACACTGGATGACGAGAGGTCTAGGGTTTCGTGGAGGAGAGACCCGATCTGGTCTCGAATGGCCACTGGTGCGGAAGGCAGAGAGGACATTCGGGGTGTCGTATGGTGGCAGATTGGACGATGGAGAGGAGCGGGTTGTGGGCGAAGGAGGAGAGGAGGGAGCAGGCGTCGTCGGGTTGAGTTGAGGGCGGCGGCTAGGAGGTCGAGTTGTTGGCCGTTGTTGTCGTGAGAAAGAGGAGAGAGAATTTGTGCCGCTTTATTAAACCCTGACAAACTGTAAATTGTCCAAAATGGAGGGGCAAAATTGTAATCGAGAATTTGGCTGCCTTGGGCAATTGGTAAAATGGCAGAATTTAAAGGGTAAATTCGTCCTAATTTGAGAAATGGCCACCGAAACTGTCCCTCTTATTATTCTTGGGGTGAAGCTACGTTTTATATTTATCTGCGTGAATGTCAGAGTTAGAGTATCATGAAGATTTCCTGAAGGGAACTAAAAATAAGGTTACAAAGCAACCTATCAAATTGTTATCGCACTCAACCTTTGATCCTATCACATAGCATGAACTTGATGAGGATCTAATAACCCTCAAATTTTCTATCGATTTTTTAAATCAGCCCATGACTCTCTCTATAGCATAACCGGAAACCACAACCAACACGCACCCAAACAACGCTAAGGCAAACAGCCCGACCACAAACAGAAACCAAAATCTACCCAATACACAAGACCACAAACGCTCCAAAAAAAAAAAAAAAAACACCGCAGTCCGCGTGAAGCAAGTCGATAAAGACCTAAACCAGATCCGGAAGTACTTACCAATGACGACGACGAAACAAGGCACAGAAGAAGACACCAGAAGCACTTCAGCAAAACCACCTTCCGCCCACAATACCGGAGATCCAGTACCCATTAGAAGCGTAATAAAGAAGCAAGCAGAAATCGATGGACCAAAATCCTCATAAATCCCAAGGGAACACCGGATGACGAGAGGGCTAGGGTTTCGCAGAGGAGAGACCCTATTTGGTGTTTAAATGGACGCTCGTGCGGATGGCGGAGAGGACGTCGGGGTGTCGGAGGGTGGCGGATTGGACGATGGAGAGGAGCGGGTTTTGGGTGAAGGAGAAGGGAGGGAGTGGGCGTCGTCGGGGTGAGTTGGGGGTCGGCGGCAAGGAGGTAGAGCTATTGGCCGTTGTTGTCGTGAAAAAGAGGAGAGAGAATCTGTGCCGCTTTATAAAACCTTGGCAAACTGTAAATTGTCCGAAATGGAGGGGCAAAATTGTAATCGAGAATTTGGCTGCCCTGGGCAATTGGTGAAATGGTAGAAATTAAAGGGTAAATTTGTACTAAATGGAAAAATGACCACCGAAACTCTCCCTCTTATTTTTCGTGGGGTGAAGCGACGTTTTATATTGCATCTGCGTGAATGTAAAAGTTAGAGTATCATGAAGATTTCTTGAAGGGAACTAAAAATAAGGTTACAAAGCAACCTATCAAATTGTTATCGCAATCAACCTTTGATCCTATCACATAGCATGAACTCTATGAGGATCTAATAAACCTCAAATTTTCTATCGATTTTTCAAATCAGCCCGTGTCTCTCTCTCGAGCATAACCAAAAACCGCAACCAAGACGCACCCAAACAACGCTAAGGCAAACAGCCCGACCACAAACAGAAACCAAAATCTACCAAATACACAAGACCACAAATGCTCCAAAAAAAAAACCACACAGCAGTCCGAGCGAAGCAAGTCGACAAAGACTTAAACCAGATCCGGAAGTACTTACCGATAACGACGACGACTTAATAAGGCACAGAAGAAGACACCTGAAGCACTCCAGCAAAACCACCTTCAGCCAATAATACCGGAGATCCAGTACCCGCTAGTATCGTAATAAAGAAGCAAGCAGAAATCGATACACCAAAATCCTCACAAATCCCGCGGGAACAACGGATGACGATAGGTCTAAGGTTTCGCAGAGGAGAGACCCGATCTGGTCTCGAATGGCCGCTCGTGCGGAAGGCGGAGAGGACGTCTGGGTGTCGGAGGATGGCAGATTGGACGATGGAGAGGAGCTGGTTGTGGGTGAAGGAGGAGAGAAGGGAGCAGGCGTCGTCGGGGTGAGTTGAGGGGCGGTGGCAAGGGGGTCGTGTTGTTGGCCGATGTTGTCGTGAGAAAGAGGAGAGAGAATCTGTGCCGCTTTATAAAACCCTGGCAAACTATAAATTGTCCGAAATGGAGGGGCAAAGTTGTAATCGAGAATTTGGCCGGCATGGGCAATTAGTAAAATGGTAGATATTAAAGAGTAAATTCGTCCTAAAATGAAAAATGGCCACCAAAACTCTCCCTCTTATTATTCATGGGTTGAAGCTACGTTTTATATTGCATCTGCGTGAATGTAAGAGTTAGAGTATTATGAAGATTTCTTGAGGGGAGCTAAAAATAAGGTTACAAAGCAACCTATCAAATTGTTATCGCAATCAACCTTTGATCCTATCACATAGCATGAACTTGATAAGGATCAAATAACCCTCAAAATTTCTATCGATTTTTCAAATCAGCCCATGTCTCTCTCTATAGCACAACCAGAAACCACAACCAACGCGCACCCAAACAACGCCAAGGCAAATTGCCCGACCACAAACAGAAACCAAAATCTACCCAATACACAAGACCACAAACGATACCAAAAAAAAAAAAAACCACACCGCAGTCCGCGCGAAGCAAGTTGACAAAGACCTAAACCAGACCCAGAAGTACTTACCGATGACGACGACGAAACAAGGCGCAGAAGAAGACACCAGAAGCACTGCAGCAAAACCACCTTCAGCACACAATACCGGAGATCCAGTACCCGCTAGCAGTGTAATAAAGAAGCCAACATTAATCGATGGACCAAAATCCTCACAAATCCCGCAGGAACACCGGATGACGAGAGGTCTGGGGTTTCGCAGAGGAAAGACCTGATCTGGTCTCGAATGGCCACTCGTGCGGAAGGCGGAGTGGACATCGGGGTGTCTGAGGGTGGTGGATTGGACGATGGAGAGGAGCGGGTTGTGGCTGACAGAGAAGAAGAGGTAGCGGGCGTCGTCGGGGTGAGTTGGGGGGCGGGGGCAAGGAGGTCGAGTTGTTGGCCGTTGTTGTCGTGAGAAAGAGGAGAGAGAATCTGTGCTACTTTATAAAACCTTGGCAAAATGTAAATTGTCCGAAATGGAGGGGCAAAATTGTAATCAAGAAATTGGCTGCCCTGGGCAATTGGTAAATTGGTAGAAATTAAAGGGTAAATTCTTCCTAAATTGAAAAATGGCCACCGAAACTCTCCCCCTTTTTATTCTTGGGGTGAAGCTACGTTTTATATTGCATCTGCTTGAATGTCAAAGTTAGAGTATCATGAAGATATCCTGAGGGGAACTAAAAATAAGGTTACAAAGCAACCTATCAAATTGTTATCTCAATCAACCTTTGATCCTATCACATAGCATGAACTTTATGAGGATCTAATAACCCTCAAATTTTCTATCGATTTTTTAAATCAGTCCATGTCTCTCTCTATAGCATAACTGGAAACCACAACCAACACGCACCCAAACAACACTAAGGCAAACAGCCCGACCACAAAAAGAAACCAAAATCTACCCAATACACAAAACCACAAACACTCCAAAAAAAAAACAAAACCACACCGCAGTCCGCGCAAAGCAAGTTGACAAAGACCTAAACCAGATTCGAAAGTACTTACCGATGACGACGACGAAACAAGGCACAGAAGAAGACACCAGAAGCACTCCAGCAAAACCACCTTCCGCGCACAATACCGGAGATCCAGTACCCGCTAGCAGCGTAATAAAGAAGCCAACATTAATCGATGGACCAAAATCCACAAAAATCCCGCGGGAACACCGGATGACGAGAGGTCTAGGGTTTCGCAGAGGAGAGAACCGATCTGGTCTCGAATGGCCGCTCGTGCGGAAGGCGGAGAGGACGTCGAGGTGTCGGAAGGTGGCGGATTGGACGATGGTGAGGAGCGGGTTGTGGGTGAAGGAGGAGAGGAGGGAGCGGGCGTCATCGGGGTGAGTTGGGGGCGGCGGCAAGGAGGTCTAGTTGTTGGCCGTTGTTGTCGTGAGAAAGAGGAGAGAGAATCTGTGGTGCTTTATAAAACCCTGGCAAACTGTAAATTGTCCGAAATGGAGGGGCAAAATTGTAATCGAGAATTTGGCTGCCCTGGGCAATTGGAAAAATGGCAGAAATTAAAGGGTAAATTCGTCTTAAATTTAAAAATGGCCACAGAAACTCTCCCTCTTATTATTCTTGGGTTAAAGCTACGTTATATTGCATCTGCGTGAATGTCAGAGTTAGAGTATCGTGAAGATTTCGTAAGGGGAACAAAAAATAAGGTTACAAAGCAATTTATCAAATTATTATCGCAATCAATCTTTGATTCTATCACATAGCATGAACTTGATGAGGATCTAATAACCCTCAAATTTTCTATCGATTTTTCAAATCAGCCCATGTCTCTCTCTATAGCATAACCAGAAACCACAACCAACACGCACCCAAACAACGCGAAGGCAAACAGCCCGACCACAAACAGAAACCAAAATCTACCCAATACACAAGACCACAAACGCTCCAAAAAAAAAAAAAAACCACACCGCAGTCCGCGCGAAGCAATTCGACAAAGACCTAAACCAGATACGGAAGTACTTACCGATGACGACGACGAATCAAGGCACAGAAAAAGACACCAGAAGCACTCCAACAAAACCACCTTCAGCCCACAATACCGGAGATCCAGTATCCGCTAGCAGGGTAATAAAGAAGCCAGCAGAAATCGATGGACCAAAATCCTCACAAATCCCACGGGAACACCGAATGACGAGAGGTCTAGGGTTTCGTGGAGGAGAGACCCGATCTGGTCTCGAATGGCCGCTCGTGCGGAAGGCGGAGAGGACGTCGGGGTGTTGTATGGTGGCAGATTGGACGATGGAGAGGAGCGGGTTATGGGTGAAGGAGGAGAGAAGGGAGCGGGCGTCGTCGGGTTAAGTTTGGGGGCGGGGGCAAGGAGGTCGAGTTGTTGGCCGTTGTTGTCGTGAGAAAGAGGAGAGAGAATCTGTCCCGCTTTATAAAACCCTGACAAACTGTAAATTGTCCAAAATGGAGGGGCAAAATTGTAATCGAGAATTTGGCTGCCCTGGGCAATTGGTAAAATGGTAGAAATTAAAGGGTAAATTCGTCCTAAATTGAGAAATGGCCACCGAAACTCTCCCTCTTATTATTCTTGGGGTGAAGCTACGTTTTATATTGCATCTACGTGAATGTCAGAGTTAGAGTATCATGAAGATTTCCTGAGGGGAACTAAAAATAAGGTTACAAAGCAACCTATCAAATTGTTATCGCAATCAACCTTTGATCCTATCACATAGCATGAACTTGATGAGGATCTAATAACCCTCAAATTTTCTATCAATTTTTTAAATCAGCCCATGACTCTCTCTATAGCATAACCGGAAACCACAACCAACACGCACCCAAACAACGCTAAGGCAAACAGCCCGACCACAAACAGAAACCAAAATCTACCCAATACACAAGACCACAAACGCTCCAAAAAAAAAAAAAACCACACCGCAGTCCGCGCGAAGCAAGTCGACAAAGACCTAAACCAGATCCGGAAGTACTTACCGATGACGACGACGAAACAAGGCACATAAGAAGACACCAGAAGCACTCCAGGAAAACCACCTTCAGCCCACAATACCGGAGATCCAGTACCCTCTAGTAGCGTAGTAAAGAAGCCAGCAGAAATCGATGTTCCAAAATTCTCACAAATGCCGCGGGAACACCGGATGACGAGAGGTCTAGGGTTTCGAAAAGGAGAGACCCGATCTGGTCTCGAATGGCCGCTCGTGTGGAAGGCGGAGAGGATGTCGGGGTGTCGGAGGGTGACGGATTGGACGATGGAGATGAGCGGGTTGTGGGTGAAGGAGGAGAGGAGGGAGCGGGCGTCGTCACGGTGAGTTGGGGGGCGGCGGCAAGGAGGTCGAGTTGTTGTCCGTTGTTGTCGCGAGAAAGAGGAGAGAGAATCTGTGCCGCTTTATAAAACCCTTGGCAAACTGTAAATTGTCCGAAATGGAGGGGCAAAATTGTAATCGAGAATTTGGCTGCCCTGGGCAATTGGTAAAATGGTAGAAATTAAAGGGTAAATTCGTCCTAAATTGAAAAATGGCCACCGAAACTCTCCCTCTTATTATTCTTGGGGTGAAGCTACGTTTTATATTGCATCTGTGTGAATGTCAGAGTTAGAGTATCATGAAGATTTCCTGAGGGGAACTAAAAATAAGGTTACAAAGCAACCTATCAAATTGTTATCGCAATCAACCTTTGATCCTATCACATAGCATGAACTTGATGAGGATCAAATAACCCTCAAATTTTCTATCGATTTTTTAAATCACCCCATGTCTCTCTCTACAGCATAACCGGAAACCACAACCAACATGCACCCAAACAATGCTAAGGCAAACAGCCCGACCACAAACAGAAACCAAAATCTACCCAATACACAAGACCACAAACACTCAAAAAAAAAAAAAAAAAACCACACCGCAGTCCGCGCGAAGCAAGTTGACAAAGACCTAAACCAGATTTGAAAGTACTTACTGATGACGACGACGAATCAAGACACAGAAGAAGACACCAGAAGCACTCCAGCAAAACCACCTTCAGCCCACAATACCGGAGATCCAGTACCCGCTAGCAGTGTAATAAAGAAGCTAGCAGAAATCGATGGACCAAAATCCTCACAAATCCCGCGGGAACACCAGATGACGAGAGTTCTAGGGTTTCGCAGAGGAGAGACCCGATCTGGTCTCGAATGGCCGCTCGTGCGGAAGGCGGAGAGGACGTCGGGGTGTCGGAGGGTGGCGGAGTATGTAGAATTTTTTTTTTTTTGAAAAATTGAAAAGTGCAAATTTGGTCATTTTTTTATTTTGTTTGCTATTTGTTTAACCTAATCTATTATATCCTAGGAGACTTGAGGAGAGGTGCTTACAGAAATTGAACTTTGTCCATGTAAATTTGGTCAATTAGTTGAGCGACGGAGTGACACTTTCTGCAAGGTTTTCTAATGCTGCAAAATTAAATGATTGAAGCAAACTACTAGCCCAATAATTTTTATTTTTTACCTTAAGGCAAAGCTTTTTCCACTCCAAAGTCCCCAATCAATCACCTAATGCTTTGTTCTTCTTAATAATCCACTGGCTTTCCCTCCAAAAATAATCCAAACAAACCCCAAAAAAACAAAAATAAGCCAATAAGCCACTTGTTTCGTCTTTATTCAAAAAAAATTGGATTTCGGTCAAAAAAATTTACTTTTTAGATTCCTTTCATCATGAGGATGCAATAATCCCCAAAAAATTGACAATAAGCCAAGTGATACGAAAAAAAATTTGAATAAGGACAAAAAATAAGCCACTTTGGCTTATTTATCCGAACACCTTACCCTATTATTGCACCATGAAACTCTGCACAGTCGGATAATCCAAGGAACACAAAAGTCAGTCACAGAGAATAAGTGGATCAAATGGATTTTACAAGTTTTGTCGGTGGACCCTCTCAATTTTTTTCCCTTTTGTCCATCAATGCAAACAGTGTATTTAGTTCTGGGTTTGATTTCTTTGTCCTTGTAGTATGCACTAGGGGGAGGATCCTCTCCGGTGCGTGCAAATAGAATGGAATGTCCAATTGGCTTATTTTTGGGCCAATTTCGGACTCACTTTGATGATTCTTTCACTTGTTAGATCTCATTGAGATCATCCACCACGTCAAAAATCACATAGTTCATATATTGTTAATATAATTTTGGAGCATATTTGTATTGAGGTAAATGGGTTGCCATCCCATTTTTGTCTAAATCATATAAAATGAAATAATGTTCGACCTAAGTGATTTTTAACGTAGTTGATGGTCTTAACGAGGTCTATAAAGTGAATGGACCCCATCATAAAATTGTGCCCAGATTATATGGGCTTCTAGGCCAACGGGTATGGGCTTCGTCCCAATGAGTGTTTCAGAGTTTGGCTTCTCTCTAAACTTGAGATTTGGGTCTCAGAAGGGAACAGAATTATTCTTAGAGTTGTTTCTCAAATGGGTCTTGGGTTAGAGGAAATGTCGAGGGTGTGTTCTTTTTGAAATGAAGACGCTCTTACCTGAAGGGGACTCATATACAGAAAACTTTCAATAAGGGTGTTCTTAACTTATTAAGTTAAGGACGTCCACTTCCCAACCAATTTGTGGTGATCCGAGCCGCTCAATATTTTCAAAATATAATTTTAATGATTCTCGCCGAAAATCAGCAAAAAAAAAAAAGGGACTGAAAATGTCTTCATCCGAGCAGTTTTTGAAAAGGACTGAAAACTCCTTTTTCTTTTTAATATTTGTAACAATTTCAGAGATTAATGAAACTTTTTTACCCTTTCAAAAAAAATAAAATTGGGTCCATTCTGGGCCCAAAAATAAGCCGACTGGACGGTCCGGTCCAGTCCAGTCCTGTCCATTTGCATAGATTTTTTTGCAAGTACTCCTTCCATCCCAGATTTTTAGTCCACCTTTTTCATTTTTGGATGTCTCATGTCCATTTTTGTACTTCTCTTTCCTAAGTGTAGTCATAACTCCAATTTCCGAAATAGAGGGCAAATGTTGAAAAGTTGTACTTTTTGACGCGTACTAATAATGTCTGTTATGAATAGTTGAATTTTCAAAAATGGTCTAAAATTATGGGACAGAGAGAATAGAAAGCACATTATACTCCATAGCAGAAGTGAAAAGAAACTAACACATCGAACCTATTTTTGCTTCATAATTTGCGAGCGTGCAGAAGCTGCACGAATTCGGGAAATACAAAATGGCTACTAGCTAGAATGTACTTACTTAATATTTAACCTACATGCACTTCTCTATCTATAAAACGGATCATCATCAATGTCTTCAAACTTGGGCTAGCTTCTTTTTCTTTTCTTTTCTTCTCAATTCCTCATAGGAAGAAACTCAAAAAACTGATTTGGAACGAAGCTTGTATCTATCGATGCCATGGACACTTCATAGTCCCCTTTCTCCGCACTCCAATCGCGGGTTCGAATCGGAAATAGCTCAAGTGTATGAGGGTTTTCACCCTGATCGTCTTCAAAACTATTGTTAGGTGCCAAATTCATGCTCAGGTTTAAAGCTTCTTCTGGTGCAGTACTAGTTGTTGTTGTGGCCATGAATTGGAATGCTTGAGGAGTTGGGGAGGGCTCCGTTAGCTGCCAAGTGGCATGCTTTGATTGTGTGGTTCTTGTTCTTGTTCTTGTTCTTCTCTGCTGCAATAATTCTCTCTCCTCCAGTTGAATCCATCCTCGTGCTCTGCTTTCTGATGCTTCTACTGCCCTATGAATTGACACAGAGTCCTAGACAAACAAGTTTAATGGTAGTAGAAGTAAGAGTAAATTTATGTAAAGTTCGAATAGAAAGTAGGGATTGCAGCTTTTCAACTCTTTTCTTTTTCCATCTTTTACATTGGGCTCTATGTTTTTTTTTTTTTTTTTCACTCTCTTTTTCCATCTTTTTTTTTTACTTGTAAAACGTTGTATATTTGTGTGTGTATATGTATATATATATATATATACATATTTTATTCATGTCTATCAGTTGCAACATTTATGTGTGGACAAGGAAAAGATACAAGATAGACAAAGATGATGCACATGCAGAGACCTCTGAATTTGTAGTACTGCAATTTGAAGTTGCGTTGTTCTTCTTTGCCTGCCCAACTTCAAAGCCTGTCACATGCATGCGTGTAGAAACACAAACTAAGCAAATTGAAATTGACATCTCAAACAATTGGTAAAGAAATGCAATCAAAATCTATGTGTCCACCCAAAATTCTCTCTCTTTGTGTGAGGTACTAGTAGAAGTCTCCAAATGAGCAAATTAATTGCGTTCGTACTAACAATATATATATATATATATATATATATATATATAGTCCGAATCAGGTCAAGGATTCCTGACCTGATTCCGGTCCGCACCCCCCTTTTCGGATCGAATTTCGATGATCTAAGCCGCTCAATGTGTTTAGAACATGATTTCGATGATCCGTCCGCACCTCCCCTTTTCTGATCGAATCGGCAAAAAAAATGATCGGAAAGGGCTTAATCTGAATAGTTTTTTATTGAATCAGCTTGAATCATCAAAATTCAATCGGAAAAAGAGAGGTGCGAACCGTAAGAGATGTGGATAGGAACCGGACTATATATATATTGCGAGCAGCAGGACAGACTATGATTTCTTTGTTGGATGGATGCTTGAATGCGGAAGTTATTTTGGCAGCATATGAAAGGCAACGTTACTTTCTACCATTGCCTATTAGACTATATGCATACAATATTGTACGTTCCTATCTATTCAATATTGTACTTCCCCTTTTAAACTTTTTTTTTTTTGGGTAATGAGTGAAAAGAGAAATATGGATAATAGTTAGAGATAGGGATAACGATTGAAGAGAGATAGAGAGAGAAATGACAATAATGATTGAAAATAAGGGTAATGAGTGGAGGGAAAATAAGGGTAATGGTTAGAAGTAGGAATAATGAGTGGTGTTTTTGGAAGAAAATTTTTTGAGAAGGGAACCGAACACCGCATTAAACTTTTAACATTTGTACACAATTTTAGGAGGATGATCATTATTTTTTTTTTTTAAAAAATATCCATTACGTAAAATGTTTCTGGGTAAAAAAAAAAAAAAAACCACAATGGTAAAAAAATTTTGGAAACTTAGTAGAACGGTCACTCATCCTTGTTTGTTCTTCAGTTCGTCATTGCATAGCTTTCTCACATAGTATTAAGATGGATCCCATATTCTAATGTTAATTCACTTTATATGTCACATCAATCAGTGATTTTGTGTCCAAATTTAGCAAGATTATTAACTCTTGGCTTGTGTTACAAACCAACTTCGATTGCAACTGCATTTTGGATAAAAGACTCCATCAAGATTGATTTATTAGACGACGCGCCAAAATTAATTTCATTACTACGTCATTCTTCTAGCTATTGAAGATATATATATTAAGTATGAGATAATAAAAATCAGCAAATTAATTACTAGCATTTCTTCGTAGGAGAAATTAAGGCTAACTAATAGGAGTATTAATTACCCCGGAAATTGGTTAGATCACGAACCTGGTTCTTCAGTTTGAAGAGTACTTCCCCTATGATCGCCACGGCGGGGGCGTTTTTGGCGTTCTCTGGCTTTATGATTCTGAAACCAGTAGAACACATTCTTCCCCTCGATTTTACCGAACCGACCAAGCTTTCTAGCTATTAGTTTGATTTGGTCAGCCGTCGGGGTGCGCGTTCCGCCTTCATACATATCCTCTAGCGCTCGTAATTGCTCCGGCGTCGGATTCCATCTTGAACTAGCAGTCACTAAAGGTGCTGTGGCGTTGTTTTCTTGCTTACTTTGGTCCTCAATAGGAGCTGCACTAATGTCTACTCATCAGTGTCATACATAATGATAAACAAACAAAGGTTTCATTTGCAGAGAGAGAGAGAGAGAGAGAGAGAGAGAGAGAGAGAGAGAGAGAGCAATCTAAGTGAATCTGAGTATATAACGCTATATGAAACAAAATCATAAACTAGATATCCATATTTTTAATAAACCATCAAATTAACTTAGTTCTAATTACAATATCCATATATTATAGCATAAAATATGAAAAGTATATAAAATGGTTCGATAATAAAAATGGAGTAATTTTATTGGAGAAATTAAATTAACCAACATTGTTATCGATTTTATTTATTCGAGCCTCCCATGGCCATAACGGCCATTTGCACCCACAAAAGTTGGATAACTCCAGCACCACCACCTAGGAATCAATCTCTGTTTGTAAAATAGTTTTCTTCAAAAGTTTAACAATTATGATATGAAATGCAAGAAATTAACCACGAGTGAAATATATATATATATATATATATATATATATATATATATATATATATATAGGATGATGCTATGGTGTCCCCGGTCATTTTGGGGACATCATAATTTTTGGCATAATAAAACCATTATGAGCATAACTAAAACTCATTACAAGCATAATCGAACCCAAACAAGGTATAACCAAGGAATATCCAAAAAACCAACCAAGTCATAACCAAGCCTAACCAAAGCATAACAAACAATTTTATGCCGTACTATGGTTCTGTTATGCTCATAATGGTTTTGGTTATGCTCATAATAGGTTTTGGTTATTGTTATATGCTTGCAGACAAAAACTAAAATAAATAAATAAATAAATAAAAATAAAAATATATATAACAGGTGTGAAATTAAGTAGTGAGAAGTAGTAGTGTATATACATACCTAGATAATCAGCAGTTGACGTAGAAATAAGGGTATTTGATTTGGGAAGGAAACAACAAGTGCAAGACGAAGAAGCAGGTGGGTTTGGGTTTGGGTTTGGGGTACTGAGTGAATTCTGAGAGCAGGGGGCGGTCGATATGGAATTATTGATGGGAAGTGGTATTGGAATGATGGGTCGAAGAAGTTTCCGACCACTAGTCATTATTGATGATGAATCAGACTTTTTGTTCATGGTGTTCAACTCATGAGTATCGCAATCACTACCACTCGTACTCATCGACCACATTCTGTGTGTTCTGGAGAGAGAGAGAGAGAGAGAGAGAGAGAGAGAGAGAGAGAGAGAGAGAGAGAATGTATTGACGGGAAAAAAGTGAGCTTAATAATCATTTCTCCCTAATTTTTTTTCTCATCAGAAATAATTTATTAATGTTTATAAATGATTATAAAGATTAAAAGGATTAAGGCACCGACAAAAAGTCACCTGAAATAAAAAAGAAAGCAAGCCGCCAACTGAACACCAAAAAACCCAAACGAACCTCAGACTCTCCACACAAACCTCTGTGGGCAAATGCGATTTGCCCGATCTTTCTTTCCTCCGGAGAAGGGATTCCGTTCCCCTACCCTTTTGAGAAAGGAGAGATGCTGCCGGTTCGCGGGAGCGCTTTTTGAAGCCGGACGTCAAGCGCTCGCGAAAATACAGAGTCGCCACTTGGGTTTGAAGGTCCGACACCCAAGGAACCGTATTTCGAAGCACTTGCCGCGCTGTTTGATTTGAAAAAGTTAAGGAACCAGTCCGTCATAACCATATCTGGGTTCGGGAGCCAGGTTACGAGAGGGGAAGGGTTTTATGGCACCCCTCTCGCCCAATCCGGAGATCGGTCTCTACTTAGGCATTTTGCGAAAAGATGTTTGTTTGCGATTCTGTTTGATTAATCAATTTTTAGCCAATTAGGGCGGGGGAACAGTTTAATGGGGATTAAAGCTGTAACACGTTTGCAGGATGTGATAGATAGCATAGATGAGCAGTTAGTATAGGATGAGAACAGACTGCTGTGGGAGTTTAAACAAACTGGGAGGCCCCTGTTTTAGAGTGATGTGCGCAGGAAGAAACCAGTATGTATTGAACAAGTCACTGCATGTTGTTCACTCCTGCGCGCACAGCTCCAAAACACGCGCTTGCCGGTGAGTTCAAACCCACAGCTCTTATTCTCAAACCCTCTGGGCTCTGGAAGGACCAGTGCACACCCAGGACAAACCACGCAGTTTATAGCAGCATAATATACAGTTTAAAGGCTGAAAAAGCTCTACAAATTAATAAAGCACCCCATAAACAGTGTGGAGACAAAATAACAGCCTAAATCCAAGTTACCCATGCAAGGCCAGTCACTGGTCGGAGCAGACTATCGCGCGATGGAGTCACACTGTCGCGCGAGGATGCGCCATGGCGCGCGATGGTGCGCCCTGGCGCAGGATGGTTGCGCCCTGGCGCAACCAGACCAGTGCTTGGTTTACACATTTCTGGGTTCTGGGACAGGTCCAGAATTATCCCAGGGGTATTCCAAAACGACAGATAAGCATATTGAAGTACAACTAGCATTTCTAACAAAGGAAAAGCAATAGACAGGTTGTTAGCATGCTTAACAGTGATCTATATACAAAATACAACATAAAACAGTAGGACACCAATCCCCACGCGGTCCATCGCGTGCAACACCGAAGTGTCGCGCGAGAGAGTGAGACCATCGCGCGCTGGTTCCTACCATGACGGTTTTGAAACCTTGCCAGCTTTAGGACCAGGACTGGTATTAATTACCAGCCTTGGCCCTGCCAGCCCCCCTCAGAGATCAGAACAGAAACAGAACAAAGGTAAGCTATACCTTTGGCTTCGGGTTTGAAAGAGTATTTGAGCTTTTGATGTTTGAAGTTGATTGAGGTGGAAGAACAAGCTATGTTCTTGAGGTTGTGTGGGTGATAGAAGCAAGGAAACAAGATAGCTTGTGATATTATAAACCAAGGTGTAACCCTTTGAACATTTTTGGAACTTGTTAACCGTTTTGAAAGAGAAACAATGAAAAATGCTAACCCTTTTAATGGAATGCCAAAGGGGGTATATATAGGGAGAGGGGGCAAATCTGGTTGGAAATAGAGGCCTTCAGCCAGTCCACGAGGCCTGGCTGAGGCTGCATCGGTGGCCAACTGTCCTCCTCAGGAAGGGTCGGTTGTAGGTTGGACCGTCGCGCGACGGAGTGAGACTGTCGCGCGATGGTGCGCCCTGGCGCACTGTCGCGCGATGGAGTGAAACCCTCGCGCGATGGTGCGCCCGGGCGCGGGATGGTTGCGCCCTGGCGCGGACCAGCAAGATTTTTGGTTTTTGAAGTAGCTTAGGCTAGGTTAGGTTCAAGGGTTTTGCAAACACTCAAATCTCAAACACGCTATCATTCCCGAGGTGTTCTTGATCCATTTCATCATTGGGGAATCAAAAACCGTAAGTAAACTAATCTGGAAGTCCAGATTGGGGTGTCTACAACCTCCAACATCAATCAACACAAAAACCAAACAGACGAAAAAACAAAGCCACCGAGACACTGGAAAATACTATACCGCTATTTCTCCCCATCATTGATTTCCTTGACCCAAAAAAAGATTTATAGTCTTGTATTTTTTTCATTTTCGCAATTTTTTGTCGTAATTTTTTTATTAAATATGCATATCGACGAGAGAAATCAATAAAGCATGCACAAAAATGTGGATCCAAGTTCAAAAATTTCTTATAAGACAATATTAAAGACAAAAATACTAGCTTTTTGATCATTTTTTTTTGTCTTCAGTGATTTTTTTTTCTTTTGACATAATTTTTTACTTTTTAAATTACTCTAAAATAATATTAACGTCACAAACATTCAAAAAAGCAAGTAAAATACACCACATTTTAGGCACATATTAAGATGTAAGATAATGCGTGGGTTTTTTTACCGACTTATATTGCTCTCTCTGTCTCTCTCCTAATAAAGTATTTTCAATAATTGGATCTCTGAACCAGCTTATTAGTATTTCAACTAAGTAAAACATTCAGTACCCAGATGGTTTTGTTTAACAGCGATGAAAATAGAACCTGCAACGTAACACAATTGTAAAAACCTAAACCAAAAAGAGTGTTCACCCCTGCTTGGGAGAAAAAAAAAAGATTATTATTTGGAATATCTTGAATGCAATGAAGAAATGAAACGACCAATACTCTAATATATACCATATTTCTTATGATGTTAATTTCGTACATATTAAGTATGATTTTTCGTGGTCCCTTTTCTCAAAGCTAATAAATCTATATAACAAGGGAGCTCATGATTGTTTTTGAATTTTATATAGTTTGCACAGTTGGATTTTGAATCAATGGTTTTGATTAATTCAACAATGTTTAATTCAACAATGTTTAAGTGGCTGAGATTAATCTTACTATTTGATCATATAGGGTTCAGATTTAGTATATTCAAGCTGGAGTAGAATTCACTATACAACACTTGTGTTTCTTAATAATAATGTAGTAACATCGTGAGTCATAAACCCGGCCTACATCAAAATTTATATTCTTTCAAGCCGGTTTGTCGTGAAATCTGACCAGTAATGATATATAAATGATATAAATATATGGGTTTCTCTGGAAAAGATAAATATATACTTAATAGTTAGTAAAGTGAAAGAAATTAAGATAAATATAGGTGTCGTTTGAAATGGGGAAAAGTACTGGGGGAAAGAGGATAGGCAGGGATGGAGCCAGGGAGGGGCCAGTAGGGGCGATCGCCCCTGCAAGAAGAAAAAGAAATACTATTATTATATGTAAAAAAATAAAATTCCTATGAAAATACATATGCTCGCCCCTGTGTAAAATTTTGAAAAAAAATAAGGATTGTAACCTTTAAACTACGGGGATATTAACATTAATTACTAAAGGCTAAAATATAACAAAAAATAAAACTATAAGGTTAATGTTATTAATATTCAAGTAATAAACTTTCACCTTTCGTTACATGAGTATAGTGTTTTTACAGTTTTATTTCTTTTTGTATCTAAATGGCACATCAAATTCCCCCTCACCCGGGCACAAACATCCCCAGTTGTTAAGACTTCAAAGGCAATTTCGAGAAAATAGAGACAGGGGAGAAGAGATTTTAAAAACTCTAAATAATTGTGGTGAAATTTAAGTTGTAGGTATGTCTTTCCCTAATTGTTATTGTAGACTTCTCCTGATTTTTTGTTTTTTGACTAGTAAAATCAATTAACACAAAAGCCCATATATTGAATTCGTCCAGTTGTGATGAATGAAAAAGAAGATGATGAACAATAAAGAAAAACAAGACACATACATCAAGATCGATCTCATTAGTTAAACCGATTTATGTGTTTATGTTATTTTGAATTTTAATGTATTTATGTGATTATGCATGTGTATTTTTTTTTTCTCGCATGCACGGTCGTTCCTACTTGATAAAAGTCCTGGCTCCGTCCCTGAGTACAGGGACTGTAGGTTGACCACACTAGATGCGTATTTTCAGAGCTACTAGAGAGAGAGAGAGAGAGAAAAGGGTAGTTTGGAATGAGAAGAAGGGTAAAAGGCACGAGACACAAAGCATTGGACAGTAAATGAAAAGAGAATGCAATGTCAGTGCAAAAGGCGATCCTCCGTGATTGATCAAAGCTAAGCCTATTTGGCAAAGTCTCTTTGTAGTATTTGGCAATAGCACTCTTTTTTTCTCATCGCTGTTAAGACCCTTTTGTTTCCCAACTTCCAACACCATCTCCCCAGAATTCCACGCTTTCCCTTACACCCGAAAAAGCTATGGCAATTGAGTCATCGACCATATATGCACCGACGGTCCACAGAACAGCATGATGGGCCCACTTCGGATCTCGCACAGATAATGCAGGCCGTTTAATATTTGTAAAATACTCCCTCCGTCCCATAATATTTGTCCGGTCCGCGAAACGGAGACTACAAAATCATGCATTTCTTTCAAGAAAAAATTTAAATTTTTTTCACAAGTTAAAAGAACCCATCGAGATCTAGTAAGTTGTTACAATTTTTTCAAATTTTTCTTACAAAAATAGTATTATTTTTACATCTCCGTTTTGCAGACCGGACAAATATTATGGGACGGAGGAAGTAGTACCTTTTTTGAGTGAGTTTGTGAAAAGTCAGCTTAATAAGACAAGTGTATGTGTTTGATCATATCTTTCAATTCTTTGTTCAAATTACAGGATCCTCTAAATAAAAAATTTGAAGATTAAATCAAACACCCACTCTTATCGTATTGAGCTAATTTTCTTGGGCCCACACAAAATTATTTTAAAATCATTCAACACTTGAATTATCCGTGCAGGATCTGGAATGGGCCCCGCATGCCGATCTGTGCACGATGGTAGGTTCCCATAGAAGGACTCTCCTGCAGGGATTCAGAAATGTTGTACACTCTTGTGTAGTGCGGCATCGTAACTGTCCAAAAGTGTTTTCAATCTGAACACTCTTCCTTGAAAAAGTTTATTTTGAATCTGAATCGTTGGTTGATGAGATCGACGGCTGTGTGTTGCCCTACATACGCATTACACAGAAGTGTATTGTACCCCAGGAATCACCTACCCTCGAGAACTTCCCATCTTTATCTAACATGGAAAATGCAAACTAGACATTGGTAAATACACGTGGTTAAGGTAAAAAAAAAAAAAGGTTTACGAACACCATAAAAGTGGGTAATATTTATTCTCTTTTTAGGTTGGTGATCAAAATTGCACTCACAAAAATGTATTGAAGTATGCATTCCTTTTCTTTCTTTAGGAAAATGAATTAAATCTTACACATGATAACAATAGAACAAAGTTGAATCCTCAGGCCCCGTTCCAGAAACCTTCTTGAAAAATAAGCAGCTTATTTCATATTTTCAAACTCAAAAATAAAGTAAATGAAAAATATTTTTTTTAATTTTTTTTGCATCGTATTAAAGATCTCGATGAGATCTTTCAAACAAGATCCATATTGCATATTTTTAGATTTCAATAAGCCTATCATTTTTGAGCTTGAAATTGCCTTCTTAAAAAATAAGGACTTATTTCGCGTTCCGGAACGGAGCCTGAGTAGTCCACTTATGAAGAGAACCGTCCGTTTTAGCCAATTTGGAGTACTTTCCAGACTTGCTTTGATGATTGAAACTGTTCAAGCTTTAAAACTTGTTCAAAATTGTAATCACGCGCGCCCAAGGTCATGTTGATCAAATCTAGTTTGATATGACATCGGATACATTTATATTTAAAAACAGGTTCCTATCTAGTGTTAGCAACCTTATTTTTCAAGATACATGTGTTTGAAATCATATCAAACCATCTGCGATTAACTTGATTTTTAACGTAGTTAATGTTCTCAAAAAATTATAAAAAAATAAATGATGCCGATCATAAAAGTTGGATCAACGATCCAAATCCTACTAAACGACAAGATTAATGTACGGAGCACAAAACAGGAAAAGCCTAGAAAATAGAAAATAGCACAACAATATACCAGAACCCTTTATAAATTCTACCAGTGTGCTCCTGCAGTAGACCCCACTATATGCGTAACAACATTTAAACATTGAGAACTAGCGTCTAGTGAATTTGATGAACGGGGATGAAAAAAAACGCAAGTGAGAATATTTTTCCTGTTGTCACGTGCATCAGTGGGTCAACAAGTATAGCTTTTGAAATTCAATAATGCTACGGTGCAGGCTCTCCACCCACGCCCAAAAACAGGACGCTGACGCGGACTGGGCCCCACGTCAGCTTAAGCCCCACCAAAAAAAAAAAAAAAAAACCAATTCCTGAAATTTTGATATTTCCTCCAACCAGTTGAAATTTTTTGAACAGGGTAAGAGAAGAGAAACAACGAACGAAGAGAGACAGAGACCACCGGCGACCATCTCCGTCGACTCCCGCCACCGGCTACCCCATCTCCGTCCACTCCCACCACCGGCAACCCCATCACCGTTGACTCCCACCACCGGCGACCCCCATCACTCGCGATCCCCATCACCGGCGACCCCATCACTGGCGAGCGAAAATCTCCTGGGCCAGCAACGACGACACCACCGGCGTCATTACCAACCACCAAGGTCTCGTTCTCTCTCTCTTGTCGATGACCCCTGTAATTTCATATCAGTCGATTCTAGCCTTCGATTTCACTGGAACTTGTTGAAACCAAAAAAAAAAATTAGCGCTTGTGAAATTGGGATTGTTTGGGTTCGAACCCTAATAATTTCAGTTGGGTTTTGGCTTTTAAATTCATTCACTTGACAATTATGATTTGCAGCTGTAAAGATGAGTTAGCTTCCTTGGTTTTTCTCAAGTCACTTGAGAAAGTTGAAAACTATGATCTTCCACAACCCCAAACCGAGAAATATGGGAGGGAAGCATGGGCTCGTCCCTAGTGTTTTACCACAGAAAAATTGTGGATTCATTTTTAGATCAATTGCTGACAAAGGGATCTCCAATTTGGCTAACTATGCCCAGGTAAGCCCCAATTCGGGAAGCATGGATGAAACACACTGTACGTAACTAATCTTCCTTTCATTTTGCATTGGATAGTTTTTTTTTTGAAGAGTTAATTTGTGGGGTTTGCTGGTATTGATTAGGCAGTACCATAATCACTATCGAGTAATAGATTTAGAAAGATGGTGCACACAGTCACTTACTGCATCTTCTCCATACATTCACGAAACGTCAATGATTTAGGCTATGGCCGTTTTTTGCGTACTTCCTTTGCCTAAAAGTTTTGATGTTTATACTTATGAACTCTAGAATCTATGATGCAACGATTTGCTGGATCTATCTATCTGTATATCAACTTTTGTTTGCATGGCTTATAACTGTGTAAAAATGGAACAGAAAATGATAGGTGCAACAAAGGGTGTTATTTAGCATCTTCAATTCATTTTTTCTTGCTTATACTCATAATATGTTACTTTAATTATTACTATCAATTACTCTACTGTATTTATCTTTAATAATATGTCCCACTTGTGCATTATGAGTACAATTCCTAGCCAACAATGTGTAAGATAGTATGCTCTGTAGTCCTCTGCAGTCCCAGAACCACGATAGTCTATAGACCAATATGCTATAGCAGGTCCCAATTTTATTTTCCTGTTGTCTCAATGAACATAAGGGGATGTTTTAGAAGCATATTAGGGGGTACCTACTGAAAATTTTGCTCTTTGCTTTATGGAAGGTTGAGCGCATTCCTTGCTCTATTTTTATGTCATCAAATTGACTTATTGTATTATTACTCAAACTATTCTGTATTAAGTGCTGAAAATAGGTTATTAAACAAAGCCCTTAGACACGTATCCGCACCTAACATCCGTACCCAAGTCCATTACATGAATTGGAATGGGATGTATATAATGATTTCTAGTTGATTACAGTATTTTTCCTTTCTTTTCCAGATTGATCCATGTCATAGGTATGGACACAACTTGCATTTCTACTACGATGTATGGTCTGATAGCAAGAGCACCCAACCTTTCTTCTATTGGTAAGTAGCCCCTTCATTAACCATAGTACACAAATCAAGCCTGCTCTTGTTTTAACTTGTTTCAAATGTTCTTACAATATTCTCTTCTTTTCTGGAAATGCAGGCTTGATGTCGAGGATGGTAAAGAATTAAATCTTCAGTGTTGCCATATAATCGATCTACACAGCCAGTGCATTAAATATCTTGGACCTCTAAGAAGCACTCTGCCATTCTCAAACTCAAGCAAGGGATGCTGAAACAATAGGACTTCACATGTGATGATGAACAAGTTGGCTATTGTCGAGCATGCCTGGTTGGAGCCCACTTGCCTTCCTCGACTCCCTAATGGAAAGAGAAGAAGGTTTCCGCAACTCAAACAAAGCAATACAGATGCTTAATCATTTGGCGGCGAAGAAGAGTAGAATGATTTGATAGCAAAAAAAATAGAGATGTAATTACTAGGCCTATTTGTCCAACAATTGAAATACTGAAATGTAATCTGTTTTTGTTTTGTAAATAAGGTTTAAACCATTAGCGAGGATAATGTACTCTTATTTATTTGGATGTGAATGAATTCATGGTTTGTATTGTGAATGGAAAATTGCTCGTGAATGGATTTAGAATGAGAAATGCTCGGTATGGGCTTGTGCGTAACTTGATGCTATTCCTGTTGTTGTTCTTGTTGTACTGACTGAGACGCGAGACGTCGGGCTAGGACCAAAAATAGAGGAGACTCTGCCGAAATTTTTTCAAAACTACCTTTGGGATTTGTTTTTACATTCTACCAAGTCTATACTTAAACTAAAAATCATACTCCATGTGCTATATACCAGCATTAGTTCCATACTTTCAAGTGCTAAAAAACATACTTCCATTTTACATCCATACTTCCGTGTGCAGAATTCTAGTTACAATTTCAGAATATGATAGAAACCTATCATCCATATTGGCTAGATGATGTAATCTGGAAGAACAAAATTCAGAATATGATAGCCTTCCAAGTTCTACCAAATCAATAGATGATGTACACAAATTGAATCAATATGGAAGAACCAAAGCTGTAATCTTTTAATTTCAATCATGTATTCCTTTCACTACAACCAGCAGCAATATAATCAAAATGAGACTAGCATATAGCAGCAACAACCAATGACTGACTCTACATATCTCTTGATCACATCACCATCCAACAATCTTACTCTCTTAACCCATGCAACAACTACATACTACATACTCCCAATCCTAAGCCGTAACCCAAAAAAAAAAAACCCCAAGGATACTCATCAAAATAAAAAGACACCGAAGTTTTCTATTGTTTGCCATTATCTCTTGCATTCATCATTTCTGTATAACTTTGTTGTGCTCCTCCCCAACCCTGTCCTTGACTTTCCAACAAATTTGATTGTCCTCCTCCCAAAACTTGAGTACCCATAATATTTGATTGTCCTCTCCAAACATGAGTATTGAGTAAACTTGACATGTTGCTTTGTGAAGTTGGGAAGTTGTTGAAAAATTGGTCAAAACCTGTTCCGGTTGGACATAAAGTTGGAGAAAATGGGAGGATAGTTCTTCCTTGTGCCATATTTGGTTGCATATTGTGGGGCATCATATTTGGCCACATTAATTGCCCCATGTAGCTTGGGTAACTCTGCCCAACAAAAAACAAAAAACTTTAATAAATGAATTATAGAAGGCACTAGCAATAAAAAAAAGTTTCTTACATTCACATTTACGACATTTTCTTCTATCCCAAATACATGGCCATCCGCAATATCCTCAACCTCCTGAAATTAGTACAAGAATATAACTAGTAAGTATTCATCCAAAATATGTATGTCTATATTAACAAGTAAGCAACAAATGAAAAAAAAAAAGTTATACCTTTGCTTTTTCGTTAGACAATGTCTTATTTTTTTGTCTTTTTTTGTTACAAAATTTTTCAACAACAGCTTGCTTTCTTTTAGACGGTGGTCTTCCTTTTCGACGAAGAGGTACCGGGTCAAGAATGTTCCTACTCTCTTTGGAAGGTACAATTCCATCTCCAAGTGAAAAGGAATCATTAGGGATACCCAAACCCATACTACTTCCACAAACAACCGATGATTCAACCAACTCTTCTTTTAGCTCGCGTAGCCGTCCCATCACCTTGGCATACTTCTCTTGACAATTTTTCGCCAAATCGGCAACCTCATTAAAGAGATTGCACATGTTGTCATGCCGACGTGCTTCAATTGTTGTTGATGAGTTAGCATAGTTGATTCGAATCTTTGTGTGGACCCTTTTCACATCTTTTCTCCATCTTCTCAAAACATACTTGTCAGGTACTCTTTGAACTCCCCTATCATGGAACACCATCAATTGATGTCTACACACCATACCTCTAAACTCAAACAATCGACAATTACAATTGGCTTCATTCGTCTCACCATTAAAATCAACGGTAAATGACGCACGTTTTTTCCATTTCTCTTCTCCTTCTCCGAATGTAACCCACTCTTTTATCTCATACTCCGACCAAACATCACATACTTTTCTTTCCTGTAAAGAACAACCAAGTTTCCCGACAAATTCATCTTGAAACTCTTTCGCCTTCGCGTTTGTGTAAGCACTTTGAAACTGCTTCTCCAACTCATCTTCAATTATGCATGGGATATAAGATTGTGAACTTTTCGTATCTTCATTCTTTTCATTGTCCACCTTTTTCGCCAATGCATTCTCATATTGCTCCACAAATTGTTTCAAGGTTGTCTTTGAATTGATGTAACCATCAAAATAATGATTCATACTCTCACTTCTTTGTGTGGATGACATTCCCGCCCAAAATACATTTTTCACAAAAGCCGGCACCCATCGATTCCTCTCCAAGTATAAGCCATGTAACCATTCATTATTTTGAAGTTCGTACTTTTTGATGAACACCTCCCAAGCATCCTCAAATTCTTCTTTTGTAAGTGAATCATAAATTACATTGTGCAAAGTGCGTGAAATAGATTTATACGCATCGCAACTTCCCAACTTTTCTGGCACCTTTTCCAAGATGTGCCATATGCACCACCGGTGTCAGGTGTTAGGGAATACTTCTTCTATAGCATTTTTCATGGCCATACATTGATCAGTAATAATCGCTTTAGGAGCACAATCCCACATACATGTCTTCCAAGTCCTAAATAACCACGAGAATGACTTGGTGTCTTCATAAGAGATGAGTCCACATCCCAATAATATCGACTGACCATGATGATTGACGCCTACAAATGGAGCAAAAGGCATGTCATACCTGTTTACTAAGTATGTTGTGTCAAATGTTACAACATCACCAAACTCCTTGCATGTTGCCCTACTCCTTGCATCAGCCCAGAATACATTCCTCAATCGACCCTCATCATCCAAATCCATGGCAAAAAAGAAGTCAGAATTGTCGGCTATCATCTTCATGAATAACTATGCATCGCCTCAGCATCTCCTTCAACAAGTAATTTACGTAGCTCAGTATCCAAATGATTTCGGCAATCCTTCTGATAATATGGAAGGTTATCATGTCCCCCCGCCTGAATCTGAAGTGAGTCATAAGTCTTATGCAACGGAATCCCGGCTTTATCATTCAAAATGAGCTTTCTTTTCACATGTTCATCAAGAACCCTATTGCTTTTGTAAAACTTGGACTTTCCCGGGCTATGTTCATGATTGTGCTCCAAGGCAACTCGATTTAACCTCCACTTTCCATCCGGGCATATAGAAAAATTAAGGCGAGCTGGACACTCAATTTTTGTTTGTGGCCGTGGTTTGACTGGATTGGTTGTTCTCACCCTCGCCTTTCCACCGCGACTACATTGAAAAGTTACATGCCTCAAAGTTCCATCTCTTCTCTTTTTGTGACATTTTTTTGCCACCCCAAACCCATTTTCTTTAGCATATCTTGAGTAATATAAATAAGCTTCATTTGGAGTGTCGAACATCATTCCAACCTTCGGTTGCTCAACTGTAAGTTCAAAATTATCTGTTGCCTCCTTTCCATTCTCATTAGTACCGATCTCATCACACACTTTTTTTTGAAGAATCACTCGATACCACCTCTTCTTCTTCATTGTGTCCACTCCATACCTCCTCCTCCTCATTAGTATATATCTCATCTTGATTCAACGATCGAGGAGGTATTGCTGACGGAATAGACTCTAGCGACATCAAAGACGATGGTGATGGCAGCAGAAACATCACCTACATGTTAAAACATAAAAAATTATGACCTGAGCTTATCTTTGCAAAGCATAATATCATTGCATGTCCAATATCAAGTGTAAGCCACTATCCTAGAACCTTGAAAACAACGGAAATCAAGAATATAAATCGGTGCGAGCACGCACTCGATGCTACATTAAGCAGTAATACCTTGAAAACGTATCTCTTTGTTTAAATTAAGAAATGTCAATCCAGTGGAGTATATGCATATGAATAATCAATTCATATTAGTGTAGCTTCAAATAAATATCAATCAGGAAATAAGTACAACTAATGCCTAGTATCATTTTTTTTTTGGAACAGAAAAAATATTATTAATGAGAAATTCGATAATAGGTACATCGAGGAAGGAGAGGGGGATAGAAGGGAAAAACTTCCAACGAGAAGTTGAGAAGAAACAAAAGAAAATTGAAATTGCAGACTGATATCCAGTCTCCAAAACTACCATGAAGATCAATACATAGAAACTTCCAAAACAACTACAAAAACCAGCACTGCCATTCCTCAAAAAAGCTTTCACTCCACATCAACAACATGCCCATCGTTCCAATAAATGTGCAGAAGCATCGGACACTGAATGGGATCAATACATAGTATCATTTATACACTTGTCTTAATTAGTTAGTTCATAGGAGGGTATGAGCTTAATTAGTTAAAATGTAAAAATAAGTAACTGAAACCATCAAATAAGCATTGATCAAAGGAGCCCAAATAATCGTAAAACATGAAACTAAAAATGCATAGATAGGGTTCAATCCAAAAAATCCCTTATTTCACACAAGCCCTAATTCTTTTATTCTTTAAACCAGCTAGAATCGACAACCCACAGATATCTAGACGAGAGAGAGACCTCGGTGGTGGATTCAACCTCGGTGCTCGTCGGTGGTGCATCCATTTTTGCTGCAGATTGGTTGCCGGAGGTGGATGCGGTGGTGGTGGTCGCCGGAGGTAGGTGAAGCAGGTGGTTACTTGTGGTGGACGTGTGACGCTGGTGGTTGCTGGTGGCTGGCCTCCTCCTCCTCCTCCTCCTCTCTCTCGCTCTGTTCTCAAGCGTGGAAATGGTTTGGCGCGAGAAGCAGGGTTTAATTTGGGGTCCGACTCAAAAATTTCAGGAATTTGTTTTTTTTTTTTTTTGGTGGGGCCTAAGCTGACGTGGGGCCCAGTCCACGTCAGCGTCCTGTTTTTGGGCGTGGGTGGAGAGCCTGCACCGTAGCATTATTGTTTGAAATTCAATTTAATGCCTCTTTTCGCCAAAAAATTAGAAAATTTTTGAACAACAAAAAAACAAATATAGAAAGAAAGAAAATAGTTTCATGCAAAATATATTAGTATATATTAGTTTCATTTTCAAATAAATATCTAGAGAGAGAGAGAGAGAGAGAGAGAGAGAGAGAGGAATGCCTGAACCCTGAAGGTTTCGAGAGAGAGATTCATTCGTATTCTTATCTGGAGACAGAAGGAGCTCTGGAAGTTACACATCTACACACAAACAAATCAATCAATTGGGCTCAGCTGAGCTCCTCCTCTTCAAACCTCATCCATGGCTTCAAAACCGCCGTGGACATTGTCAACATGGAAGCTAATCACTCGCTCTCCAATCAAACTCCCAAATTCCTCAATTATCTTTACTTTCCAAACCATTCACAGAGAGCAGACTCATTTCACCGCTTTCTCGTTAGATCCCCCTTCTTCTTCGCCTAGGGTTTGTTGCGCTTGTCATAATAATAATGCCGGAAACAGACTGAAGAAGTCTGTAGAAAAAAATGGTGATCAGATATCCTCTGGCGATCCACGAAAAAGTAGTACAAGGCTGAGTTTGAAATCCTTGTTTGGAAGCCAATTGTCGTGGCGGAGGATCGTATTCGCGTCGAGGAAAGTCAGAAGCATCATTTTGCTCAACGTGATTACTGTCGTTTATGGTATTTTCTCTTAAATCACTGCTGTAATTTATGGTTATGGGAGCTTTTCCTTTGAGCAATTAATATTGTGTCAAAGTGTTTTGGCAGATGTTACTTTTCGTTCCAAAAAGATTGTACGATTCGCAAAACGAGATAAAGATCTCATAAAAGAACTATCTGCTATTAAATAATTAGGGGCAAAATGTTTGATCCTTTTTCAACAAAAGTGCATTATTTTTAAGTTTTCGTTTTGCCTACAAGACATTTTTCTTGGGATGGAGTGAGTTTTCTTGGGATGGAGGGAGTATCAATTGATTAGCTTACTTGTAGTTTTGGTGAATATTGTCAATTTTGGATTGTTGTAGCTGATTTACATGAACTTTGCATGTACAAAATCCTAAATTTGTTGGACCCATGGTTGTGAGAAGGAAGAAGAGGGGCTTGGAACCTTGATCTTTATGAGCTTCCTTGAGTGCAATCATATGATTCACGAGTCGTATCGTACAATTCAATTCGATTCAGTGGGTAATTGATATGAATAGGCTGCCTGAATCAGACATAGCTGTGAATCGTAAGTGAATCGGTGACTCGTTCGATTCACTTAAAATTTTCCGAGTTCATTTTTGACTCTCTCTTTTTTTTTTTTTGGCCTCCAATGATTAGGGACTATATGGGTTCTGTTGTTGTTGGTAGAAAAGGGTTCAAACTATATTTTTAAGGTCTTTTGTATTGTTATCTTCCATGTTTAGTCTATGTTTCTCCTCATGTAGTATTATATAGGAAATAAGAAAGGGAGATTTATTAGGAGAGTGATCAAAAATAACAAAGAAAAAATGAAATACAACCACCCTATAGACCTTCTAAAGGTTTGTCTTGTACGTTTTAACTCTTTTTTCACAAAAAAGGACCATAAGTAAGATTCAAAAATCCTCATCTCTTGGAAGTTGCAATAGAAGCAACCTACCTATTAATCCACATTAATATCAAATCATTATTTAGAAGAAGCTTCTTCTTCTTCTTCTTCTTCTTCTTCTTCTTTTTTTTTGATTTAGGCCTAAAAATTACAGTTATAGTGTACATTTTTGTTACCCCTAATCAATAAACATGATTCCATGCATGATAGAAATCATATGACCGAATCGGAGCAATTCACGATTCGATTCGATTCACAATTTGACTACCTTGGGTGGGAATGACACCGTTTTTTCCCCTGTCAATTCTATAAGTTCTTGTTGGCATGTGGGTTGTGAATACTTATGAAATATGCAAGTAAAGGATCTCTCGTGGAAATTTGGAGTGTCCAAATACAGTTTTTACTAGAAGATTGATGGAATTTTTTTTTTTTAACCATCAAAACTTCTTTTGTATATACACGATAGACATTTTTGTTTTAAATTGGGTATAACTATTTTTTTCAAATTTGATTTGCTCTTGTTAAATATCGTATGATACGCGATATGTATCTCGTTACGATACGTAAAATGAGAAAATAAGAAATCGATACATGATATGTATCCCGCGACTTTGGTCGCCCCCTACGCATAGTGGTTCCTAAGTGGCCCTGCTTTGGAGGGTCTCATCGCTAAAAATGAAAAAAGAGAGAGTAAATGAACAACGTTCCAGTTGTCCATTGAACATTCATGTTTTTGCTAGTAAGGACTGATCATTTAAGGGAATAGGTGGCTGTATCTTGAGTTCTAGTTGTGCATAATACTGTAAAAACATCTGATGGCATCTGCAGTGTAGGAATTAATGTGCCCTCTAACTGTTTCCCATTCCATGCAGCTAGTGACATTCCAGTTTTGAAAGAAGTCGAAGCAACTATGGATCCAGCAGCCTTCACTGTTGTGTGCTTTGCTGTTTCCGCGATTCCATTTATCCCTTTTGTGTTATGAGCGCAAGGTGATGCTCAAACCCGTAATACTGGGATAGAGTTGGGATTCTGGGTCAGTTTAGGTTATCTTATGCAGGCACTTGGACTTCTTACATCAGATGCTGGCCGTGCATCTTATATTTCTATGTTCACAGTAAGACAGCTCCACCAAGATTCACTTTCACTCACACTTCCATTATCCAAAAGTCTTGTGCTCTTCAGGAGTTCACAGCGGTAATTCTTATAACAAATATTGGGTGAATTAATCAGGTAATAGTCGTTCCATTGCTTGATGGTATGTTAGGAGCCATTGTTCCTGCTCATACCTGGTTTGGAGCTCTAATGTCTGTCTTAGGGGTGGCAATTCTGGAATCCAGTGGATCACCTCCTAACGTAAGTATTGATTTAGTCCTTTCTGGGTTTTTTCCTTGTGTTTTGTAGAACATGGTGATTACGAAAATGATACCTTGGTGGAGTTTGTCACGTTGAGCAGTTCATTGCACTTGAATTACTATCAAATAAGTTGTGATTTCATCCACTCATTACAGGTTGGAGATTTGTTGAACTTTTTGAGTGCAATATTTTTTGGGATCCATATGCTAAGAACAGAACATATTCAAGGAGTACTGACGAGGAAAACTTCTTACCACTACTTGGGTATGAGGTGAGTTAATCAGAACAAGCTCCCTTATTCTCACTTCTTCCTTGATTAACCAGTTCCATTTGAAAATTATTTGTTCCAGCTAATTAAATTTCAATTTTCAAATTCTCTTCCATACAGGTATGTGTTGTTGCTGGCTTGTCAACTTTGTGGTGCGTACTTGCAGCCTGGTTTGGTGACGTCCAAGGGAGTAATCCATCATCTTGGACGTGGACAATGTTTTGGGATTGGATGGCGGTATTTCCATGGATACCAGCACTTTACACTGGCATATTTTCAACAGGGTTATGCTGATGGGTAGAGGTATAGTTCTTGTTTGTGTTCCTTTGGTATATGAACTTCTTAATTTGAAATTTTGAATATATACTCAAATCATCACACAACACATTCGGATGAATGTGTTGTGTGATGATTGAATACATTGAATAGTCAAAGCTCCCTAAATGAAAAGTCACAAGGCTCATCAAAAGTCACAGCCTTTAGTAGACTTTTATTGTGTCCATTTAGTGGCTAATGAACTACCCCCTCCAATCCATATCTAACCATATGAAATAACCAAATACATATTACCTTTTCATATGGACCGGCATCAAAGTCCTTGAATCTATTTAAAGAACACCTTGGATAATGCAACGAAAAGAAAAATATTACTCCCTCCGTCCCATAATATTTGTCCGGTCCGCGAAACGGAGACTATAAAATAATGCATTTCTTTCAAGAAAAAATTCAAATTTTTTTCACAAGTTAAAAGAACTCGTCGAGATCTAGTAAGTTGTTGAATTTTTTCCCAACTTTTTTTACAAAAATAGTATTATTTTTACGTCTCCGTTTTGCGGACCGGACAAATATTATGGGACGGAGGGAGTACATGATTTTTTTAATCAAGCAAACAATAGCAATTCAAATCATTATAGGCTTCTTTAGAGGTACAAAACCCATACCGTACTAAAACAAGGAAAGCTCACTAGCCCTGTTAGAGGTAACATGCTATAGCGACTACCAATTAGGTTTCAAAAGAATATCATGGTTGACTTCAATTGGAAATGGCAGATAAGAAGCCATAAAGATTTTAAATTTCCTCAATATGGAAATAGATAACAAAGCTGCCAATATTTTAGGGCACAATGGGGTCTATTTTTTGTGATCCATAGGACCTTTCTGCTGCAATTCTTGGAGCAAAGGCTATGGGCCAATTTCTGTTTAAAGCTTGTTATAGACGTTATGGTCAATGAAGCACAGACAACAAAATTAGGTTTGTTGACTACAATGCTGTACAAGAGGAGTATTAACTCTGCCGGTGTCTTTTCACATCAAGGAATCACGAAATAAGTGAAGGGGCTTAAATAGATGAGCCTTCCAATTGTTATGAAGGGCTAGTTTTTTCAATTTTCCTCAAATATTGATGACAAAAAAAAATGCATTGTCAATACAATACTGCCTCGTCCTCCGTACAGATAAGTTTGTTGACCTTGCAACTGAAGACATCTGTAGTGTTGAGACTTCATTGTGGTCGACACAAGTCCACGACAATGAACTGTGGGACTAACATTTAAGCTTTTGGTCTTCTTATGGTCTAAGGCAACACAAAGGTTGGTCGACCACACTGCAGAGGGTTCAAATTTTCCAATTGCCGGACTCTGCTTTGCTCAACCAGGCTGACACACCTTTGATTTTTTCAAGTCATCTTCGTGTCTTCTTGGTTCATCCTTTATCCATTGGTTTTCTGTGTGCTGATTAAGCTCTTCCATAGCACTTGTCTAAGGTCAATAAAAATCTCCCATAGCACTTCAAGGTCTCAAACCTGTGCGTTCTCCTCATGGTAGTGGACTGGGGTTTACTCAAGGTTTCGCACGAAATTCAAGGAATTGCCTGCCAAGTCTAGTCCAAAATTCTTTCTTATCTTCCAGCATTAAACACTAAAACCATTGCTTCTTTATGATTGCTTTTGTTACTTTAGGGTCCCTATATTACCACCCATCTTCCCTCTATAACTTACTCTATTCATCTTTAAAACTTGAGCATTTTTGCGTATTTTGTGGGTTCACTGCTTGTGGGATAGTTTTGCCCATGTTTTCCATACATCTCTACTGTCCATGTACATTATTTATTCAGAGTGGGGGAAACTCTCTCATCCGTGAATTTAGAAATCGGGCAAACTTCACTATGACCCCCTGCGATTTGGGCCATGTGCAGTTTGCCGCCCCCCTATGGTTTGTGGGCTAATGTGCACAATTGATTTTTCCATCCAAGTTAACCAGAGGTATAACTATTGCCTATTGTGAAAGTAGGTATGCGTTCTACAATTATTTTGACAAAAATAACTCTTAATTTATTTTTAAAATTAGGAAATTTATATTTTTATTCTTGCTTCCCTTGCTCCATTAATGGACACACACCACCTTAGGAACTTTTCTTCTTCTTCCATGGCAGAGAGACAGTTGAACAGTGGGAAATTGAATCCGGCACTGCAACCTTTCATCCATTCTTAGCGCCATAATTAGGTTGTCTTAATTGTCAAAAGATATTATGTACTGTAATCAATTTGTAAATGACCAACCCCTCTCTTTGTCAAGCTTTTCATGGACATGGAGTGATCCTAACCAAGATTTAAGCCTTCTCCCTCTACTGTATCAATACATGTGTACATACATGTTGGATTCTAATTCAATTTAAAAAGTTGAAAAGTAGGCTTACAAAAGTAATTTTGGACCCAAAGATTAAAAGAGGGAGTACAACGTTTCAGTAATCAAAAGGTAGGGGATTTGTTGTGGTCCAATTACATTGGTGATGGGGTCCATGGTTTGTTATTCTCTATCTAGATTTGTGAAAATGATGGTTGAGATGGAGATTTATCATAGACATTATATGTTCGCGTACTGTGTATGTAAGGGAATAGACATATATAACTGATGAACATACATGGATCTGTATTTGTTTTTCTATGAATATATAACTGTATGGTTGTGTGTAAAAAGCTCATCAGATAAAAGGAGGAGGAAGAAGGTGTTATGGTCGATATTCCTTGTCAACTCTGTGAAATATTCGTTTAGCCAAGGGCTTCCAAACACATTGTAAGCTAAGCCTGTGTTGACGAATAACCAACCCACAATGAATAGGGAAGGCATCGTAATAATATGCATGACCCTGTATCGAATTTACTGATTCTGTAACAGAGTAATTTGTGCACTTTGGTCCATAAACCACGGGGAGTTAAGTGCTGATTAATGATTGTAACAGGGGCATTCTGTAAATAGCCCAAACCAAAGGGTGTTAAAGTGAAGTATTGGAGTTTGAAATGGTCATGGTAGTGTGTAGCACTAGCTCTTATATGACAGAAGAAACTGGGGGCGGTTTTTTGCGTGAGTGGGCTAGAATATTTGGTTAATTACAGATTTTCAATTAGAGGAAATAGATTCCAATAAGAGAAGGTGGTTTGGTTAATTGGATCTTTTTCGCTTTCTGGTAAACTATTTTCCCCTGTTTTTGGCGAAAGACATATGAATGGAGGCTAGTGGTGGTGATGGCAGCTGCGGTGAAGGGTGTGTAGGTGTGGAGGGGCGGACGAGCCATCTTCTGGGGCAGCAACAGGGGCTTGTTCCCCGGGTTCCGGTGATGGTGTGGCAGCGCTCGTCTCTTTACAGATGGTCGTGAATGGCTGCTGTGGCAGCGGCGGTGTAGTTGATGGCAATGGTGGCAGGAGGATAAGGCGCCTTTAGGGTTTTCTTGTGCTTTATTTGTTTGTAATCTGGGCATTTTGAGGCCCATAGGATGTGGGCTTCGGCCCAATAGGTGTGGACTCTATCCCAAGAGGTGTTTTTGATTGGTTCCTTGCCAATCATGGATTGGGTCTCGGACTGGGCAATTATTTTGCTGTCTCCTCGTCCTATTAGTCATTGTAACAATTTCGATAATTAATGAAATCTTATTTTGCCATTCCAAAAAAAAAAGAAAGAGGCTTATCTACTTTTTTTTGTCCTTACAAAATCTACTCGGTTTCATTTTCGTCCTTACAAAATTTTTGTTTCAATTTTACCCTTCTAGTTTTGAACCGATTTCAATGTTACCCTTCTGTCAAGAAATGGACGGAAACACACAAAGTGGCCAACGGATGGCTTACGTGGACTTTGGCCCCCCACCCCTTCATCTCCTCCACGTGCACCTGTCCAATATCATCTTCTCCATAAACACATTCCATCAAAATCAGAGAAACCCTATACCACCACCACCCATGGACGAAACATCACCACCGCCACTGCCACCGCCACCGCCACCGCAAAAGAACTGGAGCATCCACTGCCGCTGCGAAATCACCTCAAAATATACGATCAATCCCTCGTGGGCTCTGGCGCCTACTCCAACGTCTACAAGGCCCTCCACTGCTCCGACTCCCATAGTCCCATCCTTAGTAGCAGGATTCGTGTGAACTGGTCTCGCTCCCAACACAGGAGCACGAATTTGCGCTCCAAAGTCAGATTCGTGATTGGAGCACGATCCCGTCGACAAAGGAGTGCGATCCCGACTGACCTCGGAGCGTTTGGTTCTCTGCTTTCAACAAAAAAATCTTGCTGGAACTGAGGCACAGATCTAACGTCACCTGATATGTTCTATGTGTAGGCTACAGAGCTCGGAAACAGATCGGACGAGCAGCAAATCTGACTCCAATCGTGTTGTGAACCGTTAACCAAGCTCTTGGCTTCCAATGAAAACATCGTCATCTTTGACGACGACGTATTGGAAACCTCCACCTCCGTCGATGCCTTGTCGGCGCTCACCCTAGGCCTGCGCCGCATGGAGAGGCTGAGATCGGCGCTCGATGTCGTTGTTCCGACGCTTTCGTTTAAGATCGCCATACTAGAGAGAGGAAATTACCGAGAGAGGTGCCACTTCAGTTAGGCAACACTTCAGTTCTGTTAGCAGTGTGTGCGATTTTAGGGTTTGGGGAGTACACTGGAATGTGTAATCTGTATATAAGTAGTATATATATTCGCTGTTTAACTTTACGTTTTCTTTTTTCCCAAATTACTGTTTGCCCCCTTAAGTTACAAAATGTCACACATATATCACACCCATGTAAATTTATAGTTTCATCCAAAGTTACAGTTTGATAACAATTGGTAAAATTAGTATATATTTTTATGAGATAATTTCTCACACCCACACCCACACACACACTCCTAAGACGCTCCTAACCTTAGGAGCTTCCACATATCCCCGCTCCCCCTCCCGCTTTGTGCAACTAAGGTCTCATCCTGTCGCCCTCAAGGAGATCCAGGACCACCAGTCCGCCCACCGCGAAATCAATGGTTAAACAGATTAAACAAGGATAAAAATAGGGCTCTTTTAATTAGAATTAGGGAAATGAAATCTGAGTCTTCTTCTTGGCTCAACAACGATTAATGGACCGACTGTAAGTTAATTGCAGAAGAGAGGTGTTTGATTTGAGTTTGGACAGTTCTGAGAAGGAAATTCTGTAGCTGTAAATTTCTCTCAATCCAAACAGGAAATAAACTAGAAGGGGTGAGTAAAAAGCTGACCTACTCGAGGTTGTTTTTTTTTTTTTTCCCGAAAAGAATAACAGAAGTCATTCTAGCACATTCACGGTATACTAGTAGTAGTTTTTAAGGTGTGATAAGGATCCTTTCTCAGTTGCATTGTGGATTTTGGGTGGAACGATCTTCCTGATTTCTGAGTTTAGGGTTAGGGTTTACTGGTTTTTCTGGATTGATTTTGAGGGGAAATAATATGGGAGTGAAGGGGGTTGGAGGAGGAAGACGAATTTAGTGAATGGAGTGGGGTGCCACAGTCCAGTGTGGACAATTTTATTACACGTAGTCTTCCGTTGACTACTTTTGTGTTTCCGTCCATTTCTTGATGGAAGGGTAACATTGAAATCGGTTGAAAACAAGAAGGGTAAAATGGAAAATAAAATTTTTGTGAGGACAAAAATGAAACCGAGTATATTTTGTAGGGACCAAAAAAGTAGATAAGCCAAAAAAATATCTACATTGAAGGACTATCTTGAAGCATAAATGAGAACAAATACATTACAGCTGACCTGGTTGCCTAATTATAGTTGGTTACCTCCTTTAATATGATTCTTAGCTTTTGAAACCCCTTTGGTAGCTTGAGATTATGCGATCGAATGGTATAAAACTTTGGCCAGACATGCTACAGAAAAGGGAATGAACAAGAGAAAAAGAAATGCTACAGCATGAGTGTTCCTCTTTTATTTTCACCTGTTCGCAGTTATACATTTAATTTTCTGGATGATGGCTATGATATCTTAGAAGAGTTAATTTAATATACAGATTGCTGCTATGCGTGATGTGTCCGCCACAGAAACTGCAATTATTTATGGCATGGAGCCAGTGTGGGGTGCTGGTTTTGCATGGTTTCTTCTTGGCGAAAGGTGGGGAGTGACTGGATGGATTGGTGCTGCTCTTGTGCTTGGTAAGTTGATTTGATCCTCTGTTTCTGGTTCATTGTGTTTTAATTTTTTGGGATGTCACTTCTGGCAACTTCTGGATTCTGACATCTTGACATGCCTTGGTGACATCCCCAAAAATGACTAGTATGCCTTAGTGAGATATTTTTTTGCCTGGTAGTATGCCTTAGTGACACCCCCAAAATTTCTCCTCTATCTATCTCTCTCCACCCATACGTGAATTTTTTTGCCCATGGTGCTTAAGGGTTTTTCCTGGCTTCATTGGGTGCCTTGTGTCTTTCTGAGTAAACCATTTGTGTGTCTTGCTATATGAATAACTTGGAGATAAAGAAAATGCATACTACTGTTGAAGATGTCCTTATTTGGCAAGTACGTGCATAACCGTATCCACGTGCACTGACACAAAAACAAGCTTGGAGAAGTTGTAAACCGTGCCTGTATAACAGAGAATGTTAATCGTCCTTAATTCGTCGCCGGAAAGGAGTACAAATGAAATGCTTGCATCGGCTCTCATGATTAGCCTATAAACATGTTTACATGCGTGGCCGCTACCTATATGTGTTTGTAAACAAGGTGCGTGTTTTAATTTTTGGGCCACTTATATTGTTTTCCAAATCCAAACCCTGATCAATATAATTTTGATGATGTGAAACTTTAATCCATTCATATGATTGCAAGTTCAAGACTTTTAAGGCATTTTATGAGCTTGAAGTAGCGGAAGACTGCTGTACTCTGTACTTTAATCTAGCCGAGAGTATTGATTAGAGCTCGGTTCAGGGGCATAAAAATTCATCACTTCCAGCTTAAAAAACTGGAAGGATATTCTCCTATCGAAAGATGTCTTGTGCCTTTATCCATGGATTTGGCTTTCAAGGTGTGTGTGTACTGACTGATGATGCTCAATATATATATCCTTTTCCTGTAGGTGGAAGCTTAATGGTGCAGATACTTGGATCCTCATCCTCCAGTTTTCCTAGCGAAGGTGACGAGAGGAAAGAAAGCAGTCGCATATTTGTTTCAGATGAAAAAGGTGGTTTATTTGTGTCTCCAATTGTTGTCAACTCTAGAAAGGATGATCCTGATATATTGAAGAAGTGATGCACATCAATAGCTATGACTCTACTCCATTGGATCATATAAAACTAGGATCTTAGGGGAACCGGAAAAACCCGACTTTGTACAAGGAGTCTTGTGGAACTATTTGCCTTAGGTACCGTATAGATTACATTACTGAAAAGACAAAGACTTTCTATGGCTTCTTCGTTTTCCTAATAAAGAGAAATAAGACCAACATCGGAGGAGGCACAGAGTTGTGTTCATAATAGCTAACTCCGGGAAAATATCATGCGCATGGATGTAGACTATGCCCTGGGGAATGAAAGACAATTCTGAACCAACTTAATCCATTTTATACGTCACATAATTTATACCCGTAGAGTATTAGATTGTCAATGTAATTTCTTTATTAACATGTACATAACACTAAAATATGGATTTACATGTTTAGTGATGGAATCTAAAATATCTTTTGTTTATTGTCTTCATCTTGTTATATTGATTCAAGCTCCAAATTCTTACTTCTACGGTAAAGGATGGCTCAAAAGTTAAGAGCAATTGTTTCTGAGCTGCTTGTTCTTGTAATTCTTCTTTTATTTTTTTGGGTAAATATTGTTCTTCTAATTTGATTGCCAAAGACTATTTCACTAACTCTCCAGGGTGGCATTTGGAGTTGTCTGACAAGAACGAATTCCACAAAAGTATCTAACCGGTAAGGTACTCTTGCATTGAGAAAATTTCGATTGTCCGTGACAGCTATTGAAGCCCATCCATGTCACCATCCTGTCTTCTGCGGAAAATCATGCGACTTTGAAGGTGTTTTGCTAAAACCAAAGACAGTCCTGGGCTACCCTCTAATTTATAAATAAAAGCTCCTTTTTTATTTTAGGGGATTGAAGCTCCAAAATTTTAATTCTAGGGTCCATTTGCAAGCAGCGTGAATTACATGACGTATGCTCTTCTTCAGTAAACATAAGAATAAATAAATAAATTTAGTTGTCGGCAACAACCAATTGTGCTGCTATTTATGGGTTGGGTTTTGTTTGCAAACACAGCTGGCGGATAAGGCGATAATTAAACAGAGTAAACTACTAATCGCCCCCCGGGTGTCAGGCCCCCCTCCTGACACGGCCCTCCTTTCCCTTTTTACCCTCGCCCCCCCTCTCTCTCTCTCTCCCTCCCAGCACTCTCTCTCTTATTTGATTTATTTGTTATAAAAATTTAAATGTTAATAAGTTTTTTTTCACATATTCATTTTTAATAAATTTTATATTTTTGAAATCTACTCAATAAAACCTATCAAACGAGTCTAATATTGATGGTGAAATAATGTAAAACGGAAAAATTATATTTTTTACGTAGTTTAAATAGTCTAAAAAAGTTGAAAATGTGTTCCAAATTTCAATATGCTTTTACGTAGTTTAATTATGACCATTTAAGATAAAATGAGCAGAAAACTAAAATCTTTTCAATGGTTCAAACGGATTGAAATTTAGAACACTTATTTTTTTTAACCTTTTTAGACAATTTATATATTAAAAAATATAATTAAAAAATTAAGTGTTCCAAATTTCAATCCGCTTGAACTGGTGGAAAGATTTTAGTTTTCTGATCATTTTATTGTCAATGGCCATAATTAAATTTTGACTCTAGGACTCTCGTTGATAAGCCCTAAGAGGTATTTGATTCTACGAGGCAAAAATTCATTATGACCATTTAAGATAAAATGAAAAAAAAAAACAAGATCTTTCCACCGATTGAACTGGATTGAAAATCGGAACACTAAAATAATTTTAAATAAATAAAAAAGAAAAAATATACATAGTATAAACATTATTAATTAAATAACAAAAAATAGGTTCTCGATATTTTTGGAATGAAAAGGTTAAAAAATTAAGGTTGAAAGTTGGAAAAAAATTAATTGCACCATTGGTTGAAAGTTGGAACAGTTGGTTCAAAGCTGCAACAGTTGGCCAGTTGGCCGTTGAAGATGCAGGTAGCGTTCAAAGCTTGGCGGGTTAATTGTTAGTCTCACCATTTGAGGCATTAAAAATCCACTTACACGTTCTTCTCTCCACTCCACTGTACACAGCATTCTCTCTAAAATTAAGTGTTTCAAATTTCACTCCGTTTGAATGGGTAAAAAGATTTTATTTTTTTTATCATTTAATTCTAAAGGGTCATAATTAAATTTTGACTATAAGGCTCTTTCTCGTTGATTAGCCCTAAGAAAGTTGTAGAATCAAATATCTCTTAAAACTGACCAACGAGAGCTCTAGAGTCAAAATTTAATTATGATCCTTTAGAATTAAATAATTAGAAAAATAAAATCTTTTCACCCATTCAAACGGATTGAAATTTGAAACACTTAATTTTTCAACGCGCAGTTTATATATTAAAAATATAGTCAAAAAATTAAGTGCTCCAAATTTCAATCCATTTGAACCGATAGAAAGATTTTAGTTTTTTGATCATTTTATCCTAAATGGTCATAATTAAATTTTGACTCTAGGACTCTCGTTGATTAGCCCTAAGAAAGTCGTACAACCAAATATCTTAGGACTAACCAACGAAAGTTCTAGAGTCAAAATTTAATTATAACCCTTTAGAATTAAATGATCAAAAAAAATAAAATCTTCTCACTCATTCAAACGAATTGAAATTTGGAACACTTAAGTTTAGAAAGAAGGCTGTGTACAGTGCAGTGGAGAGAAGAACGTGTAAGTGGATTTTTAATGCCTCAAATGGTGAGACTAACAATTAACCCGCCACAAGGCCAATTTTGAACTCACATCATATTTTTCAGATCAACAGGACCCGAGTTGCATTGATAGCATTGGTTGAAAGTTGGACCTGCAAAATTTACAACATATTAAAATTTTCAAAATTTCTCTTCATTAACTCCTTCTGAAAGTTAGACCTAACTCCTTCTGAAAGTTAGCCCTGAAAGTTAATTTCTCTTCAGTAACTCCTCCTGAACTCACATCATATTTGATTCTATATATTCACATTTACTCTCATACACATCTTCAAAATTTTCTCAACTTTCATAATTCATAGAGATTCACATTTACTGTCATTCACCACATCCTAAAAATTTTCTCAACTTTCATTTCTTTTTCGTAATTCATAGAAGAGCATTATGGATCAATATAATTTTTCATTTTCGGATAGTTGGTCAGTTGGGAACGATGTTGCGAATAATGTTTCTTGTGGGGAGAGTAGCTCCTACGTTGGGCGTGATTACACAGCCGAATTTACGACTGATCAGGTTAATTATTAATGTTGTTATTATATATATTTGTTACTTATTTTTGTTAATGTTGTATGCATCTCGATAGAAAAACATTGTATGCATCTCGGGATATTACATTGTGCTTATACGTATTAATTTTTTTTTTGTTATAGATATTTGAAATTAGAGCTGTCATGGTAGATTGGGTGCGGAGAGTTGGTAAGGAAAATGGTTTTGTGATTGTTATAAGTAAATCTGCTAGTATAAAGGGCAACAAGATACCAAAATGCATTCTTATTTGTGAAAGGGGGGGATTGTACAGACCGCCACTGGAAAGGCATTCAATGCAAAGGATTACTGGAACTAAGAAATGTGATTGCCCGTTTAAGCTGCGAGGTGTGCCACAATCTCCGGACGATGTCATGTGGAGTTTGAAGGTTGTTAAAGGTTTTCATAACCATGAACCAGCGGAAAGTTTTGAGGGACATGAGTACCCGTCAAGGGTGACCCCAATCCAACAGCAATTAGTTTGTGACATGTCTAGCAGCACCGCGCCTCGAGAAATTCTTAATTTCATGAGACAACAAGACTCGTCAATTAGCACATGAATCAGGAGTATTTATAATGTCAAGGCACAGTATAAGAAAGAGCAACTGGGGGATCTATCTCCTATTGGGTACATCTTGAATGAATTAAAGAAGAAAAATTACATTTACGACTATCTTACAAATGAACACACCAATGAAATCATAGATATTCTTTGGGTTCATCCTAAAAGTCTAGAGCTATCTGCCAATTTTCCGTCCGTGTTGATTATTGATGAGACGTATAAGAGTAATGAGTATCGGATTCTACTCTTGGAAGTTGTGGGTATTACATCCACAATGAAAACTTACTCTCTTATGTTTGCATATTTAAATAATGAGACAAAAGAGCGACTGATATGGGCATTGGATACTTTAAAGAGATGGATGGTTAAAAAAGGGGCAGCGTTGCCATTGGTGGTTGTTTGAGATAGGGATCTGACACGTCTTGGTGCCTTTGAAATATGTTTCCCCTTCGCATAACATATCCTTTGTATTTGGCACATAAACCAGTGTGTAATGAAAAAGTGCAGCCTTATGCTTAGTACGAGATGGGACGAGTTTTCCGAGGCATGACAGTTGCTTATTCATTCATCGACAACAATATCTTTGCAACAGAGGTGGAATGCCATGAGTGAAAAGTTTGAGCAATACTCTAATGCCATATAATACCTTTGGGATACATGGTTAGGTCCTTACAAAGAGTGATTTGTTACAGCATATATAAACCAGTTTATGCACCTTGGGAGCAATTCAAGCCAAAGGTAATTTTCTTATAGTCATTGTACATTTACTGTCCTGCACTAAAGAATACTTTATGTAACTTTCCTATTTAACACAATGTATTATTAAATTGCAGGGCGGAGTCTGCGCATGCGAGACTCAAACGATACTTGGGAGATACCATGTCCTCACTTCAAACATTTTTTCAAAAAATAGAAAAGATGTTGAGCAGTCAGTTCGGAGATATTCAGGGGTCGTTCCAAAAATCTCTCAACATTCCACGACACATACATCTACATGAAGGCATTTATAGTGAAATCAAAGGTCGCATTTCATTACAGGCAATGAACTTGATCCACAAGCAGGCACAACGCACTGATAACGAAGCCAGCCTTTGCTTTTGTAAGATCAAAAGGACACACGGATTGCCATACTTTCATGATATTGCACTTTATCGTTCTATGGACAGACCAATTCCGCTAAACTCTATCCACCCTCACTAGAGTACGTTGTCCGTGCACGCCCAGAGGCATACTGATGAGGGAGCACGATCCGACAGGGCAGCTCAGCTTATTGAAAGATTAAATGAAATGGATTTCGACAGTCGAGAGTCTATGATCGATAGGTTTCTCGATATGGCGGATCCATCTCGTTGCACAGTTCGACCTCTAGCATACAACACAGAATACAGGGATCGACCTATAAGCAGAGATGATCAGAATAGAGGTCATATGCCTTCCTTCACAGTATCCACTTCAGAATCTCAGGCCTCACATATTCCAACATCGCGAAGGCGCAATGGGAGGGATCACCTCATTCAGAAATTTCCTAAGCAGTATCAATGTTATATTTCCCACTGTGTTGACGTTCGAGCCGACGGTCATTGTGGCTTCAGGGCGATAGCCGCGAAAGTCTATGGTTCTGAAGATCAATGGGCTCAAGTACGACAGGACCTTATCCAATGGATTGAACAAAATAGGGTCCTGTATGATCAGCTTTATCCAGAACGTAATTATGTATCCTAGGTGTTACGAAGACTTCGTTGCTTTCATCCATCGGCACCAGAGGATCATTGGATGGATTCTATATCATTGGGACTTATCATTGCGTCAACGTATAACGTTGTACTACACACATTCGATATGATTGCTTCGAGTTGTTTCACTCACTTACCGTTGAGCTCCCATCCAGTTCCATTAGAAACGCGCACACATATAGCTATTGGTCGTGTTAATGGCAATCACTTCGTGCAAGTTTCCCTATACTGTCATTACCCTGTACCACCTATCATCATATGGTGGAGGCCAAATGTATCAAATGAAGCACACGGATGGGCTCATCCTTATGAAGAACGCCTCTAATTGTGGTACGAAGTGATGCAGATAGATCCACCGGGACGACAACCACAATTTGGCGGAAATATTGACTAAATTTGTGTATTTATTTATGTTCATGTATTGTTTCTATATGCTCAATTGTAATTCGATTTCAGTTTGCATTATTAACTGTTTAGAGAAATATAAAGTAAATTTAAGTGGATTCAACGTACATAATTTACTTGAAAACTCAAATATAGAAGTTTCAAAAAATGAAGGGTAAAAAAATAAAAATAAAGGGATAATATATTTGGCCAAAAAAAATTATTTAATTTTTCATATTCAATATTAAACTTGTTTAATATGTTTCGTTGAGTAGATTTCAAATATATAAAATTTATTTAAAAAAATATGTGATTTCAACATTTTCAGTTTATATATTAAAAAATATGATTAAAAAATTAAGTATTCCAAATTTCAATCCGTTTAAACCGGTGCAAATATTTTATTATTCTGATCATTTTATCCTAAATAGTCATAGTTAAATTTTGGCTCTAAGGCTCTCGTTGATTAACCCTAAGAGATATTTAATTCTACAACTTTCTTACGGTTAATCAACGAGAGCCCTATAGTCAAAATTTAATTTGACCATTTAGGATAAAATGATCAAAAAACTAAAATCTTTCTACCGGTTCAAATGGATTGAAATTTGGAACACTTAATTTTTCAACCTCTTTATATATTTTAAACTACCACAAAAATATAATTTTTCCGTTTTACATTATTTCACCATCAATATTAGGCTCGTTTGATAGGTTTCGTTGAGTAGATTTTAAAAATATAAAATTTATTTTAAAAAAATGAATGAAAAAATGATATTAGCATTTATAATTTTATAAAAAAAATGAGAGAGAGAGAATATGCGGGGGGGCGGGAGAGAGAGAGAGAGAGAGAGAGAGCATGGGCAAAACCGGATAACCGGATGGCCCGGTGTCAGACCCCCCTGACACGGGGGGTGGGGGGCGTAATTAGCAGCTCTCTTAAACAGAGTGTCAGAGACACAAATATGAAAAGACAGATCATAGCTACTTCCTCCGTCCCTTTTTAAATGTCTTACTTTGTAACTCCAACTTATTAAAAAGATATCATCATTATACCTTTTACATCAACTTTTTTCTCCATTTTTCCTCCTTACCCATCATTATTACACTTTTACTCACTTACTTTTCAAAATGGAATCTACTTTTAGGGACAAAATATACAATACATAAACTTTTACCCACTAACTTTATAAAATGGACATTTATTAATGGACAGCCCAAAATGGATTACTTGACTCTAAATAAAGGACGGAGGGAGTATTAATACGAGTTAAAATTCTTTCCTCATGTGGTGGAAAACACCACAGCTCGTTATGGCCCCATCAAATACTTTCTTTTATAATTTAAATCGTTCATCTTATAAATTTTATAAAATAATATATGCATGCAAAAAATGAGCTTGGTCGGACATCAATAGTTATATTTAAAAGAGCTCATGCGGTCGTGAAAACCCCATAGTTTCCACCTATGGTGAATAAAATTTACTCTCCTATTAATACATGCAAGAAAAAGGGAAAAAACAAGGCGAAAAAAAAGAGCCTGGTGATACCAACTTGATCATCTTGTTTGCTGGTTTTGATCTTCCTTTTTCTGAGATTTTTATATCTTGTTGGTTTTGAATTTTGAGGGAGGTTGTTGAGAGTAATTAATGGAGAGATAAAGAGAGAAAATTTATTGAAGACCGTGCATAGAAATTTTGGATACCCAAAGCAAGGGTTGTTGAGAATATCGTTCTGTTCACAATTATGTCGATCGATATTTAACACAAGTTCTAAAGGATGAAGATTAATACTCAGTATGAGAATTTATCATCTCAAGAGAGTGTGTTCATCCATGTAATAGATTTTTTTTTTAATCCGCATGTAATAGATATTTGATCAACATGATTTCCAGTATAATTGATGTGAGTGAGTTTGTGCGTGTTAGTATTGGTGGTTATTGGTTATAGAGTTATCGTTCCAAACCCAACACCCTCACCTAATAAAGGTGAACATTACCCTCACTTTAATTGGTTCGATCTAACTTGTAGGCCCCGCCAACTTTAACCATAGTTAGTGTGGGCAGCGTGCCCTTTTCAGGAAAGGATTCCTTTCCCTTCCTAAAAATGCTGGTTTGAGAGAGCGCTAAGCTGGACGACAAACGCTTGCAAAATACAGAGTCGCCACTCGGGTTTGAAGGTCCGACACCAAAGGAACCGTATTTCGAAGCACTTGCCGTGATGTTTGATTCGAAAAAGTGAAGACACCAGTCCGTCATAACCGTATCTAGGTTCGGGAGCCAGATTACGATAGGAGAAGGGTTTTATGGCACCCATCTCGTTCAATCCGCAGATCGGTCTCTATTTAGGCATTTTGTGAAAATATTTGTGATTCTTCTTTTATTAACCAATTTTTAGCCAATTAGGGCGGGGGAACAGTTAATCGGGGATTTTAAAATTGTAACAGTTTGTAGAATGTGATAAATAATAGCATAGATGGGCGAAACATTGAGAAATAGATGGGATAAAATTCAAGACTGTGATGGGATACCAAGACAGTGCTCTTGTATGGTTTGGCACGAACAACGGTCAACTTGCATGCATGGATCTACATGCAAGCGAGACCACCATCACGCGACATACCATTCAATTGCGCGAGAGTTGGTGTTCGACTAACAGGTTAGATTTTATCCCCCTTTGGGCTCTGGAATGACCAGTGCTCACCCAGGAGTCAAACCAGACAGTTCATATGTACTGAAAGTAAATAATTATTACAAATAGGATAAACAGGAATAAAATTCAACCCTTAAACAGTGAGGGTGTTAAGCGAAGGTCAGGGACCAAGTTGCCCATGCACAGGCAGTCTTTGGAAATCGACATACCATCGCGCGATAGAGTGAGATCAACGCGCGATGATTTGGCTGGACTTCCAGGAATTGCTCTTGGATGTCTGGGCTTTGAGACAAGTTCAGAAGCAACCCAGGGGCATTCCAAAGCAAATAAAAGAGCAAAACAGGCTAAGCTAACTGGTTTTAGCATGCAAAACAGTGGAATAACTCTAAGCATGCTTCACAGAGATTTAATATGCTATAAAAAAAATAGGAAGTAACTAGCACCCTATCCCCATGAGGACTATCGTGCGACGATCCGAACAACCGCGCGAGAGAGTGAGTCCGTCGCGCGCAGGAGAGCCAGTTTACAGTTCTTGTAACCCTGCTGACTTTAGAATCAGGACTGATATTGATTACCAGCCTTGGCCCTGCCAGCCCCCCTCAGGGATCAAAGCGGTAAGCAGAAAGTAGATTATACCTTTGCTTTGAGTGATTAGAACAAGGTTTAAACCAAGTGGTAGTGAAGGAGAAATGAGTGTATGAAGAGCTTATGTAGTCTTTCTTTGTTTGAATATTTGTAACCCTTAGCATGGAAGACCAAAATGGTATATATAGGAGGAGGAGAGGGATTGGTTGGTGGTGCACAAGGCCTCACAACCAGCCAACAAGGCTGGTTGTGGTTGCTTGGTGGAGAAGTGGGGTGCAAAAGGTGATGGGAGGATAAAGTAGGTGCATCATGCCTAAACGTCAACTATCTGGTCATCAGAAAAGAATAAAGAAGCAAAAGACAGAAGCATTAATAAATTCTCAAAATGAGGCTATTAAAAAGTTCTTTTCAAGCGATGAAAATGTACAAAGCTCAGTCAAAGATCATGAAAATTTGGTGATTGATGTTGCTAAAAACTTGGTGAATGAAGAAGAATGTGAGGATTTGGGGGGTGAGGAAGCCTATCAATGTGTCAATGAGAGTAGTAATGAAAGTTCGAGGGATGTCAATCCAAATGAAAACTTGAATGTTGAATGCGCTCCTGTGAACATTGATGATCCATGTAATTGGGATAACATGGATCAAAAATTAAGGGACTTATTGGTTGAAAGAGGTCCCGTAAGAAGAAATGATGATGCTACCTTTCCTAAGGATGAAAATGAGAAGAGTAGACAATTCTCTTCTGTGCACTATATTTGTCATTTACCCAATGGAGAGAAACATGATAGAAAATAGCTAGTATACTCGGAGGTTTTGAATAAAGTATTTTGCTTTTGTTGTAAATTATTTAAGAATGAAGGAAACAAGACTCAATTGGCCAATGATGGACTTCAAGACTGGAAAAATATTAGTGATAGGCTTAAAAGTCATGAAACTAATTAGGAGCAGCTCACGTGCATGAACAAATGGATTGAGTTGGAGAGAAGATTTCAAAAGAATCAAACAATTGACAAAAATGTTCAAGAACGAGTCATTAAAGAGAGGGAACGTTGGAGAGGGGTATTACTGAGAGAAATTGCTCTTGTGGAAGCACTTGCGCAGAATAATCTACCATTTCGTGGAGAAAATGAGAAGATTTACCAAAGAAATAATGGGATTTTTTTGTATTTTATTCAAATGATGGGAAAATTTGATCTAGTAATGCAAGAGCACTTGAGGCGAATTGAAAAGGGTGAGATTCATAACCATTATCTCAGTCACAAAATCCAAAACGAGTTGATACAGATGTTAGCAGCGGAAGTGAAGAGTAAAATTGTTGCAACAATCAAAGACGCTAAACATTATTCAGCTATACTTGATTGTACCCCGGATGTTAGTCATGAAGAACAAATGTCCCTTGTCATACGATGTGTGGATATTTCAACAAGTCCAACAGAGGTGAGGGTGAGTGAGTTCTTTTTAGAATTTTTGAAGGTGGATGACACGACTGGATTGGGACTATTTTGTGCACTTCAAGAAGTATTAGTTAGCCTTCAACTTGATATTGGTGACTTAAGGGGACAAGGTTATGATAATGGCTCTAACATGAAAGGAAAAAATAAGGGTGTGCAAACAAGGGTACTTGAAGTAAATCCTAGAGCATTCTATACCCCATGTGGTTGCTATAGTTTCAATCTTGTTCTTTGTGATATTACCAACTCTTGTTCTAAAGCAAAAATATTTTTTGGAGTGGTACAACGTCTATATGTGTTGTTTTCCTCTTCAGTCCAACGGTGAGCAATTTTAAAAGACAATTTGAAAGATGTGAAGGGTCTCACACTTAAGACATTGTCACAAACACGTTGGGAAAGTTGCGTTGAAAGCATCAAGCCGATAAGATACCATCCCTCAAAACTAAGAGATGCTTTGGTAGACTTAGCGAACGACAAGACGACAGAGTCGATAGCACAAAGTGAAGCTAAATCCCTTGCAAAGAACGAACTTGAGAATTTCGAGTTCTTATTTGCCATGGCTATTTGGTACAAGTTGTTGTTTGCTGTTAACATTGTGAGCAAGTTTCTTCAAAGTGAAGACATGTGCATATACCTTGCTATCGAGAAGTTAAAAGGCCTGATTGATTATTTTGAGAACTATAGAAAAGTTGGTTTTGCGGAGGCAATGGTTGATGCTACCGAAATGACGAATGAAATGGGGATTGAACCTAAGTTTGTTGAAAAGCGCATCATTCAAAGAAAGAAGCAATTTGATGACGATGTTACGGATGAGGTGACACACTCTGCTGAAGAATCAATGAAAATGAATTACTTCTTGGTAATTGTGGATAAAGCTCTTTCTTCCTTCAAAGATAGGTTCCAACAATTTGAAGTGTATGAGAAGAATTTTGGTTTCTGGTATGATTTGGAAAAAGCGAGTTCGAGTGATGAATGCTTGAAAAATCATTGTACCAACCTTGAAGAAGTTTTAAGGCATGGCGAGGTTTCCGATATTGTTGGGAGAGATTTATTTGTGGAGTTGCAATGCTTGAAACAAGTATTGCCAAGAGGAGTGCAGAAACCAATTGATGTGCTCAATTTTATCAAACTTATGGCGGACTCTTTCCCAAATGCATAGAATGCGTATCGAGTGCTTTTGACAATACCGGTTAGTGTTGCCTCGGGAGAAAGAAGCTTTTCAAAGTTGAAGTTGATAAAAAATTACCTTCGATCAACCATATCACAAGAAAGACAAAATGGGTTAGCCATGTTATCAATTGAAAATGACTTGGTGAAAGAGGTGGATTATACGAATTTAATTGATAGTTTTGCTTCTAGGAATGCAAGACGAGTAATATTCAAATGGCACTCATGCGTTCTTGAGATAATATGTATTTACCTATTTGAAGACTTTGTATTTTGTGTTCGTATATAATGATTAGTAGAACTTTATATTGGTTTGGCTTTCTTATATTGTGATTGTTGCTGTAAAATTGTTAACTATTAACTCTGTAAGGTCATTCTTTTTTTTATTGGCCTTGGGCACCTAAAACCTTTGGGCCGGCCCTAAAAATATGGTCCTATCGAATATGCTTTCCTTCCAAACCGAAGGAGCAGAAGAACGGGGAATAAATTTGGATTTGTAAAGTTCAGGGAGAGGAGGGGGGCTACTCTTGCGGTTGGTAAAGCAAATGGTCTACGGTTTGGGAATCGTAGCTTGATTGTGGAAATGGCAAGCTACGATAGATCTTTCTATCGTTATAGATCCCATCACTCTTTCCCGAATCAAAAAGATGTTAGAGAGTTCACGGTCAAGCATAAGATAATCCAGAGACTTCAGTCTCATGTTCAAGATGGAGCAAGTCAGATCCCTAATCCTGGGGATCTGAACGTTAGGGAGAATCTACAGCACTTTATTCAACAGAATTAAACACAAGCAGATGAAATTTGGATAACGAAAGGAAAACATGCCATTAACTAAACATGCAATTATCAGAAAATCAATCATAAAGGAATCCATGCGCACAAAAGATCAACTAAGGTCTTTTTCAGCTTATAATGACCTTGGTTACAAAGGGAAGGAATTACAAAATAGTGTAGTGGCCATATGCTAGCATGGTTCTTCTACCCTTGGCCACTACCAACCCTAAACTACCCAAGACATAACCACACGCCGGCCAAACACCAAACAAAGTTACGAAGAAGAAATAAAGAAAACTACTAGAGAAGTCAACTAAAAACTACTACTAAGAGACGAAAGCGGGATACTTACAGTGGTTTGTCGAACCTCCAAGAAAGCCATAATAAGAAATCCCCGGTAACGGCGCCAAAAATGCTTCGTTTGCTCCGATATAAGGAATAACGCCCCAAGCGTATGGCCTAATACGTCATTTGAAGCATAATAATCCGGAAGACCGGGATCGTACCCACGGGAATAATTATACGACTTAACTCGGATTTGTAGAAGTAAGCATGGATTTCGGCTATTAGGTAGCCAACCGAGTTTTACTTTGAACGGTGGAAATTTAAAAGGCTAAATTGAAAACGAATAAACTAGGAAAAAGATAGGCTAGGTCTAGGAATCACTAGCCCTTATGACTTGGGCTGAATCACATTTCTCACCAATTCACGTGGTTCAAGATACGCAATTGTAGGTACCCAAACCGGGAAATAGAGATGGTTTGAAAATCAAGCTAGCTCTAAAACTCATTTGGTAAACACCTCGAGCGACAGAGCTCTAAGCATCACGTGTGGTGAGTAGTCGATGCTCCCACCTACACGTGATCAAAGAGTTTAACACCTCGGTAATTTACCAAACGAATCCGAACCCCACATCAATTTTCAAATCTAAAGATTAAAACTTTATTGGTGAAAAATGCAATTTTTGCCCAAGCCATGAGATGCTAATCATCCCATGACCTAACCCTTGAAACTACTCACACATATCTATGAAGATAAGAGCAAGCAAAAATCTACTTAGCATAATTGAAAAGCAAGACTAGAAGAAAATTAGCTTAAACAATAGATCGGGAACTAAACAACAACTTTAATTAAAGCAAGAGTAGCAAAAGACAACTAATAAAGGCAGAAAATTAAGAAATAAGTGCTGAAAATGAAGAACAAAGCAAGAACAATTCAAAAAGCTGAAAAGTAATCTAAGCTAGATCTAAAATTATGGGTACATTTCTGTCCAAATCGTGCAAAGGTGACATAACAGGGTATTTATACCGCCCCTGTTTCACACACGGAATATCCCAAAAGATGCTCCGAAGATACTCCGCTAAGCCCTTCGGTACCGATTGCCAAGCCTTACATTACCGAGATAAGCTCTCGGTACCGATTGGACTAAAAACCTTCGATCAATACCGAACCAGTTAGGGCCAACGTTAAGCAGCTCGGTACCGATTGGAGCAAAAACCTTCGATCGGTAGTGAGGCAGTTAGTACCAGCGTTTAAGCAGCTCGGTAATGATTGGAAGGATTCTCTTCTATCGATAGCGAGCTCTTATCAGTTCTGAACCTTGGCTTCTTTTCCTACCTTGGCCACACCTTGGCCACACCTTGGCTTTGGCCGTCGGCCTCCTCCTGCCTTGGCTAGGAAGTTTCTGCCCGGGCTGTTGCCTTTTGTTTTGGCTCTGCCTTGGCGGCCTGGCTTCGCTCGAGCTGTTTGGCTTCCATAAGCCTTAAAGCTCCTTTATTAAGTGATTTTCCCTGCATTACAGACCAACATACTCTACGAGCAGAACAGATTAAAAACAACTAATTAATAGTTAAATTATCCTAAAACTAGACACTAGCGCACCATCTCATTACATTCCCGGGTGCTTATCAGTGGGGTTCCCCAGACGCGTCGTCATCGGGTGGTGGTTCAATCAGAAGTTGGGTTCGTCATAGCTTGGGAAATTTTAGAGGGCAGCATAGGGAATTTTGGTGATAGTAGGTGTGTGGCAGTTCTCAGCGGTTGTGGTGGTGTCTTCTTGGCTGATGCACAGTGGGTATCAAGGCTGTGGTTCGATGGGCTGCCCAGGTGTTTAGTTTTCTAGTTGGAGTCGTCCGCGGCTGGCTCGGGGTATTTTCTGGGATCGGCGTCATAAAGCGTGTTCATGGCGGTCCAAGCGTCTGTAACAACGTCTATCATTTTCTCTGATTCTGGGTAGTGTCTTGGGATGGATCTGGGCCGTTTCGCCTCCGGTGTGGGGTTGGTATCTAGGGCCCTGGGCTTCCTAGGATTTGGTCTCGGGAGACATAGGATGAATCTAGGCCTTGTTTAGTTGTTTAAACACTGCCTAGTGTTTTGATGTTTCCTTTGTTCCTTTTGCCATTGTAATACTCGTATTTCAGTGATAATAAAATTTCTTGCTTATCAAAAAAAAAAAAAAACATTGTTGTATAAGTATTTATATTTGTAACCAATAAGATGCACATCTTTTTGTTTGATGCTTTTTTTGCTAAGCAAAAAGATTTTATTAATCTTTGAGAAAGAAAATAAAGATTAAACGGATTTCGAGCACACCGGCAAACACTTTGAATGCATTTTTCGTTCATTCAAAGTCATCCCTTAACGTCAAAGTAAGAGCTGTGAATAAAATTCAAGGCAGGAGTGGCATAAGTAAGAGCTTTTAATAAAATAAAATCTTTTTCACCCATTCAAACGGATTGAAATTTGGAACACTTAATTTTTCAACCTGCAGTTTATATATTAAAAAATATGGTTAAAAAATTAAGTGCTCCAAATTTCAATCCGTTTGAACCAATAGAAAGATTTTAGTTTTCTGATCATTTTATCCCAAATGGTCATAATTAAATTTTGACTCTAGAACTCTCATTGGTTAGTCCTAAGATATTTGGCTGTACGACTTTCTTAGGGTTAATCAACGAGAGTTCTAGAGTCAAAATTTAATTATGACCATTTAGGATAAAAATGATTAGAAAAATAAAATCTTTCTATTGGTTCAAACGGATTGAAATTTAGACTACTTCATTTTTAACCATATTTTTTAATACATAAACTGCAGTGTAACGCCTCAAATTTTGGGCACGTTAAATAGACATTTTATTGACAAAAACAATTGGAGTCTGGCTCATTATTACAATATAACTTCCAAACAGAGTTCAATATTACAAAAGGGAGGGAAACTAGGGTTTCCTAACTACAGCTCCTTTTGCTTCTCCATCCTAACCAGCTCCTCGGCCCCAAACGCCTCCAAGGTGTACAACTTACCCTATTCATCTACAAAGTCTGACACTTTATACCAGCGTCACCACCGATATATTATGTCAGGGTCACCAAAGGTAACACCATGAGTTACGAAAGTTCAGCAGAACAATCCCATACCGCTAACCCATAACTTACAAACAAAAGATCATACTAACGACGATAACATATCCACGTTCCGTATTTAATTATCGTTGGTGTCCATGATTCTCTTTGTTTCTCCTACGCGACTCATCGTAGACCGTGTCAATCATTTTCACTTACAAAATAATCTTTCAAAATCGTTTGCATTGGCTCCGTACCGCGGATAACCCAGCTACACACCCATCCTTTCAAAATCATTTGACATTGGCTCCGTATTGCGGATAACCAAGCCACACATCTAACCTCAGTTCCGCCGTTCCGGATTTCCGAGTATCCTCACAATGGTTCCGCCGCACTGGATTCCCATTGGCACACATTTGCATTGGCTCCTCTCCGCAGATAACCAAGCTATACCTCACCATGGTTCCGCCGGTCTGGGATCCCATGGGAACGCACACAACCTCACAATGGTTCCGTTACTCCGGATTCCCATTGGAACACACACACACACATAATGCCACAAAAAACGGTCATTATGTAGTTTCAAAAATATTTCCGTCCTCGGAACACTTTTCCCATTTAACCACACCCTAGGTGCCATGTTTCTATTTTCTGAGTTCTCGTGTCTCGTTACAGGCAAAGACTTTCGCAGTAGGACTTTTACAAAGTAAACATAAACCACTCATTGTAATCTTGCAACAAAACAAGCAAGATCATCCAACTCTATGTTGCTAAACATATGCAAATCAACGCTTAAAGCATAATGTCACATGTTCGGACGCCCTTAGAGTGAATATCACTTATGCTTAAAAGCATAACGCCACATGTACAGACGCCCTTGGAGTGAATATCACTTATGCTTTATCACGCCACAAGTAATACGAGCAATTCATATATGCATGCTCATAATCATCTTAAGGATCAAAATACAAATACTTGAGATAAAAAGTAAATAAAGATAACTACATATAACTCGGGGTAGTAGATAAGGAGAATCTATCGTTCTTCTTGGCGGTAGAGACGACTACGGAAGGTACGTCGGTGGTCGGACGGAGTAACTTCCTACGGTAGGCTTCCGCTAGCTTCGAAGAGAAATGTTTCTCTTGAAACTAATTCTTGACTACACTACTCTACTTTATGGATCGAAGGGTGGTCGAGTGGCGGCTTAGTGGTGGCCTTGGATGAGTTTCTTGAAGAACTCAAGAACAAAGAAATAACAAAGCTTAAGAATTCTAGAGAGAAGTTGGAGCAAATGAGAAGGTGTGAGTTGAATGCTTGGAATGGCTTGCTATTTATAGCCAAAGTCTTGGTTATTACCCAATGGATAATATTTCCCCCATCAATCTTTGTCCAATGGGTAAAAGGCTTTGAATGACTAGATTTGTACCTTGGATTTGATCTTGGAAGAAAAAGAATAAATTGTACAAGATTTGGTGTTTAAACAATCAAATAAGTACATGGAGGACAATGGAGGTTAGTTTCCTAAGCTAGGAAGGAAGTTTTCCCATTAAACTAATTAAATTGGGTACCAAAACCCCAATAGAATACAATAAAGGAGTACTAATGAAATCTTAAGCTTTAAGACTTCCAATTACTTACACAATAAAAAATTAGGTACTAACATCACATGAGGTTTTTAGAAAAATGACTAGCTTTAATAAACCTTGTACTTAGTTAAAAGACTAACCTATTATCCAATGGATAATAAATCCCCTAATTTTTATTGTCCAATGGACAATAGTTATTAGGAAACTTTATATTAAAGTAATCAAAGTTGTCCTTTAAAGCATGAGGATATCTCAATATTTTAATGCATAAAAGTACATGGAAATCCAAGACTTGAATATTAAAACAAAGCCTTGTACCATGTTGGAAGATTAAGGTTATTATCCAATGGGTAATAAATCCCCTAACTTCTATTGTCCAATGGACAATAGTAATTAGGTAACTTTTATTTTAAAATAATATGTACCTTGTTATGTGGAGATTAAGAAAAAGACTAAATTAATAACCCCATGTACTTAGTGAAAGACTAAACCCTTTTACCCATTGGGTAATAACTCCCCTAACTTCTATTATCCAATGGACAATAGTTGTTAGGGCAATTATATCATAAAATAATCAAAAAGTACTTTAAAGCATTTTAAAAAAGTCTATTTTTTTTTTTTTATAGATACAAGTACTTAACTAAGTATACTTTTAGTATAAAGAATTGGGGTTTCTATTATTCAATGGATAATAGTTTTCCTAACATTTATTGTCAAATGGATAAAGAATAAAATCAAAAATAATTAAAAGAAAATGAATAACCAATTCTTAGTCTAGGGTTAAAAAGGTTCACATGGTTCAAGAGGGGCAAAACGGTCCTTTTTTTGGTTGGGTAAGAGTAACAAGATGGCTTCCTAGTTTAGTTCCTCTAATCGGATGGTTAGAAGCTAACTAGGCTTGCTAAGTGGGGCTAAAAGTCAAGAATCGGATTTTGAAGGGCAAAAGGGTAATTATGACAATCTATAGGAATTGAAAGGAATTTTAAAAGTAAACCTAAGTAATTAAAATTCAAATACTTAACGAAATTTTTACCGACCAAAAATCAGGGTCATTACATGTAAGTTGAAAGTGTTCCAAATTTCAATTCATTTGAATAGATGAGAAGATTTTATTTTTCTGATATAATTCTGAAGGATCATAATTAAATTTTGACTCTATGGCTCTCGTTGGTTAATTCTAAGAGATATTTGATTCTATGACTTTCTTAGGGTTAATCAATGTGAGCCCTATAGTTAAAATTTAATTATGACCCTTTAGAATTAAATGATAAAAAAATAAAATCTTCTCACCCATTCAAACGGATTGAAATTTGGAACACTTAATTATAAAAAGAAGACTGTGTCTAGTGGAGAGTGAAGAACATGTATCAGTGAATTTAATGCCTCAAACGGGGCTAGACTTTCTAACTGACAATTTACCCACTTGGCAAATTTTTATTGGTGGGAGGCACCACCTGGCAAAAAAGACGTATTGCCCTTGGAGCAACGAATGATTAAACAAATCTTTTTGCTGATGTGATGTCAATTGATTAATAAAAAAGATTTGGTGGTTAAAAAAAAAATCAAATCTTTTTGCTGATATGACAAGTATGTCGTTTTGTTATTTTTTATTTGAAACGAGACCAAAGGAAAGCAGGGTTTTGCAGTTTAAAAATGAAACTTGAAGATGAGACCAATTATGAATCGATGGAACAAATCAAAATAAGAATTTACAATTTGTTTTGTGTTCGACTTTTTAGATTTTTTAAGTAATGAAAATTTGAGACCCCTCTACTATTATTTTACAACCGCTAGGTATGGGGGCCAGTTGGTTCGTTTGAATGAATGACTGAAGTTTTGTGGGCTTAATTTGATGTATGACAAAATATTTGGATATTATTCGTGAGAAAAACGAGGATAGTGAGTGAGAATAAATGAATGTACCAGATCATCGAGAATTATGTGACCTAGGAAAAGTTACAGTATTAGGTGGTCCAGTTCGACGTGCTTCTTAACCAGACATTAATGAGGGGATAATATTGTGCTAAAGTATCACGTGGCGGTGCCTCCGGACCACTAAATAATCACTTGTAACCTTGGGCATGAATAACGTACGTTGGGATTCAAATAAAAATAATTGGAGATTCAATAAAGACATTTTTATGTTTGAATGCAAGCAAGAATAAGATACAAAATCACATAATCCATCAGTTAACTTGCCCAACTCACAAATTGTGGCGCGCACGGTGGATCCGACAATGGCGGTGGCGTAAAACTCACGGTTTAACTGCTGGCAGAAGGATCTTAAACTTAAATTGTTCATAATTGCCCATTTTATAAATCAAAATTCAATTTTTGATATACCTATTGATGTTCAATTAAGCTAATTTCTTGTGTGAATATACTATTTTGCAGGTTTTAGAGCATCCACATCAGAATCGTTACTCAACCGTAAAAACTATTGTAACGAGCAAAACTCAAAAAAACTCCCAAAAACCTACATGCATTTACCAGCCTCGTCCTCATTGGAATAATCAGAAGAATAGCCAGAGCTACAGTCCCTCGTTGAACCACATGAGGGACACGGGCTACTTATTATTTTATTGTTCTCGATCTGGAGCAAACAGTCGTATAGGTTGCATACTAGTCGTATGGTGGGATAGCTTGATGTACTCCCAGATCTTCTTGATGGTGTTAGTGTGAGAGGCTGAGGATCTGCCGGAGCGCGGGTGAGACCTTGAGAATGCTAGTGGGTCGGCTCGGGTTGGTTTCGGGGCTTCGAAGACGATGACAGAGGCTTCTTCTTCGGAGGCGACCATGGTGGGTTGGGGATTGATCGGCAAAGAGGGCTTGGGGGTTGATCAACGGAGAGGAGCTTGATTGATAATAAAACCCACTTAAACCATACCAATCGTATGCAAAGAGGCTGAGGATCTGTCGGAGCGTCGGTGAGACCTTGAGAATACTAGCGGGTCGGGTCGGTTCCGGGGCTTCGAAGACGATGATAGAGGCTTCTTCTTGGGAGGCGACCATGGTGGGTTGGGGGTTGACCGGCAAAGAGGGCTTGAGGGTTGATCAACGGAGAGGAGCTTGATGAAATGAGTTTGGTTTGGTTTGCTGGTAAAGTGTTGAGTTCAATGAATACCAAGGGAATAGAGTAAAGTTAGAGAGAGACAGAGACAGAGAGAGAGACCGGGGAGAGAGAGACCGGGGGGGGGGGGGGGGGGGGGGGGGTGTGGGTGGTGTGTGTGGGAGAAACAGATGGATTTGGTTTTGCTTTTTTTTTTTTTTAATAGAATAAACAAATAATATTTTTGATACAAAGAGTCTGATGCATGAGACATTTTTAAAGTGAGTAGCTAAAGTAATAAAAAGTGATTACATTTGAACTCCATTGCTTGAACTTAGAAGTGCTGATAAGGTCTTGTTTGGCCACTCATATTATAGTTGTGGGGTGGAAATTACTCTACCAAACACATCATTTTGGGACATCCCAAAAAGGAATAAGGGCACAGTAAAATGGGACGGAGGAAGTTATAAACAGATACAGAAACAATCAAGATCAACACTAACCCATATGTTGGAAATTAACCAACAGCTTTCTGATAAGCTGCACTGAGTCCTGCTCCTAGACCATAGAAGTACAGTTTTCTAGAAGCACCCAGATTTGGGCCAATCACCACAGTTAGAATATAAATAAACTAGTTCATGTCCGTCTGAAGGCACGACTCGAACGCTCAATTAAAGTTCTGCCATATATGAGTTTTACTTTCATAACAAATAAAATCAATATGGATTGCGTCGACTACCATATATATATATATATATCAATTAAAGTTCTACTTCCATAACAAATAAAATCAGTTCAAAATCATTCATTTTAGATAAATAAGTATTTGGAAAATTAATCATAGCCGTTGGTAACAAAAAATGAATGGTCTAGATTTATAGAAACTCTTAACACTTTCTAATCGTAGGATTTAGAAATGAAGGGTCTAAATTTGTAACTACATATATAAGATTCAAAAATTGATGTCCATTATTATTATATAAATGAAGGGTCTAGATTTGTAACTACTTTGCTGTGTCTATTTCCTTTTTGGGACGTCTCAAAAAATTGTCTATATCTCACAATCTGTAATGTTTTTTATGATTTTGAAAACTTTGTTTAAAAAAATAAATTGAGATCTATCAAACAAAATCTATATTAAATATATAAAATATTATAGATTGTGAAATATAAACAATTTTTCGGAACGTCCCATAAAGGAAACATACAAAACAAAGTGGGACGAACGATGTATATAGATAGATGGTCATAGACTGGAGTCATGTGCTAGAAACTTCAGGCATGATTTGTTTGGGATACTCAAAATTTTTGTGGTCGGTTCTCAATAAATTTTCTTTATGTATCACTCTCTATTCATTACACTTTAAAACTTACCTCAAAACCCAAACCAAACATACAGTAATGTTTGAAAGTAGAAAGGTTAGATTTTTCTAAAACAAGAAACAAAGACCGGTAAAAATCGTACTCCCTCCGTCCCTTTATAGTCCGGTATTCCATTTTGGGCTGTCCCTTAATAAGTGTCCATTTTTGTAAAGTTAGTGGGTAAAAGTTGGTGAATTATCTATTTTATCTCTAAAAGTAGATTCCTTTTTGAAAAGTAAGTGGGTAAAAGTGTAATAATGATGGGCAAGTAGGGAAAGTGGAGGAAAAAGTTGATGTGAAAGGTATAATGATGATATTTTTTTAATAAGTTAGAGTTACGAAGTAGGACAATTAAAAAGGGACAGAGAGAGTAGAAAACTTTTCAAAGGGAGTGAAAAAGGAGATGACGGCCATACCTATGGGGCGAGGCTATTCGCAGCCACGTATTTTCTCCCACAGCTCGTTAAAAATTTTCAATTAGACTCGACAGTTAGTTACCGAAATTAAGTTACATTTTCAGCATCCAATTACCAAAATATGATATTTTTTTCAACAGCTATTTACCAAAAATGTATGTTTAGCAGTTGTTTACCGAAAATTGAATATATATTTTCGACATGTAGTTACCGAAATATAATTTTATTTTCAACAGCTATTTACTGAAATGTTATTTATGATTTTCAACAACCATTTATCGAAATATAGTGGGCTATGGGAGAAAATACGTGACTGCGAATAGCCGGCCCCTACCTATGTGAAACTACTCCTTGCACGAACTCTTATTAACGGGTCAAAATTGCGTTGTGAGTAGTGATTTTTGCACAAACTTTATAGTGTATCAATAAAAAAAAAAAATAAAGCACAAAAATCTGTTTTCAATTCTAATAATAGAAACCATAATTTACTACTCACATGGCGATGCCAAAGACTTCCACAAGACTTCACTTTTGGGCCACAACACAAACGCTTCAAATGTGATGATTTCACTTTCCTTCACGATGCAGAAGTACAACACGAAACACTCTATCCATTCATTATTGTAATAAATGGTCAAGATTCGCTTAAACTTTTTTCTGAAAAAGTTTCTTTTAGATCTGAACCATCGAAAACACATTTAAACGGCTAAATTTAGTTACACAACCGTTTAGGTAGGTTATGCACGTAGCAATTCTGCTTTCCTCATGCCTTGTGATTGTGCGTCTTAAAGTAATCCAACAACCCATTCACATACTTGTCTTGTATATCTCTGTCCACAAACAGCCTTGCCTCTCTAACCTTATCCCTGTATATCTTCCCCCCTTCCTCAACCATCACCAATCTCACTGACTCAGCCACTGAGTCACTCGTGAACGACCCGTCCCGGTCATCTCTCGGCACCGGGTAGCCCATCTTTTTCTCCTCCAAAACCCTCGCAATCAATCCTGTATCTGCCAAGAAACTCAATAAAATCAGAGGCTTCTCGAACTGTATCGCCTCCACCACCGAGCTCCAACCCGAGTGAGTGAAGAATCCACCTACTGAGCCGTGACTCAGTATCTCGAGTTGAGGCGCCCAGCTCGTGCACACGATTCCCCGTCCCTTGGTCCTCTCCTCAAACCCGTCCGGAAGTTCGACCACCTCGGTATCGGCCAGGCCTTGCTTCTTTCTCAGAGCCCAAAAGAACGGAAACCCAGTAAGCTCTAGCCCAAGAGCTATCTCATTGAGTTCATCTTGACTCGGCTTTGCTTCGCTCCCGAACGCAACGTAGACCACCGACCTTTCCGGCTGCTTGTCAAGCCACTCTTTTATTGTTCTCCATTCCTTTGTGTCGTCGACGGAATCATGATCCGGAGGCATTGGAGGAAGCAGCCCCACTGGAATAACCGGTTTTTGATAAATCTCTTCAAGAAGTTTTAGCCACTCAGGCTCAAACTCGTAAGAGCTTCTGACTGCCACCACATCGCAGCCGTCGATAGCCGCTCCGAAACGATACGTTGCGGGAATATTCTCATCATCCCCTGTTATGTCATCAAATATTCGATTGATCTCGAATAATCGAAACGCGACAGTGGATTCAAAGGGGACCCACTTCGGCGGGACGGTGAAGTCCTCGGGTTTCGTGCGGCTGTCACCTCTCATTCCCATCAAGACTTGCGCGGAACCCATAAAGCAAAAGGAGGCAGCGATGAAAATACTGAAATAGGCGCTTGAAACGCCGAGTCTGGCCGCGATAGGACCTAACCAGTAAGGGGCAAAGTCGTAAATCACCCAATCAGGAGAAGCGTCGCGTAGAAGTTGAGTGATGGGCTGTTCGAGTTGATCGTAGGCCATTTTGAGGTACTTGACCTTGTCGTATGGCAAATCGACGGTGGCCTCGGCGTTTTCGGGGAGTTTTTCGACATGGGGCAATGGAATCTTTATGAGAGTGATGTGGGGGGATAGATTTGGTGGTAATTTCGGGAGACGATCGATGTTTTTGGGAGTTGAAACGAAGGTGACTCTGTGACCCTTTTGTGCTATGAGCTTGGAGAGTTCTAGGAATGGAATCATGTGGCCAAAGGCTAGCCATGGGAACATAACTATGTGTAGCTTGTCATTTTTGGTCATAGGTGGCTTAGATTCGGAGTCCATTTTTGGGAATGCAGTGGTGTTAGATCTCTGCTGTATAAGTTGGAAGAGCAATCATAAGATGAGGGGGTATATGCTAAAGAAGATGGGATATTTGTGGTTGCAATTTTGCGTGGGAACGAGAAGTTTTTGGGTGTCGAGTGGGTATCACGCTTCTGTACTTTTTGGGTGATTTAGACCGCCCATAGACAACAAACGTGTTTTAGATAGTCCAGATTTATTTCTTCTCTATCCCTCCACTCCACCACTCTCTCTCCTCTTCTTCTCTATCTAAAATTTGGACCGTCCGAAAGCACATTTGGAGCGTCTGAATCGCCGACGGAGTATCACGTGTGTAGTACTAACCACACCCAAAAATTTCTGGTGAAGGATCGTGTTTCTCGTGAAGAACCATATATAATTCTTTTCATGTGCCGGGCCCCAATGCCAGTTCATTTGAGGCATAGGCATGAGAAATTTTTCACTGCCGGGTGGATTACTTGGGTACTACGTGGTGCCCGCTTAGCACATTTGAGCCGTTTGATGCAATTTTGGATGACTCAGATTTGGAGAGAGAAATGAGAGAAAAAGAGGAGAGAAAATGTTTTAATCTGAGCTGTCCAAAAGTGCATTAGACGGCGCGGGAGTCCCGAGCAGGCACCATGTGAGATATACCTGCTCGGCACTGAAAAATTTCTCCATAGACACTAAGAAATAGAATAATGATTAGAATCCAAAATCTAAACAATAATTTTAACACCACAACCATTCACACACCCATTTACACACCCACACTCACAATAATGGTGGGGCCCACACACACTGAATGTGTAGTGTGTGCGGGCTCCACCCTTAATGTGAGTGTGGGTGTATGAATGGGTATGGTAGTAGAATGATTCAAATCTAAAACCCAAAAACGAATGGGGGGAAAATGTCCAGCCTTTCATTGTCCAGTCTTCCATACTCAATTCATTGTAGTATTTTCCACGTACTTGGTTAGAAGTTAAAAGGACATGAACCAATATTGTATTGGAATGCACACTGCACTGCCTGTCGAGTTGTGGCTCCATCCTCCTGTTGCCAAGCACACCAAAGTTGCCAAATTTGGTGTGGACAGCCAACTGCATCTCTGTTTAGAGTCCACTTCAGCCTCCGTGAGTCCGTAGGCATTGAAGCCTTTGTCTAGGGTGGGATTAGAACAGGAGAAGGTTTTTGGCTATGAGCATCTTCAAACAAACTCCAAAACACAAAAATAAAAAAATGGTTGTGACATGTTAAGGGGAAATTTTATAATTTATTCTATTTTTTTGTATTTTATGAGAGAATTTTGGAGGGACTCGTGGTACTTTTTAGAAATTTGGTCTCCAAAATGGGAGTAGAGTCTCTATTTTTAAAGACCCAAAAGTAAATTTGGAGACCAAATCTCTAAGAAGTACCATGAGTCCCTCCAATATTTTCTCATAAAGTGAAAAAAGACGAATTAAATTACAAAATATTCCCTCAATATGTTATATCCATTCTTTATTTTTGTGTTTTAGATGATGGGCTGGAGATAAGAGAGGCCACTGGGCTCTGTATTGACACTCGTTCTCTCTCTCTGGTGAGAAATCTGTGAGGTTTGTTCTGGAGCACTGCTGTAGGTACATAAGCATTGTACGTATCATGCATATATAGATTTGTGGGGCTCAACTGAGATCCTACAAAAATGATCCGAACCGTCTTATTTTTAAAATATTTTTCCATGGAGTCCCGTAAAAAATCAGCTCAATTCGATATCGGTAAAGATTTTTCTTGAATGCGTAGGGACAAAATTGAGTAGTTAAGTAGTTTCGTAAGTTCAGAAAAAATCCTTATTGATATCGGATGCGAAAAAATCCTTATTGATATCGGATGCGATTGAGTTTTTACAAGGCTCCATAACAAAATATTTTAAAAACAATGAGCGGTTCGAATTATTTTTTGGGACTCGAAGTGAGCTCCACAAGACTCATATGTATATAATATGTACATATTTTATATGTACTCATGTTTTTATTGAACGATAACCAAGGGCTAATTTAAAGCCAGACCATAAACAATAAGAGAATAAATTCTGTTTGGATGAGCCAGATAGAGGGGGTTTTCCGCCAGCACCCTCCACGCGCGGGCCCCCTTTGTGCATTTTTTTGGATAATCCAAACCATGCATTTTTTAGGATCCGTAAAATAATGTATCTACACAAAAAATCAATTTGTCTAGACAATGATAGGTATGTCAAAAGTTGAGTTCTAGACGAAAAAATAGACTACCTGGATCTGTCAAGTGTTTTTTAAGTGAAATTATCCACAACCATTCATTTTTTCGTCTAAAAACTCAATTTTTGACATATCTATTGATATCCGGACAAGCTAATTAATTTTTTTGCATGAATGCGTTATTTTGCAGGCTCTACAAGTTCGGGTTGGATTACCCAAAAAACATGGCTAAGTTAAAGCCGAACCAACATTAACCTAATGTATTCCAAAAAAAAGTTTGACTCCAATTTCCAAATAAACAATCAAAAGTGCCGATAGCTCCTGAAGAGGGAGACTAAGGTATTCCCTATTTTGCAAACTCGTAATTACCAAGTAAGAAGTGAAACCAAGCGGGTCTCCCCCATCTTGAAGTGAATTCGATGGACCTTCTTTCTTTCGAGAGGACTGCTTTTCGTGATTGAGCTCAGCCTGTACTTTTTGTGAACAAATTTGAATAAGCCCAAAGTCGAACTAAGCTCGAGTTGTTCAAGTGTATCTTTTTCCGTAGTAATGAAGCATTGTTTGTTGATCAGTATTAGAGCATAAGAATATGTAGTAGACCTCTAAACAACATAACAATATGTAATTAATTCGAGACTATGCTTTCTACTAGTTTCTAGTTAATTTCTGCTGGATTTGGTAATCCAAATTCGAGATCGAGATCGAGAGATGATTTTGTGGGTTGGTTGGCGTGCACCAAAAGCATGAGCGGTTTAGTTGTTTCAAGTGATGATTTAATCATCTAATTCCATGGCATGCATAACTAACAATTGGGAATCAGGTACACACCCAGGTTGCCCCAGTGGTTCGGGCGGATGCCCAGATTTTGAGAGTACTCCTCAAGGTCTGAGATTCAATTTTACACCGGATGAGTACTCTAAAGTAAGTGGGGGGCTATGATTGGCGTGACCGCGTTAGCTTCCTTGAAGGTTTGGGTTGCACAATAAGGACCATTTAGTGGCCTGATTGTAGAACTATTCCTTTGTTACAAAACATAAAAATAAAAAATAAAAAAATACAATTGGGAATCACGGCCGGACTTGATTTTTAGAGGATATGATCAATAGGAGTTTTTACTGGTAAAATATGAAAATAGATAAATCAGATCACTAAATAAATACAAATATTCATTGGTAAGAAAGATTTCAACCAAATAAGTAAGCATTGCATGCTTTTAAAAGCACACTTGTTTATCACAATTCCCTCCCCCAAAGGAAAAAACAATAAGAAGTACTAAAGATTTTATAAGCATCAATTAAATAACACACTACTTCTTGCAATTTTAGCACAAAAGTACTAATTATGACTATACAATCTACTTATTCACAATCTCATATTTAATGGATTGGATGTGTAGTCCATATAACCTTCTTTTGACATAGTTGAGCAAAAGTAAGACTTTATCAGAGTCAATTTTGAAAAGCTTGTGTAGTGGCTCCAAGAAATGGGGCTCGGAACAATCACCGGGCCCTAGTGCACCGAGTGAGATCTAGAAGAACCCCGAGCCTCATGTAGCACAGGGCCCAGGGATCCCGCCAATTTCCCTCAAGAGCATCGCTCAGTAGCTGGAGTCCGCCCGAGTTATGTCACTATCTAAGGGAGCAGAGCACTCCCAACTCGACTCCCCGAGGCCGCCTGAAGGAAGACGGTTACTCCAAGAAGGCCCCATGCGGTTACGGCACAAGAGTAATCATTGGGGTCTGACTTGACCATGTGCTCCGTAACTGCTTTATCCCCTACGTCACTTTTGACGTCATCCGAGGTGGTTACTTGAGCGTACTCTCCAAGCGCTAGCTTGGTGGCCAAGAAAACCAATGTCTATAAATACAAAGGGACTTTAACCTAGAGAGATATTTCATTCTACCCTAACTCTAGACTTATACACTTCTCCCTACATCTAACTTGATCGTCAAAGGGTCACCGGGCTACCATAGCCCTAGTGACTTGTTGCAGGTCAAGCGGCGGACATGCAAAGCGGCGGAGTAAGGAACCGGAACCGGAACCGATCCATGGTCAAAATCTCGATAAATGAAACCCCTACAGCTTGTATCCACATAAATAGTCAATTGTGTCCAATTTGTTTTTGAAACTTTAATTGTTGGGCCGGCATTGTAAAAGGTATTGCAAGAAAATAGAGAAATGACTTTTTTTTCTTTTATTGCAATCAGTAGAAGAATAAAACTATTTCAATCACATCAAATGGGACATAAGCCCGCAACCATCATTCAGGAAAATAACTGTCAATTGGTTGGAGTACTGCAGATATAATGATTTGCTTTTAAGGGTGAGTTCTTTAGTTCAAGTCTAGAATGACGCAGTTACGCAAGGAAAAAGAATGTAAGAAACATCAGACTCCTTCATGTATGCTCCATTTGGCTCGGAGGATATAGCTCAGTTCTTAAGGACTCTGTTCTCGCAATTGGGTTGTTTATTTATCCATGGTTTGCTTATATTGGTCCTTGGCGCGAAAGTCCTATTTCATTAACCAAGCTTTACATTTGAAAAGAATTGAACAAAATGAAGACTTGGTAGTTGAAACTCACATGCCTATTTCAATTGGAGAGTTTGTTATTAGAGATAGCCTTCAATTAAGGTAGGTACTAGATTAGTTTGGTATTTAAGATGGGTCTAGCTTTTGCTACTGTTTCGTCTAGTCTGTATGCTAACATGTATCCCACTATGTACTCTGGTGTGATGCAAAACCCTTGTGCCCGATTGGATACCGTATGTGGTTTGGGTGTATTATTTATGAAGGGGTGATAAGATAGTACGGAGTATTAGTTAAGAAGGGAGGGTCCACCTCGATGTGACATTATAGATGGTGTATTAAAAAGTAGATGGTTTGGATGATGTATTAGAGAATGGGGATAAAATAATACTTGGTTTGGATGAAGGATAAATTGGAGGTATAAGGAACGGTGTATGATGTAAAAAGCAATCAATTGACTCTTTTGTCATTGTGCAGTGTTAAATTAGATTATTGATTAGATTAAATATTTAATTACGAAATCGAACTTTTATTAATTTTTTTTTCACAAAAAATCAAAAGTAAATTAGTTAACTAATATAATAATTAATTATTTAATTTAAAATATTCAAAAACGTTAGACATTTCTATTTTTTATATCCATTTCTGTTTTTTTAAACATAAAAAATATTAAGTTTGATTTTTTGTTTTTATATATTTTTTGAGTTTTTTTTGAAAACATCCCTCCAACTATCCACTAGTCCTCAAACTTATATATTAAAAAATATAATTAAAAAATTAAGTGCTCAAATTTTAATCAGCTTGAATGTGTGTGAAGATCTTATTATTCTGATCATATTATTATAAAGAGACATAGTCAAATTTTGTCTCTAAGGCTTTCATAATCACGTTTTTACTCCATAGGATTGCAAATTGGTGGTTGGAAACTTTTTTTTTTAAACAAAACGGTTGCCGTCCTACTGTGGCCGTTTGAAACTTAACGGAAGGACTAAATAGAATGCAAGCCAATAGTTGGAGGACTAAATAAAATATTTTGATAGTTTGAGAACTAAGTAAAAATCTGGTGGATAGTTGGAGGGATGTTTTCAAAAAAAAAAAATAGTAAATTAGAGGCTGCCCCCGTTTTCTAGCCTCAGTTTGAAACCAACCCTAATATATTTTTTCCGAACCTGGACAGACTCGAGTACGTTGGTTCATGACTTTTGTGCCCCTCACCCCCACACTCTCACTTTCTCTCTCAAACTACACCCACCAGTTCTGATTAAAAAAAAACTACACCCACCAGTTCTTGGCGAAACCTCCAATGGCGAGATTGATGACGACAAGTTGGACGAGAATGATGAAGAAGACTTCCACCGCTCTTTCCGACGCCGACTATTACTCCTTCGCCGCTCTCGGGGAGATCGTGATCGCCAACTGGACAAGGAGACATTGTGATGTTAAACTCCTCTTCATCAAACCAAACAGAAAAATTTGGGAACAAATTTCTGCAACGAATCGTCCAACGACGACGGTAAAATTTCACACTTCGAATGAGATCCATTTTCAATAGTTCAGAGTAGACGGCACGTCGCCAAATTAGAAGCAAGATGCGGTGACGGAGATCGACAAAGACGGATACGGCACCATCGATCTCAACAGGTTCGCCGACTTCTACCTCAAAAACAAATCCAATGGGCTCGAAATAGTTGGATTAGGATGCATATGTAAGTATTTTGACATGTATTGAAACGACCCGCTCCAGGGGATTAGCATAATTTATCTTAAAGAAAGCTAAGCAACAACCTTAAAACGATTCATTCCATAAACTCCAGACAAAGTAGACTAAATAGATTACATTTGGCTTCCAAAATAAAATTTACAAGATGAGTTGCATCCACGTATGATTCGACAACTCTTCAAAAATTGATTTACATCACAAAATGAACTATGCCAAAAGGACGCCAAGACGACCCTCAACCACGCTCCTACAGCCTGCCAGACCAGTAGTGGACCAAACTCTACGTCAGATACCTGAAAAGATTGTGAGTGTTACTACTTCATTCAAGCGGAAAGCATAAAACAGTTTACACTAGCAAACATGGATCGAGTAATGCTTCAATCATATTTAGCAAGAAACAATTCATTTTTCACAAACCATTAAGTAAGCACAATATTTCAAGAAGCCATAGGGTTGCTTCCCTCGCAACCAGGAGTTATGACGGTACCGTGACCCTGTGAACAGGGTACTTTCAACAATTTATACCCTGTTTGTGTACAGCAAACAGACAATTTATACCCTTCTTGTGTACATCAAGAAGAAGACAATTCCAACCAACAATACAGCTATGGCATGCTCTTGAATTAAAACCATCTTTCAAGCAACTAGATCCATATTCACAACAGTCAAAAATTTCCGAACATTCGCAGAAAAAGAATAAGTTTATTTTTAGCAAGCCAACTTCAATGAAATAGCACACTCACCTTGAGATCCAAAAGACAAAAGCGAAAGGCCTCCTTCTCAACTTTGAGGTGGAGACTCGTCCCCCAATCCTAAAATATGAATGAGACTACACTTAGAATAACTCATGTTCCAACTTATGTTATAATGCAAGTAAAATGATGGATGATGTGTTCAATGAGATTTAATACAAGAATTTCCAAGAACAAGGCTTAGTCCATGTCCAACATGAACGCTTTTGACCATATCCATTACATAATCATGAATTCTAAGAATTCCACTTAAACCGTTGAAAAGTTAACTTCTTCCTCTTCGAATCGACAGGTCATTCATAAAAAAACGGAGTTCGAATAACCTTACTACGACCTCGCGATTATAACTTAACGATTCTAAAACTGGTGCAGAGCCAGATTTTAAGTAAACTTTAACAGAAAATCTGTTATTGTTCGGGCATAACCACAGTGCACGGGTTGCACCGTTGGAAAGCCCTACAAGTCTAGTTTTCAACAAAGAAAGCGGAATGTGATTTCGAGTCTCGAGCTAGGAGATATGACTGTTTTTCCAACTTGTGTCTGTGCAGTCAGCAATACGAGTTTCACAGCAGCAGTTCGGTGCGTGATTTTTAACATTTTTCCATCTTTGAAATAAATTCTGAAAATTTTACCCAATCAACTAGACATGCATATCCATCTCCAGTAAAAATTTCAGAAAATTACAAGGTCGGCAAGTTAGTGAGAAAAATTCATTAAGAACAGGACAGATTCAGTCAAATTCAAGCTCTAACTAACATACCCATAAGCCACACGAATTTGCTAGGTTAAAAATCCATTCTCCTAAGAACTAATTGGGATTTAAACTACAAGAATATCTAGGTATATGCATGTTTGATCAAACCCAAATCATAAATTAGGTGTAATATAGAGTTTACCTTCAATTAGATTTTCCCCAATTTTTTTCCCTTCTTCTTCCTTCTTCTTCTTCTCCTCTCTCTCTCTCTCTCTCTCTCTCTACGTTATAAGAAAGAAAAGAACGGTGGAGGGGTGGAAAATATCTAGAAAGCTTATTAGGGAAGATTTAAGGGAAAATTTATCCCATGAGGTGGGATACATGGTTCAAATGAGCCATGTCTCATCCTTACCATTCATTTCACCTACCAAGTCAATCTCTTTCAATTAACTTAATTAAACCCTCAAACTTAAATCATGTATCGATAAATAATTAATGAATGATATACGAATAATAACACAACACGTGTATTAAATAGCATGACCTATGCAACATAAAATTAAATGACATATGCGATGCACGTGCATGCTCGGAACGGGTGTTACATGTATATTAGAAGGCATATTAGAATTGCTTTGCTTTGCTTTTCCTTCAAGACAATTGAAAAATTGGGGAATCCGAGCAAAGTTGCAGTAATAGCTATGGTTATGATTGATTGTTATAGTGGTTTTCATAGTACATGGAAATGTATATGGCAATTGTATGCGAACTGTGTATGTAAATTGTGTATGCAAATTGTGAATTGTGTATTTTTGGTGTATGGTGAGGCTATAAGAATTGTCTATTTTCGGTTATTTTTTGTACATGGGGAGGTTATGTGAATTGTGTATTTTTGATTGTTTGTGTATTTTCTATGAGAACTGTGTATTATTCATAAGAACTGTCTATGAGAATTGTGTATTTTTTATGAGAACTGTGCATTTTTTTATGAGAACTGTGTATTTTAGTGTGTGGTGAAACTACGTGAACCGTATATTTTCTATGAGAACTGAACAGTTCTCATAGATACAGTTCTTATAAACAAAGTTCTCATAGACAGTTCTCATAGATACAGTTCTCATGAGAATTGCGTATTTTTTATGAGAACTGTCTATTAGAACCGTGTATTTTCTATGAGAACTATATATTTTTTATAAGAACTATGTATTTTAGTGTATAGTAAAACTATGTATTTTTCAGTTCACATAGTTCAGTTCTCATAACCAGTTTACAAAACTAATTCTCTATGAAAACAGCCACTTTCCATAGCCAATTCTCATAGAACTGACTATAAAAACTGGCAGTTCTCATAGAACTGACTATGAGAAATAACAGTTCACATAGTCAGTTTTCATAGTTCAGTTCACATAGCAAAGTTCTCTATGAGAAGCAATTCTCGTAGAACTGACTATGAGACTTGACACTTGACAGTTCTCATAGCCAATTCACATAGCCAAAAATATTTTTGACAGTTCTCATAGCCAATTTTCTATGAGAATTGTGTATTTTCTACGGGAACATTGTATTTTTCTATGAGAACTGTGTATTTTTCTATGAGAACTGCCTATAAAAATTGTGTATTTTTTATGAGAATTGTGTATTGTCCATGACAACTATCTATGAGAATTGTATATTTTCTATGAGAATTGAGTATTGTCAATGAGAACTGTGTATTTTTTTATGACAACTACGTATTTTCTATGAGAACTGTGTATTTTAATGTGTGGTTAGGCTATTTGAACTGTGTATTTTTCAATTCACATAGCCATTTCACATAGTTCTCATAGAACTGACTATGAGAATTGACAGTTCTCATAGCCAGTTCACATAGCCAAGAGTCTTTTTATCCGAAACAATTCTCATAAAGACAGTTCTCATAGAGACATTTCTCATAGAGACAATTCTCATAGAAACAGTTCTCATAGAGAATTCTCATAGCAAATGGTATTTTTTTAATCTTTCATAATTTCATATTCAATATGGATCTTATTTAGTAGATATCGTCGAGTAGGTTCCAAAAATATAATTTTTTTTAAAAACGAATATCTACAACAAAAGATATGACGTTTTAAAATTTAAACAATGTTTTAATGGTGCACTAATGCTCATGGAACATTGGATAATTTTTCTATACTACATGCTCTCCAGTTCTGTGCGCTGATGCGCGTGAAGGGACATACTTGGAATAAAAAATATAAATAATTGTGCAGGACTAAATGCAGTCCGAACCTAATTTTTAGGACCGGCCTAAAAATTCCCAAAAAAAAACTCTTCGTTGTTGCACCGATCAACACCCACCATATATTTACTGCACCTCACTCTTTCTCTCTCTTTATACCCCCACTGCCCGCGGGCCCCCCCCACCTTCCACCTTCTCGCCTTCTCCCAAGGACGACGGCGGCGACTTTCAATTTTTACATGAAGACCAAAAGACGGCGGTCACACGACGGCAATCGTCCCTCCCTCTCTCCCACAAATCCGCGTGCTTCCCTCTATCCCACAAACAGTCAAAAAATACGTTCGTCCCACAAGAAAAACAGGTACATCTCTCTCTCTCTCTCTCTCTCTCTCTCTCTCTCTCTCCATATACATACATATTTCGTGTGTTTTGTGGTGGTGGTGGTGATCTGTTGTTGTTCTTCTTGGTTCTCTGTTTGTTGTTGTTCTTCTTCTTGATTCGCTATAGCTGGGAGACAGAGAGCCGTTAGGGGAGGGGGATAATGAGGGCTAAAACAGTCCAAATTCAGGTGTATTAGGGCCGGAGAAGCTATTGCGGGCTCAGGGGGTAGCAATAATTTAGTACCTCTTCTACCGGATTGGGTTGTATTAGCGTAGAAGGGGGAGAGTTGAATACAGGTGGAAATAAGCTTGCCAAATCCAGCTAAAACTGTCCCATCACCCCTAATCCGGGTGTATTCCACAATACACCCACCCAAAACCGCATCCAATCAGGCCATTAGTGTTTTATGAATTTCTGTTTAACCGGAAAGATAAGAATTGACCCACTGCCCTCTTCCATAGAAGTGTTTTTGGGTTGCCAACCGAGTTAACTGAAATTGATTAATAAAGAAAAGTTGTTGATTTTGCCACTCATTTTTTTTGTTAACGACACTCTCCTGTAAGTGTATTTTTGGGTGCAAAAATACACTTGTAGGGGAGTGTCATTAACACAAAAAAAAAAAAGGAGTGACAATCATTTCCCTAAAGAAATGGCTTTGGTGACAGAATCAAGTTAGAAAAACAAGAGGAGGGATTCCAAGAAATAATGACATGGGTTCCAAAAAAAAATAATAAAATAAAAAATAAAGGAATTAACATAAGGAGATCATTGTGATCCTTTCATATGATATTCTCAAGTGATTTTATTTTTAAAAAAAGATTCATCAAGGTTTAATTATTTGAGTAGTTTACTTTAAAATTTTCAGTGTAAACCAACGCAAGATATTCTGTTAATCGAATATTAGTAAGTGCTTGATTGAAACATATCTGTCTCGAGAAAAATAAATCGTCAAAATTGAAAATAGACTCAAAGTTATAATTGTCCATTTTTGACGATAGAATGACTTGATCTTTTACATGATGCAAACGTCAAGATTTTGAATGACTTGAATCATCAAAATAAAATCATTGTGAGGCTCATTTCTCTTTAAAACTGTATGAGACAATCCTGATTCAAACCCAACTTAAACATATTGAGTTGGACTCCTCCAAACATTCATTTTGGGCAGCAAACATTGCATAGCACAAAACAAAGCTAATAATAAATTCTTATAACATTGCATTGCAAATTGACGTGTACGGTTCAGATTTGAACTATCTCCCTTTGGACCGGTGAGTATCAATTCCAAAAATAAAACCATCAGAGATTATGACAATTACTTGACACTCTTGTGTAAACTCTTGTGATTTTGAAGGTAACAAACAAAGTTATCCAAGTATCGCTCCTGCAGGTCCATGTCTCCAAATATTGAACTCATCTCCCTTGCTTTTTCCCTATGAATCCTTCCTCTCTCCTCAACCATGACCAAACTCAATGACTCGGCCACCGAGTGCCTCGTCAATGACCCGTCCGGTTCATTTCTGGGTACCTCTACTCCTACATTCTTCTCCGCCAAAGCCCTAGCATTCAACCCTTGGTCCCACAACATGGGCAACATAATAAGCGGAAAATTTTGTTGGAGTCCCTCAATAACTGAATTCCAGCAGCAATGAGTCAAGAACCCTCCGACTGAGGCATGAGCCAGTATCCTGAACTGAGGCACCCAACTGGTCCACACCACCCCGCGACCTTTTGTTCGCTCTTCAAACCCGTCTGGCAACTCAACCGAGTCTCTGTGGGTCGAACAAGGATGGCTCCTAAGTGCCCAAAAGAATGGCAATCCGGATAACTCCAACCCGAGAGCCAACTCAGTGAGTTCAGCCTGACTCGGGGTCGCCTCCGTACCCAGTGCCACGTAAACAACTGATGATTTCTTTTGCTTGTCTAGCCACCCTCTGATTTCTTGCCACGTGTCATCGTGCTCGTCCATGCTATCTTGCACAGAGGGTGGAAGTAGGCCCACGGGTAATATAGTCTTTTGCTGGATATCTCCCAGGACTTTCAACCAATCAGATTCGAGTTCTTCGCAGGTCCGCACGAGGAACACGTCGCAGCCGGTAACTACCAAACCCATACGTAACTGCTCCGTTGCGTCCGGAGGGCATTCTTTGTAGCTTTCGGCCATTTTCATTAGCTCGTGGCAGCGTAAACTAACGGTGGACTCAAACGGGACCCACTCGGGGGAGACCGTGTAATCCTCTGGTGTTTTCCGAGGATCAGAGCCGTTCAACATATGCGAGCTCGGACCGAAGGAAACCAAGCTCCATTCATTGAATGTGCCTGGGGGTAATAGTGGAAAAGATTATAAAATACAAATTAAAGTCAACAACCGTTCCACTAATTAAAATTAAAATTTTATTTTTTAGATAAATATTTATTTTTTGAATTAAATATGATATATTATGAGAGAATAACATGTCTCGTAAAACGAAAAATAAGTACTTAAAAAAAAAACCTTAGAAGAACGAGGCCTTAATTACGTTCACCATATCAATGTGGAGTCCTAGAGGTGTCAATATAAAGTGTATGATTGTAACATTGTTGTATAAGTATTTATACTTGTAACCATTAAGATGCATGTGTTTTTGGTTGATGCATTTTTTTTTGCTAAGCAAAAAGATTTTATTAATCTTTGAGAAAGAAAATAAAGATTAAACGGATCTTGAGCACACCGGCAAAAACTTTGAATGCATTTTTCGTTCCTTCAAAGTCATCCCCTTAACTTCAAAGTTAGAGCTGTTAATAAAATTCAAGGCAAGAATGGCATATGGGTTTGGTTCGTCTCCAGGGACTAAGGGTACTGGACCTTCAAGTCAGGGGCGGAGCTATTGAGAGGGGAGGTGACACGTGCCACTCTCGATTCATGAGAGAGATGATCCAAATTGTTCATTTTATTCAAAATAATTTGTGCAAGTAACAAATCAAATCAAATAAAAAAAATCAACTCAATTGGATATCGGTAAAGACTCAATTTATTAACTCAATTTTTTTGGTCTTTAAATTCGTAGGGACGAATACTTGAATGAAACGACCAAGCTTTTCCAGATATCCAATTGAGTTTATTTTTTGTAAGGAACCTTAAAAAGAATGCTTTAAACAAAAGAACTGCTTGGATCATTTATGTGAGATCCTGAGATAGATTTCATATAGAATCTATACGCATAGTACTTTCGGTAAAAGAAGTATGTAAGTTTATTATTGTTCTATGTTGATAAATAATTAATCTCTGAATGTTTGGATGGTCTTAATATTGAAATTGGCTAACCTCACAACACACGTATTTTTCAATGGGTATTAAATGTATTGATGTTTGTAGGTGCAACCTCCGATATCGGATTCTGGCTTCACCCCTGCTTCTAGTTGAGGGATTCGTAATCTCTTTTTGGAATCATTTCGATGAGCACAACTATTTATTTTCTATAGCTTAAAGAGAACATCAAAAATTTTATAAACAATTTTTTTCTTTAAAATAGGAGAAAGTATACAATACACACCCTTTAATAGGATATACCATATGCACCTATTTTATTGTTCATTCATAACATTTTAGCATGTTTCGTAACTTTTATTCTAGAATTCATAACTTTTTAGCAGTAAGATTCTTAACATTTTCATTATGATTCATATCATTTCGATGTATCTCATAACCTTATACGATTCGTAACTTTTTTGCAAACAATTCGTAACATTTTCTCTATAATTCATAACATTTTGGAGGGTGCATATGATACACACCCAAATAAGAGTTGTGTATTGTAGCCTTTCCCTCAAAATAGACACTGCAAGAAAATCGTTCGATAGCAAAAGAAAAACAAGCCAAGCATGATAATCATATTCATATACAGGATAAAAATAAGTGAAAGTATTCTTTTGTTGTTTTAGACAATTTTACGAAATTTTTGCGACTGCTTATAACAAATGAAAATGTTTTTATCAAATTTGTTTCGTTAACTATTTTTCGAAACTTCTAGAAAGATAAACAGAAAATTAAATTATTAAATTACCAAAATAGGCACATGGAATCCCCATCTTCGCCGCGATCGGAGGTAGCCAATGTTGGACGATATCGTAAATCACCCAGTCCGGCGTAGCAGTTGCCAGAAACCGGGAGACCGCCGGCTTGAGGCCGTCGAAGGCCTTCTTGAGGTAAGTGTGCAAGGTGAACGGTATGTCCACGGTGGCCTCGGCGTCTTCCGGCAAGCGATCATGATCAATCTTCGGTAACGGAAACGACACGAGGTTAATGAGAGGGGATAGGTGTGGGGGAAACCTGGGGAGGCGTTTGATGTTTCTTGGGGTGCAAATGAAAGAGACTTTGTGACCCTTTTGGGCAATGGATTTGGCAATCTCTAGAAATGGTATTATGTGACCAAAAGCTAGCCATGGGGCAATAACTACGTGAAGCTTATTTGATTGATCAGCCATGGATTTTTTGTTGGTGGTTGAGATGACAGTGGTTTTAAACTACACAATGTTAGCTAAGTTCTATTCGTGTTCAATCCAGACAGAATCGTCTATGCCGAAAATCTATTTGCCTCCGTGCCAAAATCATACAGCTGATCAATGGCCCAAAAATCCCTCGACACTGATGCATAAGAGGAGATCGGACCCGTTTGAATGGTAGAGCCATTTTCAGTTGAGATGTGAAACAATATAAACAAATCTTTTCACTGATGTGATGACAATTGATTACTAATAAAAAAGATTTGGCTGTTAAAAAAAAAAAATCAAATCTTTTTGATGATATGACAAGTACGTTGTTTTGTTATTTTTTACAGTATTTGAAACGAGACCAAAGGAAAGCAGGGTTTTGCAGTTTAAAAATGAAACTTGAAGATTAGACCAATTATGCATCGACGGAACAAATCAAAACAAGAATTTACAATTTGTTTTGTGTTTGACTTTTTAGCTTTTTTAAGTAATGAAATTTGAGACCCCTCTACTATTACTAGTATTTTACTACTACTGGTAATTTTGTACCGGCCGGAACACCGGAAAATATTCGGAATAGACCGGTATTGTCCGGTACACCTGGTATTGGCCGGAACGGGCCGGTATTTCAACCGGAACGGAACATGACTCTTTACGTTCCGTTTACGCACCGGTACGGTACGTACCGGCCGGTACCGATCGGTACGCAACGGATTTGACAACTTTGGTTTCGTTTGAATGAATAGTGAAGTTTTGTGGGCTTAATTTAATGGATATGACAAAATATTTGGATATTATTATTCGTGAGAAGAACGAAGGATGGAGAATGAGAACAAATGATTGTACCAGATCGAGATTTATGTGACCTAGGAAAAGTTTCAGTATTAGGTGGTCTTGGACTAAGGGTCATTATCGGGTCGAGCCGGGCCAGTTCAGCCAGCCAAGTTACTATCCAAACCCGCCTATGGGCTAGGCCGAGCGGGTTTTTTCTTTTTTGCGGGTCGAATACCTACCATAAATTGAAGTTCATGCCCAGCCCACAGGCTAGCCCCCCAATTGACGGGCTGGAACACTACTTTTCTTGGGCTACCGTTGCGCAATGAAATTTTGTTGGGCTTAAATTTTCTTGGGCTACTGCTGGACAATGTTCAGAAAGTTGGGCAGAAACTAAACCAAGAAAAAAAAAGAAAGGTTTTGTGGGATTTCGGGCTAATTGGAGGGCCCGTGGGCGGGTACCATGGACAGGCTTGTGGGCGGGCTGAGGAAAAATTCATAGGCCCAAGCCCGCCATTACAAACTATGTGCAGGGCTAGCCCGCCCGTTTCACGGGCTCGGGCAAGGTAAAAACCCGATGGGCTGGGTGGGCTTAGGGCGGGTCGTGGGCTTTCGGGTTAAATGATGACCCTTATCCAAGACACCACATGGTGGTGTCCAACACGCTTCTTAACCAGACATTAATGTTGGGATAATACTATGTTAGAACATCACGTGACGGTGCCTCGGAACCACTGAATAATTACTTGTAACCTAGGGCATGAATAACGTACATTGGGATTCAAATAAAAATAATTGGAGATTCAATAAAGACAGTTTTATGTTTGAATGCATGCAAGAATAAGTTACAGAATCACATAATCCATCAGTTAACTTGCCCAACTCACAAATTGTTGCGCCCACGGTGGAGCCCATAGTTACGGTGGCGTAAAACTCACTGTTTAACTGCCAGCGAAAGGATCTTAAACTTAAACTGTTCATAGTGGTCCATTTTAGAAACCAAAATTCAATTACTTCCTTATAGCCCACTGCATACTAAAAATTAGAGTTTATTCAATCTGTTCTATTTTGTTTGTCTATTTTTTTTTTTATTCTTTTGTGTCTATTGCGTATATATTTCAATATGAATCTTTAAAAATATAAAATATGGATGTTATTTGATAGATTCCAATTTGTTCTATAATACAAAGTTGGCTAAATCATAGAAAATATTATAGATTGAAAGATATACGTAGGCAATAGACAAAAAGAATAATGAACAAATAAAATGAAACGGTGAAAGTATTAGCTTGCGTTCTGCTCGGCCAATCCCTGTATTAGTTTAATCGAGCTCACGAGTCGGATGCACCAATCCGCTCACAAGTCAAATTATGACAGATCATCAATAACAAAGATGACAATTTTGCAACAATACTAGAAATGCTGTATATATTTCAAGATTGATTACATTAATTCTAGTATTCCATGATCTTGTAACAAAATGCCAGTGCACACATCCAGAATTTGAATGCAATAGAACAAAATACAACCATAGTCTATATCGATTGATTTCCTGACCAGACAAATTTATTTAATTTGTATAATAAAAATTCTACGCGCACAACGATTGTGTTGGTTATACATCTAATTCTGACCGTCCAAATGTGTTAAGACGGTCTAGATCTGTTTATGAGTCTTGAAGTAATCCAAGAAGTTATTCATGTACTTGTCTTGTGTATCTCTATCGACAAACAAATCTCTCACTTCTTCTACATTCTCCCTGTATACCTTCCCCTCATCCCCAGCCATCATTAATCTCAACGACTCGGCCACCGAGTCTCTTGTGAACGATCCGTCTCGGTCATCTCTCGGTATGGAATACGCCAACTTCTTCTCCTCCAAAAGCCTGGCATTCAATCCTTGCTCCGCTAAAAAGGTCAACAGAACGAGAGCCTTCTCGAACCGAATCGCCTCGACTACCGAGCTCCACCCCGAGTGAGTCAAGAACCCTCCGACCGAATCGTGACTCAGTATCTGGAGTTGAGGCGCCCAGCTCGTCCACACCTTGCCGCGTCCTTTTACTCTCTCCTCGAACCCATTTGGTAGCTCAACCATCTCTATATCAGCCAAACCACGTTGCTTCCTCAGAGCCCAGAAGAAGGGTAACCCTGATTGTTCTAACCCGTGAGCTATCTCGGTGAGTTCGGCTTGACTTGGTTTAGCCTCACTCCCAAACGCAACATATACCACCGAGCGCTTAGGCTGCTTGTCAAGCCACTCTTTTATTGACTTCCACTCCTTGTCGTCGTCGTCGTCGTCCGGATCATGATTTGTCGACATTGGAGGAAGATAGCCCACTGGAACGATAGGTTTCTGATATATCTCTTCAAGAAGATGTAACCATTCGGGTTCAAACTCGTACGAGCTTCTCACCAAAACGGCATCACATCCATCAATGGCCCCTCCCATACGGTACATTGAAGATAGATTCTCATCATCCCCAGTCACGTCATCGAAGATTCGCTTAATTTCGAATAAGCGAAAAGCGACAGTCGATTCGAAGGGGACCCACTTCGGCGGAACAGTGAAGTCCTCCGGTTTGGTACGATTATCCCCACCCGACAAAACTGAAGGAGGACCACAAAAGCACAGCGAAGCGGCGATGAAAATACTGAAAAAGGCGCATGAAACGCCGAGTTTCGCTGCGATAGGGGCTAACCAGTAAGGAGCGAAATCGTAAACCACCCAATCGGGACAAGTGTCTTGAATAAGTTGAGTGATGGGTCGTTGGAGTTCGTCGTAGGCCTTTTTCAGATACTTGACCTTATCGTAAGGTAAGTCGATCGTGGCCTCAGCATCTTCCGGGAGTTTATCAACTCGGGGTAAAGGAATCTTCACTAGAGTGATGAGAGGGGATAAATTCGGGGGCAGTTTCGGGAGACGATCGATGTTCTTAGGAGTCGAAACGAAGGTGACTCTGTGACCCTTTTGGGCAATGAGTTTGGAGAGCTCTAGGAATGGAATCATGTGACCAAAGGCTAGCCATGGGAACATAACTATGTGTAGCTTATCATCTTTGGTCATGGGAGGATTAGATTGGGACTCCATGGCTGATGGCTTCAACTTGGAACGGCTAATAAGGTCTTGTTTGGCCACTCGTTTACTCCTATATGGGACGTTACCAAGCAGAGTACGTAGCTAGAATATATACAAATCACATATATGGTCATAGGTGTGCTAGAAACTTCAATTTGACTATTGTGGCGGCAGAAATATTTGAAAGTAGAAAGGTTAGATTGTTCTAAAGAGGGAAGAATTAAAGATTGGTAGTAGAAAATAGAATCGTAGACTAGTATTTTGCATAGGGAGGGAAAAAGGAGAGGTGATCGCCACCCTATAGTCCTAAATGTGGAATTGGTCTTTGAATACGTAATTATATTATTCATCTAGTACTGACAAACATGAACTTGTCTTGATCATGAGAGTATGATCCTGTTTCACAAACTAAAATAAAAGTACTTAATTATTTTTTGAATTAAATGTGATGTATTGTGAGAAAATGACATGTCTTGTACAGCAAAAATAAATAGTTAAAAAACAAGAACATTAGGTGAACAGGGCCTAAAAATTACATAAAATTAATCTTTTAATTTCACCAGGAGTGGAATTATTCAAATTTTGTAAGAGCCGAAAGATGAGGACTGGGAGTCATGAGAATTGGGAGGGAGATTATAACGAGTGTTTTCAACTTGTTTTTTATTTCTGAAAAAAAAAATTTAGGGAGAAAAAAATAGGAAAATATATATAAGAGAGAGATGAGTGCTGCATCACGAAAAATTATTCCTTGCTCGTGAAGCATTACTCAGTGGGAGCTATATATGAGCATACATATCTATGGTGCCCACACTAACAACCATGTAGAGCCCAAACAAATGGCCATGGCATTGACTGCGTGGGAGCTATGAGCATACATATCTATGGTGCCCACATTAACAATTATGTAGAGCCCAAACAAATGGCGTTGATTGTTCAGTCCCCGTGGAGAAATATTTCAGGAACCCTGAATAATCTCTTCCACGTTTGAAAGAGAAATTAAACTTTAAATTTGAATTGAGGATTATGAGGTTGAGAGTGTTAAGAACTTATAGTTTTGGTCCCTAAAAGCCTTGCCAATCCTATAAGGCACTCGCATGTGGTGCATCTTGCAGGGCAGATTCAGGCCATCCATTTCGACAATTAATAGTTAAGAAATATTTGTCATCTTTTACTAGTAATTATTAATTTTGACCGATAAAAGATAACAAACATATCTGAACCAATAATTGTTGAGATGAACGGTTCGAATTTACCTTGCAAGGTGCACTACAGGGGGTGTAGCACAGGATTTCCAATTCTGCCAATTTGACCCTTTTGGGCTATGATTTTGGAGAGCTCTAGGAATGGAATCATGTGACCAAAGGCTAGCCATGGGAACAAGACTATATGTGTAGCTTATCATCTTTAATTAGTTCGTGGTGGATTACATTTGGACTCCATTGCTTGAACTTCGAAGTGCTAATAAGGTCTTGTTTGGCCACTCCTATTACAGTTGTGGGGTGGAAATTAAGTTATAAATAGACACAGACACAATCAAGATCAACAGTACCCCATATGTAGGAAATTAACCAACAGCTTTGTGATAAGCTGCACTGAGTCCTGGTCCTAGACCACAGAAATACAGTTTTCTAGAAGCACCCAGATTTGGGCCAATCAGCACAGCTAGAATATAAATAAACTAGTGTTTGCATGTGCCTTCAACGCTCAATTAAAGTTCTGCCATATATGAGTTTTACTTCAAATTTCCGTTTGACCGCAAATAAAAAAAAGAGTTTTACTTCCATTACAAATAAAATCAATATGAATTGTGTCGACTACACACACACGCACACGCGCGCGCGCACACACACACACATATATACATATATAAATTAATGTTCTACTTCCCATAACAAAAAGATCAGTCCAAAATTATTCATTTTAGATAAGTAAGTATTTGGGAATTTATTCTTAGCAGTTGGTAACAAAACATAGATGGTTTAGATTTATAGACACTCTTAACACTTGCTAACCGTAGGATTTAGAAATGAAGGGTCAAGATTTGTAACAACATATATAAGATTCAAAAACTGAGTTCTATTAGTATATTATATAAATGAAGGGTCCATATTTGAAACTACATATATAATATTCAAAAACGGAGCTTCTTTATCATATAGATAGATGGTCGCAGACTGAAGTCATGTGCTAGAAACTTCAGGCATTATTCGTTTTGGATACTTAAAACTTTTGCGCTCGGTTCTCGATAAATTTTCTTTATTTATTACTTTTTACTCATTACACTTTAAAACTTTCTTTAAAATCCAAACCAAACAGGATCCCCAATAATATTTGAAAGTAGAAAGGTTAGATTTTTCAAAGGGAGTGAAAAAGTACGTGACCGCCATAGGATCGAAGCTAGGATTTTTTTATTATTGGGATCAAAATACTACTAGAACTATGTGAAACTATTTTGCACGAACTCTTATTAACGGGGTCAAAATTGTTTTGTGAGTTGTGATTTTTGCGCAAACTTTCGAGTGTATCAATAAAAAAAAATAAAGCACAAAAATCTGTTTTCAATTCTAATAATAGAAACCATAATTTACTACTCACATGGCAATGCCAAAGACTTCCACAAGACTTCACTTTTGGGCCACAGCACAAACGCTTCACATGTGATGATTTCACTTTCCTTCACGAGGCAGAAGAATAAAACGAAACACAATCAATTTCTATCCATCCATTATTGTATGTAGTAAACGGTGAGAATAAAACGAAACACAATCAATTTCTATCCATCCATTATTGTATGTAGTAAACGGTGAGAGGCAGAAGAATAAAACGAAACACAATCAATTTCTATCCATCCATTATTGTATGTAGTAAACGGTGAGAATTCGCTCATCAATCTCTATCCATCCATTATTGTAGTAAACGGTGAGAATTCGCTCAAACTCTTCTAAAAAAAATTACTGTAAACTTTTTTTTGCAAGAATTTATTTTAGATCAGGACTATCGAAAACACATCTAAACGGCGAAAATTCCTTATGCCCTCTATTTGTGCGTCTTAAAGTAATCCAACAACCCATTCACATACTTGTCTTGTATATCTCTGTCAACAAATAGCCTGGCCTCTCTAACCTTATCCCTGTATATCTTTCCCCCTTCCTCAACCATCACCAATCTCACTGACTCAGCCACCGAGTCACTCGTGAACGATCCGTCCCGGTCATCTCTCGGTACCGCGTAGCCCATCTTTTTCTCCTCCAAAACCCTCGCAATCAATCCTGTATCTGCCAAGAAACTCAATAAAATAAGAGGCTTCTCGAACTGTATCGCCTCCACCACCGAGCTCCACCCCGAGTGAGTGAAGAACCCACCCACTGAGTCGTGACTCAGTATCTCGAGTTGAGGCGCCCAGCTCGTGCACACGATTCCCCGTCCCTTGGTCCTCTCCTCAAACCCGTCCGGAAGCTGGACCGCCTCGGTATCGGCCAGGCCTTGCTTCTTTCTCAGAGCCCAAAAGAACGGAAACCCAGTTTGCTCCAGCCCAAGAGCTATCTCAGTGAGTTCATCTTGACTCGGCTTTGCCTCGCTCCCGAACGCAACGTAGACCACCGACCCTTTCGGCTGCTTGTCAAGCCACTCTTTTATTGTTCTCCATTCCTTTGTGTCGTCGACGGAATCATGATCCGGAGGCATTGGAGGAAGCAGCCCCAGTGGAATAACCGGTTTTTGATAAATCTCTTGAAGAAGTTGTAGCCACTCAGGCTCAAACTCGTAAGAGCTTCTGACTGCCACAACATCGCAGCCGTCAATAGCCGCTCCGAAACGGTACGTTGCGGGAATATTCTCATCATCCCCTGTTATGTCGTCGAATATTCGATTGACCTCGAATAATCGAAACGCGACGGTGGAGCCGAAGGGGACCCACTTCGGCGGGACGGTGAAGTCCTCGGGTTTCGTGCGGCTGTCGCCTCTCATTCCCATCAAGACTTGCGCGGAACCCATAAAGCATAAGGTGGCAGCGATGAAAATACTGAAATAGGCGCTGGAAATGCCGAGTCTGGCCGCGATAGGACCTAACCAGTAAGGGGCAAAATCGTAAATCACCCAATCGGGAGAAGCGTCCCGTAGAAGTTGAGTGATGGGCTGTTCTAGTTGATCGTAGGCCATTTTGAGGTACTTGACCATGTCGTACGGCAAATCGACGGTGGCCTCGGCATTTTCGGGGAGTTTTTCGACATGGGGCAATGGAATCTTTACGAGAGTGATGTGAGGGGATAGATTTGGTGGTAATTTCGGGAGACGATCAATGTTTTGGGGGGTTGAAATGAAGGTGACTCTGTGACCCTTTTGTGCTATGAGCTTGGAGAGTTCTAAGAATGGAATCATGTGGCCAAAAGCTAGCCATGGGAACATAACTATGTGTAGCTTGTCATTTTTGGTGATGGGTGGCTTAGATTTGGAGTCCATTGTTGGAAATGCAGTGGTAGTGTTGGATCTCTGCTGTGGCTGGAAGAGCAATCATAAGATAAGGGGGCATATGCTAATTGCTAAAGAAGATGAGATATTTGTGGTTGGAATTTTGTGGGGGACGAGAAATTTTTGGGTGCCGAGCGGATACCACGTGATTGTACTTTTTGGACGATCTCGGCCGTCTAAACGTGTTTTAGATAGTCCCGATTTATTTCCTCTCTATCCCCTCACCCCATCACTCTCTCTTTTCTTCTTCTCTATCTAAAATTTGGACCGTCTGAAAGCACATTTAGACCATCTGAATTGCCAACGGAATACCACGTGTGTGGTACGCATCCAAAAATTTCTTGTGAAGAACCATACCCAAAATTTTCTCCGAATCGCCGACGAATCATTCTTTAATTGTGCCGGGCCCCAATGCCAGTTCATTTGAGTCATAGTGCGAGACGAACAATTATTGAACGAATGCAAAAAAAAATAAATAAATTATTGGCTCGATCATCTATTTGTTTCGGCTTAATAAATGACAAATTATAGTATGTTCTTGGTCATGTGATCTCTAAACACCCCTATAAAATCCACTATTAGTTGTGTGAGAAAAAAAATTTCAAGAAGCTTTTCGTGAATAGTTGTTTGCAGAGGAGAATATTAAACGTTTAAAGTGTTTTGAAACTTGAACGGTCCAAATTCTATTGAAATTTTTTTGAAGAAGAGTTAAAACTTTTTTCCGAAAAAATTTCATTTAAATCCAGACCATCCAAATTCGAAACAGACGACCGAGATCGCGCGACTCCATAATTAACCTTTTTACGGCGACTCCATGAATAGTCTATCTCTAGTTGTATAGCATTAATGTGTAGTTTTTAAAAGGATTGGAGCACCAAGACCACAGACTCACTACTCCATAAAATCAGAATGCAAAAGATTGACCATCATCATCATTTTAGAAACTTTGTCAATGCCAATTTAAAACATATACTTAGGGCAATAAAGGAATCGAGCAGCTCGTGGGCTCGGCTCGTTAAGGTTCGATTTGGCTCGGCTCGTTTAGTAAACGAGCCAAGCTCAAACTCGAGTTTTTGGCTTGTTTACTAAACCACTCGGCTCGTTCAACAAAAGCTCGGCTTGTTAATAGAGACTCGACTCGATTAAAGAAGCTCGTTTAATAAATGACTAAGCTCGGCTCGTTAAGGCTCAGCTCGTTTATGTTCGAGCTGAACTCAAGCTCGCCGAAGCTCGGCTCGTTTACACCCCTACATATACTACAGAAATTTTGTTCTCATTTTTGGAAGCTTTTATAAAAAACTGTAAGTCTGTTGAAATAGATATCTTGGGCACAAATCGTGCACTGAACGCAATGTGGGGCCCATTATAGGTCCCATACAGACGATCTGAGCCATTAATTAAATTTAAAACATTTGAGACTTGAATGGAAAACTTTAGATGATTAGATTGAATACTTCAAGGTATCAGATTGAGCTAATTTTTCGTGAAGGCCTTTAACAAAATATTTTAAATTTAATGTGGGACCCGTACTAGGCTCCACGTCACGATCATTGCATGAAATGTGCCCAAGTGATCTGTGTCAATAGCACCTCTCTCTAAAAGGTATGCATTACAAACTTTTGTTGACATATTAGAATCTTGAGGTTGGTTAGGAAAATAGTATTTTACGATTATCTTGATTAATAACGTGCCCCTTCTAAGATAGATTTCCGGATGTGCCCATGAACCCTGCTTATGTTATGTTATGTTATGCAGTGTAATCACTTACCCATTTCTGAGACAAACATTCTCGATAAACTATCCTCATCTTTTTTTTTTTGATAACCGAGGAACAGCCCGACAGACGAGCCACAATACTATGCCCGTCTATTTCTGCAACCATCTGCTCCATTTCCAATTGCAAGACCCCTTTGAATGGCACCATTTTCTTTGAGCTCAACTACGGATGGAGCATATTTATGGACAAAGGCGTTGCTACTAGAGGACTTATCAGACACAAATGGAAACAGGGTGCGAGGCTTCCACAGAAAAATTGGAAGACTTACACAACAAGAAAATTGGAATCTAGCAACGGTCAAAAGCATCACTAAAAAACACAAAAAGCGTCGCTAAAGACTATTCGAACGGTTCACCAACCGCCGGCCAGACCATTGCAAGATATTCGTCACTGCAGAGGTATTGCGATGGTTTTGACGAGCATTGGTGCAGATTTTTATTTAGTAACGGTTTCTTTAGCGACGCTTATAACGTTGCGCTGCTTAAGACAAAAAAAAATTTGTGTGAAAAATCACCATTGTGGGACATAATGGCCACGTGGTGCCAACGTGGCACCCATATGTCACCCGCGTGGTGCTAAGGTGTCAACCCCGTGTCACTCGCATGGCGCATACGTGGCCCTCATATGGCAGCGTGCAACAAATTTTGCATGGTGGGAATCGAACCCAGGACCTCCCGTTCTCGCATGCACCTGCAAACCAGCTGAGCTAGCACAACACCTGTGTAAAATGAAGCACGTACTAATATTTATACTACTAGAAATTGCCCGTGCCTGAAGGCACGGCGCAACACATTTTTGAATACAACTAAAATGAATTTTCGAATAGTGTAATTTTCTTTCTTGGTTGAGGAGTGTGTAATTTTGGCCAAAATGAAATAGTCAAAACAAAAGTTATAGACACCAACAGGTTATACACCAAAGAAATGAACATAGCACTTAGACGGGCATCAAAGTGCACGCTCTTTTTCCCTACTTTGATAGGAGAAACAAATCCTATACATCTAATTAACCGGGGAAAAAAAAAACACTGACTAACCCCAATCATTTCAGGAAGGGAAAAAAAAAGTTAATATGAAAGAGTACATTATCAAAGAAAGTTATTTGGTGTGACCGCAAATAGAAACTAAAATCAATGCCTTCACAAAGGGAGACAAATGAGTAGTCGAGCCGCTCTATCCTGGTGGGTGGTGCAATCGCCATATATATTCGTGACTTAATCCCATACAGCAACTTGTCCTCCCCCACTTAGGTATGAAGAGAAAGCTAAAGTCCTTCAACCTCCATCTTTACATAAACTTGTTACAAAGAGCATGAAATATAACTTTCAATCAAACAATGCTTGAATCAAATGCCATTAATAAGTAGTAAGATGTCTAAGGCAACATACATGAAGATCCCAAAAAAAGGTGAGATACTTTACTAACAAAGGTGAGAATGCTTGAATGAAACGCCAATAATTAAGAAGTTAGACGGACCGATAGAAACCAGACATACAATAATTTTCTTCAATTGCATTATTCTTCATACAACCAATTGAGCCAAAAATACCATATAATTTCATAAATTGTGTAAGACCATATGATTGAATGAAACTACCATAAAGTTGATCTATACAAAGGGAACCAAAACAATATGGACTTGCTCACCCAACTCAGAGCCTTTTTTATTCCCATTTTCACTCCCCAAAAAAGAAAGGATGTCCAAACCTGTACATGTTGCAAAAAATGGCAATAGTAGATGTTACTCTCACATAAAAAGGGAAAACAATGGTTCGAAAAATCACTAAATGAAAATGGAAGCTTTAACAATTTTGCATTCTCTTTTAGCATTTTCATATTGACAAAGTGAGACAACTCTAGATAAAAAATCAGTAGCATCGTATATGCTGATGGGGACTCTAGACAAACTGGTGGTACAAACATGAGTGATGGAGGGTGACTATGTTTCAAAATGGCAGTGCTAAATCTCTTGGCATACCTGGTCAGCTCTTACTAAAAAAGGGCTGAATTACTTAGATTCTGTTACGTGCTATAAAGAGAATAAAACAAATATAAGCCAATCTACCGTAGGTGGAGTTATGTCTTAATTGTCCACTCATTTTCCCAATCTACAGTTGTCTATCACGATAATGAAGATGGTAAAAAACTGCAAAAATTATAACATTGCTCAAGCAACTCAAACTTAAAGTCCCCTAATCCAAAAGGGATTTCATAGCCTGCATTTGCTAGTAATTTGTCAACACCATATAAATACCCAAAATCTAGCTTTCCAATCAAAAGCCTAAACTAAATGTAAAAAACGCAAAGATCGAAGTAGCCAAAATTTGAAGGCTTCTACTATGGACACCGAATTCATTCAAAGACGAAATAAAAATCACCACCAATTTGAGTTATGGGTTGAACCGGTTAAAGCATGGAGACATCAATGTAGTGAGGTTGCGGGAGGATGCAGAAGATAGGGGAAACCTGAAATGGAGAACAAATAAAATTAAGGGCCAAAATTTTAAGGCTTCTACTATGTACACCGAATTCATTCAAAGACGAAATAAAAATCACCACCAATTTGAGTTATGGGTTGAACCGGTTAAAGCATGGAGACATCAATGTAGTGAGGTTGCGGGAGGATGCAGAAGATAGGGGAAACCTGAAATGGAAAACAAATAAAAATTAAGGGAACTATATTCTTATAGCGCTTGCCCGAGCCGTAAGGCACAGATTGAAGAATTCGTTATTCAATATGATTTCAAGTGGCCTAAGGTAGCTAGATTAAAGGCACATACCAACATAATTTTATCACCACAAAAAATTATTTACTCATACTATTGACTACATCGACTAATAATGTAACTCTCCAAATTAAAAGCCAGAATAACATACTCGAGCTTCAAGTCAAATCAACAATCCAAGTCAATATTCCCCATGCCTATGACACTACAACAATGATCTAGTGAGCACAATATGACCTCAACATAAGTCCGACGTATCACCTAAAGTTAACCAATGCAAATTTGTTAGTAGAAATAAAGCACGTCCCAAGTCAATCACATCTTATTCAACTACGGCTAACAAAGTGAGCTATAAACTAATGTCACAAAAATGAAACCAAATTAAAAATCAAATCATAATTTTTGTCAACATCAAATTCTAGTAATCCATGTCAAAGAAAATAGAGAAAGGAAGGTATAAAAAATTGGATAGAAGTTAGCTTCGGAGAGGAAAACAATGTAGTTTTTGTTTCTTAGCTTCGGAGAGGAAAACAATGCAGTTTTTGTTTCTTACCATATGCACTTGCAAGATGTACAAAACAACATCCATTCAATATTCAAGAAAATATAGTCTCTCCAAATGCATAGATCTCCATAAACCTAAATGCATCAAAGAGATATCAATGCGTACTTTGAAAGAGGAAAAAGAGATACCAATACATTCAACTTGATACTACTCTGAAACATAAGAAGTTTACAAATTGATCTTAGTAATGGTGCATCAAAATGAACAAAAACTTATTCTCTTTCACTTCGTCCCCTCCTTTCCCATTGGAAACATATATAAAAGTTCAATGTTACAGAACCACGATCAAATGAAGAAGAAAAATACAATAACTTATGAACCATCTAACCTTCTCCTCCTTCGATCCACTGACAAATTGTTCTCTTCAATAAACCTGCAACTCATTATACAATGGAGCGCAAAGATTAGTAACCAAAAAATTAATGAACACGCTCCAATTTGAACTGAGCATAATCGAAAATTTTTAGAGTTGGACCGAACAAAAAGATCTGGACCAAAAAAAAATGCGAGGAACTGAAAAAAAAGAAAAAGAAAGAAGAAGATTAATTCTCACTATTTGTTTCCTATTTTCTATGTATCTTTCTCCCTAAACGTTCTCTTTCCACTTATCTTTCCCGTCTCCCTGACTCTTGCCCTCTCTCCAGTTTTCTCTCCACATGTATGACTCTTTTGTTCTCTTTTTTTTCAAATTTTTTGGAATTAGACTGAACAAAGAGATCAGGACAAAACAAACTTGCAGAACTAAAAAAAGAGAGAAAATTAGTCTCCCACATTTACTTGTTTAAACTTACCAAAATTGTAATTAACAGCATTTACATGGTTACACAGTTCATTACCAAAAATGCATTACCAGCATTTATGCATTTAGTAGCACGTGCCTTCAATACCGGCATTGATAGTAATAGATTTTCATTACCAGCCTTTAGCACCCAAGACTTGCCAAAACCGAAAAAATAATTACCAAAACTGAAAAATTTATTACTTAACCATTTATTCCAGAAAATGCAAAGTATTTACAGAAATGCCAGGGTTGAATCAAGGGGTAGGATTTATGCAGAAAAATGTGTCCTAAATTCAACGGCCAAGATTTATGCTGGAAAAATGTGTGGACTACCACACCGTCGCGATTTGTATTATAGATAGTTCAGTTTTTAATAACGGTTATTAAAAACCGTAGCCATAGTCCGGTTTATAGTAACGGTTATCAAAAATTGTCGCTACAGTCCAGTTTTTAGTAACAATTATTAAAAATTGTCTCTATAGTCTTGCAATCTTGTAACGGTTGCATGAAAACCTTCGCTATAGTCCTATTTCTAGTAACGTTTTGCAAACCGTCGCTATACACAATCTATACTGACGGTTTTTCCAAGCGTTACTAAAATAACCGTTGGGAGATCCCAAATTTCTTATAGTGTTAGTCCAGTCGATGCAGAATTCTGGGCCATTAGAGATGGCCTTAGCCTAGCTAGCGGCAACGATAAATATTACAGAGCTTGAAGTGGAAACAGACGCAAAGGCGGCCATTGCTTTGATTATTGGAAATACTCTAGATGCACATGAACATAATAGTCACATCAATCAGGATTGCAGGTTATTGATGCAGAAGTTGGGTATTCAGATGATTAACCATATTTATAGAGAAGAAAATCGATGCGCCAAACCTATGGCAAAACTGGCAAGGGATGATTAAGGCGAAACTTTAGTGATTTTTAGCAATAGTCCTATTGTTATTGAAGGAAAACCTTCTTGGGGGTTCCTTACCATAGAATTGTGTACTAACCTGATTTTTTTCTCATACGGTATACATCAGCGGGTTAGTGGGGCGTTAGTATGTTAGTCAACAGGGGTTCATAAGATATCCATAGTCCTGAACCCCAAACATGCTCCCCGTGAGACTCGAACTCAAGTCACCACTGGGGAGAGAAATGAGACTACTAACTTGACAAACTTAATTTCTCATGTACTTAATACCATATTTTATGTTGATTTCTTGTGTACTTCTGGTTTAAAAAAAAAAAAAGGAACTTGTAAATGATGGACGGACTTTCAACAGAAATATGGTAAGTCGATGACTTTGAACTTTAATTGCTCTTTAACTTAGATTACATCTTAACACGATATCAACTAGGCATGTTGACAAACAAGACATAACAAAGGGGAGAAATTTTCCACTCCATTTTTTTATAATTACATTCTAGAAATTCCTTTTTTTTACTGCGCTTTAAAAATCGTGTTGTGTGTTATGATTTTTTGCACAAACGCATTAATACAAATAAGGAAAAAAAATCGAAATAGTTTCTGTAGTTAAATGTTTGTGTTAACTTGGTTCCTGCAGTTTTAATTGGCTCAATTTACACTTTGTACTTTCCATTTTGTTCCAACTTAGTCCAATTACTAACTGTCGTCAGCTTTTTTAATGCCAAACACGAATGGGTCCCTTTTCTGGGGTTAAAACAGTAATTCTCCTATCCCCTCCCGCCTTAATATACCTCTGAACCAAAATACAGCTCATTATTCCATTCCTAATGTTAATCACTTGTATGAAGTTTGAATTTTGGTAACGAGCAAAATCCCTTCAATTCAGCATTTTCATGATCAGCCATGAGACAACACCACGGATAAATACAAGATGCCTTGTTTTTCTGCATAGTACTTTGAACTCAATTTAAATCTAAAATTTTTGTTTTTATTTGAATTTTTTTCACATTTTTTAGTTTTGCACAAAACTTTTGTGGGTTATTGATTCGTCTCGACGAGAAGAATCGAAAAAGTAATTTTTTTTCCTTTTACCCAAGTATTATGAGAAATAACCATTTTTTAGCAACAAAAAAAAAAAGACATTTTGACACTAAAAATAGCTATTTCTCAAAATACTTGGATAAAAAGTAAAAAAAAAAAAAAAAATTTCGATTACTCTCGTCGAGACGAATCAATAACCCATAAAAGATTGGCGCAAAACTAACAAATGCAAAAAAAATTCAAATATGAACAAAATTTCCAAATTTATGTTAAGTTCAAAAGAACGCAACCTGAAAATGCATATAAAACCATATCCAAAAGTCACAACATGATAAATAAACCATGTCCAAAAGTCATAATACTACATAAACTCAATTCCAAATTTAACAAGTCATAATACATAAACATAACAAACCACTCAACTAGGTTATATTAAACCTAACTTAATAGCCCAGGTGGTTACAAAAAATAGTCTATTCATTTTCCTACACTTGGCCCATGCACTTATTCCTAATTAGAGATGTTGAAGTTTGAGTAGTCTCACATAGGGGAATGAGGGAATTACTATTTTAACGCCAGAAAAGGGGCACATTCGCATTTGGCATTAAAAAGGCTAATGACAGTTAGTAATTGAACAAAGTTAGAACAAAAGAAAAAGTACAGAGTGTAAATCAAGCTAACTAAAACTACAGAAAAAATTAACATAAACACTTAACTATAGAAACTATTTCGATTTTTTTCCCTACAAATAAATTACAAAATAAGTTTCCAAATCTAATTATAGAAACCATAATTACAGTCATGGCATGCAATGACCAAGACTTTTCACCTTGGTCCCATGAAGACTCTTATTTTTCAATGAGCCTGATCAGCTCTACTATGTATCGTTTCAATTTTATCGGATATTGCCGAAAGAACCAAAGCTAACTCTTCAACGGTGAATACTTGACTTTGCTTCTTATGTCCTTCGTCTATGCTTCTTCAAGTAATCCAGCAACCCATTCACATACTTGTCTTGTATATCTCTGTCAACAAACAATTCCTTTACCTCTCTAACCTTGTCCCTGTATATCTTTCCCCCTTCCTCAACCATCACCAATCTCACTGACTCAGCCACCGAGTCACTCGTGAACGACCCGTCCCGGTCATCTCTCGGCACCGCGTAGCCCATCTTTTTCTCCTCCAAAACCCTCGCAATCAATCCTGTATCTGCCAAGAAACTCAATAAAATTAGAGGCTTCTCAAACTGTATTGCCTCCACCACCGAGCTCCACCCCGAGTGAGTGAAGAACCCACCCACTGAGTCGTGACTCAGTATCTCGAGTTGAGGCGCCCAGCTCGTGCACACGATTCCCCGTCCCTTGGTCCTCTCCTCAAACCCGTCCGGAAGCAGGATCGCCTCGGTATCGGCCAGGCCTTGCTTCTTTCTCAGAGCCCAAAAGAACGGAAACCCAGTTTGCTCCAGCCCAAGAGCTTGTTCGGAGTTCGTCTGATGCATCGACCCGCCATTGCGTGCTCAAGGCCCAATTTGTGTGGGAGTAACGGCAAAGAGTCCACCACATTATTTAGGCCCAATATAAACTGAATGACCCATATCCACTTAAAAGGCTAAACCTTGTAAGTGGTGAGTCATCCAATTGTATATTAAGGTCCAACTCTTTTTCTGTTTATCCGATGTGGGACTCAACGTCAACACATGTTCTAACAGAGCTATCTCAGTGAGTTCATCTTGACTCGGCTTTGCTTCGCTCCCGAACGCAACGTAGACCACCGACCTTTCCGGCTGCTTGTCAAGCCACTCTTTTATTGTTCTCCATTCCTTTGTGTCGTCGACGGAATCATGATCCGGAGGCATTGGAGGAAGCAGCCCCAGTGGAATAACCGGTTTTTGATAAATCTCTTGAAGAGGTTGTAGCCACTCAGGCTCAAACTCGTAAGAGCTTCTGACTGCCACCACATCACAACCATCAACAGCCGCTCCAATACGATACGTTGCCGGAACATTCTCATCGTCTCCTGTCATGTCATCGAATATTTGATTAACCACGAATAATCGAAACGCGACCGTGGATTTGAAGGGGATCCACTTCGGTGGGACGGTGAAGTCCTCGGGTTTCGTGCAGCTGTCGCCTCTCATTCCCATCAAGACTTGCGCGGAACCCAAAAAGCATAAGGAGGAAGCGATTTTTTTTTTTTTTTGAACCGCAAGGAGGAAGCGATGGAAATGCGGAAAAAGGCGCTGGAAATGCCGAGTCTGGCCGCAATAGGACCTAACCAGCAAGGGGCAAAATCGTAAATCACCCAATCGGGAGCAGTGTCGCGTAGAAGTTGAGTGATGGGCTGTTCTAGTTGATCGTAGGCCATTTTGAGGTACTTGATCTTATCGTACGGCAGCTCGATGGTGCCCTCGGCATTTTCGGGGAGGTTTTCGACATGGGGCAATGGAATCTTTACGAGAGTGATGTGAGGAGATAGATTTGATGGTAATTTCGGAAGACGATTGATGTTTTTGGGGGTTGAAGCGAAGGTGATTCTGTGACCCTTTTGTGCTATGAGCTTGATGAGTTCTAGGAATGGAATCATGTGGCCAAAAGCTAGCCATGGGAACATAACTATGTGTAGCTTGTCATTTTTGGTGATGGGTGGCTTGGATTCGGAGTCCATTGTTGGAAATGCAGTGGTAGTGTTGGATCTCTGCTGTAGTGCTGTGGTTGGAAGAGCAATCATAAGATGAGGGGGCATGTGCTAATTGCTAGAGAAGATGGGATATTTGTGGTTGGAATTTTGTGGGGTAACGATAAGTTTTTGGGTGCCGAGGGGTACTACGTGGCTGTACTTTTTGAATGATGTCGACCGTCTAAACGTATTTTAGATAGTCCAGATTTTTTTTCTCTCTGTTCCACCCCTCTCTCTTTTCTTCTTCTCTATCTAAAATCTGGACCGTCCGAACGCACATTAGAACCGTCTGAATCACCGACAAAATACCACATGTGTAGTACCTTACTGCACCCAAAATTTTCTCGCGAAGAACCATCATTCTTTTTTTTTTTTTTTGGTCAAGCGGAAAATTAAAGAACCATCATTCTTTAATTGTGCCGGGCCCTAATGCCAATTTATTTGAGGCATAGTGCGAGACGAACAATTATTGAACCGATCCAAAAAAAACACAATTATTGGCTCTATCATCCACTTGTTTCGTCTTAATGAATGACAAATTATGTGTGCTTGGCCACGTGGTCTCCAAAACACCCCTATGAGGTCCGCTATTAGTTGTACGAGAAAAAAAATTTCAAGAAGCTTTTTGTGATTAGTTGTTTGCAGAGGTGAATATCAAGCGTTTAAAGTGTTTTTGACGGTCCAGATTCTAAAGAAATTTTTTCGGTAAAAAACTTTTTTCTGAAAAAATTTCGTTTAAATCCAGACCATCCAAACTCGAAGCAGATGGCTTGGCTCGTTTATTAAACGAGCCAAACTCGAGCTCAAGTTTTCGGCTCATTTACTAAACAAGCCGAGTGGAGCTCGGCTCGTTAATGGAGGCTCAACTCGATTAAAGAGGCTCGTTTAGTAAATGACTAAGCTCGGCTCGTTAATGTTGGGATTTGTCCCACATCGGTTAATTATCTACTCCAAAACTAGAATATGAGTCTGGGCAGCCTCTCCACTCTTTGTCAATTGGTTTGGAATTGGATGCTTTAACATGATATCAAAGCACGATGATAGGACCCAAAAGTGGCCACACGTGACAGACCTCAAGCGCGGCTACACGTGAGGGGGGATGTTAAGAAAACGAATCACACATTGCTTGGGAGTGGAATGGGTGATCACTTAATAACATTTGAGACCTCTCCACTCATGGCCAATTGGTTTTGAGATAGACATAAAGTTTCTACATGGTATCAGAGCGGGGCTCGTTCCACCCCACATTTTAAAAAAATTTACAATCCACACCTCACGATGACAGACCAGCAAAAAAGTTGCACGATGATAGGACCCAAAAGTGGCCACACGTGACAGACCTCAAATGCGGCTGCACGTGAGGGGGGATGTTAAGAAAATGAATCCCACATTGCTTGAGAGTGGAATGGGTAATCACTTAATAACATCTGGGACCTCTCCACTCATGGCCAATTGGTTTTGAGATGGATATAAAGTTTCAACATGGTATCAGAGCTAGATTTTTTGAAGGCTTTTCCCCTTTGTTTGTGTCATAGTTGCACTATATTTCATTGTGATTCGTGCGTTATGGATCTTTTGTTTATCTCTCCACGTGCGAGTCGGGGGTCGCACGTGCGGGAGAGTGTTGGGATTTGTCCCACATCGATTAATTATCTCCTCCAGAACTAGAATATGAGTCTGGGCGGCCTCTCCACTCTTTGCCAATTGGTTTGGAATTGGATGCTTTAACAGTTAAGGGCTCGACTCATTAAGGCTCGAGCCAAGCTCGAGTTTGAGTTTTTGGCTCGTTTAGTACACGAGCCGAGCTCGCCGAAACTCGGCTCGGCTCATTTATACCCCTACATATACTACAGAAATTTTGTACTCATTTTTGGAAGCTTTTATAAAAAAACTGCAAGCCTGTTGACACAAATAACTTGGGCACAGATTGTGCACTGATCACAATGTGGGGCCCACTACAGGTCTCATACAAACGATCCAGCTATTAATTAAATTTAAAACATTTGGGACATGAATGGAAAACTTTAGATGATTGGATCGAATACTTCAAGGTATCGGATTGAGCTAATTTTTCAAGAAAGCCTTTAACAAAATGTTTTAAATTTAATGTGGTAGGCTCCACATCACGATCATTGCATGAAACGTGCCCGAGTTATCTGTGTCAATAGCACCTCTCTCTAAAAAGTATCCATTACAAACTTTGGTCGATGTATAAGAATCTTGAGGTTGGTTAGGAAAATATTTTTTTACGATTATCGTGATTAATAAAGTGCTCCTACTAAGATAGATTTCCGGATCTGCCCATGAAACTATCCCTGCTTATGTTACGCAGTGTAATCACTTACCCATTTCAGAGACAAAACACTCTCAATAAACTATCCTCATCTCTTTTTTCGATAACCGAGGAACAACCCTACAGCCGAGCCACAATACTATGCCTGTCTATTTCTGCAGCCATCCGCTCCATTTCCACTTGCAAGACCCCTTTGAATGGCACCATTTTCTTCGAGTTCAACTACGGATGGAATATATTTATGGACAAAGGCGTTGCTACTAAAGGAAGACTTATCGGACACAAGTGGAAACAGGGTGAGAGGCTTCCACAGAAAAATTGGAAGAGTTAGTCCAGTCGATGCAGAACTCTGGGCCATTAGAGATGGCCTCAGCCTAGCTAGCGGCAACGATATATATTACGGAGCTTGACGTGGAAACAGACGCGAAGGCAGCCATTGCTTTGATTATCGAAAATACTCTTGATGCACATCAACATAATAGTCACATCAATCATGATTGCAGGTTATTGATGCAGAAGTTGGGTATTCAGACGATTAACCATATTTATAGAGAACAAAATCGATGCGCCGACCCTATGGCAAAACTGGCAAGGGATGATCAAGGCGAAACTTCAGTGATTTTTAGCAATAGTCGTCATGTTATTGAAGGAAAACTTCTTGGGCATTCCTTACCTTAGAATTGTGTACTAACCTTTTTCCTCATACAGTAAACATCAGCGGGTTAGTTGGGTTAGTATGTTAGTCAACGACAGTTTAGAAGATATCCATAGCCCTGAACACCAAACATGCTCCCCGTGAGACTCGAACTCAGGTCACCACTGGGGAAAGAAATGAGACTACTAACTTGACAAACTTGATTTCTCATGTACTTAATACCATATTTATGTTGATTTCTTGTGTACTTCTGATTTACAAAAAAAAAAACACTTGTAAATGATGGACGGACTTTCAACATAAATATGGTATTATTAAGTCGATGACTTGAACTTTAATCACTCTTTAACTTAGATTACATCTTAACACGATACCAACTAGGCATGTTTGACGAACAAGACTTAACAAAGTAGATAAATTTGCCACTCCATTTTTTTATAATTATACTCAAGAAATTCTTTTTTTTTTGTTTTACTGCGCTTTCAAAATCGTGTTGTGTGTTATGATTTTTTGCACAAACACATTAATACAAATAAGGAAAAAAAACTGAAATGGTCCCTGTAGTTAAATATTTGTATTAACTTGATCCCTGTAGTTTTAATTGGCTTAATTTATACTCTGTACTTTTCATTTTGTTTCAACTTGGTCCAATTACTAATTGTCGTTAGCCTTTTTAACACCAAACGCGAATGAGTCCATTTTCTAGGGTTAAAACAATAATTCTTCTATTTCCCTCCTGCCTTAATATACCTCTGAACCAAAATACAGCTCATTATTTCATTCCTAATGTTAATCACAGGTATTAAGTTTGAATTTTGGTAATGAGCAAAATTTGGTTAGAGTTTTCTAAAAAAAAAAAAAAAAAAGGTTGCCCTCCAATTCAGCATTTTCATGATCAGCCATGAGGTAACATAACTACTGGTATAAATACTAAGTGCCTTGTTTTTCTGCATAGTACTTTGAACTCAATTTAAATCTGAAATTTTTGTTCTTATTTGAATTTTTTTCGTATTTGTTAATTTTGCGTCAAACTTTTATGGGTTATTGATTCATCTCGACAAAATGAATCGGAAAAGTAAATGTTTTTTACTTTTACCCAAGTATTTTGAAAAATAACCACTTTTTAGCGCACAAAAAAAAAAAAAGACATTTTGAAACTAAAAAGTAGCTATTTCACAAAATACTTGGGTAAAAAGTAAAAAAAAAAAATTATTTTTTCGATTCCTCTTGCTGAGACGAATCAATAACCCATAAAAGTTTGGTACAAAACTAACAAATGCAAAAAAAATTCAAATATGGACAAAATTTCCAAGTTTATTAAATTCAAAGAACGCCACCTGAAAATGCATATAGAACTATGTCCGAAAGTCACAACATGAAATAGATCCAAAAGTCACAACATGATAAATAAATCATGTCCAAAAGTCAGAATATTACATAAACTTAGTTCCAAATTTAGCAAGTCATAACCTAGTACATAGACATAACAAACCACTCAACTAGGTTACATTAAACCTAACTTAATAGCCCAAATGGTTACAAAAAATAGTCCATTCATTTTCCTACACTTGGCCCATGCATTGATTCCTAATTATGGATGTTGAAGTTTGAGTAGTCCCACGGAGGGGAATGGAGGAATTACTATTTTAACCTCAGAAAAGGGGCTCATTTGCGTTTGGCATTAAAAAGACTAATGAAAATTAGTAATTGGACCAAGTTAGAACAAAAGAGAAAGTATAGAGTGTAAATCGAGCCAATTAAAACTGCAGGGACCAAATTGGCACAAACAATTAACTAGAGGGACCATTTCGATTTTTTTCCTTACAAATAAAGTACTACCAAGGTTGTTAATACCGTTTCGTACTAGCCGGTACGTACCGGATTTGGATAAAATCGGTAACTTCACCCTCAAATACCGTCTCGGTTCAAATACTGGCGGGTAACGGAGAATCCGGCAAATCTCGGCCGAGATGTAATTACCGGTAATTTCGTCCGGTATATCTTGCTAATCTGGCCAGAAAAAGAGGACGAGAGAGAGTCCAATATCTTGCTAATCTGGCCAGAAAGAGAGAGAGAGAGAGAGAGAGAAACAGAGCTATACCTGCCATGACTGATAGTGAGCGAGAGAGAGAGCAGCTCAGCACGCAGCATCAGCAGCAGAAATCGGAAAGAATAAGAGGGGAAAGAAGGTTTATAAATATGTGAAGCCCTAATATAACACAAGTACATTATTACCCCTCACTCTTACTTCTTTCTTTTTATCCGCCCACCCGACTCTCTTACTTTTTAGTTTTTACTATGGGAGTGTTTTTCTGTTTTTTTTTTTTTTTGGGTTGGATGACTGGATAAGAATTATGTAATGACACTTTAATTTTTGTTGTCTAATGAAAGTTTATGTTATAATGAATTGGATGTTATGAGAAAAAAAAATGAATTTTTAACTATATATATTGATAATTGCGCTAAATCCGAAACAGTAACTGATATTTGACCGGTACCGATACGTACCGTATCAATAAAAAACCGGTACTCTTGCCGAAACGGTTCAGAACCTTGAGTACTACTACAAAATTAGTTTCCAAATCTAATTATAGAAAAATAATTACAGACATGACTTTTCACCTTGGTCCCACAAAGACTCCTATTTTTCATTGAGCCTCAGCTCTACTTCGTCTCGTTTCAATTTTATCGGTTGTCCCCGAAGGAACCCCACGCTAACTCTTCAATTGTGACAAAGGCGGAACCAGTGAAGGGCTGCCTTGGGCTGTAGCCTAGGTGGACCTTCAAAAAACCCCCCAAAAAAATAAATTAATATATGTAAATTTCGGTCCAAATTTTTTAGTCCAACCCATTTTTGTTACAGAAAGAGCATGTTTAGTTATGAAGCATGTGAAAATTGATCTTTGTATCAAAATGGAAGATGATTTTCTAGCGAATTCTATGATTATCTAGACCTCGTTTGATAACAGGAATAGATGAGTGAGTTTCGTATAATATAATTAAAATTTTAAGTTTTCTAATTTTTAATTCGTTTGAACCAATGCGAAAATCTTATTATGCTGATCATATTATTCTCAAGGGCTCTAGGGCTCTCATAATTAAGTTTTTGCTCTTTATTTGGGATCATATAGAGCAGAAAATTAATTATGAGAGCTTTATAGACAAAATTTAACTATGACAATTTAAAATAATATGATCAACAAAACAACATCTTTGCACCGGTTCAAACGAATTGAAAATTAGAGCACTTAATTTTGTAACCATATTTTTTAAATATATAACACAGTTTTAAAAAATGAAGTGCTCCAATATTTAATTTGTTTGAACCAGAACGAAGATATTGTTACTTTGATCATATTAATAAAGGGTCATAGTTAAATTTTGTCTCTAGAGCTCTCATAATTAAGTTTCTGCTCTCATAATTAAATTTTGTCTTTAGAACTCTCATAAAAATATGGCTAAAAATATAGTTGATATATATATATGATTTCGGTCAGCCCATGGTAGAATTAATTCCTGATTCCGCCCTTGAATTGTGAATATTTGACTTTTACCTTGTCTATGCTTCTTGAAGTAATCCAGCAAACCATTCACATACTTGTCTTGTATATCTCTGTCAACTAACAATTCCTTCACCTCTCTAACCTTGTCCCTGTATATCTTTCCCCCTTCCTCAACCATCACCAATCTCACTGACTCAGCCACCGAGTCTCTTGTAAACGACCCGTCCCGATCATCTCTCGGCACCGCGTAGCCCATCTTTTTCTCCTCCAAAAGCCTCGCATTCAATCCTTGATCTGCCAAAAACGTAAGTAAAACCAGAGGCTTCTCGAACTGTATCGCCTCCACCACCGAGCTCCACCCCGAGTGTGTGAAGAACCCACCCACCGCGTCGTGACTCAGTATCTCGAGTTGAGGCGCCCAGCTGGTGCACAAGATTCCCCGTCCCTTGGTTCTCTCCTCAAACCCGTCCGGTAGCTCGACCGCCTCGGTATCGGCCAGGCCTTGCTTCTTTCTCAGAGCCCAAAAGAACGGAAACCCAGTTTGCTCCAGCCCAAGAGCTATCTCAGTGAGTTCATCTTGACTCGGCTTTGCCTCGCTCCCGAACGCAAAGTAGACCACCGACCTTTTCGGCTGCTTGTCAAGCCACTCTTTTATTGTTCTCCATTCCTTTGTGTCGTCGACGGAATCATGATCCGGAGGCATTGGAGGAAGCAGCCCCAGTGGAATAACCGGTTTTTGATAAATCTCTTCAAGAAGTTTTAGCCACTCAGGCTCAAACTCGTAAGAGCTTCTGACTGCCACAACATCGCAGCCGTCAATAGCCGCTCCGAAACGGTACGTTGCGGGAATATTCTCATCATCCCCTGTTATGTCGTCGAATATTCGATTGACCTCGAATAATCGAAACGCGACAGGGGATTCAAAGGGAACCCACTTTGGCGGGACGGTGAAGTCCTCGGGCTTTGTGCGGCTGTTGCCTCTCAGTCCCATCAACACTTGCGCAGGACCAAAAAAGCATAAGGCGGCAGCAATGAAAATACTGAAATAGGCGCTTGAAATGCCAAGTCTGGCCGCGATAGGACCTAACCAATAAGAGACAAAATCGTAAATCACCCAATCGGGAGAAGCGTCGTGTAGAAGTTGAGCGATAGGCTGTTCGAGTTGATCGTAGGCCATTTTGAGGTACTTGATCTTGTCGTACGGCATATCGATGGTGGCATCGGCGTTTTCGGGGAGTTTTTCGACATGAGGCAATAGAATCTTTACGAGAGTGAGGCGAGGAGATAGATTTGGAGGTAATTTCGGGAGACGATCGATGTTTTGGGGGGTTGAAACGAAAGTGACTCTGTGACCCTTTTGGGCTATGAGCTTGGAGAGTTCTAAGAATGGAATCATGTGGCCGAAAGCTAGCCATGGGAACATAACTATGTGTAGCTTGTCATTTTTAGTCATGGGTGGCTTAGATTCGGAGTCCATTGTTGGAATGCAGTGGTGTAGTGTTAGAGGCAATCATAAGATGAGGGCATATGCTAAAGATGATGGGATATTTGTGGTTGGAATTTTGTGTGGGAACGAGAAGTTTTTGGATGCCGAGCGGGTATTACGTGGCTGTACTTTTCGAGCAATGCGAACCGTCTAAACGTGTTTTAGATAGTCCAGATTTATTTCCTCTCTATCCCCTCACCCCACCACTCTCTCTTTTCTTCTTCTCTATCTAAAATTTGGACCATTCAAAAGCACGTTTGAACTGTCTGGATCGCAGATGAAATACCACGTGTGTGGTACCTCAGCGCACCCTAAAGTTTCACGTGAAGAACCATCATTCTTTTCATGTACCGGGCTCCAATGCCAGTTCAGTTGTCAGCATAGGCATGAGCAATTTTTCAGTGCCAGGTGGGTACCACATGGTACCTGCTCAGCACATTGGAGTCGTTCGATGCAATTTTGGATAGCTCAAATTCAGAGAGAGAAAGAGGAGGGGTGAGAGGAGAGATAATGTTTTAATCTGAGCCGTCCAAAAGTACATCAGATGGCTCAGAAGTGCCAAACGGACACCACATAAAATATACCTGCTCAGTACTGAAAAATTTCTCCATAGGCATAGGATGCGAGACGAACGATTATTGAACGGATCCAAAAAAAAATAATAATTTATTGCCTCGATCATCTACTTGTTTCGTCTGAATGAATGACAAATTATAGTGTGTTCTTGGTCACATGGTCTCCAAACACCCCTATGAGGTCCGCTATTAGTTGTATGAGAGAAAAAAATTTCAACAAGCTTTTCATGAATAGTTGTTTGTAGAGGTGAATATCAGGCGTTCAAAGTGTTTTGAACGGTCTAGATTCTAATGAAATTTTTTTTGGAAAAGAGTTACTCCCTCCGTCCATTTTTAAGTGTCCTGCTTCGTAACTCCAACTTATTACAAAGACATCATCATTATACCTTTCACATCAATTTTTTCCTCAACTTTTCCTACTTACCCATCATCATTACACTTTTACTCATTTACTTTTCAAAATAAAATCTATTTTTAGGGACAAAATAAATAATTCACCAACTTTTACCCACTAACTTTACAAAATTGACCCTTATTAAGAGATAGCCTAAAATGGAATACCGGACTATAAATAAGGGACGGAGGGAGTAAAACTTTTTTCTAAAATTTTTTTATTTAAATCCAGACCATTCAAACCCGAAACAGATGACTTTTTTTCGAAATTTTTTTTATTTAAATCCAGACCATTCAAACCCGAAACAGATGACCGAGATTGCGCGACTCCATGTATAGCCTTTTTACAGCGACTCCATAAATAATTTTATCTTTAAGTGTATAGCATTAATGTGTAGTTTTGAATAGGATTGGGCCACCAAGACCACAAAGTCAACTCCATAAAATCAGAATGCAAAAGATTGACCGGCGTCATCATTTTAGAAACTTTGTCAATGCCAATTTAAAACATATACTCCTTCGTTTCTTTTTAAGTGTTCTGCTTCGTAATTTCAATTTATTAAAATATATCATTATTACACTTTTTACATCAACTTTTATCTCCATTTTCTCTCATTATCCTTTATGAAAAGTTATCATTACATTTTTACTCACTAACTTTTCAAAATGTAATCTAATTTTAGGGGCAAAATGAAAAATTCACCAATTTTTACCCACTAACTTTTCAAAATGGACACTTATTAAAAGATAACCCAAAATGAAATACTGGACTCTAAGAAAGGGTCGGAGGGAGTACTACAAAAATTTTGTGCTCATTTTTGCATACTTATGTAAAAAACAGTAAGTCTATTGACACAGATAACTTGGGCACTGATCGTGCACTGATCGCAATATAGGCCACTATAGGTCTCATACAAACGATTCGAGTCGTTCATTCAATTTAAAACATTTAGGACGTGAATGGAAACTTAGATGATTATATCGAGTACTTCTAGGCATCGGATTGAGCTAATTTTTCCCGAAAATCCTTGAAAATATTTTAAATTTAATGTGGGACCCGTAGTAGACCCCACATCTCAATCAGTGCATGGTATGTGCCCCAGTTATCTGTGTCAATAGCACCTCTTTATAAAAAATAAGTGTGCATTACAAACTTTTGTCGGCTTTACTAGGATTTTGTGGTTGGTTAGGAAAATACTAGTTTTTTAAGATTATCATGATTAATAAAGTGCCCCTGCTAAGATAGATTTCCGGATCTGCCCATGAAACTATCCCTGCTTATGTTATGTTATGCAGTGTAATCACTTACCCATTTCGGACACAAACACTCTCAATAAACTATCCCCGTCCATTTCAATTACGAACTTGACCCGTCCTTGGAGGTCTTACTCATGGTTTTACAAACCAAAAGGAAAACCTCTCAGAGTTGTGCTTACCTACAAATTTAAAAGCTAAACAAACCATATACAAAGCTAAGTGTCTACAAATCATACCTTTCTTTCTACAAGTTTCCAAATATATAACACATCTCAAAATTAAACATCCCGCCACACTACGCGTCGCTTTCTGAAAGGTGGAAAAGAAAGTACATAAGTCAAAACTCGTGTGAATGACTAATACTTAACTCACATGCCTTCCATGGACAATGCAAAATAATTTGATAGTATTTCAAAACAAAGAACTCAAATCCATAAGCCAAATATAATGCACATTCCGCTATTCAAAATTCAAAAGCTATTAGGCGTCCCAGTGGATAAGCTAGATATCTACGCATTATCCCAAAACACACGCCAACCCCAAACACTCTTGCTAGCCATTAAGCCGTCCCCTAGCAAGACCAGACGTTGGGAATGCCATTAAATAGATTCACAAATGTTTCACAAATATTTCCATCTTCCATTGTTATTCCATGGAGTACACAATTTATAAAACTTATTCAAATAAGCACGTTAAGGAAAACAAGTTCAAAACCATATAATTTAGATTAAATCACTCACCTCCATTCACGTGTCACCCGAACCTCCTATAACAATTAAGCAATGAAAATATGATTAGACAATGCCAAATGTGTCTATTCATGGTTAGAATGAAGTCCTAGAAGTGTATGAAATCAAACATGAACATAGCAACAACAACAACAACATAACAGAACCCATCTAATCCCCAATCATTAGGGGTATGGGCGGGAGATGATTGGAGACAGATCTAACCTTTGGCAATATTTACACAAAGTGGCTGCTCTCAGAATACCACTGAAACAGTAGCCCCCCTAAACCTCCAAGAACCGAGTAGCTACAGGAACGTTTTGTTGTAGAACCATTCCCCCAAATCAAAGCCAAATGGCATCAAAGAGAGTAGGCTTAGACACTCAAATCAATTTATGTGCATATTACTATGTTTCCTTCATTGATAGTCCAGAGCATCGGTATGCACAAACATGAACATAGCAAAAGTTTTTAAAAAAAAAAACCGCAGGTGCCACCCGTACACCAAAATCGCGGTCCTGTACCAGCACAAAGTTTCATAAAAGGTTCTCATTTTGATCTGCTGGTACCTATACCCCAAAATCTCAGTACCCTGTACCAACTGGATTTTTCAGAATAAATGTAGCTTGTTCCTCTTTCGATTTCCAACTCCAAAACCTTTCAGTACACATCTAAACTCACACCAAAACTTCATAAAAACATACTAAACATGTAGATCCAATAGAGCTACTTTAGAAACATCAAATTCATGGATCAAAGCAAGTTTTAAACTCATCAATTCAAGAGATTCAAGTGGTGTTCTTCCCTAAACCCAAGTTTCACTTCCAACAAGCTAATACATCCAAGATTCATCAACCAAACATGAAATTCAACTACTAAAGTATGGAATTCAACATACAAAACATGAATTCAAATAGGAGAGACATAAATTACCAAGTTAGGGCTTCAATACAAGTCAAGCAAGATCAAACCCCAGGTTTTCCTCCAATTTTCCCCTTCTTCTTCTTCTTCTTCTTCTTATTCTTCTCTCTCTCTCTCTCTCTCTCTCTCTCTCTCTCTCTCTCTCTCTCTCTCTCTCTCTCTCTCTCTCTCTCCATAGTAGATACGAATAGGAAAGGAAGTACGTAGAAGGTTTCCATTTTTTTGTTTTATCAAGATCAGGCTTAAGAAAAGTTATTGAGTGTGTGCATGTGTGTGTGCCATGTGCTAACTTGTGTTCCAAACATATTAACAGCAAATTAAGCTCAAAACAGAACACATAATTAACTTAAAACACAATTAAAGGCACGGGGTATTATAATTTTTGCAGCCATTCTAATAAGCACCCAATAATGCATATTCTTAGTGCTTAAGTCTTTAATTTTATTGCATTTATGTTTATAAAGTTAGTGATTTCTTTGATATTGCATGTAGGTATGTTTATTTCATTTTGTAGGTAAATTGGCGAATAAAGCACACTTTTATAGCTTGAAGCAAACGTGGAGGTTTCCAAGAGCCAGAGTGTTCAAGAACAAAGCCACGAAGAGCCGTCAGGTGGCCAAGATCATTGGAAGCCAAGACGGAGGCCAAACGCTGAAGACTCGAAGATAATGAAGGCAGTATCGATAAAAGCATTTGTTGTATCAATACCAGTTTGCAAGCAGATTATAGTGGGCTCATAGATATTGGGTATCAATACAAGTATTTTCTTGTATCGATACCGATCGAGTTGCTACGGCGGCTCATTAGAAGAGATCAAAGCTGTTCGATATCGATACACCATTTGCTTGTATCGAAATCGAGGGCCTTCGGAGCAGATTTTTAGGGCATTTGTGAGATATTTTGTGGGCAAATGAGGGCTTGTATAAATACCACATTATGTCACAATATCTAAGTACACATCACTTTTTCATATCTAGAATAGGATTTCATTTCTTATGGTTTACTCTTACTCTTGCTATTGTTCTTACTTTGTTCTTCATTTTCCTAGTTAATTCTGCACTTTCCTCCCTTAATTAGTTATAGTTTGTTATTTTACTCTTCAGTAAAGTTGCAGTTACGCTCTTGTTCTATCTTAATCTCTAGTTTAATTTGAATTTCATTATATTTTCAATAATTAGCTTTGTTAATTCAATTTATAGCATGAGTGAGTAATTAATTAGGCTTGGTCATGGGATGATTAGCACTCCATGACTTGGATTGATCATGATTTTTTCTCAATAAATCTTCATGGTTAGTTGGAAAATCAAGGTAGTTCGTGTTTGTCTATCAAATCTCGGCGGTGTTAACCTCTTTGATCATGCGTAGATAAGAGCGAGCCTACTTGTCACGCATCGATGCTTAGAGCTATGCCACCTCTTGCATTTGCTAGATGAGCACTAGAACTCTCTTGGTGTTTGAACTCCTTTTCTAGCAAATGGGCTTTAATGATAAATCTTCCGGATTGAGAGATCATTGACGCGTATCTCAACCTGAGTATTTCAAGAGGAAAACTGATTGTGGGTGATGAAATCCCCTAAACCTAGCCACTTAGTTTAAATCATTTTTAAATCAGTACACTTTTATCACACATTTTCTTCGTTTCAAACTATTTCTAAAAGTTAGCCCCGTCAAAGCCACAAAACTTACTTCTACAAATCCATCCAAGCCATAACAAATATTACCTTGGGTACGATACCCGGTCTTCCGTATTATTATGCTTATCTCAACATATTAAATCCTACGCTTGGGGTGTTATTCCATTATATCGAAGACGATGCAGCACATTCCACTCCATTTCCACTTGCAAGACCTCTTTGAATGGCACCAATTTCTTCGAGCTCAACTACGGATCGATGGAGCATATTTACGGACAAAGGCGTTGTCACTGGAGGAGGACTTATCGGACACAAATGGAAACAGGGTGAGAGGCTTCGCAGAAAAATAGGAAGAGTTTGTCGAGTCGATGCAGAACTCTGGGCCATTAGAGATAGCCTCAGAGCCAAGCGGCCGCAACGACAAATATTACGGAGCTGAAACAGACGCAAAGTCGGCCATTGCTTTGATTTTAGGAAATGCTCTTGCTTCACATCAACATAATAGTCACATCAATCATGATTGCAGGTTATTGATGCAGAAGTTGGGCATTCAGACGATCAACCATATTTATAGAGAAGGAAATCAGTGCGTTGACCCTATGGCAAAACTGGCAAGGGATGATCAAGGCGAAACTTTAGCGATTTTTGGCAATAGTCCTACTGTTATTGAAGGAAAACTTCTTGATGATATCTTGGGGGTTCCTTACCCAAGAGTAGTACTAACCCAAGTTTGTTTACCAGAAAATAAAACAAACTTGTAAACGATTCAAAAACAATATCAGTACCAGATCGAGAATAAATCATTACTACATTTGAGCTGAGGTATGGTTAAGGGAGTTGTAAAAGAACTGTAAAACAATACAGTAGATTTTTTTGTTTGTGTCAATACGTTTTTCGGCAAATGATGCGCGGCTTTCAACATAAATATGGTATTATTAAGTCGATGACTTGAACTTTAATCACTCTTTTAACTTAGATTACATCTTAACACGATATCAACTAGGCATGTTTGACGAACAAGACTTAACAAAGTAGATAAATTTGTCACTCCATTTTTTATAATTACCCTTCTGCCACTGTGAATATTTTCACTTTGCTTCTTGTGCCCTTCGTTTACGCGTCTTAAAGTAATCCAACAACCCATTCACATACTTGTCTTGTATATCTCTGTCAACGAACAATTCCTTCACCTCTCGAACCTTGTCCCTGTATACCTTTCCCCCTTCCTCAAACATCACCAATCTCAAAGACTCAGCAACAGAGTCTCTCGTAAACGACCCGTCTCGATCATCTCTTGGCACCGAGTAGCCCATCTTTTTCTCCTCCAAAACCCTCGCATTCAACCCTTGTTCTGCCAAAAACGTAAGCAAAACAAGAGGCTTTTCGAACTGTATGGCCTCCACCACGGAGCTCCACGCCGAGTGAGTCAAGAAACCACCCACTGAGCTGTGACTCAATATCTGGAGTTGAGGCGCCCAACTCGTGCACACAACTCCCCGTCCCTTGGTTCTCTCCTCAAACCCGTCTGGTAACTCGACCACATCGGTATCAGCTAAGCCACGTTTCTTCCTTAGAGCCCAAAAGAACGGAGACCCGGCTAGCTCTAACCCTAGAGCTATCTCAGTTAGTTCAACTTGACTCGGCTTTGCCTCGCTCCCAAACGCAACGTAGACCACCGACCCTTTAGGCTGCTTGTCAAGCCACTCTTTTATTGTTTTCCACTCCTTGTCGTTGTCGACAGAATCATGGTCCGGGGGTATTGGAGGAAGCTGGCCCACTGGAATAACCGGTTTTTGATAAATCTCTTGAAGAAGTTGTAGCCACTCAGGCTCAAACTCGTAAGAGCTTCTGACTGCCACCACATTGCAGCCGTCAACAGCTGCTCCCATGCGATACGTTGCAGGAACATTCTCATCGTCTCCTGTCAAATCATCGAATACACGATTAATCTCGAATAATCGAAACGCGACAGTAGATTCAAAGGGGACCCACTTCGGCGGGACGGTGAAGTCCTCGGGTCTTGTGCGGCTGTAGCCTTTCATTCCCATCAAGGCTTGCGCGGAACCCAAAAAGCATAAGGAGGCAGCGATGAAAATACTGAAATAGGCGCTTGAAATGCCGAGTTTGGCCGCAGCAGGGCCTACCCAGTACGAGGCAAAATCGTAAATAACCCAATCGGGAGAAGTGTCTTGTAGAAGTTGAGCGATGGGTTGTTCGAGTTGATCGTAGGCCATTTTGAGGTACTTCACCTTGTCGTAGGGCAAATCAATCGTGGCCTCGGCGTATTCCGGGAGTTTTTCGACTTGGGGCAAAGGAATCTTCACTAAAGTAACGAGAGCGGATAGGTTCATGGGTATTTTCGGGAGACGATCGATGTTTTTGGGAGTGGAAACAAAGGTGACTCTGTGACCCTTCAGTGCTATGAGCTTGGAGAGTTCTAGGAAAGGAATCATGTGGCCAAAAGCAAGCCATGGGAACACAACTATGTGTAGCTTAGTATCATCTTTGGCCATGGGTGACTTGGTAGATTCGGACTCCAATGTTTGAAATGCCATAATCATGTTCGATCTAGCTCTGCTATATAAAATGGAAGAGAGAAATGATAAGACAAGGGTATATGCTAACGGGAGATGGGAATATTAGTGGTTGAAATTTTTTTTTTTACTTTTTTGGTAAGCGAGGAACACGTTTTTGTTTTTTTTTTTTGATCCGCGGAACACGTTTTTGTTGAATAACCATTAAAGTAAGCTGGACAACTTTTCAAATACTCGACAAAATAGAGCAATTTTTGTTTCACTTCAGAGCCAAAATAGGTGGGAAGTGCCGAGGTGGGTCCTGAGCATTATTGTTGGATAAAAATTGACAGACTAGCTAGTAGGAAATGCCGTAACTAAAGCTTACTCTTCTACGTTACTGGGTTGGCTTCTTCCCCTTCGACGGTATTGGGTTAGATGACGCTCTACTTTCAAGATTCAACGACCCTTCGAGAAGTTTTGTGTGCAGCTAAAGCTTACTCGATCACAAACCCATAATCAAAACATAGGAGTAGCTTCAAAGTAAAATGCAAAACTAGAAGCAAAGTGAATATAGGTCTATTTTTGTTGCTATAGAAATGCGTGTGTATTTTTCTTCTCTGAATCCGGAAGGGGAAGAAGCCAACCCTATTTAAAAGAAAAGATAGTGCATGACTAGAAACTTAGACCATTTATATATTAAAAAATAGGGTTAAAAAGTTAAGTTCTTCAATTTTCAATCTGTTTGAATCAGTGTCAAGATCTTATTTTTTTAATCATTTTATTCTAAGGGGTAGTAATTTTGACTCTAGGGCTCTCGTTAGTTAGCCCTAAGAAGATCGTAGAATCAAATATCTCTTACGACTAACAAACGATAGTTTTAGACTCAAAAATTAATTATGACCCTTTAAGATAAAATGATCAGAAAAATAATAATTTTGTACTGGTTCAAACGAATTGAAAATTAGGGCTCTTAATTTTTTTTGCTTGGCTTTCCACCAAATAGAACTTTGCAGCCCTTATTTCCCCTACTTCTTCCCGCCTCAAAACGTCACAGTTTTGCTACACTACATCCATGTGGTGACTTCGGTCACCATAGGCCCCCCGAGTCCATGTTGTTGTTCGATCCATTCAATAATTGTTCGTCCAATAATTGTTCGTCTCGCATCCGGAGAAATTTTTTAGTGCCTAGTGGGTACCATGTGATGCCCGTTCAGCACATTTGAGCCGTTCAATGCGATTTTGGATTACTAGGATTTGGAGAGAGAAATGAGAGAGAAAGAGAAGGGGTGAGTGAAGAGAGAATGTTTTAATCTAAGTCATTCAAAAGTGCATCAAACGGCTCGAGAGTGCCAAGCGGGCGCCATGTGGATATACACGCTCGGCACTGAAAAGTTCTCCATAGGCATAGGATGCGAGAGGAACAATTATTGAACGGATCCAAAAAAAAAAAAACATGAATTCAAATAGGAGAGACATGAATTACCAAGTTAGGGCTTCAATACAAGTCAAGCAAGATCACCCCAATTCTCTCTCTCTCTCTCTCTCTCTCTCTCTCTCTCTCTCTCTCTCTCTCTCTCTCTCTCTCTCTCTCTCTCTCTCTCTCTCTCTCTCTCTCTCTCTCTCTAGTAGTAGTAGTAGTAGTAGTAGTAGTAGTAGATACGAACAAGAAAGGAAGTACGTAGAAGTTTTCCGTTTTTTTTGTTTTATTAGGCTTATGAAAAGTTATTGAGTGTGTGTGTGCCATGTGCTAACTTATGTTCCAAACATATTAACAGCAAATTAAGCCCAAAACACAACACATAATTAACTTAAAACACAATTAAAGGCCCGGCGTATTACAATTTCTGCATCCATTCTAATAAGCCCCCAATTATGCATATTCTTGGTGCTTAAGTCTTTAGTTTTATTGCATTTATGTTTATAAAGTTAGTGGTTTCTTTGATATTGCACGTAGGTATGTTTATTCATTTTGTAGGTAAATTGACGAATAAAGCACACTTTTATAGCTTGAAGCAAACGTGGAGGTTTCCAAGAACCAGAGTGTTCAAGAACAAAGCCACCAAGAGCCGTCAGGTGGCCAAGATCATTGGAAGCCAAGACGGAGGCCAAAAGCTGAAGACTCAAGGCAGTATCGATAAAAGCATTTGTTGTATCGATACCAGTTTGCAAGCAGATTCTATTGGGCTCGTAGACATTGGGTATCGATACAAGCATTTTCTTGTATCGATACCGAGTTGCTGCGGCGACTCATTAGAAGAGATCAAAGCTGTTTGATATCGATACACCATTTGCTTGTATCGATACCAAGGGCCTTCGGAGCAGATTTTTAGGGCATTTGTGAGATATTTTGTGGGCAAATGAGGGCTTGTATAAATACCTCATTATGTCACAATATCTAAGTACACATCACTTTTTCATATCTAGAATAGGATTTCATTTCTTGTTGTTTACTCTTACTCTTGCTATTTTTCTTGCTTTGCTCTTCATTTTCCTAGTTAATTCTGCACTTTCTTCCCTTAATTAGTTGTTGTTTGTTATTTTACACTTCAATAAAGTCGTGGCTACGCTCTTGATCTATATTAATCTCTAGTTTAATTTGAATTCCATTATATTTTCAATAATTAGCTTTGTTGATTTAATTTCTAGCATGCGTGAGTAGTTAATTAGGCTTGGTCATGAGATGATTAGCACTCCATGACTTGGATTGATCATGCTTTTCTCTTAATAAATCTTCATGTTTAGTTGGAAAATCAAGGTAGTTCGTGTTTGTGTATCAAATCTCGGCAGTGTTAACCTCTTTGATCATGCGTAGGCAAGAGCGAGCCTACATGCCATGCATCGATGCTTAAAGCTATGTCATCCCTTGTGTTTGCTAGATCGATGAACACTAGAACTCTCTTGGTGTTTCGACTCCTTTTCTAGCAAATGGGCTTAATGATAAATCTTCCGGGTTGGGAGATCATTGACGCGTATCTCAACCCGAGTATTTCAAGAGGAAAGCTGATTGTGGGTGTTGAAATCCCCTAGACCTAGCCGCTTAGTTTAAATCATTTTCAAATCACACTTTATCACACATTTTCTTCGTTTCAAACTATTCCTAAAAGTTAGCCGTGTCAAAGCCACAAAACTTACTTCTACAAAACCATCCAAGCCATAACAAATATTACCTTGGGTAGGATACCCGGTCTTCCGGATTATTATGTTTATCTCAATGTATTAAATCATACACTTGGGGTGTTATTCCATTATATCGAAGATGACGAAGCACATTCCACTCCATTTCCACTTGCAAGACCTCTTTGAATGGCACCAATTTCTTCGAGCTCAACTACGGATCGGTGGAGCATATTTACGGACAAAGGCGTTGTTACTGGAGGAGGACGCATCAGACACAAATGGAAACAGGGTGAGAGGCTTCGCAGAAAAATTGGAAGAGTTATTCCAGTCGATGCGGAACTCTGGGCCATTAGAGATGGCCTCAGAGCCTAGCGGCCGCAACGATTAATATTACGGAGCTGAAACAGACGCAAAGGCGGCCATTGCTTGGATTTTAGGAAATGCTCTTGCTTCACATCAACATAATAGTCACATCAATCATGATTGCAGGTTATTGATGCAGAAGTTGGGTATTCAGACGATCAACCATATTTATAGAGAAGGAAATCAGTGCGATGACAGTATGGCAAAACTGGCAAGGTATGATCAAGGCGATTCAAAAACAATATCAGTACCAGAGGATAAATCATTACATTTGACTTGAGCTGAGATATGATTAAGGGAGTTGTAAAAGAACTGTATACAGTAGATTTTTTTTTGTTTGTGTAGATACGTTTTTGGCGAATGATGCGCGGCCTTTCAACATAAATATGGTATTATTAAGTCGATGACTTGAACTTTAATCACTCTTTTAACTTAGATTACATCTTAACACGATATCAACTAGGCATGTTTGACGAACAAGACTTAACAAAGTAGATAAATTTGCCACTCCATTTTTTATAATTACCCTTCTTCCACTGTGAATGTTTTCACTTTCCTTCTTGTGCCCTTCGTTTACGCGTCTTAAAGTAATCCAACAACCCATTCACATACTTGTCTTGTATATCTCTGTCAACGAACAATTCCTTCACCTCTCGAACCTTGTCCCTGTATACCTTTCCCCCTTCCTCAAACATCACCAATCTCAGTGACTCAGCCACGGAGTCTCACGTAAACGACCCATCTCGATCATCTCTTGGAACCGAGTAGCCCATCTTTTTCTCCTCCAAAACCCTCGCATTCAACCCTTGTTCTGCCAAAAACGTAAGCAAAACAAGAGGCTTTTCGAACTGTATGGCCTCCACCACGGAGCTCCACGCCGAGTGAGTTCAAGAAACCACCCACTGAGCTGTGACTCAATATCTGGAGTTGAGGCGCCCAACTCGTGCACACAACTCCCCGTCCCTTGGTTCTCTCCTCAAACCCGTCTGGTAACTCGACAACCTCGGTATCAGCTAAGCCACGTTTCTTCCGTAGAGCCCAAAAGAACGGAGACCCGGCTAGCTCTAACCCTAGAGCTATCTCAGTTAGTTCAACTTGACTCGGCTTTGCCTCGCTCCCAAATGCAACGTAGACCACCGACCCTTTAGGCTGCTTGTCAAGCCACTCTTTTATTGTTTTCCACTCCTCGTCGTTGTCGACAGAATCATGGTCCGGGGGGATGGGAGGAAGCTGGCCCACTGGAATAACCGGTTTTTGATAAATCTCTTGAAGAAGTTGTAGCCACTCAGGCTCAAACTCGTACGAGCTTCTGACTGCCACCACATCACAACCATCAACAGCCGCTCCAATACGATACGTTGCCGGAACATTCTCATCATCTCCTGTCACATCATCGAATATACGATTAATCTCAAATAACTGAAACGCGACAGTGGATTCAAAGGGGATCCACTTTGGCGGAACAGTAAAGTCCTCGGGTTTCGTGCGACTGTCTCCTCTCATTCCCGGACTCGGGGGGCTGCTCTCCCCCTTGGGGAGAGCAGCGTGCTGCTGTCCCCTTTTTGGGGCCCATCCCGGTCTCGTTCCGATGATCCGAATCGTTCACTTTGTAGAGTTCGTCGAATAGAACAACTATGCAAAAAATCAGCTTAATTGGATATCATTAAGTACTTGATCGGAGCCTTTTTACTTTGAAAAGAATGGATCCGAAACACTGGATCAAATCCATTATTCCCAATGGACCAAGAGTTATATAGGCTCCGATCAGGTACTTAATGATATCCAATTAAGCTGATTTTTTGCATAGTTGTTCTACTCGACGAGCTCTACAAAGTGAACGATTCGGATCATCGGAGCGAGACCGGGATGGGCCCCAAAAAGGGCGCAGCAGCACGCTGCTCTCCCCAAGGGGGAGAGCAGCCCCCCCCGGGTCCCTCATTCCCATCAAACCTTGCACAGGACCCAAAAAGCATAACGTGGCAGCAATAAAGATACTGAAATATGCGCTTGAAACGCCGAGTTTGGCCGCAGCAGGGCCTACCCAGTAAGAGGCAAAATCATAGATAACCCAATCGGGAGAAGTGTCTTGTAGAAGTTGAGCGATGGGCTGTTCGAGTTGATCATAGGCCATTTTGAGGTACTTCACCTTGTCGTAGGGCAAATCAATCGTGGCCTCGGCGTATTCGGGGAGTTTTTCGACTTGGGGCAAAGGAATCTTCACTAAAGTAACGAGAGCGGATAGGTTCGGGGGTAATTTCGGAAGACGATCGATGGTTTTGGGAGTGGAAACGAAGGTGACTCTGTGACCCTTTTGTGCTATGAGCTTGGAGAGTTCTAGGAAAGGAATCATGTGGCCAAAAGCTAGCCATGGGAACACAACTATGTGTAGCTTAGTATCATCTTTGGCCATGGGTGACTTAGTAGATTCGGACTCCAATGTTTGAAATGCCATAATCCTGTTCGATCTAGCTCTGCTATATAAATTGGAAGAGAGAAATGATAAGATAAGGGTATATGCTAACGGGAGATGGGGATATTTGTGGTTGGAATTTTTTTTCCCTTTTTGGTAACTAAGGAACAGCCCTACATCCAGGTCACTAAATGGACTCGACTGCGCAATCCAAACCTCGGAGAGAGCTAGCTACAACATACGAGCCGCGGCCCCCTGCTTAAATATCAGGGTACTCACCCGGTGGAAAATCGAACCCCAGATCAAGGATTACTTCCTAAGTTAGGCACTCATCCTTGCCACTGGGGCAACCTCTGACTGTATTTGTGGTTGGAATTGTGTGAAGAATCGTTATTGTTTTCTAGTGCTGGGCCACAAAGTCAGTTCGTTGTGTTTACTTTGAACACGTTCTAGATTGTTGAATAACCATTAAAGTAAGCTGGACAAAATGGAGCAATTTTTGGCATTATTGTTGGATTAAATTGACAGACTAGTAGGAAATACAGTAAACTAAAGCTTACTCTTCTACGGTACTGGGTTGGCTTCTAACCCTTCTACGGTACGGTACTGGGGATGATGCTCTACTCCCAAGATTCAACGATCCTCTAATAAGTTTTGTGTGCAGCTAAAGCTTACTCGATCACGAACCCATAATCGAAACATATGAGTAGCTTCAAAGTAAAATGCAAAACTGGAAGCAAAGTGAATATAGGTCTATTTTTGTTGCTGTAGAAATGCGTGTGTGTTTTTCTTCTCTGACCGGAAGGGGAAGAAGCCAACCCTATTTAAAATAAAAGATAGTGCATGACGAGAAACTTTTATGTATAACGGGTATAGGAGGAGTGGTGGTGTCTTCCTCCGGTCCAAGTAGTACAGATCTTTCCCCAGACCCTATTCCCTAAAGTCTGGTGCCTACGAGTCATTTTCAATTTTCGACCATTTTCCGAGTAAACTTTGATTATCGGCTCCATGCATTTTGTCGATCTCAACGAGAACAATAATTATACCGAAAATCGTGTTAATCGGATTTCAATAAATACATGATTGGCACACATGAAAATTGAAGAGAAACAAAAACTAGACCAAAAAACACACTGAATCACAACCCAATTTTGTTTTTCTGCAATTTTTACGTGTGCTGATTATGTACTCCCTCCGTCCCTTTTTAAGTGTCCTGCTTCATAACTCCAACTTATTAAAAAGACATCATCATTATACATTTTACATCAACTTTTTCCTCCACTTTCCCTACTTACCCTTCATCATTACACTTTTACTCACTTACTTTTTAAAATGGAATCTACTTTTAAGGCCAAAATAGACAATTCACCAACTTTTACCTAATAACTTTACAAAATGGACACTTATTAAGGAATATCCCAAAATGGAATACCGGACTACAAATAAGGGACGGAGGGAGTATTTGCTAAAATCTGATGAACACAATTTCAGTACAATTAATGTTCTCGTCGAGATTTACAAAATAAACGGAACCGAACATCAAAATGTACTAAAAAAATGGCCAGAAAATTGAAGACAGACCGAATGGGGACACCACCACCCCTCCAATCTCTGTTATACATAAAAGTTTCTCAGTGCTTAACTAGTAAAGGAAATGGGAAAATCGGTGAGAGTTGAAGGCTTTGACAGGAAAGGCAATATTTGACAGGAAAGGCAATAAATGAGCATGTGTATGCTCCTCTGCAAGATCCAACGGCAATGGAGTAAATGAAATATATCTATTAAACAATGAAGTAGAATGTGTGCCAGAAAAAGGATCCAAAGCCATTTAAATCATATGCCAAAATTTTAAATTAATGAGATATGGAGTATATAACAATTATGTGCATGGGACAACAATAATGGAGTATATACCAAATGCTCTTCTTTTATCTATTTCAATTTCCAAACGTCTAGCCAACTCTAGCACCTTCAATTATCTTTCCTTTCATGCAACTTTATATTTCAATTCTAGCAACTTCATAGTTGTAAGTTTTATTCTCAGCCATGGAAATCTCGAGCATTTCTATTTCAACGGTGTTCTTTACGTTTGAGCACCGCAGTCACTACTTCTACATCACTTGAGAAGATTATGAAGTCCTCTTCGATGAGGCAAAAAGAACCGGCAATGGATTTCATCTACCGCACACAACTCGTCTATTCAAAAGTCAGTCCATCCACACTCGAACCAACCGTGATCCTGGCACGCCCATGCACCTCAATCAGACGGCCAAGGCGTTGTTTCACTTTTTCGAGGGAAACAATATCGCACAAGGATGTATTCCTAACACAAGTTTGAGGGCCGAGACCCATCCCGGGCTCATATCTAGTAAAAGAAACTGATGTAGTAATATTTTGATTGCATGTAGGAACCAGAGAAAGAGCAGCTTCCTGCTCAGAGATATAAAGAAAAATCAAAGTTTTGGTCTCAAAAAGGAAAGCTTATAAATCTCAGCGTAAAAAAGGGTACGAGATCAATGGAATATTGGCCATATCCCGAAGCCCAAAAAGTCCTCAGGAAAATTTTTATTGGAGGGGTGAAAGCTAAAAGGAAAAAGAAAAACCAAAAAAAATGGAGTGGTGATGGGGGGTACTGGGGGGTGGGTTGGTATTTATGGTTGCTGAAAATGAAAGATTGTTAGAATAGATCTCTTAAGTGTGAATCATAAGGTTAATCCACAACTTTCATCGATTCCGCAAACATAACAAACTCCCATTGGAGAGGATTTGAATTGAATTAGGTCAAAATATTCAATTGAAAATCGTGAGATTCTGGCAACTATGAATCTGGTTCATCAATTTAAGCAATTCGGATGAGAAACTAATCAGAGTTTACCTGCCAGACGTTCTTCTAATGTCTTTTGGAACTGCTGGATATGCGATTTAACAACCAAACACAAATAAGTTCGCTAGTTGTTTAGCAACCCTGCAAAGCAAAATCATTTAAAAGGCTTCTAATGTACTAACTGCTATTTGGTGAAGATTCAAACTTCTTACAGCAAGTCATTAGCAAGCTTTCCAGCAAAAATAAAAAACATAAAAACTTCCAGCAGCTTTAATTTCATCAAGTTCCAGTCCCCGAATCAAACTCCCAAATATTGGTCATCCAAAGGATTGGGATAGGATAATGATTTTGGCACTTCGTCGTAACTATACTCCAACACTTATTTTCTGTTGTGCATTGAAATTGAGCCATGCGTAATTTTGAACTCTAAAGGGAAGTTTTTGAGGGCATTCATAACAAAGTCTATTTTCAAAATCATTTGCCAAATGAATATTCAGACATACCTTCAGAGCGCTAAAAGCGATTCTTGTCTGCAACGAAGTGTAGCAGAAATCACAGAAATCTTTCAGAGCAAATATCCATCCTAGATGTGTTGTATATCACCAAGATTCCATTTCACGCAAAGAAGTAAATCTTCACGTGGAACAATTGCTCCATGCCCAAAGCTAGTCCATGAACTCAAAAGTTGATTGACAGTCTCACACATACAAACCGAGAGAATATAGGAGCAACTGCTAGGGTAGTTATAGCCAAAGACAAAGCACAATGGGGAAATAGGATTCAAGTAGCCGACCCCAAATACTTGGAAATGAGCCTTTTTTGAATTGAGCGTCATCACTAGTCCAACTCTAAATTCAACATTCTTGAGCGAAGTGCTAAAATGCATTATGGCAGTATTCATCGAATCCTCTTTTTTTTCTTTTTTTTTATCAGCTTGAATCCTGTTTTGTTGTAACAATTTTCAGTTGTTGTGATGTCCAAATTGACAAACCTTAATCCAACTATTTGGGGCAGCTACATGAACTGTTCACCCCATCATGTTCTTTCTAGGGCCAAATATTCTCCCCAGCAGTTGCTCAGATATTTTCACGACTCATATGTCGACATGAGAGTCCAAAGGATGTTTTGCACTGTCTGTCAGTGTCTTCTTCCTTTGTTGCTCATGAGTCCTGGAATGTAAGCAAAAAAAATTATCCATGAGATGGTGTAGGTCAACAGAAGAACTCGATCAACCAGATTTTAAAGATAACAAGATACCTAATGGAGGGAGGAAAACAAGATTTGAAGTCCAAAAAGTGCCTAAAAAGAGATGAAACAAGGATTGGAAAGACATCCAACTCAAACCCAATTGGCAATAAGTGGAGAGGCCGCCTAAGTTCATATACTAGTTTTGAAGGTTATAATTAAAGTATCCAACTCAAAACCAATTGTCAATGATTGGAGAAACCGCCCAGGCTCATATACTAGTTTTGAAGGTTATAATTAACCAATGTGGGACAAGCTCTAAAACTCCCCCGCACATACAACTCCGGCCTCGCACGTGGAGAGGTAAACAAAGGATCCATAATATTGGGATCACAACGAACAAGGTGCGCTTATGGCACAAACAATGGGACAACCAATCAAGAGTCTTGTCCAAAAGCCTACCTCTAATACTATGTTAAAGCATCCTACTCATAACCAATTGGCAATGAGTGGAGAGGCCGCCCATGCTCATATACAAGTTATGATTAACCAATGTGAGACAAGCTCTAACAATTGAACCCAGTCTGTCGAACTAACTATAAAGAAGGCAGGATGACTAGGTTTTCAAATTCAAAAGTCCATGTAAATGGGCTAAACTAATTCATCTATCACCATTAAAAAACTTTTCGTACATAGAAACCAAGAACCGTGGGCCGCAGCTCGATCAACTTGCTTATTATAACATAACAGTACAAAAAACATCCCCAAGAAATATGTGGATGCTCGGAACATGAACCATCATTTGATCTCACAGCTCCCAATCACAAAGAAAACATCATAAGAATCTAATCTTTAGCAAAGACAGATAGAGAAGAATTATAAACACAAAGAATAAGCATACAAAAATTCACAAAGGGAAGGACCCTCGTATAAAAGTGCAGCATTGCAGCAGGTTTTATTTCATTATGCAAAGGAACTTAAGGCTTGAATACGAAAAAATGAGCAACAAATCAAACACAATAAATGAGGGCACCCAAGAAAACACAGAATAGGGAACAAGGGGAATATTGAAGGAATTAAGAGTACCCAATAACGTAAGGTGAGGATTAATCTCACCTTTTGTTGAATGATCTTTCTCGTCAAGGTTGCAGCACGTTTTATTTGTAGGCACAGCAATAAAAAGGAAAACGGCCACGTAAAGAAAGAAACCCAAGGCTTGAATGAATGGATTCAATGATCCCATGAGTCATTCATTAGGGTCGGCTTTAAGGAAAATGAGAAAAAAGAAGAAAGAAATCATACATGATACATATAGACACTCTGCTGGAGAACTCAGAATCCGGGACAAGTTTGAAGGACTGAAACAAACTCTATAACAAAAGGTGTGGATTACTTTCACTTCAGTTGAATGATCTTGGACACTGAAGAACAAAATCCCATTGTTCAAGCAAATCTAAACAATGAGCTTGACAACTTTGGCTTTACTCCACAGATGGACAAATTGACTAGTTGAAGTTCCTAACAGCTGATTCAGCAGGTTTGTGCTGATTTCAGAAACATTCCAACTAGTCTTGGCACATAAACACAACATGCTTAACTGAAATGCACGTTCATTACACACCTGACTAAAATGCATTACATTAATTTAGGGAATGAAGACGGTGTAAGAGTTTGAATAAATAGAATAACCATTATGCCCGATTATATACCAAATCTTGGATAAAATTAACCGTTGTCGTGAATCGAACCAGATGAATCGTAAAGATTCAGTGGATCTCTCTGAAATACTATAAATTATGTCTCAACAAGTAGATATTGCAGATCCATTAGAAATATGAAAATTTAATATAGAAATCAATGGCAAACCTGTTTCCAATGATGAGCACGGGATGTAACAGATGCATAACAACTCAAGGGCAAAAGATGTGGATCTGGGCCTTGTCGTGGTGTCTAACCTTTGTTGAATTACTGGATATATCTTTTATGATATATACGATACAAAATTCCACGACCAGTCATGCAAGAAGTTAAGAATGAAAAACTTTTAATCACCAAAGAGAGATAAATGAACCAAATGAATTTATTCACGATATTTCTTTTCTTAAGCTATCAAAGAAATTGTGCAATGCAATACCAACAGAATCACACGATTCTCATTGATTCTTGTTTTAATTGATTCAACTCCAAATTGGATGCATGGTGTATCAGACAAAATTGGATGCATGGTGTATCAGACAAAATTAAGCAATATGTATAAGGAATTGGATGATTCTGACAACCGAGCATCTGACAAGGTTCGGAGTATGTTTTGTTGGATCTGGAAAATATATCAAAGAACTCAAGGGAAGAACAAGAATGTATTACACAACTGAGAAAAGGTAGTATGCATACAATAATGTATTACATAACTGAGGAAAATGAATAGGTATAAAGAGCATCAATGACAAATTATTTTTTTTGACACTTTAGAAAAAAATTTCAGATCTGGTAAACTGTATATCAAAGAGCTAGCACTTACCCTTTGCAGTCTAGGCTTCAAGGAGGACGAAAGGTATAGATGATCTGGAGGCCGCCGAAATGGCCTCAAGTTGATAAAGGATACGGGTTAACATGAGACTAAGAATACGAATGACAAACCCTACCCAAACATTATATAGCGGTGAGAAGAATCAATATTTTAAATTACACCACAGGTGTTTTAATAGCTTACCTATCAAGTCAAGTAACGGACAGGCAGGCAAAAGGGTGTCTAAATGCTTTTCTTCTTCACTACACCGATTTCTCTCTCCAACTACTAAAAAGTTCAAAAACATAATTTTTTTTTCCCTTTCTATACCATTCATAACACCTATGAAGCCCCAACACTCCAAAAGGACGCCGTATCTACAAATTGGACACGGTGACACGACATTTTGGCATGCCCAATAATTTTTATTATTTTTTGATAAGGCACACGGTTGGGGTCAAAATGTAATATTCTTAATTTAATGGGGTCAATATGAAAATAATGAAATTATTCAAAACATTTGGATTAAACTGTAATTATGCCTTTATAACTTAAATTTCTACATTGATCAATCCAGTCAACTCCTCATTCCAAAGCCCTCGGTCGACCAAGAGCTCTCTCGTCTCCCTCTCTCTCATCTCTCTCTCTCACTCTCAGCGTGTCTATATATATACACAAGAAACAGAAAATGGTTCATATACACTGAAAGCTCATTTGTTCATATGCAATGGAAGAAAAGAATATATAACAAACCGAGCCTTATGTCCCAATCACTTGGGGTAGGCTATATGAATCATTTTCCTCCATTGAGCTCTGTCAAGAGCCACTTGTTCACACAAACCCATTATACTCATATTTTTGCGCACAATAGCATCTAATGTCAATTTAGGTCTACCCCTCCCCGTAGCATTGTTACCCAAAGCTATTTTATCCACTCTTTTAACTACTACATCTCCTGATCTACAGTAGACATGCCCAAACTACCTTAGCCTATTTTCTCTCAACTTCTCCACAGATGCTACACCTACCATCTCACGAACCGTTTCATTTCTAATCATGTCTCGTCTAGTCTAACCACACATCCACCTCAACATTCTCATTTCCGTTACACTCATCTTGCTCACTTGTTATTTCTTAATAGGCCAACATTCTGTCTCGTAAAGCATCGCTGGTCTTCAATTTTATGGGTACCCTCTTGTCACATAGTACACCAGTAGCACTCCTCCATTTGCCACCCCACTTAGATTCTATGGGTCACATCATCGGCAATCTCTCCATCTCTACTAATAATTGGAGCCTAAATACCTAAAACGGTCACTCTTTAGTATCTCCTAATCTTAGATCATCACTCTTTCTTCATGTGCACTACTGATACCACTAAACTTGCACATCATATACTCAATATTACTCCTACTTATCCGAAAACCCTTTGACTCTAATGCTTCCCTCCAAATTTCTAGTTTCGTATTAACACCTCTAGCAGTTTCATTTATGAGGACAATGTCATCTGCAAACATCATACACCATGAGATATCCTCCAGAAATTGTCAATTCATCCATAACTAAGGTAAAGAGGTACGAGCTTAAGGCTGACCCATGATGCAAACCTACAGTGATTGAAAATTCACTTGTTTCCCCTACTGGTGATCTAATGGCAGTGACGGTACCTTCATACATGTCTCTAATCAACTCGATATACCCTTTGGTCACTCCCTTTCTCTCCAGAACCCACCATATGATATCTCTAGGCACCCTATCATAAGCCTTTTCTAAGTCTATGAAAACCATATGGAGATCTTTCTTCTTTGCTCTGTATTTTTCTACCAATCTCCTTAATAGGTAAATAGCTTCCATGGTTGATCTTCCAGGCATGAACCCAAACTATTTCTCTGACACCATAGTCACCATCCTCAAGCGATGCTCAATAACTCTTTCCCACAATTTCATCGCATGACTCATCAATTTAATACATCTATTGTTGTTGCAGCTTTGAATATCCCCTTTAGTCTTACAGATAGGTACTTAAGTGCTCCTTCTCCATTCGTCGGGCATCTTCGTAGTCATAATTATATATATTTATATATATATATATATAATTACTTATTTATTTATACACGTGGCTTGTCCCCTGCTGTGTTCGTATCCCCATTTTTTTAAGAATTGTCATGTCCCGTCTCCGTATCTGTGCTACATAGCATAGCATAACACTACACCCACCTTTCTACATGCATCGCTTCACCTCTACGCCGAGAGAGGGAAGAGAGGGAAAGGCTAGGGGATGATGATGAAGAGGTTAGGGACGGTGAGGAAGGGTGGCAATAATGGCCGACAGTGCTGTTGTTAAACTTGTCCCACATCGCTCATCTAAGCCACCCAAGCTTGGTTAATAAATTCAAGAGGTTACTCCACCTATTGCCAATTGGTTTTAGGTTGGAACCCTCTAAGAAATCTAATGTGGTATCAGAGCTAGGTCTTGGATGGCCTCACCTCTCGTGGGAAAGTCTTTGTCATCTATGTCGCCCGAGTCAGTCAGTCAGCTCTTGGTCAGTCACCTCCACGTGCATCCGGGCTGCACGTGAGGGGGAGTGTTAGACTTGTCCCACATCGCTCATCTAAGCCACCCAAGCTTGGTTAATAAATTCTAGAGGTTACTCCACCTATTGCCAATTGGTTTTAGGTTGGAACCCTCCAAGAAATCTAACAGATGGGTGGGTGGAAAGTGATGTTTTGTTGTTAATAACAGTATCATTGTCCTAATCAAAAAGTCGCTCAGGGAAATTAAAACAATTTTTCTTGGTGGGGGAGGGGTGTAATGACCCACGCCAACAGAGCTGTTACCCTTAGCCTAATCATATAGCTCAAATACTAGTTGACCTCAGATTGTATAATATCTGGTTAAGATTCCTTATTTACCAATTAAACTTTCCATTTCTTTCTGACGTGGGACAGTGTTTCTTACAAGGGGACAGTAGAGTTTAATTTCCTCAGATACTAAAACCCGTCCACAACTACATGGAGTTACTATTTCTTACCAAACCCACTCCTATTGAACCAAGAATTCGTCAAACCTTTCCACATACATGTAAGAAGATCTCACCCCTCATGGCCACATCTCTCTCTCTTTCTCCCTCCCTCCCTCCCTCCCTTTCTCTCTCTCCCCCTCCCTCCCTCCCTCCCTCCTCCCCCCTCCCCTATGTATACATGTATCTACAATGTACGAATATGACACTAAGTTTGCCTTTCTCCAACTTCAATGCCCATCACCTCTAGTGGTCTTCGGCCATCTCTTGGCTTTCGATCTTGGCACATCAGACCTGACCGATCAATGTTTACAAACGCTCTATCTTTTGGACGACACTTCTGAGGTTTCAAAATGGAACATGGTTAAGAATTTGTTTGTTTTATAAGGTTTTTAAATGCTGAAACTATAGATGAATAGTTCTTTTTTTCCTAATTTTAAACAGAGATATTTATGGTGTTTCTAGGGTTAATTAGAGGCCAGATGAAAGGGGTCTGGATATCTCCTAGTGGTTCATCTTGCATGGACACAAACTAGTGTGCTGTGTGATGCATAAGCTGTTCTCTGCCGTAATTTCTCGCCTATACCTCAGAGCTTCCAAACTACCGTAGATGATAGACCTAGCCTTAGAATAGAAGCTTTTGTCTTGTTGCTGCAATCTTGTCTACTAGCCAGTCGAATGAATTGAATTTGTTGATCACGGAAGGAGAAACTTAGGCCTTGTTTGTTTAGTAACTTTGGGTATTTTAGTTTTGGAAGTGGGTGGAGAGAGAAATAGGGTAACGATTGGAGAGAGGAGCAACGAGTGGAGAGAGGTAGAGAGCTAAATGAAATTAATAATTGGAGAAATAGGGTAATGATTGAAGAAAAAAATAGGGTAATGATTGCAAAACAAAGTAAAGTATCAAAACGAACAAGGCCTTAGTGATTTCTGTTTTCTTTTGTTTCTTCTCCTATTTGATGTAATAAGGTAGCATATTCTTTCAATATGTGTGAGTGCTTCATAAAATGGTTATCAAGTCTTGGACTCAAAAATTTTGGGATGAATAGTGGTATTAAGACTTACGTATGTAGTTTGGCAGGCTAAGCAATGCCTTATGGGGGCACCATTAAAAGGAAGCCAATCAAATGTCTGCTCCTTTGGCCAACATGAAATTTCAGGGGTTGAGGGTCCCACGTTCTACTATGTCCAATCAATACAGTAGAGTAAAGCAAACAGTCAGCTTTTGAAATCAAACTCTCCCAGAGTGAGCAATTTGATATTGCTCAGGTAAGCACTTTTTTAACTAGCAAAAGCAGAAGAATCAATCTGAGTAACTGAAGTGTCCCTCAAATTGTTGGTCTGAATGTCGTATAAAGTTCATGATTCCAGAACTGGTGCTCAACGTAATCCATGCAGAAAAAAAAAAAAAAAAAGAACTTTCAAAATTATCATTGGCCAATAAAATGATTCAGATAACCAATTAAAAAAAAAACAATGTACATAACATCTGCAGCAAACCAAATTATGAGGATTAACCTGAATTTTGCTAATCTTGTAAAATAGACGACACCAGTGACTGGCTCGTTTGAAATATATACTGTAGCACCATTAGGTGACCAATCCTTCATTGCTCACGTATGTTCCCTGTAACTGTGTTTTGTGCTTCCACACTGGATGCTTTTACCAAATCCGAAGAGCACACACCTTTAAGACTGGCTGCAATTCATTGGAAACAGTTGCTTTCATACCAGAAAACAACTCCACAAGCCTCTGTCTGAGAAAGGGAGAAATTGCATCACAATTAACCAAAATATCAAGCGAGCAAACCACTCCTTTTCTAACAAGCATACAGAAAGCTGATAAGACCCCATGATTAATCATATCCTTCCTCTCAACATCATAGTTCTCCATAAGAAGGAACAAGAACTCAGGAAGAGCGTGAGTCACGTCAATGTATTTAGGAATTGAGTACACTATCAGTAAGATTGCAGACTCAATATTCATTACACTGTCCAATCTCCCATCAAAGAACAGCCAATCATAAAACAAGGCCAGCTTCGCATTGGCTTGAACATAATTCCTCCCGCAAGATTTCAATGGCCATCCTATAACAGCCCATCTAGGGATAACAGCTGATTGGATGATTTCATTAGGTGGGTGGAGTGAACAACAAATAAATCGAACAATGTCAACAACAAGAGTCTCTCTCTCTGGAAAGCTAAGAAACTTCCAACCAGACCAAGCTTGGTACCTCTTTTGACTCCCTAAATTCACGTGTAAGCAAAAATCGCAATTGGGTTTCCATTTCTGGAGTGATGCGGAGCAAAAAGTACCGACTTGAAGTCCTTGATAGGTAAAGCTGTGAAATATCACGGTAATTAGTTTTGAATTCACCAGGATTGACCAACAAATCCTTCCATATTGCTCCAAACTCAGGTATATGAACCAACTCTTGTAAAAGGCGAACAAGATCTCTTCCTATCTTGATCACAGATGGAATTGCTCCCTAAACATTCGGACACAAAACTTGATCTCCATTTGCTTCAAGATGTCTAATTTTGAATTACTTGATAACCTATGATGATTGGCCAATAACCATAGAAATGTAAAAAGAGCACTTGATAAGACTAATGGTTCTTCTTCTAATAAGCAATCCCATTTAGCCAAAAAAAGACCGACCAACTCTGAACACAACCACAAATTCCCTTCAGTAAAATCGCCAGAAACAATTTGCCTCAGCAGGGCCACCAACAAGCAATCAATTCCTATAGCTGGAACTGAAACCATTTCAGTAGTAACCCAAATCAACTGAACTGTTGCTGTATCTACAAGTTTTGAGTACAAATCATGAACTACCTCTGTAAGCATATTGGTGAAGAAACTATATCCGTCTGTTATTTTCCCATGTCAGTGCTTAACATGAACTTTGGCCAGATGGGGTTCACATTAAATTCCATAAAGGATTGCCCGATTAAGGTTTATGTACTCCGGCGGAGATGGAATTGTGAGTGGGAATGGGGGTCTCAGCTGAGATTCAAAAAGGCCAAAGGCTTCTCAAAGACAGACTCCACTGGGGTTCTCAGCTTCGTGGCCTGTTGTTTGGATCAGTTTTGAAGCCATTGGTATCTATAGTAAGCCCCATAGTAACCGAGAGGGCTACACAGGCCATTAGGGACAACTTCTTTAGGTCCCTTGAAGGTTCAGATATTCCTCTTCGTGTTAGGAAGCTGCAGGAAGGAATCAGAAGGACTTCTGCCCTAAAAAACCAATCCTGTGCAGCTTGTGGTGTTGTCTCCTTTGTACTTGCTGCTAGTCTTTTTTATTTGTGTCCTCTGTTCAATATTTTTTCCCTTTCTTTCTTCCTTCTTTCTTACTTCTCTACTTCGCTGAGGCAAAAAAAAAATTTAGTTCCCAAGAGGGAAACATGTAACAAAAGTTGCACATATGTTACACGAACATGAATACACCACACACACACACACACACATTTTGATACCTACAAATCATAAAATGTCTGTAGAGGTGTAAAACATCTTTAGGACAGAATTCATTGCTATAGTAAACGATGGCAATAGTGTCCATTTACCTTGTCTCTGACAGCTTACGACGATAAGGATTGAAAATTTTGAAAATTAGTTTCTCATCCATTGCTATGTTAAACTTTTAAATACTTGTGAACTTCAAATTCTTTTAATCAGAACACTAGTCGAGTAATTCATCAATGTTTGGCCATGTATTGCTGAGTTGTTTACTTGGCCAAGTTACGACCTTTTAAATTGCTCCAAACTGTAGTAATTGGCAGTGTGCGAGCCACAATCACCACTACTTGATTGCTGAACCGGAAGCCATTTGAGTCTTTTCAATGATAGTGTATGGACTTTTGGGACACATCCATCAGTGTCCAAGTATTGAAGTAAATCATCCAAGAATTTACAAACATTTTTCTCATACTTCCACTTTGTGAACTTAACTTAGCCTTATGTGAACTTAACGTGGCTTTTTTTCTCATACTTTCACATCACACTATCTCCCAAAGCTTTCCACTTCTCACCAATTTGCCTCATTGACTACAATTATTGGAAGGATAAAAAATAAAAATAAAAACCCTAATTATACGTTCCTAATCAACATGAGTGTTAAGAAAATTTTAAATTATGCACTTAACATTTTATCCAATAAGCTCTCCTTAATCTTCTTGCATTGTTCTTAAGTACATCAAAATAAATTAAATTACGAGTTAATAACATAATTCATACACCTACGGTCAATGCAAGATTCACAAAGTCGTAAAAAAGCATACTAGAAATAAATCCATGAGCTACAAGGGTGCTTCGCATCGACTGTTTCTCCTTCTTCGGCCATTTGCAAGTGCCACATGGCCCACACCCAATGTTACCTTCAATTCAACTCTAGCAAGCTAGAAAAAGGAAAACACTTTGAACATCCAATTGGTGATCAAATTAAGTGTTGTTTCTGAGTTTCTCTTAGTTTTTTTGGGAGCTTTTGAGTTTCGTCTTCATTCAAAAAAAAATTATTTGCATATGTTATTCTTGTGTCAAACTCGGGCTTTTTGGGCTTTACCTTGGATATTTTCAAAACTATTCGGCTAAAAGTGAAAATTTTATACTTCTCCGATTCATCTCGTTGAGACGAATTAATAATTCACAAAACTTTGGCGCAAAACTAATAAACACGAATTTTTTTTGGAATAAGGACAAACACCCAGGAAGCCCAAAAAGCTAAGAGAAACAACACCTAAAACCCTCAATTAGGGGTATCTTGAAAGAAGCAAAATGAGTAGGCGTTTTGAGTTCTCTACTTGCCAAAAGTTGTTTCCCAACGTTGGTCCTGAATCCCACCGATAAACTTCAATGGTCAGAGTTGCTAGATAGTAGTGAAATAACCTTAACGAATCAGAGGACAATGTGATTGGTAGAATGTCGTAGGTTTGGACAGTGTTGTCACAGTGATGCAACAACGCTCACCATCCCCCAATTCCATATGGTTGACTACTGGCCCCAAATTCTAGTTTTCCAAACTAGTTAGAGGCCAGTCCTGTGACATAATAGATTTCTTGACCCCATTGGCCACATCCCTAAAAGTGCTAGTATGTGAACAGGGGTACGTGCGTGGGTGTTGGGGGGGGGGGGGGGGGGGGGGGTGTGGGTTGTTAGAGAGAGAGAGAGAAATACCTCGCATAGTTGAAGGAGAGCGCGGGAGAGAGAGAGAGGGCTTTTGTCCGCAGAGTTGGGAGTTCTCCGTCGACTCTGGAGAGGAGCAGAGAAGAGAGAAGCGGGAGCGTCAGATTTCGTCGTTACGTCACGCCTGGTTTGGTACGTATGAAAAGAAAGAAAAAGGAAAAAGAAAGGAAAATACTCCCTCAGTTCCAAAATCACAGTCCCACTTTCTCTCTCTTATCTCTTCAAATCAAAAAATTAATTCCTTCCGTGCATAATTTTTCAAATTTTTTCGCACTGTATTAAAGATCTCAATTAGTACTTTAATTTGGTGCAAAAAAATTCAAAAAATTATACACAGAAGTAGTTGCTTTTTTTATTTGAAAAATGGCACGACTTTTCATGGTGGACTCTCAATATGGAACGGAGGGAGTAGAATTTTAATTCTTGCAGACCCTATTCCGGTAACCTTTTAAAAAAATACTCACTCCGTTCGAGTTTGTTAGTTCCTTTTCGAAATTTGTGTCATTTTTAATTATTTATATCTTTAATATGAATTTTAAAAAATATGTAATATAAATATTGTTTGATAGATCTTAGTAGTTAATTTTATTATTCTATATTCTCAAAATTGTGAAAAACATTATAAATTAAAAGATAAAATGATTTAAAAATGGCACGAATTTTTATAATGGACCAATAAAGGTGGACGGAGGGAGTAATAGTATAAGTACTTATTTTTAATTTTCAAACTTAAAAATAATGTGCTTAGGAAAATAATTTTTTAATTTTTTTGTAACATTTTTCAAACAAAATTCATACTTCATATTTTTAGATTTCAATAAGCTAATTATTTTTAAGTTTAAAAATTGCAGAAAAATACTTATTTAAAAATAAGTAAATAAGTACTTTTTGAGTTTATGGAACGGAGCAGCAATAATATGTCGGTAAACTAGTAACAAAGCCTTGGGTTTGGAGAATATGCGTTTCTTTGGAGAATGTATGCTTATGAGGTGTTGGTTTGGGAGAATCTATATTCTATATAGGAGTAAAAATGGAGTAGCGGTTTTTGCTATTATTTATATTTTGGACATTCGGATTTGTACATATTTTTTTATGGTTGAGATTTACAGGTAGTAAGACTAGAAATATATTTAGAAAGAATGAATATTTGGAATAAGGATGAAAGAAAAACTAAAATTGATGTTTCATAATCTTATTGTGATTTCTTATTTTCGAATTTTTCTTACTTTCTTAACAGTTATCAGTAAAAAATAATTATTGTGATTTAGGGTTGTTTCTCTCCCCCTCACACTTTAATTCCAAAATGGATTTCAATTTTGAATCCAAAACTGTTTCGGAGCTGCAACTCACATAGATTTTTTTTTAAACAGATCTTGCACAAATCATGATGTGGGGCCCACTAAGGGTCTCACACAAACGATCCGATCCGTTTATTAAAGCAAAAAAATCAGCTCAATTCAATACCTATAGATGCTCGATTCAATCATCTAACTTTTCATTCAGATTTTAAATAATGAAGAGTTAGATGATTGAATCGAACACCTATAGGTATCGGATTGAATTGATTTTTTGCGGAGACCCTTGAAAAAATGTTTTATGTTTAATGAACGGATTGGATCGTTTGTGTGAGATCCAAAGTGGGTCCCACATCGTGATATGTGCACAATCTATTTTAAAAAGGTTTGTGTGCACGGACTTTCTAAAAATTGTTTTCTCTTTCACACACACATTTAGCGCTCTCTCTCTCTCTCTCTCTCTCTCTCTCTCTCTCTCTCTCTCTCTATATATATATATATATATATATATATATAAGGACACTCTATCTCAACCGTTGAAGCCAATAGTTAAGATTAGAAGTTCACAAATAATTATTCCTGGTTGCGAAGGATTTTTTGCCGCAAAAAATTACTATTGGCCGCACATAATTGCGAGACCATAAGTCATTCTTAGCGTCAAATGTAATTATTGGAGGCCAGGAGTAATTATTTGCGATCAGGAGTAATTCTTTGTAAATTTCTAATCTCAGCCATTGGCTTCAATAGTTGAAATGAAATGTCTTTTTGTGTGTTCCCGGAATGCGGAATTTAAAGTGTACGAGGAGATTGATGGAGTAAGTAGGAATTAATCATCATTTTATACATGGAAAATTTCTTTTATATCCTTTCGATTTTGACCAAACATTTATTTTGGTCCTTCACCTTTTAATTTCAACAAAAAAATACTTCGACTTTCCAATTTTTTTCAATGTCATCATTTAGATGGAATTCATTTTCTTTGAATCCTGCTATAGGGACCGACAACCGCGCCGGACCGTCTCCGGCCACTGGGCGATCAATCCAAGCTGTCCAAAAATTCTATAAAAAAAATTGAGGGGGCTAACGAGGGAATCAACGACATCCGATGTGTGTAGGGTGCTTAATCCAAACACCCTATTTTTAGTGTATATATGTATATGTCCCTTAAAGATGACATTGAAAATTGAAAAGTCAAAGTATTTTTATATCAAAATTGAAAGGTGAATGACCAAAATGAGTTTTTGGTCAAAGTTGAGGACATGTAAGAGAAATTTTCTCTTTTATACACTGGACATGACAACAGCAGTAGTCAAATATAGAATGAGAAGCTGTGAAGTTAGCAGCATGAAGACGCAGTTATTGGGAAATAAGAGACGGGCGCAACCCAAGGTTCCCCAATCGTTCCCCCCTGCACAGCCTTCTACCTACGCGCCTGCACCAGTCGAGTGGGCACAACAGTTCATTTGTCGATAACCTATACCAATAGTATAAATGTCAGCTCAAGCTCGGAGGTGGAGGACCCAGAGGAAAATGTTGAAGCGATTGAATATTCTGCACCAGTCGTCGAGTCGAGTGGGCACAACTGTTCATTTGTCGATAACCTATGCCATAGTAAATGTCAGCTCAAGCTCGGAGGAGGACGACCCAGAGGAAAATGTTGAAGCGATTGAATATTCTCCAACTCTGAGTAGGCAATACGAATATATTGAGGGGAGTTAAGAAAGGTGGGAATTTGAAAAAGAAGGCGGGATCAGGATTGGAGTAGAGGCCATTTCCTGTAGTATTCAAAGAAATATATATGCCCCCAGGCAGTCAGAGATGCAAAATGTTCAGATTATTTGGGGTTGAAACAAAGGGGAGCAATGACAGTCGCTGACTATGAGGCCGAGTTTACTCATTTGTCAACATATGGGTCACATATTATTGATACTGATAGCAAGGATTGCACCAAAATTTGAACATGAATTAATACAATGAGGTGAGTGCAGGCGCGGAGGTAGAAGACTGTGCAGGGAGCACAATTGGTGGACCTTGGCTTGCAGGCCTATCATTCACTACACGGTCTCTCATTTCTTGTTATCCGCGTCTGGAAGCCACTAAGTTCACAGCTTCCTCAACTATTCGTTGTTGGGTTTCCAACCTATTTTGACTACTGCCATTGTCACGTCTTGCAACGTCTGGTGTATGATGATGATTCCTACTTACTCTCTCAATCTCCTCATACACTTCAATTTTCGCGCCCCTCCTAACCCCCTCCATGTACTCTTCTGAGTTGTGTGGGGTGTGGGGCTCCCGGTCTGAATTGTAGGATTTGCTATATCCAGAACACATATACCTATCTAAGAGGTAATTTTCAACTCAAGGATTTTCCAGTAATGCAGTTTTGCAAAGAGGTTTCGTCACTTCGAATCAGTGGCGGTCGAAGATTTTTGAAGGCTTAAGACCGAACATTAAAGTGACGCTCTCTATTTCATTCAGTAGTTTGACAATTGTTTTGCTTTGAAGTCGGTAACACTTGCACGAGAAAAACCGGAAACAACAAGCAAAACAAAGAACCAAGAATTCCCATCTCGATGAAGCTCAGCTATGGAAGAGTTGGACCACTTGGATCTTTAGCAGGAAGGGATTTCTGGTAGGCCTAAGGCGATGGAAAGAACGGCCTAGTTTATATGCAACATTGCTTTAGCGATGGGTTGTGTTCATGTGGAGAATTATTGGTAAACAATTCTGTTCTCTTTCTAAGCCCATAGATTCGCTAAATATCTAGTTTATTGGCACCTGCACCATGAGTTCCTCCAGTGATGATCCATGTGAGGCCCCAAATAGAAAGGTTAGATTACAGTTAGATTCACATATGGTTCAAATTTCATAAAGAGATCATCTATTATACAGAAACACCTTGACTTCATCATTTCAAATCTCTGAAAATTCACAACGAGATGATGGCGAAACATTTTCAAGGAGACTTGGACCTCATCCTCTTAGAACCAAAGATAAGCTTTTGAGCTGAAAATTTTGCTTCTTCCCTCGTAAGGCCAAACCGGAAGAACAATCTGGAGATCTGAATGATCTTTTCTTGACTAGAAGAACAAGCTTGCTTTCATTTGAGTACTCACTTGAAGTTAAGAGCTTGTTTAGGCTTTCCCAATAGCGATAACACTGTCGCACAGATGTGTCTCGAAGAGAGACCTGCTTCTTCAATCTGATCTTTGGGTGAACCGTGGTCGATGTATCTGTCAGGAAGGAATATTGATCTCAACTGCAGAAAACAAACGGGAAAAAAATTGTCTGTTAAACTTGAATGAACAGCAGGAAACTCCGGTTAGGCTTAAATTTATTTATCTTTTGTTTAAGGTAAATTACCTTTAGGGGTCCATCCAGAAGGCCTTTTAAGCTTAAAAAGTGAGCAACATGAGATCCAAAACCTCCAACAGAACCTTCTTCCGCGGTTATTAAGATTTCGTGATCATTTGCTACTCTTGTGATGAGATCTGCATCTAATGGTTTACAGAATCTTGCATCGACTACTGTCACATATATGTTTTGGGATTGAAGAAAGCCGGCAGCTTCCACACACTGCTGTACTATTGTCCCATATCCCAGAATAGCAACTCTATCGCCTTCCATCAGTATTCTCCCCTTTCCAATCTAGAAAATCATCGATGAGAAAATTAGTTTTCAAATTATTTTTCTACTCTTTGCTGAAAGTGAAGGTTTTTTTTTTTTTTTTTACTGAAAGTGAAAAGTAAAATTATGGTTCTCCCTTTGACATAATTTACTTTTGTATTTCGATAGTTGAATTGCATTGTCAAATAACTCCTTAAAACGGATGTTGAAATTGGTTCTTTTCAAATGCTAACCTCAATTGGTGTTCCCTTGTTGTTAGGAGGAAGGACTGCTCCAATCCCATCACCCCTTGGGAACCTGAAGCAACAAGGCCTGTCATCAATGGCTGCTGCTGTGGCCACTATGTGCATCAGTTCTGCTTCATCAGACGGAGCCATGACCACCATGTTTGGCAAACAAGCCATGTATGCGACATCAAACGCTCCACAGTGAGTCGGTCCATCTGCACCTACTAGACCAGCTCGGTCCATTGCAAATCGAACAGGTAGTTTCTGAAGATCCACATCATGCACCACCTTCACATTTGTAGTAGATTATTAATATAACTCTCTTTAGAATGTTTGAGATGCCTAAAGTCAATGTTTTTTCAAGAAGAAACTGGGATGATCATAAAAATTGTTCTGGCTAAAGAGTTGGGCTTTTTTAGAAATAGTGGGGAACGAAACAAGATAGTTGTTTGGGCGAAAAAATTGAGCTTTTTTGGCATTTCATAGCTACGGCAAACAGTGGACTCTGTATACTTTAGCAAAAAAGGAAGCCACTTATTCTAGCCAGCCCAAACACACAGATGAACTACTGTTAACGAAATATCTGCAAATAATCCACATTTCAAGGCTCACCTGATCATAGCCCCGCTGCAGGAACGATGAATAGATAGCGCAGAATGGCTTGAGACCCTCTGTGGCTAAACCGGCTGCGAATGTGACAGCATGTTGCTCTGCAATACCCACGTCAAAACATCGATTTGGAAACCTTTTCTGGAAGTAGTTGAGGCCAGTCCCACCACCCATCGCCGCGTGGATGGCTACAATCTTCTTATCTACCTCGGCTTCTTTTATCAAAGATTCAGCAAAGTATTGGGTATATGAAAGTGTAGGGGATTTGGGCTTAAATTGCTTTCCTGTTTTCGGATCAAACTTGACGACCCCTGAAAGAGTGTTGAGGTAACTATGTAAGGTTCTTCTTATGGAATTGAATTGCAAAATGAGATCATGAAATACTCCATCCATCCCTTTTGTTGGTCTATTTACGTAAAACAAAGGGAACTTTTACTATTGCACTGTAAAATTTTCAACTTGCCAAAACTGCCCTTTCAGTGATTAGTTGATGTTCAATCATACTCGAAAGAAGGGAAAAAGGGAATTCTACGAAACTTTGGTCTTTCATTTTTTGAAATGGACTAGCATTATAAGACAGCTAAATATGGAACGATTCGCTCACCGTGCATTCTATCAGGTGCTGCCTCAGCTGGTGGATAGCCCTTCCCTTTCTCGGTTACTATGTGTATGAGAACAGGACCTGGTGCTGGCATTGCTTTTACTTCCTCAAAAATGGTTACCAAATCTTCTATATGGTGCCCATCAACTGGACCTATGTAATACAACCCGAGCTCTTCGAAGAGAGTCGAGCCAGAACCGCTAATCATACCCCTTGCGTACTCGTCTACTTTTGCTGCCACTTCATGTGCCTGTGGTCCAATTTGCTTCGTGATACCCTAGTACGACCAAAACCAGATTGAAATAAGACTAGAGGAAGCATGGCAGGAAACGAAGCGACATGAAAAGCTTAGTTGTTGTTTTGAAACTTTGTGCAGTTTTCTGTTTTTAAAAACAAGAAACATGTTTTCTTTCGCATTTATAAAAACCCTTTAAAAAACTTAATTTGAGAATATGTGAGGGATGGAGCAGAGATAAAATTTTGTTTCCGAAACAAGTGGAATCACCTTCTTTTTTACTCCTTTGATTTTGAAAATTCGGAAGTTTTGTTACCCATTCGTTTTTTTTTTTTTTTTTTTTTTTTCGTTTTTTGATCGGCTTGGTTACTCATTTGTTGAAACCATTGTTACCCACTTGTTGGAACCACAAAATAGTCGTCAAGCATGTTTTTGCTTTTAGTTTGTAAATAGTTTGGAATGTAAACAATAGAATTTGTACTTTTGCAGCCTCACGGAGATTTCGGAACTTGGGGCTAGCTTGGATCTTGGCCAGAGTACTACTGAGGGCTCCAACAGGAGTAGCAGGGCCATCAAGAGTAGCAGTGGGCAAGGAGACTTGTTTGTTGTCATTCAACACCACAATCAGGTTAGAATGAAGAAACCCTGCATTGTTCATGGCTTCGTATGCTTGTCCTGCAGTCATGGCTCCATCTCCAATCACAGATATCACATTGTTATTCTTGCCTAACAGGTCTCTTGCAACTGCCATACCTACAAAAGAAAAGATGTTGTTTCGACCCCAACAAAATCGAGTCAATCAGAGCCCGTTTGGTTGTTTGGTATAGTATTTGATCATCTTATGTTTCTTGTTTCTGGTTTCTGTCAAATATGTAGAACTTGTTTAGTCCCACTTTTCATAGAACACAGAACACGTTCACTTTTTTCGAAAATCACTCGCACAAATTAGGAAACGAACAAGGGAATGACTGAGCTAGGGTTTTTGTTTTTTCGAAAGCACGAGAAACAAAAGTAGAGAAAACAAATCCTGGAATGACATGATTCATCAAAAGCATACCAAGACCAGCAGAGATGCTTGTAGAACTATGGCCTGCACCAAAAGCATCATAGATGCTTTCATCCCTCTTAGGAAAGCCTGCTAGCCCTGAAGTTTTCCTAATTGTGTGCATTCTTGATCTCCTCCCTGTCAAAATCTTATGTGGGTATGCCTGCAATATTTTCTTGTCATGCTTAGATCCAATTTATAAACCAGAACGCGATGTGTGTGCAAGAGATAAGGAAGAAGACCATGTAAGTAACTCTTGCGATTACGAATTTACCCTATCTTCTCTCAACAAGTATGCAGCTAAAATATGGGTAAAATTGAAAGATTACATTGTGAGTCGGCTTCACAACTGCCGTTCAGGTGACAGGGGGTCTTCCTTTCGTACTAGTAATAAGGTCCCATTCCACTAAGGTTTTTTTTTTTCTAAGTACTTATTTCCCGCTTTACGAAGTGACTCTTGCGATTACGAATTTACCCTATCTTCTCTCAACAACTATGCAGCTAAAATATGGGTAAAATTGAAAATTTACATTGTGAGTCGGCTTCATAACTGCCGTTCAGCTGACAAGGGGTACTGTTCCTTTCGTACTAGAAATAAGGCCCCATTCCACTAAGGTTCTTATTTTCTGAGTACTTATTTCTCGCTTTACGAATATGTCCATAGATATGTATGCACAAGCATATTTGGTCCCATTTTCTATTGATTTTCATGTGTAGAAATTGAGTTGCTCACCTGATGGCCAACATCCCATATGATTTTGTCTTCAGGGGCGTTGAAAACATGGTGCAGAGCCACAGCCAACTCCACAACTCCTAAGCTTGCACTAAGATGTCCCCCTATCTTTGCCACAGTGAACACTATATCTGCTCTTAGCTCTGCTGCTAGTTGTTCAAGATCCTGAAAAAACCGGAGGACAAATAAGTAAACATATACAGACCCGTTCCGCTTAACTTCTAGTACTTTTTGTCCTTATTAAAAAAAAATCGCGTTCGTTAGTTTTGTGTATTATTGATTCGTCTCACGGATCGAAATAGTAAAAATAATAATAACTTTTACCCAAATATTTTGAGAAATAACCATTTTTAGCCAAAAAAAAAAAAGTTAACTAAAATATTTGGGTAAAAGTAAAAAAAAATGTACTTTTTCAATTCAATAATCCACAAAAGTTTGGCGTAAATCTAACAAATGTGAAAAAAATTCAAATAAGAACAAAACCAACTTATTTCTCTAAAAGTTAATGGAACACCACCATAGAAATCCGGATTTGGGACCCACCGCTGAGATGAAATAGGGACCATCGATTGCCGTAATGGACCGCTCAGATCGTGCACTATAGCCCTGTAGTGCACTACAGGTCCCCGGTTCCTAGAAATGCACCCTCCATCCCAATTTGTTTACCCAATTTGTGATTTTTAATTGTTCCAATATTTTTCTCTAGTTTGAAAATCGAGAGACCAACGGCTACAGAATCCCCACGAATGCTGTGGTTTTCTTCTTCTTTTTTCTTTTTTTTTTATTTTTATTTTTTATATACCTGTGCTGAGAGATTCTTCATGTGAACTGGGTAGTTGATTGTATCAAGCAACGGCGTCGGCGGCTTCTCGCCGGAGAAATCAATCTCCCAACCCCCCTCTTTATCTCTCCTTCTCATCTTCTTCCCTCCTCCTCCTCCCTCTCCGTCTGAGCCGGGAACCGCTGATGCTCGTACGGAGAACTGAAAAAAAAAAAACATGAACAAATCAACCACCAAAATACACCATTAATGAAACATGTTCATCATGTTCAAACAAGAAGAAAAACAGAGGGAGAAAATAATGAACAAAAACTTGGTAGTTAGTTACTCGCTGTCTGAAAAATCCTCTCGTGAGGGGCTTATTATATATACTTCGAGTCTCCCATGCACACACTCTAGCAAACTCTTTCATGCACGTATATCCGATGCCTTCACAAATTTTACTATAATCCGAAAATCAATAATAATCTACCCTCCAACATGGTGCCAAGTAGGGGTGGGAATTTCCGGAAATGACACGAGAACACAACACGGAGTTAGCGGGTTAGTTTCAGCTATTTCTGACACATAACATGAATATGACACGACACGATAACACAAAAAAGCTAAACAGATCGGGTTAAAGTTGAGAGAATTCTAACACGAACACGAGATGAAACGACACGATGCAACACGGGGTGGGAATTTATGAAATGACGATAACATGACAGGACACAAACCGGACACGAAATTAGCAGGTTAGGGTCGGCTATTTTTTACACGGAACACGAACATGACACAACACAATTACACGAAAAAGCTAAACAGGTCGAGTTAAAATTGAAAGAATTCTGATACTAAGACGAGATGACACGCGACACGACACGACGCCCACCCCTAGTGCCAAGTGGTAGGCACCATGTACTGCCATGCATTTGACAGGAGTTCAGAGCTCACCAACTACAATTAAACAACTAAAAAAAACATTGAAAATCTGAGAAATTAATGAAAAGTTGATGGACTGACCAGTTTTCTGCAACAGAGGATTTTCCTGGGAACCGTAGGAGGAGGAGGAGGAGATATTGATGGGTTTAGTTTAATTACAGAGCCTGAGGTGGCCATTTTTGTGATAAGAGTATGTGGTGATTGGTGTGGGAAGTGGGAACTGAAAACAAGAGAAGCTGAGAGGGGGCTTGTTATATATATAGGTGTTCCCAGTGTGGAGAGAGAGAAAATAAGAGGTACAAACAAAGTTGGCCCTGAGCTAAAACTTGTATTAAAGTCGTTTTAGGCCTCCAAAAAATTTTGAATTTCAAGGGTCCCCGTGAGAAATCAGCTTAATTCGATAATTTGAATGAAAGAGTTTAGATGTATGGATCGAGCACCTATAAGTATCAGATTAAGCTAATTTCTCGCAAAGATGCTTGAAAAAGTGTGTTAAATTTAATGAACAGCTCGAATCGTTTGTGAGGTCTGAGTAGACTTTCTATAATAATAATCTAACAAGAGGGCCTCATCTTTTATTTTGCTTTAAGCTCCTTAAAAGTCGGGGCCGGCCGGGTCTGGGCACAAAACATACACTAATATCATCAAGGAGGGAGAGTTTGTTTAGCTACTTGACGAAATCGATGGACATTAGCTTATCCAAAAAAAACATTTTCCCGATTATTGTTTTCCACCCCCTAATTTTCACCTCCACATCGCTTTCCTCCGTCTCATCAACATTTCCGATGCATTAGACACCGAGGGGCCACCATACGAACAGTCATATCAAAGGATGCGTTCAGAAACAAATTTGGCAACACAGACCTCTCGTCGGAGGGTTTCTTCAGAGATGGAATGAATGTCTTGCCCATGGCATGGCAGAGTCATATTGAGTTTATGTAGCTGCTGTTGGTTTGTTGCATGCCGTCTGCCATGAGCAGGCATGCTTTGTCCTTAGTTTGGACTGGTTTGTAATGGGTTCTGTTTTTTGTGTGCTCTTAATGAAAACCAAAAAAATAAAAATATATTCCGATTATTGTTTTTTTTCTCCTCTCTTTTTTTTTTTTTTTTTTTATAAATATCATTTGGCCGTCTCCATATGGCCACATCTTTGCGTAGCAATCGTTACTGTTATATTCATTTGGATCTGGAACCGCGATTTGATCAAGTTCGCTCGTATTTAATTTGACATGAACTGTGATTTTAGCGTTACCGGTAAGATCGCCAACAATTATGTTTCAATGTAAACCAAACCGAGCCTTAAGTTCCAATCACGTGGGGTCGGCTACATAAATCCTTTTCTTCCATTGAGTTCTGTCAAGGGCCACTTGTTCACACAAATCTACTATACTCATATCGTTGCGCACCAAAGCATCTAATGTAAATTTAGGTCTACCTCTCCCCGTGGCATTGCTACCCAAAGCTATCATATCCGCTCTCTTAACTACTGCATTTCTTTGTCTACGGTAGACATTCCCAAACCACCTTAGCCTATTTTCCCTCAACTTCTCTTCTATGGGTCCTATACCTACCATGTCACGAATCATTTCATTTTTAATCCCATCTCTTTTAGTCTTATCATACATCTACCTCAACATTCTCATTTCCTCTATACTCATCTTGTTCACCTGTTGTTTTTTAATAGGCTAACATTCTGTCTCGTAAAGCATTGCTGCTCTGATGGCAGTTCCATAGAACTTTCCCTTCAATTTTACGGAAACCCTCTAGTCACATAGTACACAAGTAGCATTCCTCCACTTGAGCCACCCCATTTGGATCCTATGGGTCACATCATCGGCAATCTCTCCATCTCTACTAATGATTGAACCTATGAACCTAAGTACCTAAAATTATGTTTCAATGTAAATTAGTGAAAAAACAAAGAATTACATATGGTGTTACTTTTGTTGAAAGCCATGATCGCTCCCGCCACCCCAACCTCAGGCGATACTGCAACCACCACTTACGGCCTCTTCCAACCACTTTTGGCAACTCCCCTGACTTGGGCAGAACAAAGATTTGGATTCGAGTGGGGCCAAATTAGGAGAGAGATATTTTCATATAACATGAAAATCGACAGTCCTATAAAAGTATGGTGTTCTACTCGTGAAGTCCAATATGATATAGCTTCAACATTAGTATAACAACAGTATACACGGAGTGTAAATTGCAAGTAGTATATGATTAGCTAAGTATGTAAAAATATTGTAAAGAATTATACATCGTATATAGAATAAAATCAGGGCCTGCCATAGACTATCCTAAGTCCGCTCGTTTTCCCGCCAGGCTGCTACCGCATATGGCAGTCCGAGATTTCTCGTTACAGAGGTACAGAGAATCAGCTCATAATGCATCGATCGGAACAATGCATGGGGGTACAATAAAAAAGTGAGTATTCAATAATGCAGACATTGATTTGGTCTATTTTGTCAAACAATAGTATCCCATCACACTTGACTAGACCATCTTCTCTCTTTTATAAGTGTGCTCGCTTTGCACGGGGGAAATAAAAAATGGACCTTCGGATTTCAAATACCTCGAGGCTTATTAGTACACATTATGACAGAAACTTATTTATGGCGGAGCCGTGAAAAAGTTAGTTATGGCTACGCACAATCTCGGCCACTCGTTTCGGCTTTGGACGGTCCGAATTTAAATGAAAATTTTCCGGGAAAAAGTTTCATTAACATCCAGACTGTTTAAAATACTTTTGGACGGTTGCGATTAGCTCCATAAATAGCAATTCACTATTCCACCGTTAAAAAGATTTTTTTTTCTTTTTGCGGATAAAAAAAACATTTCTTTTTCTAGAAGCCATTCCCGTGCGTGAAGTAAGCAAGAGACACGTGCCAGGTGGAAAATGACACCATGCTAGCTATATAGTCCATTCAGTGGCAGTGAGCTATGCAATATCTAAGTAGGGGAGTCATGCTAGGTGAACGCTACCACTAAATTAAATGGACTAAAATTCATATTTCTACGGATTTTTAGATAGATCATTCTTCTCACATACATCTGAACTAAAATTTATGCGTTTAAGATTTCTAGGCACAGTAGCGGCTCCATATGTTGAGCACAATGGTCACATGACCACCCCAAACAAAATTTTTTTTTGTTATGATACATACAGAATTTTCAGGATAGTCCATGCTTTGTTTAGGATAGTCCATGCTCTGAAGTAGTTTGAACACTCAGTTCATGCATCAATGAACACTCAGTTCACGAAATTTTGAAAACCCAGTCCATGCATCAATGACCACTGATCAATGGAAAAATTACAACTCTTTTGGTGGAGGTTTGCTTCTGCTTGGGGGTGATTGGCGGTGGGATAATGGCGGCTGATATTGGAGTGTGTTGGGGTTACGGTTTTGTTTTTGCAAGTTTGAAGATGGAGACTGAGGATGCAAGGGCTCTTTAGCAGTGGTGATTTATGCTCAGTCCATACATCAATGACCACTGATTAGTGGTAAAATTACAACTCTTTATACTTGGTTTATGCTCTTTTGGTGGAGGTTTGCTTCTGCTTGGGGGGGTGATTGGAGGTGGGATAGTGGCGGCTGAAATTGGAGTGTGTTGGGGTTAGGGTTTTGTTTTTGCAAGTTTGAAGATGGAGACTGAGATGCAAGGGCTCTTTAGCAGTGGTGGGGTTGCAGTGGTGTGACGGAGATGGCCGGTGGTGGTCTTGGCTGGCTGTTTGGAGTTGGGATGCGACGTGTTTGCGGCTAATGTCTCTCGAATTATTTTTGGGACCGGCGATATACGACGGGTTCACAGCGATCCTCGTGGCTGCGTTTTATATTCGTTCAAGTGTGCTGGTAGATCTGGTGATGAGTGGCAGTTAGGGTTTGTTTTTGGGTTTGGAGGTGATTTAGGATTTGTTGATCTTTGACCCGCATTTGGGTCTCAGGTACCTCTAGAGATTAAGTATTTTTAATTTTTTTGTACCTTGTCCTTTTAATCTTTGTAATTTTTGAATTCAGAAATTAATAAAAAAAATTGCTGATCAAAAAAAAAAAGTCTAAAACAATTAAGTTCAATTTTCAATCCGTTTGAACCGGTACGTAGATCTTATTTTTCTGATCATTTTATTCTAAATGGTCGTAATTAATTTTTGACCCCAAGAGAGCCATAGAACCAAATGAAGAACAAATACTTATTTATAAGAGCCCCAGAGGCAAATACTATTAATTATGACCCTTTAGCATAAAATAATCATAAAAATAAGATCTCTGCACCAGTTCAAACAGATTGAAAAATGGAGTACTTTATTTTTTAACCATATTTTTTAATAATATATATATGGGGACGGTTCTAGAGACAATACATTTGACAATACTTTTGACAATGCATTTTTTGAAATCCCGCATGGGACCTTCAAACAAATAATCGGAGCCGCTCAATGTATTTAAAACATATTTTTAAGGGGTCTCGTAAAAAATTAACGCATTTGGATATCGGTAAGGGCTTGATCAGCTCATTTAGTTGATTCCTGTCAAATTTGATAGGATAAAATTGAATGAGCCAATCAAGCCCTTGTTGATATTCAAATGAGCTGGTTTTTTACGGAAACCCTTAAAAACATGTTTTAAACAAATTAAACGGCTCCGATTATTCGCGTGAGGCTCCGAAAAATATATTGTCAAAAGTATTGTCAAATGTATTGTCTCTAGAACCGGCCCCTATATATATATATATATATATATATAGTTAGTTAGTTAGTTAGTTAGTTTCTTTTATTTTTTTATTGCCTTAAAAATAATTTCCTGGTTTTTCTTAAATGTATTTTAAAAAAATGTCGAATTGCACGGCGGTGCCTAGGTGGGCTTGGTGCTTGGCAATGGGTTGCCACCCGACTAGTGACAAGCGCCACTTAGAATATTGGGTAGTATATTGTAAGTTTTTTTTAACACCCTCCCGAGAAATCCTAGAGCTGCCACTATCTAGACAGATCATTCGTCTCACATACATCAACTAATTTGATATTGAACGGAACAAGCCTGAAGACAAAAAAAAAAAAAAAAGAAGTAGAAACTCACCACAGACAAAAACATGTGAAAAGGTCCCCCGCATATCATTTAAGGTTCTTATTAAACCTTCTTTTTAAAAAGAAGGTAATTTAAAGCTCAAAAAATATGTGCTTACTCAAATAAATTTCTTATCAATATAGATCTTGTTTGATAGATTTCATTGGAATCTTTTAAAGAGTGCAAAAAAAAAATCTAAAAATTATTTTTCATTTTTATTATATTTGAGTTTGAAATTACCTTCTTTTTGAAAAAAAAAAATTTTGGAGAATGCGGAATGGGACATAACTACCCAAAAGAGAACCTAAGAGCATCTCCCACGTACGGAGGAGGAAGAAAAACCAAAATCAAACTACATTTGACAAGCCACATAAGCGAAACAATCTCCAAAAGAGAGAACAATCTTGCTTGCTACACCATTTTGGTGCATCTCTCTCTTTCCTCAACTTTGAAGATAGAGAAAGCACCATTCGAATTGCCACCTCATCAAATTTAATGCTTATTACTGGTGAAAGTGGTAATATCTTGGGCAAAGTGAGTCTTTTAAAGCTTAAAAAAGCCATAAAAAATTAAAATTTGGATAATCCGTTAGAGTGCATAACTCTCCAACTTGCCATATGGGTCACCAAAGTACAAATTTTGATGTAAAATTGTGCTTACTCTCACAGAGATACTCTAGCAAGTAGCAACACATACAAAATATTCAAACACATACTCATATGAGTTTAAACCCCACACTGCAGATTATCACGATTGTTCATGAGTTATGTACAAGTAATGCAACTGTATATGAAACCTGAGGAAAGTTTGACAGACTATACACGAAGAGAACTGTAACTCGTGGCCATTTCTTCCTCAAACGTTTATCGCGATTTAATTTGCCACCAAGCTAATGGCCCGTTGAGGTTAATCCCGTTCAGCATTGCCTGATGATTCTAGTCGTATGATATAAGGAGAGATGATCACCTGCAATACTTTCCAAACTGGGGAATTCCAGATGTGAACACTCAGATGCAATTCTAATGGGCTTATCGCTTAACAGCAATACCAAATATACAAGATTTTCTTGTAATATCCCAAGGTAAATTAGTACAAGAGGAAAGATGTATGAGAGTTTTTCGTTTTTGTTTTCATTTTGTTCACATCAAACAGATCCATAATGTAAGAGAATGAACTCCAAAAAAAGTCAAAGCAGAACCGCCATAAGGGAAGAAAGAGCATGGATAGATAAAAAAGAACAATAAATGACCAGTATAAATTTGCTATCACTCAAAAGCAGGGATTGTGAGGAAAAAGAAAACAATTGAATGTAGTAATGTACAGGGTTTAGGGTTATATGCATTTGCAGTCAGTATTTGATCACATGGTGGCGTAACCAGAGGTCATACATCACCATATGGAAAGCATCATATTTGACGGGAGGTGAATTCCACTGGAAGTGTTTCTGGACCTGAAAACCCCACGACAAGTGAAAAAATTCATAATCAGTAACTCCAAAATCTAAGCTATATCACTCCATTTTAATGATGCAAACTAAACCCTTTGTTTTTCGCATTCAAGTATGCGAACCATTAACAAAACGAATACCTCATCTCAATTGTTCAACAAGTAATGCAAAGGTCTCTACCTTAACAAGGTTCTCGTGCAAAGCAACAAATTCCGAGTTAGATATGTCCTTCAATATTTGCTTTAGCCGATACACATCATTCTCCTTTAGTATGACCGAAAATTTTCGCCAATCAAGAATGTCATTGAATGGAAGGTCATAATAATTAGACAATATCACTGCAAGAGAAGCACACAAAAAATGAGACAAAAAATCCCAAAGCATGTATGGAGAGAGAAATAAAACCCACTAGAAAAACTTGGTGAATAGACCCTGTCTAATGTCACATAAATACTACTTCCCAAAACCCAGCGGGCTTCTGACATCGCTTAAACCATGGCGGAAATTAGTAACTGCACTAACATAGTTCTCTTATAGTTCTCTTGTTAACATAGGTTACATAATGAATGATTTTCAGTAAACAATTTGCTTTGAACGGTGATTTTCAGTAAACAGTACCAAAATATGAATGCTTGATTAGCAGCATTAGCTCCAATTGTGTGGCAAACTGCACGGGGGCTTTCATTTTTTTTTTAGCCAATATTCGGTAATAAATTTTGGTTCTATGTGCTTGAAATCCAAATTAGATATTCAATAGAAAGGGGAAGACAAATTTAGGCATTACGTGTTTTGAGATACCTAAGAAGCACAAACACAGGCAAGACATAAATACGACACACACAGACATGCAGATACATTATTTCTAAAAAATGTAGGACACAGACATGTTGAGGATGCGTCCAATCATATATATATCTAAGTATCATCGCAAGTATGCGTCCCAAATTATAATAGATAATCTACGGTTAGTTATGAAGAATCTAGTTGGCGTGGGATTCAAGAAATCCTTCAAAAATAAGACATGGGGACGATTAGGAATCCTCAAAAAATCCTTAACAAGTTCCAATTGAATATACGATAAATTGTAAGAACTACTACTCTTCCAACTTTTCATATAATAGTGATGTGTCAAATTTTGATATCTTTGATAGTCACATGTTAGCAAGGATCGAAGAAGTGTCAATCACATATTTACTCCTTAGTCATAGATGCCAAAGAAGTGTCGGACACGTGTCCCAATTGAGATTTTTATTTTCTAATTATGGACATGAAAAAAAAATATCAGACACGCGTCCGAGAAGTGTCCGTGTCGGACACGGACATGCCACCTTTTAAGTGTCCGTGCTTCTTAGTGAGATACTATCATCATTCAAAGGAATGGGTCCAATCCAACTTTTACAAAATAAGGAGGGATTTCTTTTAGGAAAGGGATCAACAAAAACACGATGCAAGATGCAAGTACAATATATGATTCCAGAATAACCTATACCAATGAGGAAAATTCCAAAAATTAATCTCAGAGTTCCTCTCACCAGCACTTAATAACCTTCACGTGATTGGGTGATGTTCATTTCAAGAGCAAGTTGTCAATTGTTAATGTAGATTTTACTCTTTTCTTAGGAGAGCAGATGAGATTAAGTAGTAACAACCCTAATACCAAGACCAGGAAATGGTGAAACAAACAAATTCATGCCTTGTTCCAACCTCAAAAAATAATATGCAGGTTGGTCTTACCAGGAATGCAACCATAATGGATTGAATCAGTTATTCGAGCACTGTTGACCTGAGAACCACCAGGACATATACAGAACTTAGTCCTATAAAATTTCTTTTGGTATACCAGATGTCCAGTGGCCCTGTTTATTCTGTTGTTTGCGATATCAAGTTCGGTATCATTTTCCCATACTCGTGCGAGTATAACTCTGATTTTGGAGTTCCTATGGCCTGCCCAAAAACCTAGAGTTGTCCTGCAAAATAAGGTTATTCGAGTGTTTAGAAATGACCCGATTGGTGGGGTTCATCTAACAATAATTTCTCATATGCTAAACCGAAATCTAATCAGCCCCCTCGAAAGACAAGAATAGTTCTCGTCCACAAGCGTTCTGAATCTGGAACTTTGGAAAATACTAAATTCAAATTAATGATTGGAAAATGAAAAGAAAACAGTCAAAAAAATGAAAAGAAAACAATTCAAAAAAAATCAAATGAAAGAAGATATCCAGCATGCATTTATTTAGGGGAAACAAGTTACAAGAAAATGAAATTCCATCAATGAGTGCGACTATACTGCCGTCACCCATAAATGATTATAGAAAGTTGCATTTGGAAAGAATGATGAAAGTGGAATTTCACATGTTCAAATAACTTTCACTGGAAATTTTTGAAAATAATGTTTTTCCCATATGACACTGTTAAAAAACAAAGCCCATAACATGGGTCCTACATTCTTAATTCACCTATATTTTCCCCTTCCACAAATACCAAACTCCGACAAATAGGTTTTATCTTTCTTTTTTATGCAGACTCATCAAACCCAACATGGGCTTAAGTGCAACAAATGGACATACACACTAGTCTTGTATACCCAGATAGCTAAGAGAAGAAATAATGGTTGTGGGAAGTTCATATAATCTGAGAATGAGAAGAAAGCAGACTAAGAGGCTCTCACCACCACCTTCATCCCCAGATTCACCACCCTCTCGCAGCCTTGGCTTCAGCTACCGGCGTCGAAGAAGTAAGAGAATATGCCAACTTTTTAGTCATTTGACAAGAAATAACTCTTTCTATCCACTTTGTTTCTTACAATCCAAAAAGCACTTGTTTGCTTTTTCTGAACAAGTCCAAAAGATTTGATTTTTACTCCATAAACCCAAAAGACATGATCATACGATTGTGTACGCACATATACAGAGAACTATAGATACATAAAAGAGACACAGAGTTCATTTGCTGGTGTATCAAAAATAGTTTATTTACTTGAGATTGTTTGCGTTGTGGGGCTTCGGACACAATTGTAAAGTTGGCATAGTCTCTTACTTCTTCGATGCCGGTAGTCAAAGCCGAGGCCGCGGGAGGGTTGTGGAGTTGTTTCTGGTGATGAAGGTGGTGATGAGAGCCTCTGAGTCTGCTTCTTCTCATTCTCAGACAATATGACCATCCCACAACCATTATTTCTTCTCTTAGCTATCTGGTAGGGCTATAAACGAGCCGAGCTGAGCTTTGTCGAGCTCGAACTTAGTTCGAGCCTTAACGACCAGAGCCCTTATTGAGTCGAGCTGAGTCATTTACGAAACGAGCCACTTTAATTGAGCCGAGCCACCCTTAACGAGCCAAGCTTGTGAGCTGCTCGGTTTGTTTACCGCCCTACTATCTGGGTATACAATGGTGGTAAAGAAATATCTCTGCAATACACTTTTTAATAAGCATGACATCACTTTGTGGTATGATACACACCATTTCAACCAATAGGAATGAGGGTAATGTTCACCCCAAAATTAAATTCCAGTCTTTGTCTCAATGGAATCAATCTGCCCATAGATCTAGGATGACAAACATCATTTAGCTATTCTTGAGAACACAAGTCATCGATATTAATATGCATTTTCTTCTCTTCTTTTTGTCTGACAATAACAAAACTAGAACCCACAAGGCTTTCCGTTACCATCTTCCGCCCTTTTATGCCAAATAACCAGGATACCCACTACATTACCATCTGCCCCAAATGCCAGCCATCCAGCAAATGGATTAACACATAAGTCATACTCTTTGCATACCCTCGAGCAAACCAAATCTGCTGTCCATGCTACCAACATATGCCTTGATCATGTTCCTCTCATCAGGGTCATTCAAGTACCTTACATCCGAGGACAAAAAGTTTAAGATTTGTAGGGAATGAGCACAGTACCTTTGCTTCCTCCGTCCCATCTGGAAGTACATAACCCTCCTCAACACCACCTTTTTTTGTCTCCATTAACTCGACCCACATAATTGATGGAATATTTTAGCTTCTTCAATTTCCAGCCATACTAAAGATCTAGCCCCCATCTTCTTCTCTAAGATCTAAGCGTGCAATTCCGTATCTATCCAATAATCTCCTCTTCACAACCTCTGTATGACTACCCAAGAATGCACTGATACTTCAATTTCTCATTGTCCACTCAAAAGTACTCCCTCCGTGTGAAGCCCCAACTTGTCCCACATCGGTGGGGAAATGGGAAAAGGTATTGTATATAAGTGATTCTGACCAGCTACTATATAACTTGAGGTTAACCTTTTAAGCCACACGGTTAGGCTAAGGGTTAAGCAGGTTAGCTAGGGCGGGTCGTTACACTCCGCTCCTAATTGTTGGTCCACTGTTCTATTTTGGGAAATTCCAAAGTGTTGGTCCCTCTTGAAAAGTCAAAAACTCAAAATTGGTAGGTTTCTAAAATTGCCCTCATAAATATCTATTATTGTATCGGTCCGGCTAATGGGTGTCATATTGCACCCTTTAACATCATGATTGTTGTACCTTTTAACTAGTTTTGGGATTCTTCCCGATGAAAACTCCTGAACAATGACATCACACACTGCACTTTTAGATATTTTATAAGTTTGTCCTTAGTTTTGTAATTAATTACAAAACAACCATTAAACTAAAATTGGGCGGGTCCTTTTTTCCCCATTTAGGCGCCATTTCTCATCCATTTTCTTTTCACCATTTTGCTTCTGAACTCGTCGACTACGGCTGCGTTCTTTTAAACTTACAAGTTTGGAACTTATTTCGTTATTTTTTACTCTTAATAACTTTTTGTTTAGCTGTTCGACGTAATTTTAGGGGTTAATCATTTGTCTTGACGAGACGAATCGGAAAAATATAAAAATATGGAGTGATGCTGAAAAAATTCAAATAAAATGGCATTTAAGCTCCAAAAGATAGCTGTTTGATACTTTTTTTTGTCTTTAGTGAATTTTTTTTTGTTTTTGTTCATAATTTTGTACTCTTTAAACTCCTCTCGTTGAGACGGAGGATTAATCCAAAAAAATCACGCAAATACTTAATTATGAAGAAATAAGTTATGAGAGCCCTGAAGACAAAAAAAAGAGCAGATACTTAATTATGAGAGCACTAGAGACAAAAATTAATTATGACTCTTTAAAATAATATGATAAAAAAATAAAATCTTCGCATCAATTCAAACGGACGCGTTTGGGGTTCAGGATTATAGACAGCCTTTGGACCCCCTTCGGACTAACCTGTTAACTTACTAACTCCCCTAATCCCGCTAACGTATACCGTACGACCAAAAACAAAAGAGTGAGCCTCACAAAACATCTGTGCAATGTCTGTGTAAAAAAAAATGTGTAGGAAGTGTTTTCCGTTTTTTATTTTTCAGGAAATGATAAGGATACATAAAGAAAATCTTTGTTTAAAATACTTTATTTATGGTCCTCACAAAAAATAAGCTCAATCCGGTATCGGTAAGTGCATTTACGAAACGTCCAACTTTGCTTTAGAATTCAATTTTGAAACAAAGTTGGATGCTTCTTAAATGCCCTTTCCGACACTGGATTGAGCTGATTTTTTTGTAAGAACGGTAAATAAAGTATTTTAAACAAAATAAGTGGCTCCGATCATTTTTTTAGGGCATGTAACAGGCGCTAAAAGAGTATGTACATCAGTACATGCTGGTACAATTTTTTTTCTGTACCAATAGCACAGCTGTTTTTTTTTCCCCTAAAAAGGAAAGTTGCGTGAGATTGGAGAGTAAAAAAGCGAAAAGGAAAGTGAAAAGGTCAACGTTGGTCAGTAATTATTACTCCTACGGGCCCACATAGAAGGCGCACCAATGCACCAGTTAGCATTTGCCTTATTGTATTATCAATGAGTTGAAACATGGGGTAATTTTGGAAAATAACACCTTGAGATTTGATGTTTTTGTAATCAATACATGTACATTTCCCAAGAGTGACCAACAATTGGGAACGAAGGGAATAAAGGATATGAATGATACGAAGTAGGTTGAACATAATACAAACCCAAAAAACGATTGTAAAAGAGCATAATGAAAAATAGTCGCCATATGAAAGGAGATGCAAACGAATATTATACCTGTTTTCCACATCATTTCCCCCAGCTGGAAGAGCAAACGGCTGCAGCACTTGAGGGAGAGCAACATCTTTGTGTGGAATAAATCCAACGTCATAGCTTGGGGAGCACACAACTCGAATCGAATTCTTTACAAGAAGTGGAAGTCCTTCAGTTGCCCTTACACCAACATCATGACAAGTAACGAAGAAATGATCTGCACCCAGTGTTCTATTCCAGTAAGGATACTTGGATATCAAGCTCTCCACATAATTTTGGACAATAACTGTCATGTTTTCATAGGATGTGCCCTGCATACCATCGTACAAGTATCATATATCTGTTTATTAGATACCCAGATCGTACCTAAGGGATTTCCAATGTACTAGTTACTTATTTACTTTGTTTTATAAAATCATTACCCTAAAGAAGAAAAATATGGGTAGTAAATTTGGACATAGATGCCAACATTTGTCGAACAAAGTCGCATTTGGAGTGAAGATGGAAGCTCAAATTTTTTCACTCAAAACATATTGATTAATTTGTAGGAGCTCATCATTACAATATCTGAAAGTTTATATTCTGCATATAAGAATTGGGAACAAATATTACCGGAAATGCAGGCCTCATAAGAAACATTATAGACAAACTAGGACAACACGTGCTAAAACGCGAACTGCATGGTAAGGCTCAATGTATGTCATAACAGGAAAATAAAGCCTACCACAATTTTCAACCATATCAATGGGTAAAGTTACATGACCAACTATATGAGAATTTGCAGTACAAACAGCATTAACAAAATGCAGCAAGAATGCAAGATACTAATTGTTGTCAACCAAATTAGGCCCCACGTGCAACAAAAACATAACAGCAGAGACACAATTGCATAAATGAATATGAAATGAAAATGCCAACTTCTGCAATGCACACTAACACTTCCAGCACTCTTCATGGCTAACCATTTCATCCCAATTCAGACACAAATGAACACTCGGTTACCAAAATTGTCTGAGCGTGCCTGTTTCATACTAAATAATAAATATATGCTCATCCTACTCGAGTGCTTGTGTGCAGTGGTAACAAAGTCACAAATAAGCAGCACTTGCAATGAAGTGGACAAATGAAACCAAATCTCCCCTTTGGAGGTTATATGTATCTAACATTATGCTGCATTCATCTCATAACCCCTAAATGCCGATAGTCTAAAACTTTCCTTCGGGGAATAGATTCCTAGCGAATGCTGTGGACCAATTGTACCCCTAAATCGCCACAATTACAAAAGGAACTTGTGAAGATACTAGTGTCTGATAGAGGCAAATAAGAGGATGTTCTTTTCCATATAGGGATGTTCTTTGTGCTTCACTTTCATGGAGTTAAAGCCAAATTAAAATACTTACAGTTAGTGGAAGTTAGATTGTAGAGTCCTCTACAACTTTTCAGTTGACTGACTTAGCCTTCTCACATTTAATTGATACAAATAGCAATTCAAGCATGTGTTACTCCCACAAAACTCTCACTACTAAATCTTTCAAACGCGCTATACTAAGAATCAACTCGAGTACCCACCGCATTGACTAGGTTGACCTTCTTAATCAAGTAACTGCAAATCTGCAATTGGACCCCTTTCCTGATCCTACAAGTCACTATGGACTGAGTTTGTCTAGCTCAAGAATGTGGACCCATGACTCTATCCTTGTGGGGAAAAGAAGAATAGTGTCGCGTATTATACTTTTCGAACAGATGTTGGGATGGCGGATATTTGATTTTTCAGAAAATGACGGGTCGCAAACATGTATAGAATACTACTATCAAAGTGAGCCTTAAGCTGTAAGCATGCATTTCATTAATCAAAAGATCAAAACATTAAGGTTCAACTACAACTACAAGATACATACAAGCAACTTTGACAAGTATCACTATGAACGAACAAATTGCATAGATGAGAAATCGGCCAAACCAACAAACACAAAACACACGAGGAACAATCAAGAAAAGAAACAGAGAACGTAAGACACTGACATATGCAAAAAATCAAATATTCAAGTAAGAACAAGAAACAATGTAGCAGTAATGTACCTTCCCTCTCATCTTGTGGCACGAGATAGGGATAAAGAAGAGGTCAGCCCGATCCGGATCCTCCGTTCGGAACCCAGACTCCCTGATATTCTGAAAAAAGTATCCCTCGCTAGCGTACTTCCCCGTCAACTTCCTCGGCGTCTGGTAGAAAGTATTGGGGTCTCCATCGGGATATATATACACCTTGAATCTCCTCTCCATTTCAGCATAATTCAGGCTAAATACCTCCGCCGAATGATACACATCCGAAAGTTGCTCCAAATCACTTTCTTCCAGAACCTAATAATAGCACAGTAACAGGGGAAAATATGACAATTACTCGAGGTGCACGTGAGCTGGCTTGCACAACTGGGTTAATAAAAAATTCTCGAGAAATTTGAGGGGAAAAGCGAAGGAGATTGGAGGATACCTTGGATGAGAGGAGGGTAGGAGGGGGAGTGGAGGAGGAGGATTGGAGAGGGAAGTGGAGGGAATTGAGAGAAAGGTAGGTGAAGGAGATTAGGGTTAGGGTTGCGAGAGCAAGGAGAGATCCGCGGAGGGAGAGGTTGATGGGGGAGGAGGAGGAAGGTGGTGGTGGTTGGGCGGACTTGGCCGCCGCCATTGCCGTGGTGGACGGTTCGCCGCGCGCGGTGGTTTCCGGCGAGGTGAAATTGTGAATCGGTGGCGTTGCAAAAAGTTGTACTACTTTTCAGTGGATGGGGAGTGGAGAAAGAGAAAGGTGTTGGTAACTCGCATGGAAGACAAGAGGAAGACAAATGCGCAGTTGTACCTTCAGTAAGCTCCATTGTTTTTACATTTTTTTTTTTTTTTGTCTTTTCCGTTACTTATGTTTTTATTTGTCCTTTATAAAAAAAAAAAATTGATTTGCATAATTTTTTTTTTAATTAATCATCCCTCTTGATAAGAAGAGTCTAAATATTTAAAAATTATACTCAACAACAAAAATAAATTTACTAAAGACAAAAAAAATACCAAACAACTGTCTTTATTGTTTAAAGTGTCATTTAATATGAACTTGATTATCAATAGTCCACATTTTTATGCTTTTTAAATTTCTTTCGTCAAGAAGAATGATTAAATAAAAAAATGCGACAAAAAATAAATTAAATTTTGAGAAAAGTAATAAATACCGATAAAGTACTACTATTAAAAAAAAAAAAAAAGGCTAATCCTCCACTCCCCTCTACATCTTTACTTTCTAATCATACCTTATACTCGCAACAATAATTTAAATCGTTGATCTGGTAAATCTCAATAAAGTGAAGAGGAAAAAAAGTTTAATACGGAGTAGAAGTTATTTGAAAGTGAATGGTTTCAGTTCAAGATTCACCCTCCATTTTGTAAAACAAGTATCGTCCATTCATGTATCTTTAGTTATTAGTACTATCATAATACTATCTCATTTATATCAAAGATTCAAAGAGCAGTTCTCAAAGTTGGAAATAATAAAACGGATTTTCCAACAGCAAAAATCCCAAAGTACAGATGAGCTTCCTTTTTTGTTTTGATCAATATTATTGATTGACAATGAAAGTAATCTCGGCCAAACACATACTATTAGTGTTAATGAATTCAAGAAGCAAAAGGGAAAAGAAAAAAAAAACCATAGTAATCAATTCCTGAATCAGGGAATTTATCAGCATCACATCACCAATAATTCAGGGGTGGCCCGGGCGAAACGATAAGGTTACCCCAATGTGACTTGGTGGTCACGGGTTCAAGTCAGAGAAACACTCTCTCCAGTTGCAAAGATAAGGCTGTGTACATCTAGATTTCCCGAGATGCTAGAGTAAGGGGAGCCTCAGGCACTGGTGGCCCTCTTTTGTTTTCGACCACTACAGCCTGTGTGTGTGTGTGTATCTTTGTCTATCATCTTTCCCAAATGGCAACTCAAAACTAGGTCAAACTTGTACCTGTCCATTAGCCTCCAGACCATGTTACTAGAGCAAGAGACCATATCTTATATCTTGCATGACTATTTACACAGAATCTGGCATATCAATGGTCCACAGGCTGTAGCATAAACAAGAAAATCCCACCAGCAACAGAAACGTGGAGACTCAAATTCTCCAATCGTTGGAATGCTTATGAGCTCAGATACCCGCCTCGTTTTCTCAGAAAGTCCATTGCCTTCAGTACCCAGGACCAAGCATAGTGGCGTTTCAGCAAAAGAATATGCAAGCGCTTGAGAAAGCAAAGACACTGGCTTCAACTGATCCCTACTCTGGGGATGGCCTGCCAAAATCTTCATATGGAATGTTTTTGTGAGAGCCTGGAGATGAGCCCAATTGCCGGTTACTATAGGAAGCTGGAAGTAGGCTCCTCAGCTAGCTCGAAGTGCTTTCTCGATGAATGGATCACAACAACCAGGGAGCAGAAATACACCACCCTGTTCACAACAGGCACCCAATTTACGACCTAAATTCTTTATCCTTCAGAAAATACCAGAACGACGCTTATTTTGAAGTTCACAAGACTGCACAATGGTAAGTGGGAAAGGAGGGGATTCCAAGACAATTTACAAGATGTATCCCCATGTATTCAGGCAATGAACAGGTTAACAATTAGACTAATAACACACTTGAAGTTGCAAACGTCCAATTGATTAGAATGTAGTCCTTGGAAGGCAATGGCCGGTTTTCCTAAATAAGAGAGAACTGACAAAGTTGGGATCATTAGTTGAGGGATCAGAAGAACCTGTACATACACATGATGTTTGCTTTAGTTTTGTATTTCACTTTTGATTTCATCAATGACCTTTGGAAAGTATAATACTTGTTCTGAGAAATGCAACATAGCAAAGTCAAAGGAATGGAATAAGGACGGTACAAAATATGCAACTCTTTCATACCCATCGAAAAGCCAGTGCTGATCTTAGCATTACTGCTGAGATAGGCAACAATTAAGTTTCAATGTAAGTTACTGAAAAAACAAAGAATTAATATGGTCTCACTTTTGTAGAAAGCCATCACTTCCCACCACCCCAAACCTCAAGCGACACGGCAACCAGCACTTTCGGCCTCTGCCAAACACTTCTGGCAACTCCCCTGAGTTGGGCAGAACTAAGATTTGGATTCAAGTGGGGCCAAATTAGGAGAGAGATATTTTCATACAATATGAAAATCGACAATCCTAAAACTCACTAAAAGTATGGTGTTCTACTCATAAAGTACAATATCATATAAGATTAGTTATGTAAAAATATTAAAAAGAATTTCACATGGTATATAGAATAAAATCGGGGCGGGCCATGGACTAGCTAGCCTAGGTCTGCCCCTGTTTCCCTGCCAGGCTGCCACCGCCTCCGACGGTCCGAGACTCCATGTTACAGAGGATTCTCAGTAGAGAGGATCACTGTTCACACTCATAATGCATAGGAACAATCCATGCGTTCAATGAAAAAGAGAGTATTCAATAATGCAGACATTGATTTGGTCTATTTTGTTTGTCAAACAATAGTATCACACTAGACCATCTTTTCCCTTTTATAAGTGTGCTTGCTTTCCATTGGGGGAAATAAAAAATGGATCTTCAGACTTCAAATACCTCGAGGCGTATTAGTGCACATTTTGTATATTTGGTATTATTACATGAATAAAATAAAAGAAAAGTGTTCATGCCGAAAAAAGGAAGTGCAAAACCATTTCTTTTTCTAGATGCCATTCTAGTGCGTGAAGTAAGCATGAGACACATGCCAGGTGGAAAATGACAGCATGCTATAGTCCATTCAGTGAGGCAGTGAGCTATGCAATGTCCAAGTAGGAAGTCGTGCTAGGCTAGTGCTGACACTAAACTAAATGGACTAAAATTCATGTTTTCACGGATTTCTAGACAGGTCATTCTCCTCACATGCATCAACTAATTTGACATTGAATGGAAACAAGCCTGAAGACAAAAAAAAAATAGTAGAAACTCACCTTAACACAGTGTATATACTGACAAAAACATGTGAAAAGGAAAAAAGAGGTTCAGAGGATTTTTTTGTAATCCTTGCGAATACATATTCGAATCTTTGCCAAATTCAAAAATATATGAAATTCGTCGTCCCACTCATATCATTTAACTATCCTAGCGAGAACCAAAGAGCATCTCCAAGGGAGGTAGCAAAACTAAAACCAAACTACATTTGACGAGCCACGTAAGCATAACACTCTCCAAGGGAGAAAGCACTATTCAAATTGCTACCTTACAAATTTAATGCTTATTAGTGGTGAATTGTTGATTTTTTGGGCAAAGTGGGTCCTTTAAAGCTTAAAAATTTGTATAGTTACTTAGAGTGCATAACTCTCCAACTTGCCACATGAGTCACCAAAGTACATATTTGATGTAAAATTTTGCTTATTCTCTCGGAGATGCTCAAGCAACACATACAGAACAACCAAACACATACTCATATGAGTTTAATCCCCACACACTGCAGACTAGCATGATTGTTCATGAGAATGTAGAAGTATTCAAACACATACTCATATGGGTGTAAACCCATGATTATTCATGAGAATGTACAAGTAATGCAACTGTATATGAAACCTGAGGAAAGTTTGACCGACTATACATGAAGACTGTAACTCGTGGCCATTTCTTTCTTAGACATTTATTGCAATTTAATTTGCCACTAAGCTAATGGCCCATAGAGGTTAATCCCGTTCAGCATTGCCTGATGTTTCTAGTATGATCTAAGGAGAGATGATCACCAGCAATACTCTCCAAACTGGGGAATTCCAGATGTGAACCCTCGGATGCAAATCTAACGTGCTTATCGCTGAACAGCAATACCAAATATACAAGATTTTCTTGTAACTTGATATTCCTATGAAGCACCGACCTCTAGAGGTCGAGGTATCGCAGTGTCAGACACGGGGACACTGCGGGGATACGTACGGGACACGCCACGTGGCGTGTCCCATAATTTAATTTGAATTTTTCATGGGGACATAGCGGGGACACGGCTGGGACATGGCGGGGACACCGATGGGGACACGGAAGGGGCCAAACTGTAATTTTAAAAAAAAATTTGGGGCCAAATTGTAATTTTTGAAAAAATTAGGGGTCAAACTGTAATTTTTTATAAAAAATTTGGGGCCAAATTGTAATTTTTTTTAAAAAATTTGGGGCCAAATTATAATTTTTTAAAAATTTCTGGGTGCTAAACAATAATTATTTATTTATTTATCTATATATATAAATATATATACACACGTGGCGTGTCCCCCGCCGTGTCCGTGTCCCCATTTTTTTAGAATTCCCGTGTCCCGGTGTCTATTTCGGTGTCCGTGTCCGTGTCCGTGCATCATAGTATTCCAAGGTAAATAAGTACAAGAGGAAAGATGTAGGAGAAAGTTTTTCATTTTGTTCACACATCAAACAGATCTATAATGTAAGAGAATGAACACAAAAAAATATATATATCAAAGCAGAACTGCCATAAGGGAAGAAAGAGAGCATGGATATATAAAAAAGAATAATAAATGATCAATTGATCAGTATAAAATTCCTATCGCTCAAAAGCGGGAATCTGAGGAAAAAGAAAATAACTGAACGTAGTAATTTGAAGGGTTTAGGGGTACATGCATTTGCAGTCAGTATAAGATCACATGGTGGCGTAACCAGAGGTCGTACATCAACATGCATTTGCAGTCAGTACTTGATCACATGGTGGCGTAACCAGAGGTCGTACATCACCATATGGAAAGCATCGTATTTGACGGGAGGTGAATTCAACTGGAAGTGTTTCTGGACCTGAAAAACCCATGACAAGGGTAAAAAAAAATCATAATTAGTAACTCCAAAATCTAAGCTAAATCACTCCATTTTAATGATGCACAGCATATTAGAGGACTGAAAACGAAGGCATTCTTGTAATATAAAACCACTCCTATCATAGAGTGCCCTTTTGACTGGAAACTAAACCCTTTGTTTTTCGCATTCAAGTATGCGAACCATTAACAAAACGAATACCTCATCTCAATTGTTCGACAAGTAATGCAAAGGTCTCTACCTTGACAAGGTTCTCGTGCAAAGCAACAAATTCCGAGTCAGATATGTCCTTCAATATTTGCTTTAGCCGATACACATCATTCTCCTTGAGTATGACCGAAAATTTTTGCCAATCGAGAATGTCATTGAATGGAAGGTCATAATAATTAGACAATATCACTGCAAGAGAAGTACACAAAAACTGAGACAAAAAATCCCAACGCATGTATGGCGAGAGAAATAAAACCCACTAGAAAAACTTGGTGAATAGATCCTGTCTAATGTCACATAATACTATTTCCCAAAACCCAGCAGGCTTATGACATCACTTAAACCATGGCGGAAATTGGTAACTGCACTAACATTGTTCTCTTGTTGACTGCTCTGTAACTGTTAACATAGGTTACATAATGAGTGATTTTCAGTAAACAATAGCAAAATATGAATGCTCGATTAGCTCCAATTGTGTGGCAAACTGCAAGGGGGCTTTCATTTTTTTCAAGCCTATATTCAGTCATAAATTTGTAATGAATTTTGGTTCTTTTTTCCTGAAATCCAAATTAGATATTCAATAGGAAGTGGAAGACAATTTAGGCATTATGTGTTTCGAAATACCTTAGAAGCACAGATACGGACAAGACATAGATACAACACAAAGACATGCGGATATGTCATTTCTCAAAAAATGTAGGACACGAACATGTTGAAGATCCGTTAAATCATATCATATATATCTAAGTATCTTGTTACGTATGTATATCAAGGAAAGTATGCATCCCAAATTATATACTAGATACGATTAGGAATCCTCAAAAAATCCCTAACAAATTCCAGTTGAATATATGATCAATTGTAAGAACTACTACTCTTCTAACTTTTCATGTCATAGTGATATGCCAAATTTTGATATCTTTGATAGTCACATGTTAGCAAGTGTCCAAGAAGTGTCAATCACGTATTTATTTCTTAGTCATAGACGCCACAGAAGTGTTGGACACGTGTCCCAATTGAGTTTTTTATTTTCTACTAATGGACACGAAAAAATGAATCAGGCAAATGTCCAAGAAGTGTCCGTGTCCGACACGTGTCGGAAAGGGCCATGCCATCTTTTAAGTGTCTGTGCTTCTTAGTGAGATACTATCATCATTCGAAGGAATGGGTCCAATCCATTTTTTACAAAATAAGGAAGGATTTCTTTTAGGAAAGGGATCAACAAAAACACAATGCAAAATGCACTTACAATGTATAATTCCAGAATAACCTAAACCTATGAGGAATATTCCAGAAATTAATCTCAGGGTTCCTCTCACCACCCCTTTATAACCTTCACGTGATTGAGTGATGTTCATTTCTAGAGCAAGTTGTCTATTGTTAATGTAGATTTTATTCTTTCCTTAGGAGAGCAGATGAGATAAGTAGTAACAACCCTAATACCAAGACCAGGAAATGATGAAACAAACAAATTCATGCCTTGTTCTAACCTCAAAAAATAATATGCAGATTGGTCTTACCAGGAACACAACCATAATGGATTGAATCAGTTATTCGAGCACTGTTGACCTGAGAACCACCAGGACATATACAGAACTTAGTCCTGTAAAATTTCTTTTCGTATACCAGAGGTCCAGTGGCTTTGTCTATTCTGTCGTTTGCGATATCAAGTTCGGTATCATTTTCCCATACTCGTGCGAGTATAACTCTGATTTTGGAGTTCCTATGGCCTGCCCAAAAACCTAGAGTTGTCCTGCAAAATAAGGTTATTTCGAGTGTTACGAAATGACCCGATTGGTGGGGTTCATCTAACAATAATTTCTCATATGCTAAACTGAAATCTAATCAGCCCCCTCGAAAGACAAGAACAGTTCTTGTCCACAAGCGTTCTGAATCTGGAACTTTGGAAAATACTAAATTCAAATAAATGCCCAGTTTGGATAGAATGAATAAAAAATATAGTAGCAGGTAAAAACAGTGATTGGAAATGAAAAGAAAACAGTTCAAAAAAAATCAAAAGAAAAGAAGATTTCCAGCATGCATTTACTTGGGGGAAAACAAGTTACAGAAAACAAAATTCCATCAATGACTGTGACTATACTGCCGTCACCCATAAACGATCATAGAAAGTAGCCTTTGGAAAGAATGGCGTAAGTAGAATTTAACATGTACAGATAAATTTCACTGGAAATTTTTAAAAGTTGTGTTTTTCCCATATGCAATGTTTCGGAAAAAAACAAAATCCAGTACATGGGTCCTACATTCTTAATTCTCCTATATTTTCCCCTTCCATGCATACCAAACTCTGACAAATAGGTTTTATTTTTCCTTTGTTATGCAGGACTCATCAAATCCAACATGGGCTTAAGTGCAACAAATGGACAGAAGGACACACACACCATGAAGTGCTACTTGACACAAATCTTTAAAGCAATGAAAATCCAATTCTTCGGGTTAGTTAATGAGCTTGTGAAGCGAAGTCCCACATCACTTGGGTACCAAAGTAATATGAAGAATATAAGCGTGAGGGCACCCTTCAATTGCTAGCTTTTGGAGTTGAGTTCTACCTAAGATCGTGTAACATGGTATCAGAGCCGGTATGCCAAGGATGGGTAGGGCACGCAGCTGTCTAGTGAGCATGAGGGTGTAAATTGAAGGCCTACATTGCTTGGGTACAAAAGTAATATGAAGAATATTAGCGTGAGAGCATCCTTACTTCAATAGCTAGCTTTGGGGTTGAGTTCTACCCAAGGCCATGTAAACTTTCTTTGTCCTTGCCAAAAAAGATATGATTTCCACTCTCACAATGAAGCAAAAAGCTATTTCTCAAGAACATCGAGTTATAGAAACTTCTGCAATGAAGAACCCAGAAGAGGGGCAGAAAGTATCAAAAAAAAAAAACAAACCCAGTGCACGAGGCTCCCGCCATTGCGGGGTTTGGGGAAGGTTTGAAGTATACAACTTTACCCCTGCAAGCAGAAAGAATCAGAAGATCACGGAAAATAGCACTTCTAAAATATTACCTGTTTTCCACATCATTTCCACCGGCTGGAAGAGCAAACGGCTGCAGCACTTGAGGGAGAGCAACATCTTTGTGTGGAATAAATCCAACACCATAGCTTGGGGAGCACACAACTCGAATCGAATTCTTTACAAGAAGTGTAAGTCCTTCAGTTGCCCTTACACCAACATCATGACAAGTAACGAAGAAATGATCTGCACCCAGTGTTCTATTCCAGTAAGGATACTTGGATATTAAGCTCTCCACATAATTTTGGACAATAACTGTCATGTTTTCATAGGATGTGCCCTGCATACCATCGTACAAGTATCATCTACCTGTTTATAAGATACCCAGATCGTACCTAAGGGATGAATCATTCATAAAAACGTACGATTTTCAATGTACTAGCTACTTATTTACTTTGTTTTATAAAATCATTAACCTAAGGAACAAAAATATGGGGAGTGAATTTGGACAAGTATCACTATGAACTAACAAGTTGCATAGACGATAAATCGGCCAAACCAATAAACACAAAATGCACGAGGAATAATCAAGAAAAGAAACAGAGAACGCAAGACACTGAGATTTTACATGGTTCCCCAACTCTGTAACTGAGTATATCCATAGCTCACACCAGTTTCAAATATGTAAGGAATGAAGAACGGAGTATACATCAGTTGCGTATAGCAAGTATTTATAACCTAAAGTTTACATCATCAATTACAGTAATACCCCTAGCTAAGTTTCGGGGCCAGCTGAACTGCATCAAACTAAACGATGGCATAGCATCACGATAATCCCATATATCGATTCCCACAAAATGACGCTCATATCCAAAAAAATCAAATAATCAAAGTACGAGCAAGAAGCAATGTAATAGTAATTAGTGTTCTAAAACAATCGGCGATGCCAGCGGGGCCTATCCGATTAGGTCCTACTAACATTTAATCGCCAACTACTAATTAATATGCACCAATTAATCGCTGGAAGGTGGCCAACCGCCCTAGCGAATTATAGAACATTGGTAGTAGTAATGTACCTTCCCTCTCATCTTGTGGCACGAGATAGGGATAAAGAAGAGATGAGCCCGATCAGGATCCTCCGTTCGGAAGCCGGACTCCCTGATATTCTGAAAAAAGTATCCCTCGCTCGCGTACTTCCCGGTCAACTTCCTCGGCGTCTGGTAGAAAGTATTGGGGTCACCGTCGGGATATATATACACCTTGAATCTCCTCTCCATTTCGGCATAATTCAGGTTGAATACCTCCGCCGAATGATACACATCCGAAACTCGCTCTAAATCACCGTCTTCCAAAACCTAATAGCACAGATAGAACGTGAGAACCAGTCGAGCTGGTGACTCAGGAACTATTGGGCCTATTTCTAATGAGCATAATGGCCGCCTTTTATTTTTTTCCTTTATTTAAATTTCTTCTGCATTTGTCAATTTTTTGACAATTTTTTTTATAAATTATTATTTCGTCATAACTAGAATAATCTTAAAAGTATAAAGTTATGATTGAAATTTAATTTTTTTTAAATAAAGACAAAAATAATTCAATTTTTTTCGTTTATTCAAAAAAAAAATTAGGTTTCGATAGTAATTTTTAAACTTTTAGATTTATCTCGTCATGAAAAAATAATAATTCAAAAAAATCGACAAAAAATTAACAAATGCAGAAAAAAAAAAAAAAAACACTCATTTTGCCTATTAGGCCAAATTAAGCCTTAGTTATAAACTTATAAATTAAATTCAACGTCTTCCAAAATCTAAGAGCGCAAGAATAGGAAAAATATGACAATTGCTCAAGGTAAAACTAATAGCATACACCAACAGAAAAATACATGACAATTACTCAATGTACACATAAGTTGGCCCGAAAACCTAAGTTAATAAAAAATTCTCGAGCAGTTTGAGGGGGAAAGTGAAGGAGATTGGAGGATACCTTGGAAGAGAGGAGGGTGGGAGGGGGAGTGGAGGAGGCAGAGGAGGATTGGAGAGGGAAGGGGAGGTAATTGAGAGAGAGGTAGGTGATGGAAATTAGGGCTAGGGTCGTGAGAGCTAGGAGAGATCCGCGGACAGAGAGGTTGACGGGGGAGGAGGAGGAAGGTGGTGGTTGGGCGGACTTGGCCGCCGTCATTGCCGTGGTGGAAGGTTCGCCGCCGTGTGCGGTGGTTTCCGGGGAGGTGGAATTGTGACTTTGTGGCATTGTAAAGAGTTTTAGTTGTACACTTCTCACTAGATGGGGAATGGAGAAAGAGAAAGGTGTTGGGAATGGAGAACTTGCATGGAAGAACAAATGCGGAGTTGACTTTCTTTGTTCTCCCTAGCTCGGATGTAAGCAAAGACAAAATGCAGAGTTTTTTTTTTTCCTTCCTAATTTTAGTGGCTTTTTGGGCGTTTTGTTCTTGTTAAAATAAAAAAAAAATTCGTTTATTAATAATGCCAAAACTGTAGTGCATAAAAATCTTGTATCTTGTGCAATGTACAAAGCTTTTACGCATTATGATTTTAGCACAAATGAAAACAGTTTTGACATTAGCAACACTCTAGTTCAAATCGTTGACCTCGTCAATCTCAAGAAAGTGAAGTGAAAAAACAGTTTCATATATAGAACTCATTTGAAAGCAATTGGTTGGTTAGTCAAGATTCGCTCATCTCAATAGATGCATTCCCTGATAACAAATTCACAATTTTTATACTGGAAAATGTCAAGATCAAAGTAGCAAAAGTGATTATTTTAACTCTTGATACATCACCTACCCAAGTAAAAGCAAAATTCCAGAGAGCCATGACCTATTGAGAAACCCTATTAAAAAATTTATTGGTGACTGTATTTTTTTCCTCAAAACAACTTAAACAAACACATGCTTCTGCTTTGAAATCGGCATACCAAGTGGTGAAGGGTCCAAAGAGAGATCCAATTCAAATACTCCACTTCATTTTTTTTAGGGGAAACTATCACCTCAACCAAATCGCACAAATCAAGACTATACATAAGTAGGGATTTCTAAACTTATATAATAACGTAACGGAACTTATTTTTTGAATCTTATATACTGCATAAATCCAACTAACTATCGATGTGTAATGGGCTCTCTCTCTCTCCCTCTCTCACTCAATAACCCTCCTCCTATCTCGCTGATTTTAACGGCACTTTCTGCTCATATTTTTGGAAGGAAAAAAATAGTAACATGGATCAATACCCAGCCGGGGAAGACAACAACAAAGCAACGGATTATATGAGGAAAATCTATGAGAATGTGTGGCCGCGCATTTGTTAACCCAAAAATAATAATAAAAACAATACTCCGTAGATAGAGTGATACTCTTGATTATATTGCATCGTGCAATTGAAACTTGCTAAAAAGTTAAATTTGAGCCATGGCAATTTCTTGAATGCCGATGTTCAAGCGGTGCCTTCAGGCACGGACATGTACTAGTATTCAATATACAATATCTATATTAACATATAACTAGGGGTATGATGAGACAACAATGTATTTTGAGAATGGGTACATAAGTATTCAAACCCACTAAGATGGACACCTAAATAAGTTCTCTAAACAGGTTGTCTATTTAATTTAATCTAAAAAATTTGTACCATTATTCTATTCTGGGCCGTAGATATGATGAAAAATAAGAATTGAAGGAGAGCTAAACAAAGTTAGATATTTTTAATCATAACGCTTTAATATACAAAGGTATTGTGTGTGTAAATGATTGGAGCAGTAAAAAGAAGCAAAGAAGAGGCAGTATGATTGGAGCAATAAAAAAGCAGTGAAGACAGAGGCAGCATAAAAAGAGAAGCAGAAATGGAGGTAACAAGTATTGAACCTCCGACCTCTTGGCAAATGCAAGACTGCCTTACCGCTAGACCATTGTTCAACTTGTTTAAAATGGTAACATATTTAATATATTTATTAACATTCCAGGTGGGTCATATTTAATATTTATTACCAAGTTGCCATTCAACTTGTTTAAATGGCAACTTGTTCACACTGGATCCGCCCCTCCTGGTGCACCTCTTTTGTTTTCGACCACTACAGCTCTTGTTCTATCATTTTTCCCAAATGGCAACACAAAGTAGGTCGAACTTGTACCTGGCCATCAGCCTCCAGTCCATGTTACTAGAGCAAAAGACCATATCTTATACTCCGTATCTTGCATGACTATTTACACAGAATCCGGAATATCAATGGTCCACAGGCTGTAGCATAAACAAGAAAATACCGCCAGCAACAGAAACGTTGAGAGACTCAAATTCTCCGATCATTGGAATGCTTATGAGCTCGGATACCTGCCTTGTTTTCTCAGAAAGTCCATTGCCTTCACTACCCAGGACCAAGCATAGTGGCGTTTCAGTAAAAGAATACGCAAGCGCTTGAGAAAGCAAAGACACTGGCTTCAACTGATCCCTACTCTGGGGATGGCCTGCCAAAATCTTCATATGGAAAGTATTTGTGAGAGTCTGGAGATGAGCCCAATTGCCGGTCACTATAGGAAGCTGGAAGGAGGCTCCTCGGCTAGCTCGAAGTGCTTTCTCATTGAATGGATCACAACAACCAGGAAGCAGAAATACACCACCCTGTTCACAATAGGCACCCAATTTACGACCCAAATTCTTTATCCTTCAGAAAATACCAGAATGACGTTAATTTTGTTGTTCACAAGACTGCACAATGGTGGGCAGGAAAGGAGGGGATAATGGAAGGAGGGGTTCCAAGACAATTTACAAGAAGTATCCCCATGTATTCAGGCAATGAACAGGTTAACAATTAGATTAATAATGCACTTGAAGTTGCAAACGTACAATTGATTAGAATGTAGTACTTGGAAGGCAATGGCTGGTTTTCCCAATAAGAGATAACCAACAAAGTTGGGATCATTAGTTGAGGGATCAGAAGAACGAGCACATACACATGACGTTTGGTTTAGTTTTGTATTTCACGTTTGATTTCATCAAATGACATTTGGTAAGTATAATAATTGTTCTTAGGAATGCAACATGGCAAATTCAAAGGAACGGAATAAGGACGGTTCAAAATATACAACTCTTTCTTACCCATCGAAAAGCCAGTGCTGATCTAAGTAATGTGCCAAGATTACCAGGGTCCTGCAACAAACAATGAATGAGTATCGGTTATGAGTCGATTCCTTCAGCATCATTCAATAAGATCTCAACAGGAGTAAACAAAGCCCAAGTAACAAGGACATTAGTTCCGCTACAATGATCCAGTTTCTTAGGCTAGCTTTCTTTAAAGCCGCACCTCAGTCAAAACTAGTAGCCCATTTGGATTCTATTGGAGAGACAAGAAATAATTCCCCTTACCACTTGTTTGGTTAGAGAGAAATGGCAAGCAAGGGAGGGAAATGCAAAGATTTCCCCCAAAATTCCACTTTTCAAATCACTCTCTTCACTCTCCTTCTCATCCAAACAATTAGAAGAGAAAACACAATCATTTCTCTGCTTTGCTCCGTATCTAAAGTACCTAAGAAATATCCAATAACGTAGATCCATAACAACAACTGGTGCCATTGACCGTCGTTTCAGCATTATTTTGGTGTTTACACGGAATAGATGCCAGGAAATTTTAAGGTAACCTATGCCAGTTGCCACTTTTCAGCAGTTCTGACTTGTGAGAACCACATCCTGTTTTTTGAACTCAGAAGTCCAATTTTTACACTGAATACAGATACCAACATGTGTATCGACATGAAAACAGAAATGGGTTGTTAAGTAGAGCAACAACCTGAATCCCATCGAGGACTAGAATTCGGTGTGCAGATGGAAACCATCTACGACAGTCTGCCTCTAGCCAATTGTCATCTAAATTATGGAATGTTGATGGAACTTTCATTAGGCTAATTGTGTCAGTAGATTCAGTCGACTGCAGTCCAGAAAGCTTCTTCATCACCATTGAATTGACACGGACAGTACGAACAGGACGACCATCTACTCCTTCGGGAATCTCCCCTTTATCAAGTAGAAGTAAACAATCAATTGTGCCCGGTCTCTCTTGCATTGATTCATAAAACTTGTATATTTCCCTGTGAAGAAGTCAAAGGCCCAAATCATACAAAATTCCTGAATCCCTTGATTGTCAGTTGTTGTTGGCATGTTGCAATGTGGGAGAATTTTCACCACAGAAGTTTAGCAAAATAAACCTGCCACAATATTGTCTTGCAGTATTGGACTGCTGCACAAAAAAATGCAGCATAAAATGTCATGATGAGACAAAGAATTAACGGGGGGAAAGGGAGCCAACAACAATAGGGGGAACAACTTTCCACTATCTCACACTTGCGTGATTACATACATCATTTCTACATTTGAATCTATTGGGTTTGTGACGCCTTAATCAGTTTTTGTTTGCCATTTCGCCAACTCCACCGGGATATCACGAACATCGATGATGTAAGCACCACAATATAAGTCCATTCTATACGCAACCGATGTATATATACTCTTTCTTCATTCAATACACAGCGGAAACTGGTGTGAGCTATTAATATACCTAATTTGCACAGTTGGGAACCGCCTAAAAACCGTTTGTCTCAGTTCTTTGTGTTCTAGTTTGATTTATTCTCCATGCACAAGGTGTGTGTTGCGTCGAAACCAAAACAGAATCCAAAGTTACAATAATGAAGCAAGAAACATGCAAGATTTCATACAAAAAAATAAGAAGAGGAACGGACTAATTCCTACATTTGTTTGTCAGGGTTTCCAGCAGAACCTTCGAAATTTGAAAAATGAACACAACAAATAACTCAACCGAACTTCATCTTCCAATTTTTTTCTTTTTCATATGACAGGAACGACATTTGTCTTAATTGGAAAGCCCCACTATCAATTTTCACTGTAACAACCAACCTCGGATGGCCAGGACTCTTGCATCTCACTAGGAGGTCAGGAGTTCGAATCTTTTCACCTACGTATGGGTGTTATTCCCTTGGTATTTGTTGGGATTATTTCACCTCCAAGTGGGGCTAGTAGTCGGGTTCGGCTTACAGTGGTTGTGGATTTGTTTAAGATTACTTCTCTGCCTGTTGGGGCGAATCGCAAGGTTGGACATATAGTGATTGAGGAATTGTTTCCGGTTTCATGTAATTCTTGTACTTGTATCTCCTCCCGTTTGATAAAAAAAATTCTCGGTACCACTACAACCTCAAAATTCATGTGCTTGTAACTCTATTCCAAGAGACAAACACGAGGAAAGATCCAATTCAATTAGGGGAAAAATACCCACATAAAAAACCAAAGTAGAAGAAAGAAAACAAGGTAGAATTCATATAGAATTGACCTTATAGGGGTGGCGCCAACAACAAGAACTGAACGGTGCTGGTGGCGATAAGATGAGCTGAGGCGAAGCTTGACGCAGTGCTTCACAAATGGGTTTGATGTGCTTGTGATTGATTTCACGTGAGAAGGTAAATGAACTGCCGCCGCCGCCGCCGCTGCAGAACTCTCGCTCTCGCGGGCATTACCGTCGCCGTGATTCGGACTGCTAGTCTTTGGAAATTGACTTCTTGTTGGGGTAATTGATTGTCTGGGCTGTGAATTTGATAGTGGAAGATGAGCGGTTGATACCCAGTGTGCGTTTACACATTGCATTCTCCTTCTTCCTCTACTTCTCCTTCTCCTTCTCCTTCTCCCACTAACCTCGCTTAACTATACACTATTGAAAAAAAAATTTTGCATGGTAACAACCAGGGGGTGTTTAGGGTTTGTTTATCTTCTCCCGGCAAAGAGTTATTTCTTCCAAATTAATTATATTACGTCACATTGTAAAATAATGGTTTTAATCAATAAAATATGACGATATGGCGCAATATAATTGATTTGGAAGAAATAAATCGTATAAATAATTTATCCTCTTTTCCTTTGTATTTGTTGGAGTTGGTTGGGTTTTGATTGTGTTCCTTTTAATGGACTTCTTTATCTTATTGGTTGAATTGTTGAATTTGATTATCTCATAAACTGTTACCCAATTGATGTAGTGTCCTTTAGTTTGTATTCCCTCCGTGTCATTCTTTTGTTTCATTTGGGAGTCAGTATCATTTTTCAATTGATTATATCTTGCAATATATAATCTTTTAGGTGATTTTGAAAACATCATTTAAAAGAGCTCATTAAGATCTACCAAACAAGATCAATATTGCATATAAACAGTATTACCAATTAAAAGTTATAATTAATTTTTTTTTCAATTATGATAGGACAAGAGACGAATGAAGTATTTTGTAGGAGTATTTTATACACGGGAGCAGAGGTAGAAAAACAAATAGATTCTCCATCTGTTCCAAATTGAGAGTCCTTTTTAAGGATTTCAACTATTTAAGGAGACATGCAATGATTATACCTACGATGTCTGTTATTTCTATCATTACCTCTATATTCTACTTACTTTATAACACTTATATTCACCTTTGAGAGACACTTTTGAAAAATCACTAAATTTTTTCTTACATTTTTGAAAAATGACTATCATTTTGAAATAACCCAAATAAAATAATGGACTCTCAATTTAAAATGAAGACAATATAAATGAGATGGTTTAATTAATAGATATTTCTTGAAAAGGAAACTGACAAGTATTTAGAATTTCTCTTATAAGGGCATCCACATCTCACTCAACAAACATCCCTGTAAGAGCATGTACAGCAGTCTCGGTAAACCCACCTTTTTAGTTATTTAACCTAGTCAAAACCATTAAAGCCCTTTGCACCAGTCTCGGTAAACACAGAGGTATTTTTCCTTTCAGGAAAATCCTCTGTAAAACTAGCGAGGTACTGTTCAAAAGCAATACATTAAAATATTATTATTTCTTTCTCCTTTTCCTATCACTCTCTCTGTCTCTCTCTACCCCTCTCTGTCTCTCTCTTTTTTAGTAATATATTTTATAAGGATAAAGAGGTATGATAGAGAGAATTGGTGTGGAGTTGAGAGAAATTTGAGTAGGTAAAATGAAAAAATTGGATTATTGGGTAGGTAAAATACATTTTATTGGTGTACATGCTCTAAACTAATGTAGACAGCAAAACCTCAAAATTACTGCTGCATCAGCCTCGTTTGTGCCTCGTCATTTTCAACAATTTTCCACAAATGCTACAGTGGCTCGTTTAGGATACCAATGGTGCTAGGGACACACCCAAACTCACACCCAAACACACACCCATCACTCACATGAGTGGTGGGTCCCACACACAATACACACTCTAGTGTGTGTATGGGGCCCACCACTCATGTGAGTGTGGGTGTGTGTTTGGGCGTGAGTTTGGGTGTGTCCCTAGAATTATTGTTAGGATACCGAGCACCTGTTCACAGGCTTCTTATTATTTTATTACTTTTATTCCGCTTTTGATTTGCTGTCAGAGAGTGAAGTTAGAGAGAGAGCGGGGGGTTTTGGTTTGCTGTCTTTTTTTGAGTTTTTTTTCTTTTTATCCCCTAAACTATGCACACTTTCTCTACTTAGTCCCTGAACTATCAATTTGGCAATTTCATCCCCTCAACTATCATTCCGTTACCTACTTAGTCCAATAGATAACGGAAATTAAGAATTTGGACGGAAAATGTCACATAAGGCCCTGTTTGAGACCCTAGAGAGCAGATACTTGATTATGACGCCCTAGAGATAAAAATAATTATGACCCTTTACAATAAAATGAACAAAAAAATAAGACCTTCGCACCGGTTCAAACGGATTGAAAATTGGAGCACTTAATTTTTTTAGAAGGTTTAAGTGCTTCAATTTTCAATCCGTTTGGACCAGCGTGAAAATCTTATTTTTTTATCATATTATTCTAAAGGGTTATAATTAATTTTTTTCTCTAGGGTATTCATAGTTAATTATTATTTTTTATTTGGGATCCTTTAGAGCAGATACTTGATTATGAGAGCTCTACAGACAAAATTAACTATGACTTTTTAGGATAAAATGATAAAAAAAAAAAAAAAGATCTTCGCACCAATTCACATGGATTGAAAATTAGAGCGCTTACTTTTTAACCATATTTTTAATATATAAACAGTCTAAATTCTATATAAGGAGGTTAGTCTTTTTGGAAAAAATATATAAAGTGCCACGTAAGATCTTGATATATGAACCTCGTAAAAAAAATTAAATGCTCTAATTTTCAATCTGTTTGAACCGGTGCGAAGGTCTTATTTTTTTGTTTATTTTATTCTAAAGGGTCATAATTATTTTTATCTCTAGGGCGTCATAATCAAGTATCTGCTCTATAGGGTCTCAAACAAGGCCTTATGTGACATTTTCCGTCCAAATTCTTAATTTCCGTTATTTATTGGACTAAGTAGGTAACGGAATGATAGTTGAGGGGATGAAATTGCCAAATTGATAGTTCAGGGACTAAGTAGAGAAAGTGTACATAGTTTAGGGGATAAAAAGGAAAAAAACTCGTCTTTTTTATCTTTGTTGTCCTTTATTTTGGAATAAAAAAGTAATATTTTAAATGAGATAGTTTTAATATAGAGAGTCTGATACAGTAGATATTTTAAAAGTGAGTAGTTAAAGTAATAAAAGTGGATTTTGAGGATTAATTTGGTCCAAAATTTGTTGAGCCTGGTGCGGATGCTCTAATACTTGAATTCAAGTCTTTATTAGTACTTATTTCATGGGATCAACATATTCAAGTCTTTGCCGATCATGACACATTGATCCCGTTCTAATAAGATTCTTATTTTTTAAGTACCTATTTCTCTCTTTACGAGACAAGTTATTTTTTCACGATACATCACCTTTAATTTAAAATATAAGTATTTATTTCGTTTATCGAAGCAGACGATACCTTAACTTATTCTACCCTAAGGTCCATGTAACCGGATATAATATTCTAGATAAATATGTCTTTCTTTCTTTTTCCTTGCCAATATTGTAGACATAAAAGTGGTGTTATTAGGTTACTTTACGAGAGGTTTCGAAGGTTATCCATAGTTCTGAATCTTAAATCCTAACCTCCCAGAACCAAGAGATGCTAGTTAAGGATTTGTTTGATAACTTAAATTTTGCACTTAAAACGGAATCTGTTAAGTAATAAGTGATTCAGTAAGTTTGATAACAACATTATACATTGCTTAACAAATTAAGTGCTATTTAAAATGAAGGTTAAAAAGTTGAGAAAATTAAGTAGTTTTGAGCTACTTAATTCTTGGCTGAACTCTTGTGTACTTGCATTTAATCTCCATATCACCACCACCACCACCACCACCACTTCACCGCCGCCACCGCCACCACTCCTCTATCATTCCATCACCACCACCATGGCACCACCATTACCACACTACCATCACCAATACCACACCGTTGCCACCGCCACCATTGCACAACTATCACTCCACCAATACCACTCACTGTCACCATTATACCATTACTCCACCGCCACCACCACCACTCATTACCACCGTTACATCACCATCACTCTATCACCACCATTATACCACTATCGCCAGCACTCCAACATCACCACCACCGCCGCTGCCGTCGCCACCACCACTACTCCATCACCACCACCACACCACCACCACCACAGTCATCATTTCACTATTATTATAAGTACATTATGACCATTAGTAAATAAAGAGAGGATCGGAATTAAAATTAAGGGGAAAAAATTGAAATGATCCCTGTAGTTAAGTGTTTGTGTCCACTTGGTCCATGTAGTTGTAATTGGCTCGATTTACACTCTGTACTTTCCATGTTATTCCAACTTGGTCCAATTACTAACTACCGTTAGTCCGCCGTTAGTCCTTTTAACAGCAAAATCAAATGGCCCCCTTTCTTGGGGTTAAAACAATAATTCTCTCATTTCCCTCTTGCCCTAATATTAGGGGTGTGCACGGGTCGGGTTTGACCCCAAACCCGACCCGACATGTCGGGCAACAAATGTTTTAGGCCCGCAAACCGAACCAAAAAGGGGTAAGATTCGTCCGCGAGTCCGATTCTTTACGTCAGGTCGGGTCAGGTTCGACCAAAAACTGAATTATTCTTTATAAATTGGTTGGGTCGGGTAGGAAACACACCAATCTAGACCCCGAACAGGAATATGATTTTTAACAGAAAATAAACCCGTACTCATCCGAATCACATGTTCGACCCCACCCGAGACCCTTCGGGTGGGGTCGGGTCCACGGGTGGACGGATTTTTTGCACATGCCTACCTAATATACCTCTGAACCAAAACATAGCTCATTCTTCCATTCTCCATTGATAAGGAAACACCTGAGAAGAAATTTGGTTGTAGTTTTCTACAAAAAGTTACCCTCTAATTCAGCATTTTCATGATCAGCCATGAGGCAACATAACCACTAGTATTATCTACCTGTTCAACTTCTGGACAAATACTGAGATGCCTTATTTTTTGCATAGTACTAAAAAAACATATAAAACCATGTCCAAAAGTCACAATATGATATAGATTCAAAAGTCACAACATGATAAAAAAACCATGCCCAAAAGTCAGAACATTACATAAACTCAGGGGTTGTTCGGCTAAATAAATCAAGTAGCTTATTTTTTTGTCTTTATTCAATTTTTTTTTCGTATTTGTTAGTTTTTTAATTTTTCGGAGATTATTACTTCATCATGACGAGAGAAACCTCAACAATAAAAAATTACCATCGAAATCCAATTTTTAAAAATAAAGACAAAAAAATTGGCTTATTGACTTATTTTTGTCTTTATTTAAAAGGACTAACGGCTGACTAACGGCAGTTAGCAATTGGACCAAATTGAAACAAAATGGAAAGTACAGAGTGTAAATCGAGTCAATTACAATTACAGGGACCAAGTTGATACAAATACTTAACTACATGGACCATTTCAGTTTTTTCCCCTAAAATTAATTTATCATTTTTTAATTCAGTGCTTAATATATTTACCAAGCAGCTTTTCAGCCTTAAAAAATTCAGTATTCAGCTTCAATACAATAATTTTTCAACATTCAATTTCAGTTTTATCAAACAAGTTAGAGTTAGAGGTTATTGGCTTCCATATAAATATGTCAAACAACATCCCCTTGCAAGATACTTCTCTCTCTCTCTCTCGCTAAAAGCTCTACGCCGCAGCCCATCGCTTCCACAGAAGACATCTCCGAACGGTCAGCTTCCACCTCCTAAGACCAGCAATGGGCTTGCTACTACGAACCGATGCATCAGATCCCCATCTCGATTTGGGTGGTTCGGTGATGACGACGGACGACGTCTACCAACTAACCGACGCCGATGCATGGCGCTCCCGACAAACCAGTGGTTCAATGACGGCGGATAATGAACAGCCACGAGATGAAGCTAAACAATCAAAAGCCCTGGATGGTGATGATGATGATGATGAACAATCAAGAGTCCTGGATGACGATGATGAACTTCCAACCACTTACCAACTTCTAAGTGACCTCCGTCCAGGGCCAACTGTACCAAGCTACAAACCAACCTGTGGATATGATGCGTATCGAGCAACTGCACGATTTATCGTGAATAACCCCCCCTGTTTCATTTACTGAGGAGGAGACGAGGACGTACAACAAGATCGTCCAAGAGACTGATGGTTTCGGTAGCATTTACGTCCCCCCCGGGGTTATTCACCCTGGCTTACTTGTGCCGGCTAACATGGAATTGGTTGAGAACGAAGGGAGTACGATGTTGGAAGGTCTGGCAGAGTTGGCTGTTGTACGATACAACAACGACAACAAGACGTCGTACCAGGTTGTGAAGATCATCAGGGTCAATTGCAGGTTTGATGGCTGGATGTTCTACAATGTGACCTTTCAGGCCAGGGACGATGAGGCCGGGTCTCCTGATCCCCAGAATTTCCAAGCTCGCATACGTAGATTTTTGAACGAGACAAGGGTTGATTTTTGCAGGTTTGAACAAGAACCCAAACCGATCCAAGATCCAGATCCCTGGGTGGCAGCGGAGTAGCAGTGGCGCGTGTCGAACTTGAGCAGCAGTGGTGTTTGTTGAACTTGTCAATCTCTTGTTTGCAGGTGCAGCAGCAGTGATTCAGTAATAAATATATATGCTTGTGCTTTTGAGGTTTATGTTGGTGCTTTTTGTGTGATTGATTATATTTGCTTCTAGGTTTTGAAATGCAACTACTATTCTAAGTTTGTGCATGGTGCTTTCAAGCTTATTCTAAACATATCCTTGCATGTTTTTATTTACAAAAAGAAAACAAAACATGGATGCACATGCATCTGTCTAATAGAATTGAACAAAGCAAGAGCGGTGGAGTCATCTAATCTGATAGCACAAGGGGCCTTTGTTGTGCCTTCATGGTATGATCATTTTCAGGGCTCTTCCCAAGCCAAAAGTACATTCTTCTGAGAAAAAATTTCAGTGCACAATCACAACCGATATGAGTCTCGCTCCGAGATAGTACCCAAATCGTTGCGCCACCCGCTACTTCCCTGCCAGTTAGGGAGGTTGGGATCAGCAATTTCTAACACGAAATACGAATATGACACGACAAAATAACACGAAAAGTTAAACAAGTCAAGTTAGGATTGAGAAAATTCTGACACGAGATGATATGCCACCCGCTACTTCCCTGCCAGTAAAATGGCCAAACACATTGGATTTACGAAACCCACCTCAGTTTCACTTCCATTATCTAAAACATTTATTCGAATAACTTAGACGTGTAAATTATTAGAATGATCAAACATCGTAAAGTACTTGATAGGAAAAAATATTGGCAAACTTACATGGATCAAATTCCTTAAAATACCTGATTGTTGGGAAATCAAACCGTCCATTTTCGTGTTGCATGTTAGACCCTATTAGGAGCCTTCCTGTGCTCTGTTGCTATGTAAAGAGCAATCAAAATTGAAAGAAAAAATCCCATCCGCACAGATGATTAGTTCCAAAACATTACATAGTTTTCAATAAAGAGACACCATTCCACTAACTAAAATAAGTATTTATCTTTTGAATTAAATGTGGTGTATTGTGAGAGAATAATTTATCTCGTAAAACGAAAACTAATTACTGAAAAAATAAGAACCTTAATGGAATGAGGCCTTAGATCAAATGAGAATACAACCATTCCAAAATCCAAGCACTAGGTACTGATTTCACCTATTAAAACACCATCAGAAAGGCAATTCTCAATTCATACTCAGATGACTGCCGGTAAGTACCAAGACATTTTCACCCCCAGATTGCTTACGTCCCGTGGACCTTGAGTCCAGTTCTAATCAGGCTTCATATGCCCAACAAACATGAGAAATCCGCAAGAACTGTCCAGATTACAAGGTATCTCGTGACGACAACAATTGAAGAGATGTAATTGACATGTAAATGATAAGAGATCATGTTTTGCCAACGAAGAAACCTAAACAAGTAGCATAGCCGTCTAGGTTCTCTCTTTTTGGCGTGCATTCATATTATTCATAAAAATAGATTGCTGGGAGTAAATGAGGACGATGAAATTATAAGAGGATAACAAATAAATTAAAACTCTTTTTCGCTCTATGTTCACCAACTTGACAGTCTTCCTAAATGCGAAAAAGATAAGTACATGTAGCATGAATTCGAGTGCTACAATCTCCGAGATGCTGGTATACTCAGCGACCCTTCTTGGACAGTATATTCGTCCATTGACAACAGTTGGTGCGAATTGTACAACCCCTGATGTGTTTCAGCTGCATATAGCCTCTCAGAAGTCGACAGGATACCTTCGTTTGTCTCCATACCATCGTCCCTTTGGGAAGAAAAATTCTCACCATTTTGGGAGGAAATCACATTATCTCGTTCTAATGTCATTGGACCATCCGAGGGAATCACATTGTCATTCCGGTTGGATGATGTGGTCACATATATCCTCTCCGAATCTGGGTGCATTGCTGTTTCAGAGTTTGGAGGAGCATTTTCAGTTCTTTGAGATATAGAGGGTAGAGATTCGTCCCAATGAGATACTTGAGGCAAAAACACCCTCTCAGATGTTAGTGACCCTACCGGGCCCAGTAAATGCCTTTCGCCACCCTGGTTTGTTGAATCCCTCTCATTCTGGTCTCGTAAATCCTTCTCTGATGCCGAAGGCATTGAGGGTAAAACTAGTTGGAGAGGTAGGCTACTAGAAGATGTTGGAGGTTGTGGTAGGGACAATCTTTGACTCGAAATCTCAGTATCAGATGTAGTAGGTGGAGGTAGTGATATTCTCCTTCTTGGTAAATCCTTCCATTTCTGTGCTACTCTTTTTGGTTTAGTGTAGAATTGTACACCTTCCTTCCCTTCAATGAAAGAGATTTTTCTTGAGTAAGTAATAGAAAGAAAATACAGATATACTTGGCAGGTAGTTCGGAGAAAAGAAATGGGTGTGTGTGTGTGTGTGCGCACACAGAGGGGAGAGAGAGAGAGAGAGAGAGAGAGAGAGAGAGAGAGAGAGAGAGAGAGATCTCACCAGAACAAGATGCCTCAGATCCGTTGAAAGAAGAAAATGGCAACGGAATTGGAACAGGCACATTTACCCCAACCTGAGTTTACCCGAATCTCAGATAACATTCAAACTATTTAAAAGCTGTGAAAAAATGCTCAAAGAATGCTCGGTTGCTAAACACTAGATGCAAACTTGGGCTTACCAGCCCAGCCTCAATTTCATGCTGGAATTTCCTTGCAGAAACACCAGATGTGGTGAATATGGAGGCACCCTTTCCATACCTAAAATAGAAGAAAACGAGAAACGAGTGATTATAAGCAAATAGTATTTGTAAGAAATCCGATGAGCAGTGGAAATCAGTGCCTGTCCATTCCAACAAACAAATACAACACAAATTTTAAATTTATCTTGATTCCAAAGAGGGACATAGTTTACAAAATAATCTACCTAAACAACAGCACTGATATACTACATTCGAACTTAATCCGAAGAAGAAAATAAATAAAAGGGCCATTCCCCAGAGTGCTGGTCACACTAAAGTTGGTGTACTGGGAATGATAAAAGCCCGGACTAAAATAACACAGGTGGAAAAATACTAGTAGTAATGGCTTCAGATTCTAGCATGCCTACTGAAGTGCTGATTAGATATCAATAAGAGAAATATGAGTCTAGGCAATTACTTGTTGCTGTTGACAATAGTTGTTGCTTCTTCTAAGCTGTCAGCCTTTGGTGGTTAACAAAAAAAATGAATGTTAGTAAATCTTGATAATAAGCAACGTTCATTCGTAACAAAAAATGAGATAATCACCGAATTAAGAATACCTGCATACAAAGGAGAACTGGTCCAAAGATTTCTTCCTGCCAAACACAACAAATAGATATAGAGCTTAAAAATGTGAAAAAGGTCCTTGGTTCAACTCTTCATTCACTAATAAAATAATAATTAACTCTTCGAGCACATATACTGATAAAGCATTAGATTCACCATTGGAAACATAACGAGATACCTTGTAGCATTCCATGTCAGTTGTAACATCACATAGGATGGTCGGACCCACAAAGTTTCCATATTCATATCCTGGAACCTACACGAAGGGGTTAGATTCCAAGAAAGATATCAGAGGTCACAAAATTATGTCAACCCGCAATCAAGCAGTTCGCTGGAACAGAGCTTCAACTGTTAGTCAGTTGAACCATTTTGACAATAAGTTTTCGAAATTCGTGGTAAGTAATTATCAACTATGCAGATAAGCTTATAAAACCTACCAAAGAATTGCAGTGTTCTAGTAATGAAACTATTTCAACACATAAAATACTTGAACTCAAATCTTCAGAAGCTCAATTGTACAAGATTAAAATTGCTAGAAACTTGTTCAACCAATCAGTCCACTCAGGTATGCAGAAAACCACCAAGTTACATCACGTCCCGAAGTCATCTCTATATCAACGACAATTTGCATAAATGATTACACAATGAGACCAGATTTCCAGCTAGTTAAGTTCTGTTCTAACAACAATGCATCTGCTTGTCTGTTAACGTGTCGTATATAGCTCGACTGGAGAAAATTTGAACCCGGTTTGGATGGAAAAGCTGAACCTAAAATTTGGGCTCATCTGAAATTCTGATTTCATTTTGTAAGTATCTGAAAACTCTTGTTTTTGACACACGTACTCCAAGCAAGGCGTGGATGTGTTTGCAGGCGTTGGTTGGTTGAGTGCGGTGATCCAAAACTTGTAGCGCGTAACTTCGGATGACGATTGCCGTGAATCGTGACTTTTAACTTGTAAGCGATTGCGTGTGATCCAAAGGGTAATGATCACAATGAGGTTCGTGGTTTGCCACATGGTTGTGGACTTAAAATTTCCTAATCATATAGAAAATAGAATGTAAATCGTAAACTTTATTACTCCGGGATAATAAAGTAGTACAAGAAAAGTAAAGTTCAAACTACTTGAAGAAGGGAGTTCGAATGGGGTTTGAGTACGAGGTACTCGATAATCTACTTTGCTAAAAGTAGGAAAGTGTTTTGAAGCGTTGGGCTTTGATTGGTGTTGGACCCGTTTTCATCTTGTGAACTTGTATTTATAGGCACAGCAGTAAGTTGATTCAGGCCTGAATCCGAATTCTGCTTTGCTCCACAAGCCGACATGTGTCCCATGATGCTCCTTTCATGCATGCAAGATCATGGGCAGTTTCTGGCAGTTAACAGATTATGGGTGATGTGGCAATAACTCCCAATTACCCCCTCTTTGCACGAGTTTAACACATGGCCAATTGACCAAGTCAATTGGCCTTTGAATTTGGAGGAAAATAACGGCCACTGACAGCAACCAATTCCCTAAAACCGTGGGCTGCACATCATGGACCAAATCAGCATTTCTTCGTGGGCCAAACTGTGGGTTTCCTTCCCAAAAACCGTGGGCTACATTCTTTTTATGGGTTGCGCTCTTCTTGGGCCCAAATGTAACAGAAACCCCATGGCCCAATTCAATTAACAAACAAACAATTACATAGCTTCGGCCCAATTTAATCAAAGAATTAATTAAATGGCCAATCACGTCTAGCCCAATCCACGGTGCCAAAAACGGGTATAAACAGTATCACATTTTGCTTTTATAGTCAATTGCCTCGAGAGATGGATATGGTGCTCAAGTGGAACAAAAGATGCAAGTGCGTGACACTTCTCCAACATTTAGTACCTCTATAAGCTTTCAGAAATCTTTACCAAACTACTACATATATAACGTCATAAACACCCCTGTTGCAAACAGAGTACATTTCCATCCTTGCCCAACAGTCATCAATACGACCTTATAAGTTATAATGTCTCAGTGAAAAGGATAATTAAAACATGACGCATCAAACATCAGAAAGTGAAGTTTACACTTTAAAGTTCGTTATTACCCCTCTTCCATACACCTTAACTCCTTAAGAGGATAAGTTTAGTTTGTATACAGCAGAAAGATTCAACCAGCATGAGTGTTTGAACCAACACGTAGCTTCCAGCATGATTTTTTTAATCAACCACTCCAATTTCTCCACACAGAATTTTGAACCCATCTCAGTCATAATAGTCACAAACTACTCTAACTGCTTAAATCCATTTCAGAAACTAAACACAAGGCACATTGAAATCATCACTGCTAGTTTAGACAATAGACTGACAATGACAAAAGGTGCAGTAACAACACAAAAAGAGTTGGACTTCTAATTAGCTATCGAGTAGGATTGCCGAACCATTAAGGGTATCCCAGCTCCCTCAAGCACAACGTGAGACATGCCAACTTAAGAGTGGAAACCGTGGATAATGCCATAAAGGCAGTGGATTTAGCATATCCTAGAGATGAGACATATATAACTTTAGGAAGAATACTAAAGCTGAGTTTGGAAACATACTATAATGCATCTTCCATCAAGAATAAGTCTAGCTCCACTTTCAACTGCACTCTGAACTAATCTGCATGTATGATCCTTTGCCTGTGAGTTCAGAAAACGAATCAAAGACCAATAACAACGGAAGCAAAATGAACACGTTTTCCCACCCTCAATCGAAATTCCAGATTGAGAGAGAGAGAGAGAGAGAGTAAAAAAAACTAAGAAAAACATAAGCATGCTGCACGTTAAGAAATCAGACTCTACCAGTGCTTCATAAGTACCACTATAAACTTATAAGTAAAGTTTTCCGTTGAGCAACAAAAAGTTCAATCATACACCAAATGACTACGGTACTACCAATGCATTTTTTCATAAAGGCAAGGGCCAACTGGCCAATATTTCAAGGTATACTAGCACCTCTTTTGAAATAACAGGTCCAATGTCTGCACCAGGCTCTGTTCCCGCATTTACTTTGAGTTCTTTTGCACGTTCCACAAGTTCTTCCTCCCTGGAAAAGTTATAAAGAAGCATTGGCAAAAAGGTATCTTGCGCGAACTGCTTAAATTAATACCATCAAACTCGCTTCATTTAGGAAAAAACTGAGTTCACCACAACTCAAAAAATATAGAGGTGATTGGGTAGTTAAACGAAAAATACAATTTGGATACCTGGCATAGAAGCTAATGCATAGAGACAGAAAACATTGCACATGCAGCAAAGAGGAAAACTGAATCTTGGTGTAAAAAAAAAAAGTTGGTTTGGTGGCCAGAAGAAAAGACTTCCATTTTTCCTCTTTTTGGTGAGGGACCCCACTAAAGAATTTCAAACTCAGAAATGAAACCAAACTTCTAGGCTTATCTCATACAAAGCACTTAACGAGTATGAATTTAAAAAGTTGCCTTAGGAATGGCCAAAAGTCATCTCTTGAGAGATCCAGAGAGTGAGCCAAATGAACTTTAAATAGATAATGAAAAGAATGGTAATTCACATGGTTAACTCCAGGAAAAAAATTCAAAAATCATGAAAAAAAAAGAAGAAGGGAAAGCAGGATCCATGTGGGGATCTAATTCTAGGCTTCAACCATGAATATGTGCCAAATAAGGCACAACTCATGCATTCGAATAGCATTTAAGGGATTACAGATTGAACAAAGGAGGCACCTAACTCTATAGACCCAAAATGCAAACGAAGACATTAAAAAGGCATCTCAAGAAAAAGAATATTATACCATGGCAGAGAGCCTCCAACAAAAATAGCTGTGCTGAGAAACGTGCACCTCTGACCCGCAGCACCAAAACCAGCAGCAAGCAAAGCATCCAAGGTGGCATCGGCACTTGCATCTGGCGTGATAACAGCATGATTCTTGGCCCCCATGTTAGCCTAAAGAGTGACCAGTAATAATTAGCAAGCAAATATACGTAGAACGGGATATGACTACAAGAGCATTTTTGAGAGAGAGGGAAAGAGAATGGTATTCACCTGAACACGTATTCCTCTAGCTGCTGCCCTAGCATAAATGTGCATCCCGACCTTGAAAAAAATGCAAAAAATAAAAAACCATACCACTTTACTATTTCACTTAATGCCAACGGTCCAATTAAAGCTATAGTAGAAATATGGAGGATATTTGCATATTTCATTTGATGGGTAGAGGCCAACTGAAAGCTAAGCCGTGGCAGTCCAAACGTTCCTCAACGTTAAAGAAGAGAAATACAGTTCAAAATCAACAACAGGAGAGAGAGCATGTACTTTCATCTCTTCTTGGAAAAACTTAAGACTTGTTGAGGCCTCACATTTTAGCAAAGACACAGAAATCGGAACCTTTGTAGATACTCGTCAGAAGAGAAATCCAGGTAAGGAAACCTAAAGATTTAATTAGTTCCAATAGAGATAGTCTCTCTCATCAAACGGAGATGCAGTCAACCAACCCCTACAAGCTTTATGATTGCCTATATGCATGTGTTTTACACGTGTGGCTAAATATCTAAGCACATAGAATCAAAAGATGAACTTACTGTATTAGGACCAACAAATGATATAGCTTTTATATCGTCATCACCACACATGTGGTTGATAATCTCCTGCTCAATCAACAAATGCACACGTCACAAAGTAATCTAAACAGAAAATGATGTATATATAATCACTCACTAAAAAATGTCCAGGCAATAAAAATAAAAATAAAAAGTAAAAAAGGTAAAGTCATGTGAGAGGTTTTAAGAGCAAAGGGAACGTGCAACACAGGGTTACAAGAAGCTAGATCTTCAAAAGGAACAAAAAAAAAAAGAAAAAGAAAAAAGAAAAAGAAGAAGATGATGATGAAGGTAGCCTCAATACAAAAAACACCTTTTGCTTTCTCTTCCCCAATGGGTTCCGTCAACCATATATTAATGCTCCATAAGAACAAATTTTAAAAAAATATCAACGATTTCAAATGATAATGCAACAAAAGTAGAGCAAATAAGGTCTCTTAGGAATCGAAGCTTACATTGGTCCCATGCACAACATTTAATACACCATCAGGCAAACCAGCCTCCATTGCTAATGCTGCAAGGATCATTGAAGCCCCTAAAATAACAGAGGGTCACTAATCACATTAAGCATCATTATCGTATCAGAACGTAAATGTCGAATGATTGCATCAACAAGAAGGAGGAGGAACATTAGTGACACAGGGTATTAAAAAATGAAAAAAGGAGAGGCAAATCTGGAATTTCTCTTGGAACCTTTTTTTTGATCGGCAAAAGATGAATTTTATTAAAACGGGGAAAGGGAAAAGAAATCCAACAAACAGTTGGATAATGTTTGTTGGATAATACACCTCAAGGGCAAAGCCCAAAACACCCAAAGGTCTATCAGGGTCCATAACAGAAAAATCATTAAGCTCAACCCAAACCCAAATTAATCAAAGAATGCCCAAACACCTATATCCGGCCCAAGCCTGGACCGGCCCACCCAAACCATTCCACAAAATCCTAACTACATTTACAGCCACCGTCGTACAAACCACCGGACCCCAGCCTCGCCGTTAAGCCAAGCCGGCCTCTCCCACATTTAGAGACCGGCGGCGAGAACCAGCCTACGAGAGTAAAAGCCAGGGCAATCAGGGCCTGAGGGCCAACCACCACCACCACCACCAACAACCAGAACACCAAACAATCCCCTGCAACAGAACAGTCTTCATCAGCAAGATCACCATCCAGAACGACGAAATGCCATCTCCACGCCCGATTGAGAGCTCGGAAGGCCGCCGACCAGAATTCAGCATACAAAAGACGACCAAAGCAACACAACCATGGGAGCCACATCCACCTCACCACCACCGGACTGGAAACATCACAGATCAAAACTGCCATCTTCACCGATCGATTTTGAAATGAAGGAGAACCTGCAAAATAAAGTTAGAACGCAACTACATTACACCACCAAGCCCGCCACACCACCGCCCTCCAACACAAACCCAGCCCAGATCAACACCACCAGCCACCACCCCCACAAAAACAGGGAAGGTGAGAGTAAACAGCCCCCTCATCGATCCCCAAGCCTAGATAAGAGAAATCAGACCCACCCAAAAGCCACTAGGTCGGAAGAAACCCAACGATCGACCGAGGAAGATCTAAGAACCCACTGAGCCATTAAGCTCCAAACAACCTCAGCATCTCCTAGCCGTTAGGACGACCGAACATCCCCAGATGTGGTGATCGGCGGGAACCAGTGCGGCGACCAGGAGACGCACGATAGGGAAAGAGCGGCGGCAACGATCTGGAAGAAGAGAGGAAAGAAGAGAGAGATGGAGGAGGAGGAGGAGGAGAAAGAAATCTGACCCGGGGGGAGGAAGGAGGGAGGCACCCCCCCCCCCCCCCCCCCCCCCCAGGCTGCAGCAGCGAGAGTTTCTACCCCTAGACAGAAAACGCTTTCTTAGAGAGAGAAAGTCCAGCTTTGTGAACCCTTCTCTTGGTACTCTGAATGTTGCATTAACTTGTTTTGGTCACTTTGAGTCTTATTCCAGATATTTTATTGGTTGGAAGGTTGTAGGGCATATTTGTTCTTGTAGCATGTATATTCTACCATTCAAGTGGCACCCCATTCGATGCATGGGAGAGGGAGAGATGGAAGAGTAAGGTGAAGCACTAGCAGTAAATATGAGGTGGATTTTTCTTTTTCTTTTTTTTCATAAAAGGAGAGCTTGGCTCATGGACTACACCTCTATAGTATGTATGGATGGATGGATGGAGGGATAACATTTGCGCATTGACTTGCCGAAGCAGCAAAGAGAGTTAAATACAATAGCAGACACAAAGCTGAAAGGAGTAGACAGTCACCTGGATGTTTCTCCGAAGGTTTCAAAATAAACGTATTGCCACATGTAACTGCAATTGGAAACATCTGCAGACGCCGTAAAACACACCAAAATTACCATTTTTTTTCTTTCTGTAGAGTAAGCATAGAAAAATAGAATACATAAAATTATTGTCAAGTTTGTCAACTTGGCATGAATTTAGAGAGCAAAATTGGAGGCAGCAACAAAAACTCTGGAGAGCAGAGAAGTTGTTAAACATGTCCAGGATGTCCTATACTAGAATAGTCAAGCCCAATCTGATTTGGCGGGAGCTAATACAACCTAGGATGAGAACTAGAGAAGTTTGACAGCCATACCCATAAGGAAATTACTGCCGGAAAGTTGAAGGAACAGATTCCTGCACAAACACCCACTGGTTCTCTAACACAGTAGGTATCAACTCCATTAGATGAATTGGGTACAAACTCCCCCATTTGGAGACTTGCCATTCCACAAGCTTGTTCAACCACCTCTACAAGCAGAAATAAAAATCAATGAGCTTAATCATTTCCTCTAATTTAGGAACTGTATTGTACTATTATTTCATTTTCCTTTATATAACATTGAGCATAGAAATGTCACATACATTACTAACCTAAACCACGAAGCACATCATTTTTTGCAGAAGTCAACGTCTTCCCCTGCTCTCTACAAATACTCATGGCCAGCTTATCCTGAAAACAAATTAATTTTCTTCAATGCAGTCAAATTCATGAGGTCAAATTAAAAATAAAAAAAAAGTGAGAAAAAGCAAAGAGAATTGCATAGTTACAATATCTCTGTGAATGAGCTCTTGGAACTTGAACATGATGCGTTGACGAGTATTAACAGGCGTATTCTTCCATGAAGGTAAAGCTTGTTTGGCTGCACTAACTGCAGCTCTGAACTCGTCATAGGTAGTGAAAGGAACTTGAGAAACAACTCCTTGTGTTGCCTAAATAAACAATGAAACAAAACACTACATCACTGCAAGTTGCTCTTCTGGGAAAATAAAACCACGAAGCTAGAATGCCATCAAGTATATTCCCTTACAGGATTCAGAACATCAACTATTGCACAAGCTTGTGAGTCCACAGATTTCCCTCCAATAAGATTATGAACCTTCAGCTATATTTGACAGAGAGAAAGAGAGAAGAAGCGAAAGCAAATGCTAATCTTTAAGTTTGGTGAAGAGAAGCAACAAAGATAGTCAAACAGGAAGGGAAACTTTTAATCACAGTAACTTCTTTCCTTTCAAACCGACACATACTGGGCAGTTAAGTTCAGCTGATGCCTCCATAGAGTTCAAAGCAACAGGTCTATTAGGTCTCCACGTTCGGAAAGTTTTATCTGCAAAACAAATGACTTTATCCGATCAAAATGACATTAATAGCACAACCCACTGATTCAGTGACATGTGAGATTAACAAATTAGAATGGGGAACGGTCTTAAGTCATGAATAAAACTAACCATACCAACCAAAACAATATACAATGTCACTTATAGAAATGCCACTCCATTCTCATGCAAATAATGAACCATTTTAAAAGCATATTTCTTGGCCGGGCTAAAGACGACAGCCATTTGCACACAATTTTTTAGACAACATAAAACAGCTGTGGAAGAATTATAGAAGCTGAATAAAAACACCTAGACCACAGATCATAGATTGACCCTAGTCACATCATAAAAGGAAGAAACTAAGTCCTTAACAGTTCCACAAAGTACAATTTTCAATAGGTCATAAATTTTCGGCCCAGTTCTGTTTAACCACAAATATTACTAAACACAAGAAAGCTCTCCTCCAAACTACATACCAATAAACTAATCAACCAAAAACTTTCTTACTTTCATTGAGAGAAAATGCTGTTTGTATATTCTCTAACTTTTAGACTTGTTAATCACTACTAAACCATTCAGCATCAATGAACGAAAATCATTTTCACCATAAAGTCACTTCAGTAGTAGCAACATCCAACCAAAGGCTATAATAGTACAGAGTGATTCACTGTGGTGACTCCAACATCTCTTTCAGCTAATAACATTTGGGTAAGGGTTTAACCTTCAAAATTTCCCTGCCGAATCTTAGCTTTGAGGTTGTACAAGTTCCTTGGTGTTGACTGAAGCTCCGGATTACTTTGCTTGAGAGCGTTAAGCACCTGACGTGGTTTTATACCAGCTTCAGTCATTAGTTTGATTTGTCTGACCTCTTCCTCAGTAAAACGGCGACTATAAGGATGTTCGGACATGTCATTCAGAGGTTCGTGGTTGTGCTCACCATTTTTTACAGTAAGTATCCACACATCATCGTCCCTTTTACCTATGGCTTCAAAAGGGCAATTAATGAGCCGGGATGGTGTTTTCCTCTTGCGTTTCATTTCTTCTATCTTGCGTCTATTGCGATAAACACCTCCTCTGTCACAACCAAGTATGACTCTTCGATCCCTCCTGGACTTCTTAATAGTCACCACATATCCTTGCTTAGCCCCAAAATCTCGAACATATGTGATAAGGTCCTCACGATCCTGAAAAGTTCGAGACGGTGGTGGAAGCATCATCTTTTGCCCAGTAAACTCTGAGTGACATTGAATTTCCATCGTCATAGCTAGACAGTGAAAACCTGGAATGTGAAAAGGACACAGAATAAGGACTTTTCTGATAAAATCAATAGATATCAACTTGCAAGACTCACAGTACAGGGAATATTAAGTACTAAGCAGGCGTAGCACCAAAACGATATTTTCTTCTATGACATAACAAATCTATGAAACATCACTTTGAACAAGTTATTTTAAGCATCACGTCTCAAGTCCAAACTGCTGCGGACCAGTAATAAATAGATACCTACTAATAACACGGTTAACACCACAAAAAAAAAAAAAAAAAAACTACGATTACGGTTGCCCCATTGCTATAATTGCTGTATAAATCAAAGACGTAGTTTTAATTTCTTCACTATCGAGATATGCAGCAGGGACAGTCGTAATGCAACGAACATCAGCAACGTATGCAGCAGGCCCAGGAGCGTATGTGCCCCTCCTCTTACAGTTATACTTGTATTATGCAACGAACATCAGCGAGGTATGCAGTAGGCCTAGGAGCGATATGTGCCCCTCCTCTTACCAAATGAAAAATTATAAACTGTTGTGCCCATGTGAGTCACACACACAATAATATGAGAGGAAAACCACCGGTTTGTATTAATCACACGAAATACAAGCCATGAAAAGCCCTCTCTCGGGACACTCTACGGTTCACACCAGTGCCTCACCAATCTTTGTTCAATTCACACACCTCTAACCTAGGTCTACAAGTAATTTATACAAAAGGAAACACAACCAAACAGAACGGCAACTGATGGCCACCTCCAATACAGGTTAGGGGTGACTCTCACAATCCTCCCAGGGTCTCTCTTGGGGGGCACTACACCCTCAAAGTCAACATAAACATGTGCCCGCAAATCATTTGAAACACCCTTACAAAAATCAAAACTTATTAATACCATTCTTTCATGTGTCCTTGATGTGGAACTTTTGACGCCAAGAACTCTCTAATAAAGACATCTTACTTTTTCTCTCCTTGGCGGACCAAATGAATGCTAAGAAGCACGGAGAATGACAAGGGAGAAAGAGACGACACGTACAGGAGGGCATATATCTCAAACTCAGGACACCTCTAAAACTCAATGGTTTGAATTCTTTGACTCCAATGAGCTTAAAACACCTTTTAACATATATTACAACCAATCCAAGAAAAAGAGGTTTTTGAGACAGTTCTCACTTCTCATTAACAAATCAAATTCGAGAACAAGAGAAAACAATCTACGCTGTCCAAGGGACTCATGAGAAATGCAGGTTGAGTCACGTGACTTGCGAAGAAATACACTTGATCAAAGCAATGGACAACTTCATCAAAAAAAGGGACGTAAATATGTATTACTTGTTGGGTGGCCACATCAGAACAAATTTTCAGACCACATTTTGAACAGTTCATTTATGCTGTGTTTGGATGAGTTTTTGATAAATTTTTTATGAGAGTAATGATTGGAAGTAGAGGTAATGAGTGGAGAAAGATAGAGAGAGAAATGAGAATAATGATTGGAGATAGGGGTAATGAGTGAAAAGTAATGATTGGAAGTAGGGGTAATGAGTATTTTTTGAGTTGGAAATATTTTTTCAAAAAGGGAAACAAACGCATTGCAGAAAAGTGCACCTTTGGTGCTTCAGTAGGAGGAGCAGGATGGGGTAGCTCCTACTAGCTCTTCCACCCAAGCAATGACGAAGCCATCCACTCTCGACTGTTATCTCTGCTAAATTCCACTCATTTGTTCGGCTGACATATATTGTAGAGTGTTTCTGGATATGAACCCATTTTGAAGAAAACACCAAAAAAAAATATTTCCAAATTCTTGATGGCTGTTCCTATTTGAAAGAATAAAACTGATCCATCTAACCCAACCAGAGCACTCTCAACTAATCAGATGTCTGAAATAAGAAATTGCAGGTGCAGTAAAAATTGAAAAATAAAAAAATCCAATTTCGCACAACCTTTTGTTCCCAATTCACTAACCCCAGAATCATAAAGCATAATCACCATAAACCCATCATCCAAAATGAAACGAAACGAAATGCTACTAACCAGAACCAAGTTTTTCAGATAAAAACCAAACTGACACTAAACCACAAATCACCAATCAATAGGCAGATCAACATTGCATGCAAAGCAATACCCAAATACCAAATATGAGCCAATCCTTAATCAGGAAAAGGATCCGGAATTCAACTATATCGGTACAAACCATAGGATACCCACATCACATACTACAATAAGGTGAAGAATAAATCATACCCTTTTCGAGATAGACTAATCAATTTGCTCCTCCGCCTTTGATACTTCTGTTTCATTCAGATGTACGTATATCTGGGTGTATAGTGTGTGTAAATACTAGTTAGAGAACGAGAGGAGAGAGAAAGTGAGGGAAAAATTTGAAGGTTTCGCGGTGATGGGGAGGAATGGATCGGGACGCCCCTCAATTTGATAAACAGAGACGCCCTAGTCTTCTATGCGAGGCATTCAGGAAACCCATGTCCCACTCTCCTTAGAAGCGCGTGTGTATTAAAGTCCACGAGAAAAGCCACGTGTAAGGTTTGAACCGCGAGGTGACTCTCTGTCTACTCTGAATTTAACGGCGGCGGTTAGGTGTTTTAACGGAGAGTGTTTGCACGCGCCTTCTGTGGAGAGTGGGGTTTTGTTTGTGTTTTGTATTGGGGGGTTTTGATGACCTTCTTAAACGAGCGTGCCCAGATATCAAATCAAAATTGTCGAAAAAAAAAAAAACGATATCAAAGAAAAAAATGCTACACCCCCCCGCATGAAACCACCGCACCATCCATTCCATCGGACCCGGTGCTTGGCAGTGGTACTGAGGTTTCGTTTCAGAACGGATTTTAAGTACTTACTTTTTAAAAGGGCAATTTCAAACTCAAATATAATAAGTTTAATGAAATTTAAAAATATGTAATATGAATCTTGTTTGAAAGATTTCGATGAGATCTTTTATACGGTGCCATTTTTTTTATTTACATTATTTTTTAGTTCGAAGATGTGAAATAAGTGCTTATTTTTTAAGAAAATGTTCTAGAACGGGTGTGGGCACACGCCCCAAAAGTCGCCCGATTTTGGTTTGCAAAAATAAATTGTTTGGGGGCGGGCCTCTTGGAAAAATTAGCGCGGCGAAACGCTTCGATTCAGAGTCGCCACTCGGGTTTTAGCGGTGAGGCACCCAAGGAACCGAACTCAAGAACGTTTGCTACGTTTTACTTTGATTTGAAAAAGGTTTGATTTGATTTGAAAAGGCGTAGACTGGTCCGTCGTTACCTTCGATATCTGAGGTTCGGGAGCCAGGTTACGAGAGGGGAAGGGTTTTATGGCACCCCTCTCGCCCAATCCGGAGATCGGTCTCTACTCGGGCATTTCATTAAAACATTTACATTTTTCTCTCATTTGATCATTTTTAGCCAATTAGGGCGGGGGAACAGTTAATGGGGGTTAAAACTGTAACAAGTTGCAAATTATATGACAAAATGTTTATGGATGATGGTTTGCTTGCTTGAATTGAATTAAACGTAAGAACATAGATTGAGAACAAGCACTGTGAATAGTCTCGACGGGATGATGTACGCTGCTTTTTCAGGCTCGTGAGCAGGCAGCATGTTGACACGCAATGGCCAGGCCACTGCACGCCACCATACCCTGCGCACGCCACCTCAAAGCTGGCGTACACTACCCTACCGATTTCTCACAGCTCTTACTCTTAACCCTCTGGGCTCTGGAATGGACCAGTGCACACCCAGGACAAACCACGCAGTTTATAATATAGCTTAAGTGCATGTACAGACATGAGAAATGGCTAAGAGCCAGGAAAACAGCAAAGCAAACCCCATAAACAGAGTGGGGAGGAACAAGAGGCCAGGATTGAACTGCGATGTAAGGGCCAGACACTGGTCTGTGTCAAGCATGCCGTACGCCACCCCATAGACACCGTACGCCAGGCTTGCATGCTAAACAATGTTTGGCTTTACATCATCTGAGCTCTGGAACATGACCAGAAATATCCCAGAGGCCTTGAGAAGCAAAAAAAAGATACAAGTATTGAAAGCTACATTTGAACAGTTCTAAAATACAGAAAGCAATAAACTGGTTATTAGCATGCTAGGAGGTGATGACAGAAAAGGAAATAGGCAATAAATGGACATTTCATGATCCCCACGCCAGCCGTGCACATACAGCCAAATGTGGCGTACGGCTTGATCAAGCTGGCATGCGCCATGGTGTAGACACCCCAATTTGAAAATCTTGGACACCTTTTAAGTCCCCAATGATGATAAACAAAGAATGATTTAAACCTTTGGATTGATCTAAATCTTTTGGAGCGCTACTTTCAAAAATCGTGAACAAGTGGCCGATAAACTTCCCAATGATAAAAACATGCCTTAAAAGCTTTAAACAATGCTCTTTGTACTCAAAATGGTGAGAAAACACCTTAAGAATTATGTATGAGAGCGCCAAATGACACTTAAAATGAGTGAGTACGTGTTTTGGCCGTCGTGGCACCAATGGTCTTCAGTTTAGTCTGCTTTCAGCCCAATTTTCATAAATCAAACTTCCTTATTTTTATTTTTGGAGTCCACCATCTTTTAGTACATTCAAAACCCTTTTTATCGATATATAATAAGTCTTAATCCGATTTGAAATGAGGGAGATATGAGAATTTTGCCAAAACGACCACTTTTTCGACCACTTGAGGGTAAAATCATCATATCTTTTGATGTACAAAATTATTTTTATCCAAACTACTTGGGTTAGAAAGTAGACTTAATGAGCTTTCCAACGGTTTGAAGAACACCTAAAACCGAGTTTGGGAGCGTCCGGGGCTGCCATTCGAAGTTAGGGCTGTTGAGTAGTCACTGTACCGTACGGCGGTCAACTGTGCCGTACGGTGGTCAACTCTGCCGTACGGTGGACATATTTCTACCGTACGGTAGAGTTTTTGACCGCCTAAACTCAAGTCGGTTGGGATGTGCCGTACGGTGGAAGCCCAGTGCCGTACGGTAGAATTTATGTACCGTACGGTACATGTTGCCGCCCTTATTTTTGCTTGACGACCAAGTTTTTCAGTTGCAGGCCGAAATTCTTTCTTTGCACACAAAGTATGCTTGATATCTAAGCCAATCTTGCCCTATAAATACCTCTCCCCCTTCATTAGACAATACACAACAATTTTTGGAAGAAAAAGAAAGGGAGAAAGAACATTTTTTTGAGAAGAAGAGAGAAATTCATTTTTTATCAATCAAAAACAGTTCCAAAATGCTTTGAAAAAAAATCTATACTCTTTTTCATACCTATTTCAAATACCAAAAGTATCATCCTCTTTCAAAACCCATTTTTTATTCCTTTTCACTTTCAAAAACACCAAAAATATCATTTTCTTTCCAAGAATATCAAGTCCAAAAAGAAATCACTCAAGTCTCATACTTTGTCATCACAGCATACCGAAGCCTTGCTCGTGCCAAAAGACTTTGCAATTATCACAATTTTCCAAAGGAAGGTTACGCTCAAAGAGGTATAACTCTTTTATTCAATTACTTGTCTCTATAATCTGAGGGGAAACCACTAAGTTCAGAACTGGTTCCTTGTACCTGTTTTGGGCTTAAATGGTTTGAGCAATCGCAAGCAAGAAAATCGACACCCTATATATTTCTACCGCACAACACATATTACTGCCGTACGGTAGAAACTCTTAGGGGGGACAGGTTCTGTTTTCCATATCATCCTTTGTCCTTTTCATGACTATGACTATGCAATGAAGTACTATTTTACGCTTTAATGGTAACATATGCCGTGGTGAGTCATTTTTGGATTAACAAAGCATTTTAGTTTTATATTCTTTTTTGAAGCATTAGTTATTTCATGTATAAACCATGCATGCATTCTGTAATGATCACATCCCAGATAATCTTGCTTAACCTTGTTTTCAAACCGTGAGCCACGAGAACTAGTGCCATACGGTGCATCTATCAGCCGTATGGTGGTGTTTGCGGTGGAACATATTCTTTATTTACTTCTTTCCGTTAAGTGTTTAATCAAAGCATGCTTACCAATACTTGTGTTCTGATATAACCTGTCCACATGCTAAAGCTGTCCTTTGTGCAATATTGACAACCAAATCCAGTGTCGTACGACACACCCTTCTACCGTACGGTAGTGTTCTCGTGGGACAAAATGCTTGTGTTTGTTATCTTCTGCAATTAGATTGAAGCATGCCTAATAATGTTTATATCTTTTGCAATTGTTTGTTTACGTGCAATAAACTGTTTATGTGACATGAAAGTTAAGCAATAAAATGATTTTTCAAATCCCACAAATATTAGTAGAGACCGATTTTATCGGGCGAGGGGGGTGCTTTTCCAAACAAAACATTCCCCTTTCGTAACCTGGCTCCCGAACCCAAAACTCTCTGTTTTTCGACCAAAACCTTTTTCAAAAAAAGGCAAAAGAGTCACATTTTTCAATAAACGGTTTCTTGGGGTTAATCCTTTTTAAAACCCGGGTGGCGACTCTCAAACGAACCAACCATTTTCCCCCCTTTTTGTAAACTAAAAAATACAAAAAGAGAGACGGGGAATATTTTCCGGGCGCGTAGCCCACACATGGTTTGTCCTCTACGACTGATTTATTTTACCAGAGAGGGGTCTGGACTAGTATCAGTTACTAGCCAGAACCCTTCTGGTTCCCCTCAGGAGCTGAAAACAGAAGGCAGCACAAAGGTGGTATACCTTTGGTGCAAAGGATGGAAGGATGGTTTGAGCTTTGGGGGTTGAAGATGGAGGCTGTGTAGTGACTGGACAGTGGTGTGGGGTGTGAGGTACTCCTCTTACTCTTACTCTTTCAATGGAGAAGAGAGAACAAGAGAAAGAAGAGAGGGAGAGTATGAGTTAATGAATGAGGCTAACCCTTTCTCATGGAAGCATTTGAAGGTATATATAGGGGAAAGGGAGAGAGGGGGGTTAAGGCCAGGAAAAGAGGCTGGTGCCTTAGCCCTTAAGCCTTAACTCCCATTGGATGAGAGGGAAAGGTGATGGGATGGGTGTAAGAAAATGTCCCCTCGGCCGAGACTATTTTTTTCGATGGATTGGAAGGGTCCCATGTATTATAGACCCCTACCCATGGCGTACGCCACTATATACCTGGCGTACGCCAGGTCAAATCTGGTCAACGGTCAAAGTTGACCGATGACTGACACGTGGCAGGGGACAAGCGTACGCCAGGACAGTATTGGCGTAAGCAAGAAGGGTTTTGTCGAGGCCTTTTGGTTCTGGTTTGAAGGGTTTGAGATGGATCTGAAAGGGTTTTTGGAATGCTCAAAGCTGAAACACACTAACATTTCTGGGATGTTCTTGATCCGTTTCATCATTGGGGAAATAAATACAGTAAGTAAACTAATCTGGACAGTCCAGAATAGGGTGTCTACAGTAGCCCCCCTTTGACGGCACTTGGAGCACCATTGTTTTGGTACGAGTAACGTCAAAGGTTTCTAGACACCCTTTTAAGGCTATCCAGAACAGAACATACGAGTCAAAGTAGACATGAAACTTTTAAAAAAAACCTGGTTGGTTGAGTTTAGATGAGCGGCTGCCGCTGCTTGGGATAATATGGGCAGGTGGACCGCCGCCGCTTGATTGAATTGGAAGGATAGAACGGGCTGCCGAAAAAGGTGGGCTCTCCTGGGGAATAATCCATTGTAAGAGTACCGACTCTGTTGGGGAAAAAGAATCATTGGATTGGCAGACTGGCGTTGATTTGGAATTGCGCGAGCAGATCGTCACTGACTTGAAAGTGGAAGGGTGGATCGTCGCTGACTTGAAATTGGACGGGTGGACCGTCGCTGATTTGAAATTGGACGGGTGGACCGTCGCTGATTTGAAATTGGACGGGTAGACCATCGTTGATTTGAAATTGGACGGGTGGACCGTCGTTGATTTGAAATTAGACGGGTAGACCGTCGTTGATTTGAAATTGGACGGATAGATCATCATTGATGGGGATCAAATCGTCCTCGATACAAAGAAACTCCAACACCCACAGGTAGGTTGTGTCAGGTAGGTTAAATTCCATCTGTTGGAAACCCGAGCCAATCTCCTTATCAAAGGCCATCCGAGACAAAGCAATAAGGCTGCTGGAAGATGCATTTAAAGCAAGACTGAAGGGAAGGTATTTGTTCGGGGCAGGACGCGGCAGACTCTTCTAGGGAATAATCAGTTGCAGATGGACAGACCTATCGAAGGATATTCTGATTGTCGAACCATCGTTGATTTGAGATGGTGGGTCATCATTAAAGACAACTCGTTGAACCCTCGTTGACTTGAGACGGTGGGTCATCGCTGAGGGACGACTCGTTGAACCATCGTTGATTTTGAGACGGTGGGTCATCGTTGAGGGACGACTCGTTGAACCATCGTTGATTTGAGACGGTGGGTCATCGTTGAGGGACGACTCGTTAAACCATCGTTGATTTGAGACGGTGGGTCATCGTTGAGGGACGACTCGTTAAACCATCGTTGAGCTGAGACGGTGGGTCATCGTTGAGGGACGACTCGTTAAACCATCGTTGATTTGAGACGGTGGGTCATCGTTGAGGGACGACTCGTTAAACCATCGTTGAGTTGAGACAGTGGGTCATCGTTGAGGGACGACTCGTTAAACCATCGTTGATTTGAGACGGTGGGTCATCGTTGAGGAATGACTCGTTAAACCATCGTTGATTTGGTTGAAAGAGGGTATGAACTCTGTTGAGAAACGGGGATGGGCAGACCATCATTGAATGCCGAGGCGGACTCTCCTAGGGATTAATCAGTTGCGGACAAATCATTACCCTTGGGGATCGAACCTTCTTCGGCCTATAGAAACTTCAACAGCCACGGGTAGGTCGTGTCAGGTAGGTTAAATTCCATTTGTTTGGGAACCAGAGCCAATCTCCTTATTAAAGACCATCCGAGACAGAGCAATAAGACTGCTAGAAGCTGCACTTGCTGTAGATAGATGTGGATCAGGATAGGCGGACGGTTGTTATAGACTATTTGGATGGGCGGACCGCCGTTGAGCTGGACGGTGGGCGATATTCTGAATGCCGTGAAGGGTTGGAAATGGACGATATGGCTGGACGACATGGCTGATCATTGTTGAATGAATTGATTCGAAGGACGACATGGCTGATCATCGTTGAATTGGATTGATTTGATTTGAAGGACGATAGGGCTGACCGTCGTTGAATTGGATTGATTTGATTTGAAGGACGATATGGCTGACCGTCGTTGATTGGATTGATTTGAAGGACGATATGACTGATCATCGTTGATTGGATTGATTTGATTTGAAGGACGATATGGCTGACCGTCGTTGATTGGATTGATTTGATTTGAAGGACGATATGGCTGACCGTCGTTGAATTGGATTGATTTGATTTGAAGGACGATATGGCTGACCGTCGTTGATTGGATTGATTTGAAGGACGATATGACTGATCATCGTTGATTGGATTGATTTGATTTGAAGGACGATATGCCTGACCGTCGTTGATTGGATTGATTTGATTTGAAGGACGATATGGCTGACCGTCGTTGAATTGGATTGATTTGATTTGAAGGACGATATGGCTGACCGTCGTTGATTGGATTGATTTGAAGCACGATATGGCTGACCGTCGTTGATTGGATTGATTTGATTTGAAGGACGATATGGCTGACCGTCGTTGATTGGACTGATTTGATTTGAAGGACGACATGGCTGATCGTCGTTGATTGGATTGATTTGAAGGACGATATGGCTGACCGTCGTTGACTTGGACAAAACCGGAGGATCATTCTTCAGAATGAGCATGCCGTCAATGAACTTGGATTTGAGTTGCACGAGTCATTGTTGCTTTGAATTGTATTCTGATCACCAAAGTGTGCTCCAGGTGCTAGCAAAGTAGGCTGTGTGCTTGACATTTGCCATGAAGAAATGGATAGGGAAAACGGCATGTGGCACCCTCCTTACAATTGCACCATCCAGAGGAGCGGCTCCGGCTCCAATTCCAGTAATGACTAGATCCCAGGTATGAACCCGCAAAAGCCTGATTACTTGCTGCCTTCGCTGTTGGATAAGCATGCTTTGGCGCTTGATAGACTTTTCCTATTTTTAACAGTTGATATACAATATGCAATGATATGTACTCAATTGTATGCACAAATTGAAAATGCAGATGCAAGCTAAGGGCGGCTCCTAAGAGGACGATGACGCCTGAGGACTACCACTGAGTCTCCTTACTTTATTGCCTTTTGCTTTTGAGTTTCGGGTTTGCGTGCCAAAATAGAGGGGCATTTGAGCGGGTTGGTGTGCCTTAGTTGACATAGTAACGAAATTGGGCCTGATTGCCTTTTCTTTGATGCTTGGGCGGATGTACCCCATAGATACGCTTTGCTTCGCCATGGGTTGACATACTCTTGCTATTCACACGATTCCACTGCTTGGATAGAAGATAGAAGCTAGGGTAGTAATGTAAAAATTGCATTTTTCAGTTTATTGACTCTCCTTTGAGAAAGAGCGTATAAACCCACCACTAATATCTAATTTGCATTGACAAGTGAGATGAGTCGACGTACAGACACACATATATGTGCAGACTTGCCTAACTCGAACGAAAAAGGGAGAAGAGCCCCAGGATGCGATGCGGACTCTTAGATTCGCAGAAAAATGAAATTTTAGGCATTAATGAGCCAAAATTCAAATATCCCGTAGACAGGTGAAACTGACACTTGCGTAAGGTCAAATAGATATACAATGACCTATACGAACAAACAAAATTGAGAAGAAAGCCCCAGAATGGGAAACAGATTAAAACACTCGAAAAATGTCGCAAAGATGGACAAAAAGACGCAAAGAGAATGACTCGTATAGGTCCGGACTGAAACCGACACCTCCATGCAGTCACATTAGGTCGGCATGACTTGCATGGTATAGAAAACTTGGCAAAAAGCCCCTTGAATGACATTCGAGGTGCTTTGAACTTGAGATGGAAAATGACAGGTTGGAGGCAGTAGCTGACTGCTTCTGAATACTGCTCGAATTGAAGAAGCGCGCAAGGTTGAGACCAACGGGCATAACTTTGAATAAATGAGCATGAACCTCAAACTAGCGCACATGCCTACAAGTTCTCTGTGCTTGCTCATACCAGACTTTGCTAAACTTAGAATAAACTGTGAGCCTGTTGGGGCCTCTAGCATTTCGTTCTGTTTTTGATGCTTCAGATATTTTAAGGCTTCTGCTCAGCTTTGAAATTGAAGAAGTAATTTGAAATAAGATTGAAAGACGAAAGGTTTTCCCCCTTCTGCACAACTGAAGCTTGTCATCTTCTTGACTATGGCGACGTACCGAAGCCTTTGATCCAACTGACAGATTGCGACCGAACTTCAGGGAAGGATTTGTCAAAACATAGTCCAGGCGGCCAATGTGGTACACCAAAGCCAAAACTTGAGATCCAGTTGAATAGATTATGACCGAGTCTCGAAGAAAGAGACTGCCTACGTATCCCCTTTTGGAGAATCAGGTCAAAACGTAGTTCAGGCCAAGGTTCACTCGTGTATTTTACCTCTCCTTTTACGCTCTAACTTTTGCCTAGTACCGCCCACTTGGGTCTTCGGTTTAGCGAGCTTTCTACCTTTTGTCTATTTATTTTTGCCTAGACCGCCTCCTTAGGTTTTCGATCTAACAGGCTGCTCTAACTTTTGCTTGGAATCGCCCACCCTTGTGGTTTTCGACGCAACGAGCTTCTCTCAAGGAAAAGTAGCACTTGAATTGATCCATGTTGACCACGGTATTGAATTCGTCGCCGTCGAGATCGATGATTTTTTTTTTTATTGAAGCCCCAGATAGAATGGCTTTAACAGTGAAAGGGTCCTGACTGCCTCGGTTTGAAATACCTCGCTCCAGGCCACTTCTGCACCTTTTTAATGTGCGCTTGATGGAATGCTGTTGTTATTATTTTGCACATGGTATAAGGCCTGAAGCCTTTTGAGCTTCTGCTTTCTAGCTTGGCATCCGGTAGCAGGGGATTCAATGCTTCTTTATCTCATGATCAATGTCAGGCGTGTCTTTGTGAGACCATGTCAAGATGTTTTTGAATTCTTTGAACAAGTCTGAACAGGCGCAACGCTCTTCTGGAGACAGCGCTGAAACAATTTGAAGCTTCCAGCGGTCTACCTTATCTTTTAAGTTTATTAGAAATTACTTCTTCTTTTAGAGGCTGAGCATGCCTTTCGTCTTCTCTTTCGGCGAGGGGACACATTTCCTTGGGGAGATTCCCATTGAAATCTATCCCTTCGTCGTCAGGGTCGACACAGTTTATTCAAAAGCCGCAAAGTACTTAGAAGCAGGATAATGCATATCATAAAACCCTCGGGGTTGCCAAGTACAACAAAAAGACTCGAATAGAAGCTACGACATGGAGGGCCAAGAGGCACAAACTCCAACTCAGAGCTAGACTTAGACGACTAGACAGACACTGTGTCAGGCCCAGACTCAAAAGTGTCAATGCAAATTAGACGTGACTTGAAAATGCAACTTTTATAGTTACCCTTGACTTCCTTGTAGAAAGGCGGGAGCTAGAGGACAACAGGCCCAAGCAACAGCACCTCGGCTTCTTCGACCAAATCTACTTGAAAGAACTCATTGAACAACCCCAAAGTCCGTTTCCTCCTTTGATTGATTAAGCTTCCTCTTGAATTCTTCCTTTGCAGGCTCCTCATCACTATCAACCCGGATGTCGGCAGTGAGGACCTCGACTGCACCTATGGCCATCAGGTTAACCTCAGGTTCGGGCGGGAAAGACAAGATTGGCTTAGATTGATCTGCTGGGATGATATGGAGGCTAGGATTGAATATGGTGGAGCTTGAGTTGATTTGAACGGAGCTGAGGGATACTTGGCTAACATGTGGGTTGGAATCGTGCTGAGGCATTGGCTCGAAGATGACATTGGGCTTTGATGGGAGCGGAGCTGGGATGATGCCATCGTCGATGAGATCTTGAATGGCATGCCGGAGGCGGAAGCAGGCATCGGTGAGATGGCCAGGCATTTGATGGAAAGCACAATAGGCATTTGAATTGTAGGATTCCAGGAATGTTCGAGGTGAAGGAGTTGGAAGGAGTGGCTTGAGGAAGCCAGCTTCGAGCAGCTTCTCGTACACCGAGGACAAAGGTGTGGAGAAGCGGGAGAAGGTTTTTGGTGGGTTCCGACGACCAGATTGAGGAACATGATGCACTCTTTTGCCTTTGGGATTGATTTCTTTATTGCACATATCCTCCCTTTCAGCATGAGTTTTGAAAAAGGATCCAACATTCTCCTTCGGGTAAGTCCTGGCTTCATGAAACTCAGCCAAGTCTTTGAACATATCCTTCGAGCACTTTCCGACGGCAGGAGTGTGGCAGGCTTGAGAGGATTCCTTGATTAGCCCCATATCCGACTGCGGGGCTATGGTGGTGAAAAGGTCAACCAGTCCCTGGACCATGATCATTTGTTTGTCCATTTTGTGACCTAGCTCCTTTACAGCCCTTTTCAGTTCAGCCATCTCTGTTTGTGATGCCATTTTGGATTGATGATCGATGAAGGTGATGGCCTAAAGCTTTGGACAGCAAAGTAAATGAGAACTCAGTGGCGTTCCTGCAACAAGATTTTGAAAGAATTTGGAAGAATGCAATGCGCATGTCATCGTTGTCGTTGTCCTCCTAGACTCTAGAAACAAGTTTGTCTCATGACGTTCGGATGCTGCCAGAATCCTCGGATTTCTTTTCGACGGTGTGTCCTTGATTGAATCGACTATCACTAAGAGATGTCAAAATAGTTTAAGCCTTTGACTACTCCGTTCTCGAAATTTCAACTTTGGAGGTCGGAACAACTCGGTGTAGATGACGTGATACCGGAACCGGGGTGGCGCAAGCAGCCTTGATGGTGTAAGTGATTAGCACTTTAACCTGGATGGTGTAAGTATCACGGCATTCTCTTCGTTGTTCCTAGTTTTCTGTTTGAGACCTCGACTAGGCGTTAGACAAGGGCTTAGAAAGTATTGATTTCTCAAAGTCTCGTTGATCCAAGGACTTTGAAAATTGATAACGTGCACCATCAAGATACATGACTCTTCATCGGGCCAAGCAGCGTCCTGATCGGCATGAGACAGACTCGAAGAGACTACCTAAAAGCCGCCCTAGCATGCTCCTACGCAAGTCGGTATGAATGTATGCACAGACATGCGATAGGGAAAGCAGTAACACATAGACAGTTTATGGGGGTTAGATGCAAGTAATCCTACCCTGTAGGCTCCTGTCGTAGGTTGAAAAGTTCTAGTGCTTTGTATGCATGGAGAAGCCGGTTTTGGTTTAAAAGGGGTTCCTCTGACTAAAGCAGCGGTATACCTCCCACTGCAATGCGTGCCGCAAAGCAATGGTCGAACGGTATTACGACTCATCATCGTCCAAGGTTGTTGGGCGTTCGAGGACCCCGGGCTCCAATAAACTGTGCCGGTTACCCAAAACACCTCAACGGGGCTAGCCAACATCGATGCACATGGAGAATGCCAAAGAATGATCAATTGAGAGAGAAATGCAATGCTTTTGAAAAATGCCCTTTTGAGTTTGACCCACTTTTATTAATCAATACTTGGAGAAAATTATACAAGTGAACAATAGTAAAAGCCCCAGTTTGGATTGGTCGGATGCTGAGATCCTGTTACGTTGCCATTCCGTTCTTCAGCAGCGCGGAGAGTACAGTTTTGACAGACTTTGAAAAATTGTTCATTCATGTATTAATCGCCAAATATTAATCAATGCAATGGTCCCCAGCGGAGTCGCCACTGTGGGCACACGCCCCAAAAGTCGCCCGATTTTGGTTTGCAAAAATAAATTGTTTGGGAGCGGCCCTCTTGGAAAAATTAGCGCGGCGAAACGCTTCGATTCAGAGTCGCCACTTGGGTTTTAGCGGTGAGGCACCCAAGGAACCGAACTCGAGAACGTTTGCTACGTTTTGCTTTGATTTGAAAAAGGTTTGATTTGATTTGAAGAGACGTAGACTGGTCCGTCGTTACCTTCGATATCTGAGGTTCGGGAGCCAGGTTATGAGAGGGGAAGGGTTTTATGGCACCCCTCTCGCCCAATTCGGAGATCGGTCTCTACTCGGGCATTTCATTAAAACATTTGCATTTTTCTCTCATTTGATCATTTTTAGCCAGTTAGGGCGGGGGAACAGTTAATGGGGGTTAAAACTGTAACAAGTTGCAAATTATATGACAAAATGTTTATGGATGATGGTTTGCTTGCTTGAATTGAATTAAACGTAAGAACATAGATTGAGAACAAGCACTGTGAATAGTCACGACGGGATGATGTACGCTGCTTTTTCAGGCTCGTGAGCAGGCAGCATGTTGACACGCAATGGCCAGGCCACTGCACGCCACCATACCCTGCGCACGCCACCTCAAAGCTGGCGTACACTACCCTACCGATTTCTCACAGCTCTTACTCTTAACCCTCTGGTCTCTGGAATGGACCAGTGCACACCCAGGACAAACCACGCAGTTTATAATATAGCTTAAGTGCATGTACAGACATGAGAAATGGCTAAGAGCCAGGAAAATAGCAAAGCAAACCCCATAAACAGAGTGGGGAGGAACAAGAGGCCAGGATTGAACTGCGATGTAAGGGCCAGACACTGGTCTGTGTCAAGCATGCCGTACGCCACCCCATAGACACCGTACGCCAGGCTTGCATGCTAAACAGTGTTTGGCTTTACATCATCTGAGCTCTGGAACATGACCAGAAATATCCCAGAGGCCTTGAGAAGCAAAAAAAAGACACAAGTTTTGAAAGCTACATTTGAACAATTCTAAAGTACATAAAGCAATAAACTGGTTATTAACATGCTAGGAGGTGATGACAGAAAAGGAAATAGGCAATAAATGGACATTTCATGATCCCCACGCCAGCCGTGCACATACAGCCAAAGGTGGCGTACGGCTTGATCAAGCTGGCGTGTGCCATGGTTTGTCCTCTACGACTGATTTATTTTACCAGAGAGGGGTCTGTACTAGTATCAGTTACTAGCCAGAACCCTTCTGGTTCCCCTCAGGAGCTGAAAACAGAAGGCAGCACAAAGGTGGTATACCTTTGGCGTAAAGGATGGAAGGATGGTTTGAGCTTTGAGGGTTGAAGATGGAGGCTGTGTAGTGACTGGACAGTGGTGTGGGGTGTGAGGTACTCCTCTTACTCTTACTCTTTCAATGGAGAAGAGAGAACAAGAGAAAGAAGAGAGGGAGAGCTTGAGTTACTGAATGAGGCTAACCCTTTCTCATGGAAGCATATGAAGGTATATATAGGGGAAAGGGAGAGAGGGGGGTTAAGGCCAGGAAAAGAGGCTGGTGCCTTAGCCCTTAAGCCTTAACTCCCATTGGATGAGAGGGAAAGGTGATGGGATGGGTGTAAGAAAATGTCCCCTCGGCCGAGACTATTTTTTTCGATGGATTGGAAGGGTCCCATGTATTGTAGACCCCTACCCATGGCTTCTGCATGCTTAAAAACACAAGTTTGACCGGAGGTTGACTTGGCGTACGCCACTATATACCTGGCGTACGCCAGATCAAATCTGGTCAACGGTCAAAGTTGACCGATGACTGACACGTGGCAGGGGACAAGCGTACGCCAGGACAGTATTGGCATAAGCAAGAAGGGTTTTGTTGAGGCCTTTTGGTTCTGGTTTGAAGGGTTTGAGATGGATCTGAAAGGGTTTTTGGAATGCTCAAAACTCAAACACACTAACATTTCTGGGGTGTTCTTGATCCTTTTCATCATTGGGGAAATAAATACCGTAAGTAAACTAATCTGGACAGTCCAGAATAGGGTGTCTACAACGGGCTCTGAGAGGTCCATCCGGCTTCTTATTTCTGCAATTGACGGCTTGGACCTTAATTCAAGCGATGAACGGTTCAAATTTTTATGCCCTCAGATTCGATCCAAGCCGTCCATAATGAAAAAAGCGACAGAATAAAACACTCGGCACCGCTATCTAGCACCCTGCTTCGCAATATCTCCCAGTCTCCGCAGCAACAAAACGGCACCATCTTCATTGTTTTGTGACTTTCTCGTGTTAGGCAGAGCTGTGTTTTGTTGCCCAATTGCCGATTGGGCATGACTATTTGCAAATAGACGCCTATAAAAGTATAGTATTAAATAATGTTGGGCAAGTTCCTATTTTTTCAATACATGGCTTTGGAGATCCTACCCATATAGTAAAACATTATAAATTCGGACGAGAGAGTATTTAATATTAATCTTATTTAGTAGATCTCTACTATTCAAAAATATAATTTGTGTAAAAAACAAAAGATATGTGCAACTAGAGTTATAAAACATTTACTAATATTTCAAAAATAATTTGGAGAAAGAGGGTAAAGAAAGAGAGGGTGAGTGATGGAACTTGGAAGAGACAAGAGAGAGAAAAAGAAGGGCTGAAGAGAGGAGAGATAGGGTCAAACAGATGACAGTGGAGAGAGAAACAGAACTCCTCATTATCAATTGCAAGTGCATGGAGTCTCGCGCGTAGGAGGGAACTTGGTGGGAAAGTAATTTTGTGTATTTGCACACCAGAACTTGATGGGGAAAATTCAAGACAGGTAGGACCGCACGGAAAATTCCCCTTATATTTAACTATAGGTTCACGAGTCTAATCGAGCTGAATACTATAAGATTTAGGACCAAATCATTTATCAAACGAACCTAACTGAGCTGAATATTATAAGATGTAGCATGGAGTCTCGCACGTGGGAGAGGACTTGGTGGGAAAGTAATTGTGTGTATTTGCACACCAGGACTCGATGGGGAAAATTCAAGACAGGTAGGACCAGTCAGGAAATTCCCCTTATATTTAACTACAGGTTCACGAGCCTAACCGAACTAAATGCTATAAGATTTAGGGCCGACTCATTTATCAAACAAACCTAACGCTGAGGTTCAGGTTTAATTCATTAAATAGACGAATCAAACTCAAATGAACTCTTACCGAGCCAAGCCACGAATAATTCATGAATGGCCCAGTTCACTTACAACCGTACCCGTGATGCTATGAGTTGGGTCTTGGGCCGAAGACCCATCCCTTTTCTACATATGTGTTGGTGGTGTAGACAATCGCTCGGCCCCTTACCTACCCACTTTAACTGGGCTTTAAGATAACCCAAATTGGGCTTTGGCTGATCCCAATATTCGGCCCAAAAATGTCTATATGTTCACCTCTCCACGATATTTATCACATCAGTCTATCAGACCAGTGGAGAAAAGCCTTAATTTCATTGCGCTAAAAGAGCATCACTTTTTTTTTTTCAGTAATGCAGAGTGTCCCGAGCCAGCTTGTACGCACCTCGGATTAATCTCTAAAGCCCCTCCCATAGCTGTTTCACACGCTTATGCGTGGGGGTGAGGTGACTCCAAGAATTGTTAGCAATGAGAATTGAACTTAAAACATTAGGATCGAGCAAACACCCGAGTCTTAGGCCAAGATCGTTTTGGCCAACCGCTTGGGTTAAAAAAGAGAGGTACACTTATGCTTCTCTGATCCTAGAAACATAAACCGAGCTGCCCCACAATTTGTCAATTCTTAGGGTCTCTTTGGCCAAATTTCTTTTCGGGTTTTTTTTCCCATAGTCTTTTAGGTTGTTTTCTTTCAATTCTTATGATAAACCAATGAAAAAGACCCAAAAGACCCTCTCTTTTTTTGATATTTTAAACTCGGTGTCATAATTTTCTCGACTTATCTTTTTTTTCTTTTAATATTTGCAGTTTAGGTTAGTGAAAAGGGTCATCACGTAACAGGAAGTGAACTATTCTAAATTTTCACTTTAATTTCAGGTTCTTAATTTTCATTTACCCCCCTCATTATCCACTTTCTCTGTCGAAACTCGACAAAAGGCAAATCTCAAAGTCCTACCTACCACCCCATCATTATGAAACAGAAAAAATCCTGTAAATTTGAGGAGGAAAAAAAAAAAAAACGTGATTGCCGACATACATGGTACACAGTTTAAAATGGTCAAAGTCGGTGACGACCAATTTATTGAAATGATTACTTCAAATTATTGGAGTCTAGTCGATCATTTTTAAATTAATAATGAAAAACACATGTATTAACTAACATTATTCTTTGGGGATCAAAAAAAAAAAAAAAAAACTAACATTAACATTATTCTTTAAAATAGTGGGATCAATTTCATTTACATATATACTCATAATGGATCCATGGCTAATTAGAAGGGCAAGCTAACACGAACTGGGGGTTCTTCTTGTCCCCTTAGGCTGAGGGGGACAGTGATAGCATGCGTGTTGGGTTGATTTAAGCGGTCCATGCTCGGCAATAGACGGCTCAGACTATCTCTTAGCCCGAGCATGGACGGTCCAGATCTGTCCAATATGCACGCATGCTGCCCTAGCACGCACCCCGGGTTTGAAAAATGTGTATTGATCTTGCATTAAGTGAAGTATTTTTTTTGTCGTCTGTTTTGAATTATTGTAATTTTACGTCAATTTATTTAGATTAATTATTCCTTCTGTTGGGAGAAATTTTAAAATACAATATTCCGACTAAAAGCAAAAATTTTGTTGCAGAAGACGAAAAAAGTCCAGAAATGATAATCATTTTGTTTGTCTTACCTAAACTTTTTTCAGCTTCTTTTTTTGAACAACAAAGAAAGAATTTTATTAATCACATGTAACCGGTACAATGGTTAAAAACTTAAAATGAGCAAAAGAAAGGAAAATAGAACCACAGCGGAAGTGACACATCCCAACGAGGTTGGCGCGCACCCAACTTTTTCCAACTTTGATCCATCCTTTTATACTGTTTTGATTATTTTGACCAACTATACTTTTCTGATTTTTGTCATCAAGAGGAGTAATTAATTTCAACAATTTTTTGGTAAAATTAAAAAGAATTTATTAAGCTAACTAGTAGTTTTTTAAAGTAATTAATCTTACCCTTATTCAAATGAGGCCCCGTTCCAGAACACTTCTTAAAAAATAAGTACTTATTTTACAACTTCTCATTCAAAAATAATAAGGGCCATTGTACAAAATTCAAATCAAAAGTTCCTTTCACATTTTCAAACTCAAGAATAATATAAATGAAAAAAAAATCAATTTTTTTTGCACCGTATTAAAGATCTCAATGAGATCTATCAAACAAGATCCATAGTGATAGGAAAATTATTTGCATAAACACATGATTTTTGAGCTTGAAGTTGCCTTATACAAAAAATAAGACTGTTGCTATGATAATGGGCGCCGGCGGAGGAAAATCGCACCGGCGGCCGCGCTGGGCAGTCTCCTGCCACCGGACGGCCGATCCGAGCCGTCCAAAAATTCTAAAAAAAAAAACCGAGGGGGCTTACGTGAGAATCAATGGCATCCAAGGTGTGTAGGGTGCTTGATTCGAGCACCCCTTTTCCGTGTATATTTGAATCATCACATATACATGGAAAAGGGGTGCTCGGATCAAGATGCCGTTGATTCCCGCGTTAGCTCCCTTGGTTTTTTTTTAAAGAATTTTTGGACGGCTCGGATCGGCCGTCCGGTGGCCTGAGACTGCCCGGCACGGCCGCCGGTGCGATTTCACTCCCGGCACCCATTGGTACCTATATAAATTCTTCCAAATAAATGGAAATCTTCTTATTTTTCTGGAACAGGGGTTCTTATTCTACAAAACATAAGAACTTATTCCATTTCTGGAACACAGCCTGAGTCACCTGCACAAACGTATGACGTATCCTCGGCACAACTGGGTAAAGCTCTTGTAATCAAATATTAAAGCCCGTCTAGCTCAGTTGGTAGAGCGCAAGGCTCTTAACCTTGTGGTCGTGGGTTCGAGCCCCACGGTGGGCGCTTAATTTTCAACTTTTTATTTTTTCCTCTTGGGATCCATTTGAATAGAGTGAAATTGATAGAAGAAAATACACGAAAAAGAAAAATAATGACACTTTTTTTGGTGTTTGATTAGCATGGAAATACAATAAATTGGATTTTCTTTTACGACCCATTAAAGCATGAGTTACCTAACTTCAACTTTTCTTCCTAAAAACACAAGAAAAATTTTATTTTCTTGTGAAAGTGGTCATATTTTATGACACTTTCCATTGTGTCAGGAACGTTTCCTTTTCTATCATTATCCCTTAAGTATTTTAAGGGTAAATTAGCAAATGTCTATTTTTTTCTTGAAAGGTTCTTACAGAAAAATTTCGTTTAAACCAAACACGTGTAAGAAAATAAAATTCCTGTTCACTTTTTTTTTCTTTTATTCTACTTTTTCTCATTTGCACATTCTCCACAATTTTCTTTATAATCAAACGGACCTGAACTTGTTTTAGAAAACAGACGGAAAAATATGGAAAACTGGAAAAGACAATAATAATGAGAAAAATTCCACAGATTGGACGGTTATTTAGACACGTAGAGAGTGGTGCATGAACCTAGTCAAAAATTTTGATTCAGTTTTGCAGAGAGAGAATTGCGGGATAAAAAAAAAACAGACACTAGAGGCTAAAATTGTGATGAGAGAGAGAGAGAGAGAGAGAGAGGTGTGGCTGTGCTTCTAAAACCCATAGAAAACGAGAAAGATGCTGTGAAGATCGGTCACCCTTTCTGGCCGCTTCCTCTAACGACTGTGCTCGAACATGACCCCCCTCACGCTTGATAATTCAGGTGTCTGGTTTATCTTATTTTTATCTTGACTAATTTCGGGAGATTTCACTGTTGTGTATGAACTGACGTCAAAATAGTTGATACTAATCTTGAGAGATTCCACCATGTACTGTGAATGAACTGACGCCAAAAAAGCTGATAGCATCTAATAGATTTCGAACATGAAATCTTAAGAGTGATTCAGCAAACAAACTCCTAAATTCTGAGTCTTGACCATTAGACAACCCCGTTTGGGGTTTACCTTGGGAAAATGTTCTTGGATATGGTCATGTTTTATTTGTGGTAATTTTACGTTAACCTTTGTCTTGATTTGCGTTTGAATATCTATGTCCACCTCCTAGCGCCTCCCACCATGGACAACATTCTCTCTCTCTCTCTCTCTCTCTCTCTCTCTCTCTCATCGTTAACTTCTCACTGTAACCAAAAAAGATAACATGACACCATTAGCTATAAAAGGTGATTGAGAGACAATATTGATGAGGACATCCATATATGGTTTTCACATACTACCAAAAATTTGGCCAAAACTAGGAATTATCAATCAATCAATTCATACTATAAGCAAATGTGTTTTACCTTCAAAAGTCTCCCAGCTACCGATTCTAATTTTTTAAAATTTTGATTTTTTTTTTGTTTTTAAAAAAATAGAGAGAGAGAGAGAGAAATGTGGGGAAATGGGAAAAAGAGAGAGAAACGTGGGAGAGGGAGGGAGGGAGAGAGAGACTTAGGGGTTGAATATGGAGGCGCACCGTCTCGTGATACTCGAAATTCATTTTCCAACACACATATGTCTTTCAATGGTAGCGTGCCTCGAATACGGGACAGAAAAAATATTAAACTATATTATTTATCACTAGCGTTGTGTCTGCTCTATACACGGGGTTGAAAAAAAATCATGTTTGATTTTTTTATTCCGTGTATTGAACGGACACAAACGCTAGTATAGCCCTAGAGGAGAGAGATAATTAATTGGCCATTCCTTCATTCACACTCTGTAGTATTATAGGAGGAGATCGAATATTTTTGGAATAGGCTTTCGTTCCAAGAGAGAGAGAGAGAGAGAGAGAGAGAGAGAGAGAGCATTGATGTCTTGCATCGATATAGTCATAATAAATGTAACCAATATTAAACTTATTATCTTTAGACTTATGAAAGTCTAATTTGATAGCATTTTTCTAACTTATAAAATATTTTACTGATTTGTAGACTATTTCATATTTATAGATAGTTTTCGTGCAAAACAAGGTGACGTCGTTTGATCACTTGCCGATCATAGTTTTGAAACTACTACAGATCGACATATCACAACTTTTTTTTCACAGAATCCTACTAGGTACGACTTCAATGGCTCCACGGTCTCCACCTTTCCTAGGGTGAAAACATTTCCCACCAGAGAATTTCTGATAATTTATTTTTCACGGAAAATATTTCAATACAATTTCTGATAATTTATTTTTCACAGAAAATACTTCAATACACCCCCGGTAATCGTTGTCCACTAAAAATAGTCAAAAAGTGCATTGATTTGTTGCACAGAATATACATATAACCGTAAAATTGCATTCAAATCAGTAATGTCGTGTTGAAATAATAGATTTTTCTTGTAGGAATATATTTAGGGAATATTTATTATCTGTTACCTATTTTTGGGGCGGTGATTAATTAGGCAAACGAATAAGAATGTTTCATAAAAATCTATTGTTTGGCCATAAATATCTATATCCTCTTTTTGGAACTCTCTTGTGGGGTGAGGTATTTATGTCCTTACATGAATGGTCTTTCTCAACAAGAAATTACTTCATGTGATCACACTAAATACATAGAGCAACTTATTAGATCGCGAAAAAATGGAATATATATATGATCTCCACATAATTATTTTCCGGAGTTCGATTGTTGGAGTCTGATCGTAAGAAAGTAATTTCTTGTGAATTTCACAGTCCTAATGTAGATGGCCTAGCTACCTTGACTAGGGAGAAGATCGGTTCAGGTGCGTGTAAGCTGTCTTGAACGCTAGTGACGTTCGAAGAAATGAGAGCATGACCGCCAAGTGTGAGGCAGGCAAAACAGGTGCATGATATATAGTTGAGGAGGCACAGCACAATATGGTTTTTTGTTCCTTTGATCATCTTTGTGAGATGACTCATGAAATTCTTGCAGGGGTGTAATTTGACAGTTGACGAAAACACAAGGGGGCGTTGGAGTAACGGAAAAAAGTAAGTTTGTCCTCCAGTGAGTCTTTCACGTTAATCACGCGGCTTCATGCTCTCCTGTTCCTCAGCCACCCATCTCTCTCTCTCTCTCTCTCTCTCTCTCTCTCTCCCCGTTGGAAGGAATGTAAAACTTGTTGCCTTTGTTTGGTTCCTATATATGAAATTGCCTTTGTTCGGTTCTCATATTTGAAAAATATTTTTAATATAATAAAACAGAAGGGTGTGGGAACAAACTGTTAGAACGACTTAGATTCATTTGATCCAAAGGCTGTAGTACATCATCTCACTTTCCGGTTAAGTGCCCATGGTTTTCATCTAAATCACATAACTGTCATCCCCTTCCAACCGGGATGCGTAGTGCCTCGTAGTGCCGTAGGCACAGGCTAGCACTAATTTTTAATATAATGAGTGATGAGAGATAGAGAGGAACAGTTATTACGCAACGTACGGAGAGAGTCAGGATCTCTCTCTCCGTTGGAAGGAATGTAAAACTTTTTTTTCTTTTTGACCCTCTTGAGTCTATGTTTGGTTCAAAAGTTGATAAAACATTGGCTTATCCAAAACTTTTTGTATGTTTCATTAGGGTTGAAATTTTGTTTCTTTTCTTATTGTCTTGAGAGGGGAAAAAAAAGTATAAAAATATAGTCAGCTTGTGTGTACTTTTTGATTGACGTTTGGACAAACTCTTTAGCGTCCCTGGTTAAGGTAGAAGATAACACTAAAGAGCGAGCTATATCCAAAATTAACTTTGGAGGCTATACTTTGAAAAGACTTAAAAGTTTCTTGGATAATTTAGAACGCAATGCCACTTGACAGAACTCAAGACAACGAATTCATATAGCTAACATCAATTGATTGAGACTTAAGACTCAATCTGAATCGGTTTGGTGGTAAAAAGATGTGGTGAATTTGTAAAACAACTTTTACAAGGAGTTAACAAAATTCATGCATTTGGGATCCATAGATCCATTGCTCCACAGAAGCTAATTAATTTAAAAGAGATACATTGAGTTTTTTTTTTCTCTCCCACAATTAGGCAAAATCTAAGATGGTAATATAACCATCGATCGTATAACCATATAGATTACAGTAGAACTTAGCAACAAAGCAAATGGTAAGTTTAGAATATTGTCATATCATTATTTTCAATAAAGCAAATTAATGCTAATTAACATTGACCAGTCCTAAGAGCGAAAGATAATAGGTATAAAATGTGCAGCAATATCCGAAACAAATGTATTGATATTTGTGATGAGGTATTAATATCCGTGAGATATGTACTAATGTCTGAACTTGTTTAGCATTATTTGTACTATATTATCCAACACCTATCAGACAGAGGCTAACTCTCTTGGTGTAAGATTTTTCATCATACAATTATTCTACTATAATTTCAAAGAACATTTTTGCTTGTTTTGATAAGAAAAAAACTATTCTTTCTATTTCGTTCTTGCTATATTACAAAATCGGCATGTTGTACATGAAACAAAATTGGTATAGTAAGAAAAACCTACTCATTAGCCAAACTATTTTACGTCACCCATAATTAATCAAAGGATTTAAAGTGTTGGATATGCCATCTATATTTTCCGTGTAATGTTTTTTTTTTTCCTTGTATAAAGTTAATATCAGATTTCAAAACTGTTAATCAAATGTTATTTAGGTCAAGGCGCAAAGTTGGCTCGGCATCCAATTAATTAGTGTGTATCATCTTAAGAGAATAAAGTATGGTGTATATCAACAAGAAGAAATAGATGAGTTTTTCCACAATAATTCTCCGGTAGTTTGACATATGCCAAATAACTTTTTACTATTATTTAATTCATTTTAGGAAATGGAAGAATAAATTAACTCGGGTAGAAAAGCAGTTCAAACAAAAAACGACAAATATATACTCCCTCCGTCCCAAAATCTTTGAACTTTTTGATATTTGTGTCGTTTCTTAAACTCGTATATCTTCCAATATGAATTTTTAAAAATATGCAGTATGGATCTTGTTTGATAGTTGTCGATTAGATCTATAATACAAAGTGTTCAAAATTATAAAAAATATCATTAATTAAGACATATAAAAATTTAAAGAATGACGCAAATATCAAAAAAGACCAAAAATTTTAGGACGGAAGGAGTAACACAGATAAATACACACTCACTCACAATAGGAGTGGTCTCCACCTACTCCTATCATGAGTGATGTCTTATTCTGCTAAGAAAAATAAACATTTATTTTTTGAATTAAAACTGATATATTGTGAAAGAATAACCATAAACTAAAAAATAATTATTTAAGAAAAATATAAATTTTAACAGAACGGAGTCCGGCGTGTATAAAAGTGTTTGTGTGTGGTTGGTTGTAGGATTGTTTGTTAAAAAACAAAAAGGGTAGAAAAGCATCTCGTACTAGTAGCTTTTCTTGGTCCCAAACAAAAGAACGAAGAGAATCTCAGTGGCAGCGGAGTACAACCGAGGGGGCTCACAACCCGATAACCCAAAACAGTTAACCCCAAACATGTTTGTGACACTACGCGAACCCTATGCTCTAGATGCCAGCACCATCTCTCTCTCTCTCTCTCTCTCTCTCTCTCATTCACAATTGTTTGACAGGTAAATTACAGCTTACTCCAATTCCCACTTTTGAAAATCAAATCCACCGTCAAGACATTTCCTACCTTTCTGCTGCGGCGCTGCCTAGCTAGCCACTACTTGCATCATTGTAACAACACACCAAACAGGGCATATTCAAGAATCCTGGAGGCCGCTTCCCTATAGTGCACCTTACAGGGCGTATTAAAACGGTTCTTATTAATCATATATAAATCATTAATTGTCAAGATGGATGATCTGAATGTATCCTATAGATCTTGTAGGACAATTCGCCCTACAGGATCTCCGGATCCACTCCAAATACCATGCATATTTGGAGCTGGGTTGGAGTTGAGCTATGGGTTTCAAATTTGTTTACAAATTATGGACTTCTTTGGGCACATAATGGAAGTTTTTATGTCTTTATGTTCTACGTCGGTGGATCCTTTTGGTACCTTTGTAGCCTTTTTGCGTCTAGAGGAATAGTACTAGGGCTAGATGCACATGGATAAGTTTAATGATTATACTCCCTCTTTCCCAAAATAATTATTTAGTTTGCAAAACGAGAACTTAAAAATAATATATTTTTTACAAGAAAAAATTCTAACTTTTTTATCAATTAAAAGACCTCATGAATATCTAGCAAATTGTTGAAAAAAGTTTGAGTTTTTCTTGAAAATTTTGAATTATTTTTAAGTTCTTGTTTTGCGGACTGGACAATTATTTTGGGATGTAGGGAGTATAACAAAAAAAACACAACCAATGCATAGTTGCACAAAATGAACTTGGAAACAGATGTGTTTAGAATTATTTCATGTTTATATAGAAAAATATTATGAAGATATCTATGTTCACGACTGATGTCCCTACCGATTTTCTCTTCCAAAAAAACACTAAAAAAGTGCATTAGGATCAAAAAGGGAAATGAGAAGAAGTTTAAGGGGATTCAGTGTAATTTACTCCTACAACCACAATGTTTGACAGTCTAGACCATTCAAGCCACCACTTTTCCAGACAGCACACCGAATCACACCACTGACCACACTGCATGCAGTGAATAATGACGAAACGCCCCAGGCAATGAGAGAGAGAGAGAGAGAGAGAGAGAGATGAGAGAGAGGAGAGAGAGAGAGGGGGACAGGCTAGGCTTAACTCTGCAAGGCTATGACATAGGTAAACCAGGTTCTGCTATGTTTTCCAGACATTGTTCAGTGACTGAGAAGGGAGAGATTCAGATACCCTGATATAGACAGAGAGAAAAGAGAGAGACAGCTAGAGAGAGAGAGAGAGAGAGAGTGTTCGATTCTTCTGACTGAAAAAAACAAATTAAAGATGTGTCATGTAGCTCCCATTCCATCCCAGATCCCAAAGAGATTAGTGTAGAAAAGAATATTACTCCGTACTAGGATGGAAAAAAAAAACCGAGAAATTTTAGGCAAAAGTTATCAATCTCACTCCGACATTGAATTATCAAGCATTAATTTAACGTGACATTATCGTAATCCAGACGTAGGACTAGTAAATAAATAAAATAAGCAAATACTTCTTCCATCTCAATTTAAATATTTTTTTTACAATTTTTTTTGCATTTTTAAATTTGAAAAATCATGCAGAACATTCAAATTGAAACAGATGAAGTAACTACTCAAGAATTAGCACAATGCACCAAATGATACAGTATTAAAATATCAATAGGCACTAAAACGAAATAACCTGAACATATGAGCATTATTTACGAGCTAGCTTCGAATTTTAAATAATGAGCGAGTCAATATTTCTAACGTGATTAATATTCTTAGCATTACAATTTTGGCAAAAATAAAGTTAAAGGAATGGAGAAACAATTCAACATCATCTATAACTAAAAGGCTGTTGATCAGCATCTTTCTGATTATGTAAAACCCAACATAAGCAAAACAAAGAGGGGAAAAAATAAAAACCCAACTCCCTCCCCTTTTTCCCAACCTTTTTTCCATATCGAGTTACGCCCCGAGAGCGAACTCAAAATCCTTTGTACCCATATTTACCTGTACCAGCATTCTAGTGCATTTTCAACTATTGAATCGTACAAAAGTCTTCTCATTTTTTATCAAGATATTTACTTAATGAAATAGTAAATAAAAAATGCACTAAAACACTTGTACAGGTAAACTTTGGTAGAAATGATATATATGAGAGGCGAAAACAATACAAGAGGAGATTGATAGTTATCGGATGGATCTTGGGTACGTAGTCTTTTCTTATGACCGACTATCCAGGCCAGTTTGAGTGCATAATTGCTAAAAGGATAAGAGAAAAAGGGTTAGCCTTACTCTTTCTTGATCATATGAGATTATCCTATATTCACTTCCATTCCTTCTTTTTCCACCCTACTCGTTAGCTCTTCTTCCACTTGATCTTTCTCTCAGCTATGGCAATCCACTGTACTGATTCAACTCATTCCAATTCTGCAATCCACTCCAGTTGTTTGTGCTTTCATTCCCATTATTGCTTGTATTTGGAGGATTCACAAGAGGTGCATATGATCCACTGTCAAAGTACCACTCTGTTGCTAAATTACCAATTGCACCCTCTTTTCTTGAACCATTACCAGTACTACCCCCTACCTGATCACAAGCATCAGGTTTTGATACCTCCAGATTCTGAAACATAATGGGTTGTGGCTTCTGAAGTGAAATCCCACTGTTTTCTCTCTGACTGTTTTCGCCTCCGAAAAGCATTGCCAGTCTCTGCTGCTGTAATTTCCAGTGCAGATCTTGGTTGATCGAACTCAATGACTCGATCGACGACGCGATAGTACTGCTCTGACCGCCGATTTCTTGGCCAAATCCACCACCCTCTACTTGTTTTAATAAAGGGAAATTGAGACCCATGAGGGTAGTACTGGAATTTCCCAGAGTGTCGGTAGCAAAACAAGGAGTAGAAGAAGCGAGAGGGAATTGGTTGTAGGAATACCCACTGCTGGGGAAAGAGAGACCACCACCACCACCACCTCCAAGTTGAAAATCCATGGCAGGAGAGAGACCATGGAAGAACTTCAAACCGCCGCCGGAGTCCTTCGAGTCGCCGGAAAAATTTGAAGATGAGGCTTTCGACTTCTTGCTTTTCCGGCAGCCGCCTCCGATCGGTACGTTGCGGAGTGCTCCTCCTTTAGTCCAGTACCTATCCGACAATAATTCAAATTCAACACTTTTTAAGTTGAGGAAAGATAGAAAAAGGAATGAAAATTCCTACATTTAATATATTTTTTTATTACCTTTCTCCTCTTTTTCTTCAAGCAAGGGAAAACAGGAAAATAGTGTTCTCTGCCTTTGTCTTTCTTTCTACGTTTTAAACAAAGCCTTAGTTATTAGTACAAAATTTTCATCAGATTGTTCTTGTTCTTTTTTTTTTTTTTGATATCTAGTAGTTCAAAGTTGGGAAATAGAACCCTCAATCTCCTTAAGGATTTTAATTGTTTGAAGTTTCGAAAAATAAATCCAAGAGTTCCTAAGAGTAGATTTGATCACCCCAAAAATATTGTTATCATCCAATCTTGGTATGTTGTAAGCTACATCTATGTATACAACTACACATAGCCATATATATATATATATTGTATATTGTTTGATATCTCGATTCTCAGTATTCGTCTAGGTCTTCGTCTAGTAGACCTAAACGGATTAATCCTAACTCGGGATTCATAAGGATGTTCCGATAAAAAATATATATCTATTAAGCTGGCTCCCTCGGATCAAAGTTCTAACCCGCCACTAATCCTGAGAACCACTTTCTCCCCGATGATCCAATTAAAGTCGAAACAAAACTTTCATATAAACTGACACAACCTACCGAGCAAAAAAAAAAACTGACACAACCCAGTAATTGACAGCACGCTGGTAGACATCTATACATACAGATATGTATGTGAATTATTACCTTCTACAAGTCTTGCAGAAATGCCTTGGCTGTGTTAAGCTGTAGTTGTTGTAGTAGCAGAATTTCGTGTTGGGGGAATCACATCTTGGACACTTCAGGGCTTGCTCCGGCGGCCTAAGCGGTGTCGTTTTCTTGCTCCCGGAGCCTTGGCTCCCTGGTTTCGCCGGAATATTGTCTTCAGACATCACAACAGCAAGTCCACTGGTCTAGTTAATTAGTTGCACTTGCACCTCACAAAGAAACCCTAGATATATATTGGAGAGAGAGAGAGAGAGAGAGAGAGAGAGAGAGAGAGAGAGAGAGAGTTTAGTTTGCTTAGGAAAGAGGCAAAGATACTAGTGGATTTCAATGGGTATCATGCATGGGGTGGAGGAGAGAGAGAGGGAGGGGAGGGGATGTTGATGGGTGCTTGTGATCTTCATCAATTAAGGAGGGGGAGAAGAGAGGGATGTGGAGGAAATATAGGCTTATGTTTGAAGGGTAGATCTGGTAGAATAAATAAAGTTGGATGAGAGAGGGTAGGTCTTACACTTCAGATAGAAAAAGGCCTAGGTGGTATATATAGAGGGGTCATACCCAGTGCCTGTTAGCTGGAGAGTAATACACATTTCACGAATATCAGAGTCATATTCAGATTCAGTGTCCGTTGGTAAAAAAGTAATACACATTTCACGAATATCAATAAACATTAACACACATCAATACCACATACAAGTTCCAAATATCGAAGTATTTGTTTTTAATATCATTAATCAGCTAATGAGCAGGGGTGGCTCTACCACTGTTTGAAGAGGTTCAAGCAAACACCCTAGACTTAAAAAATACACCAAAATTTTGTATTTTTTTTACATATAATTTGATTTTTGTTTCATACTTTTTCATGTTGTTGGCATTGAATTGTTCATAAGTAGTTAAAGTACAAAAAACTTCATTTAAATTTGTAAATATGTAGTAAATTAAAATAAATTAAGCATAATTTATTTCTGATCATGATAAAAATTTTCATTTAATATAGATCTTTGTATAAAAAAAAATTTAACTTTTTCTTTTGTTACTACAATGCCGAACTAAAATTTTGAAGCCGCCGCTGCTGAGAAGTGTTCATCATTTTCCTGCGTAGAGATAAGAGGCCTGTAGGGAGAGATAAGAGAGGCGGAGAGAAAGGACAAGAAAAGTGGATGACACTCTGATAGTGATTTGGCAGAATAGAAAGATCCATACATGTAGTCAAAAGAGAGAAAATTTGAAAAAGTGAAAAATTGAATTCCAAAAAGGAGGAAAATAATACAGTACTAATACAAATGGATGGAAGTACTTCTTGACAGTTGATGATGGGTTTGTGGGTTACAACTTTTACAACATCATACCCTAAAGGCAAAAAAGGAAAAGAAAAAAGTTAATTAGAAAGGGATTTAAAGGTCGTGTTGTTAACTCGCAATTAAACGCTAAAGGAAGAATATTTAGACATATATTTTTTTGGGAATTAAATTAATTTTTGCACTTCACGTTTAATCATTGACATTTCATTTTGTCTTTTTTCTATTTAAAATTATAAAAATACCCTTTAAAGTGGATGAATAGTAACAAAATAAAGGATGATAGTAATTTTATGTAGGGTAAAAGAGTACCAATAGCTAAATATGGAGTGTCAAGAGCTTTTTTCTTTTTTTGCCCTTGGATCACATCGATCACAAAATCATGAATAATCCTCTCTTTTTTTTTTATGTTGAGCGATAAATAAATTGAATTAGTCTGCATACGTCATATATGTTATAAAAAATTAAAATTACAGGTACTACTATCATATGATCAGATCTATACGGAATTAAAACATATTAACAATGAAGACCCTCAATTTTTATGGAAGACTAAAAAAATAGCATTTGCACTTTGGGATAAATATTTGAAGTATAATCCATTCGAGCTTTGTTCACCAAATCTCTTATCATTGTCAAATTTCGACAAAAGAAATGTTCGAATGGTTGGAAGTCTTGTCAGAATGTCACAAAATCCTTTTTTTTTTTTTGTATGACATTTAACATAAATTTGGATTTAAAAAAAAATTATATCATGTCCTTACCATTGTTTAAGACGTCTAACATTCTTCATTATATGAAGAAAAAACACGCAATAATTAAGCTAATTTGAATGTAGTCGATCCCATTGTAAAACATTGTTATTTTGAACATTGGACAATTTTGTAAATAAGCCAAAAAAGTGATTCACCTTTGCCAAAATTGTTCGAACTAGTGAATATCTCCATTGGTCATTCCAAAATTTATATATTATGACCGAAAGTGTACTCAGGGTGTGTACATTTTACTAACTAAAATAAGTACTTATTTAAAAAATAATTACTTATTTTTTGAATTACATACAAGTGATATATTGTGAGAGAATGATTTATCTCGTAAAGTAGAAAATAGGTATTTCAAAAATAAGAACGTTAGCGCAGATGTTTCAAAGTTAAAATTGTACAATGAACCTTAATTTGTTATTTTCAAATTCAAATCTTTATAGTGTACTCAAGCAGGCTCTTCAAATTTGATCGTTTCGTTTGTTTGTATTAATCTTACTATGTTAAATACTATGTACTCTAAAAGATTTTCCAAATATTTTTGTAGAACACTCGATTTTAAAACGTATTTGACATTTTGACAATTGAAACATCTCCTTGAGATGTACTTATGGGTTGTGATCGATTCAAATTAACACAAAAACTTATGAGCGGATTATACATTCCTATTTTAATCCCGGCATGAATTAATTTACTAAGATTCGATTTTTCGGGTCAGGTCGCAAGAAAGTACTCTTTCGGTCTCCATTCTTTGGTCCCACTTAGCACTTTTTTCGTCCCAAAAAATTGTCCCATTTCAAAACTTAATGGGTAATATATAATGGATTTTCTCTTTTACCCTTCCATTTTTTAAATTCGTTGTGCAAAAAGTAAGAAAATGTAATAATTGAAGGGTAAAATGAGAAAAATAAGTTTTTAAAAGTGTAATGATTATGTTCCCTTATATAGTTGAAATCCCCAAAATGAATTAAAGAATGGAGACGGATGGAGTAATTTATAATAAATTTCGTTAATCCTAGCATGAATGAATTGCCTTTGACCTTACCGAAAGAGAATCATTCGAGATGCGTGTAAGTTGACCCAAACACCTCCATATTGTCGAACCCAAAGAGAGGATGCATCATGACATGTAATGCATGTATGGTTACATGCAAAATAGGGTCATAATTATGGAGGGGTAAAGTTCAGAATATGTGATTGGAGAGTATATCTACTAGTATCTCATAAAACAGTTGGAAAATTGCAGTCCAATTAAAAGTACCAGTACAATATAAACCCAGAGAGGCAGGCATTGGCAGACATGTATGGCAGTGGGGAGCATCAGTACTTGTGTTTAGTACTGTAGGACCGGAGCTGGGGAAAGGCTTCAGTGATGAAGAGGGAAACATAGCAGAAGCAGCTGCTCTGCAGCAGACAAGAGACACCAGCAGCTTAATTTGTCTCTTAAAACACTTCCTTTGATATGTCCCTTTTAACCCCGTTTCTACCCCCCACAGGCCCACACCTCAGTTCCCCCAAAAAACAAAGGAGTTTCATACTATATTATGTGTTCTGATATGTCTAGTAAAATGAGAAATAAGTATTTAAAAATAAGAATCTTAGTAGAAAGAGGCCTAATATAACTTCCTAGCTAGCTCTGTGCTACAGTATTTTGGTCATCTACAAAAAGATTTGTAATTTTCGAATCTAAAAATAAATTACTTCCATGCATAGTTTTAAAAACTTCTTGATACCAAATTAAAAAATCAATTTAAGATATGTAATTTTGGGGTGAAGAAATTTATAAAATTATGCACGAATCACTTTATATTTTTTTGATCTGAAAATCACACGTCTTTCGTAAAAGACTAACAATATGGTACAGATGGTCGATGGAGTATTTGATTTTTGAAATATGAAATAGATCATCCCCCATGCTTGAAAGATTAGAAGATGAAGCACTGTTCAGTTTTAGCATTTGTGGGCATTTTCTCGCTACTTTGATGATCACAACTACTGTACTATTTTTTTTCCTAGCAAATCTCAATTATATCAAAAATTACATCTATTGAATATTGGTCAAGACACAACTCCAATCCATCTGATCCAGTGTGCCAACTTGATTTTTTTTTTTTGCAAATACATGTGTCCCAAAATCATACTCCCTCTGTCCCAAATTAGATGTCGATTTTTGATATCCGTGTCAATTTCAACTCTTTATATATTTCAATATAGATGTCCAAAAATATGCAACATAGATCTTGTTTTATAGTTCTCGATTTATTCTATTATACAAAGTTTTCAAAATCATGAAAAACATTATAGATTGAAAGATATAAGGGATAAAAAATGACACGGATTTCAAAAATTGTCATTTGTTTTTGGACGGAGGGAGTAATTATTTGTATGCGATCGACATGATTCATAACATGATTGATATTATTGATGAGTTTTAAATCAATGATTTAGATGGTCAAGACGAATCCGAGAAGGTTCCACTATATAACATTAAAGTTAAACTATTTGGTATCAACTAACCGGGACTAGTTCAGTTGATCATATCTTTTGCATCTCACTAAAAAGTTAGAAGTTTTGGTCCGTTATGGGGGATCGAGTACTCCTTTCTCAGCTCTTTTCAAGGCCACGTCAATGATCCAAATGGTCCAGTTTTGGTCCGTTGTGGTGGGGGATCGAGTACTCCTTTCTGCGTTAGTGTATAGGATGCCAGATGATGGCAGGTGGGGACATGCATGTAAAACGCCACTGCCCTGTCTGACATGGCACAACCGCCCAAGGACGGACGACGTTATTCTTTCTTGGTTGCAACAAACTGGACGTTGTTTCATATGTACGTTAGACATACATATATATATATCTGCGCTGTATAATAAACGTGCAGCGCCGTAAATTATGATGATCCAGTCTGTTTATATGTACATACAGCTTGTATGAGAGAGAGAGAGAGAGAGAGAGAGAGAGAGAGAGAGAGAGAGAGAGTGGAGCTCGTGAGAGGGGGGGAGCCGGATTCCCGTGAAATCAAACCAGAAAAAAACCGAACGGAGAGACGCTAATAATGTCACTTGCTGTCCACTTATCAAACCGGGTAAATATTCGGTGGTCCCGGAGCACAGAGAAATTTTTGGGTGCCCGGCGGATACCAGACACGTGGTATCCCGTTGGCAATTACAGCCGTTTAAAACGTGTTTTGGACGGTCCGGATTTTAGAGGGAGAAACAGAGGAAAGAGAATGGTCGGGTGAGCGGAAAGAGAGAAAATAAATCTAGGCCTTCAGAAACACGTTAGGACGATTGAGATCGCCGGTGTATACCGCCACATGGTGCCAAGAATTTCTCTAGAGCACAGCCATGTGGCACTCTGGATCATTCCAGTTCCATACTTTTATGTGGAGCCGGTATACTTGGTCGTAAACTCTGCAAGAGTGTGTGGTGTGGCTGGAGTGTCTCAAAACACTACGTAACCGTGCTCCGGGGACATTGAATAACTATTAGACCTTACGTTACGTATCTCACGGGACGCCCCAATCTCAACTTGCCACTTCATCTTTCTTCTTTTTCCTTCTCACTTGTTTTTCCCTCAATAAGTTGATGTTCAAAAAAAAAAAAAAAAAAAGATAATAGCAAGAAATAAGATTTAAAAACACAACTTTAAATCATCACTCCGAACATAACTGTTCGATATTCGGAACCGTTTGATGCACATGAATTCACATATATCGAACAGTTTCAAACACAATTATGTCCGAATTTGTGTTTTAAATTTATGTAGACCTGATTTCATTTTTCACCAACATAGCAGGAATAATAACAACTCTCGTGGTGTTATTAATACGATTGCTAGCTAAATGTGATCAAGAGAATAGAACTAGTAATTTTTTTCCCCAGTTCGCCTGAGTTGATTTTATTTTTTATTTTCCTTTATGTTTTGTTTTCCCTGGGACTGACTTGCAAAGAAGATGCTACTTTATTCCTGTGTAGAGTAACCCATCAATGCATAGACTTAAAATTGAAAAGCAAAATTAGAATGATATGAAAATAGGCTTCTTTTTTTTTAAAAAAAAAAAAATCTTCTTCACGACCGTAAAATGAGGGGTTGGTTCAATGAGGGAAACCCAAGACTTAATTGGTTCGGGCTCAAATTTGAGTTCTCATAGTCCCTTATTAGGTGAAATTACTCACCCAAATGTGGTGGCCGGAATTTTAACTTCAATCCTGACGCATGTGTGTTGAGATCCCCTACAGATAATGTTGTAGTGTTGTGGTGTAATGAGACAATACGTACTCCCTCACATAGACGACAAGGTATCATACCGCCACTTTCCTATTTTGTCAAGAGAAAAAAAACGACTCTCTTTGAGTTTGAGTCCTACCATTGGACTTTCCATTTGCAAATTATCACTCTCAAAAAATCTTCCATAATAACCCAACGACAAAAAAAATAAATTCCTTTATTTTTTAAAATTTTCTTCATTTTTTCTTTCTAATCAAATAGACCCCAAATGGAAGGAGAATGGGTCTGAAGAAGCGCAACGCAGCGCTGAGAGTCCAAACGGCCCAGTCCAAAACGGCCTAAACTTGTGGTCTGGAAAAGAATCATTAACGTGTGTTTATACCCATGCGTGGTTCAACTTGGTTTAGTCCAACCAGGCCCACTCTCGACATCCATAAATTTGGGCCTCACAATTTTTGTTTTTTGTTTTTTTTGAAAACAACCTCACAATTTCAATCAAAGAAAAACAATTTTTCAAGTTTTCCTCTTTTTTTTTTTTTTGAAAAGAAAAGATGATACTACTACCGAAGAAGTAAACTTTCCTCTTTTTCACTCAATGCATTTGGATCGGGCAGTGATGCCCAGGTCCGGTTTGGAGGCATCTATGCCCACATTTTCCCTCAACCGTTGAATTTCTCTTTTTTTAATCTAAGCCATTGGTTTAATCCCGCTTATAGTAGGTGTGGCCATATATTATGGCAAGTGTGGTAATTGTAAATGGTTTGTAAATTAAGCCAGTTTGAGTGGCAAGTAAAATTGTAATTTTTTGCAGATAAATCATAAAACCACCTTGTTTTTGTGATTGATTTTGATTTAAATGTACACATTTATGGGAGCATGGAATATATATATATATATATATGGGGTTGGTTCTACTCACACAATTTTTAACACAAATTTTGACACTCCATCTCAGCCATTGAAACCAATGGTTGAGATTAAACCACTTAAATGGGCACCCACACTCAACCTCACCTAATCTGTCGTCCCCACAACCCCCGCCCCCCCCCCCCCCCCCCCCCCCCCCCCCCCAAAGATACCCCTCCATCTCAGGACCTCCATCTCCAGCAAGGGTCGTCGTCGGCAAAGACAAAACCAAAGAAACAAGTATACCAAAAAAGAACACCCCCAGTTGAAACCCGAAGCAAGATATGTGCATTTGGTGGAGATTTTTCCAAAAAAATTTCCGCATAGATATATTGCTGTGAATTGCAAAACTTAGATCGGCACTACATATGGCACAGTCAGTGGCGGCTTGCACGAAAAATTAAAATCAACAGATCGACTAAAGATCGGCACTGAATTTCTTCGCTTTACTAGATATATTCCCTATATTCATGAGTTTGTTCGACTGAAAAATTAATTTTACAAATCGACTGTACATGAGGAACATATTTAATTCTGTCTCCTTTTGTTATTTGTAGCAGTGGCACAAGTACTCTTCTTTAATTGATACGATGCTCTTTATTTCCTCAGATCTGTCTCCAATAAACCCAAAATTGTGTGGGTCGCCGGAGATGGGGCTTGACGGAAGTGGGGTCGCCAGATGAGGGGCTTGACGGAAGTGGCTTTGCTGGAAAATAGGGTCATCAGGGCTGACCAGAGCTTACGTGGCCGGAGAGGGGAGGGGGGAGTGGCTGGTGGTCATGGACTCATGATGTAGGGAGAGACAGATCAGGTGAGATTGAGTGTGTGCGCCCATTTATGTGGTTTAATCTCAGCCATTGGTTTCAATGGTTGAGATGGAGTGTTACAATTTGTGTTAAAAATTGTGTGGGTAGAACCAGCCCCTGTATGTATGTATGTGTGTGTATGTGTGTGTGTGTGTGTGTATATACCTCCTCTGAACTAAACCACATGGTCCTCAACTCGTGAAACAAAAATGATTTTATTTTACTCTCTCCATACCACAAAGATAGTCTACTACGAAAAGATGTGTCATAGTTAGAAAAAAAATTAAAGTACTTTTGTGCATAATTTAACAAATTTCATGACTGTAAACTGAAGAATTAATTGAGATTTTTAATGGAAGTATCTTATTTTTTATCCTAAAAAAAATTGTAGTCTTTTCATAATGGCCTATTTTTTGGAACGGGGGGAGTACTAGTCATTTTAAATTTTACGTAGAGATACAGATGCAGAAAAACGAGGGATTCCGAAATTGTACTCAAAATTTTTGTATTTGACCATATGTTGCAACGATGAAGATAATAGTAATGGACTTTTGTCAAACTTCATTTATCTCTACCAAGCATCTTCTTGTAGAGCGGTGTAGGGCGGTCGATCTGACCGCTTATCTCGGCAATTGAAGACCTGAATCTTAACACATCAATGCACAATTAGAATTGTATGCTTTTAGATTCAATCCGAGTTGTTTGTGCTGAAATGAGCCAACAAATCGGCCGCTCTGCACTCGCTCAGTAATGAGCTGCCGAGTAGCATCCCCGGTCATCCACATTCAAGCTTAGTTTGTTAAAAATAGAAATGTGTATGTACATGTTCTGTTATTCGTATAACTTCATAAGAAGGAAATCTTTCTAGACCAACATAACTTTCATTACATAACCATTGGTTTACAAGGTACAGATATGCAGGCATACAGAAAAAAGTAGGCATTCACTATACGCCACGCACTTCAGAAACCAAATGCTCCTGCTATCTACCCGGTAAGAACTTGATCGACAGCGACGACAGGAATGAGATTTCCATAGACATGTGATTCATAGTGTCTCGTCAAGTTACGAAATAGTAAAACAGCAGCAAGGACTCAAGAGAACGTGGAGTTCGAGAGCAAGGAAGCTGCGCTTAGGCAGTTTTCAATGAGTTGCCAACATCAATGACGAATCGATACTGGACATCACCTTTTTCCAGCCGCTCCATTGCAGTGTTCACATAGTCCATTGGAACGAGTTCAATATCCGAAATTATGTCGTGCTTAGCACAAAAATCCAGCATTTCTTGTGTTTCCTTCACACTCCCAGTGACGCTCGTACCCACAACCTTCCTCTCTGTCATTCCACACTCTTGTTAGCGACATTAATTGTTCATAAAAAAATAATGCAGCATTTGAACCTTGCAAATGTCGAAGAGTACGACCAAATGGCAAGTGCTGGGTTTTTATAACGGGTGTTTTTGTCAAAAATTTAAATTCTGATAAAAGCTGATTTTTCAAAGCTTTCATAAGCACCCCCTAACCGAAGTTACATAAACTTGGTATGGGTGTCGGGTGCATGTACAAATCTAGGTATTCCATCTCAAGAACAAAGGAGCCAATATATTCGTATTTTCTACCATATTTGTTACATTATAGGGTAAATACTGTTCAGAAGGTCACCTGGACTTTCATGCACTATACTGGAGTTCTATCAATAGCTCATTGAAATTTAAACCACTAAACATGCTTGCTAGGTGAACGTCAAAACTAACATGTCGGTCACAAATCCCATACCCTGACTGGGATACTTTTACTAAATAGGAGTCCATGTAGCATAGGCACAAACCAAAATCCAACGAAAATTCTTCTAATCATTTCAAGGGAACGAAGCCCTGATCCCTAAAAAATTCGATGTGAAGGACACTAGATGTCAAAGCCTAGCTCAAAAATGACACAAGAACACCAGATCCTTTGTCCCCATCCTTGACCCCAAACCACCTTGCTACCGCATGGTGAGTGTATTTGGCATTGATTGTTTCAGGGAGGTTGGGGTAAAGTGGAGATGCCTCAACAGCTTCATAGTATGACATAGTGAAATGGTATGAAATGCTTACCACCAATCGCAACTGGTGAGTCAATTGTTTTTGATCCAAGCAAGACAAGTTTCCCATCAGGCTTTAAGAGATTAATCAACGGCATGACAGGGTGAAGCGCAGAGACCGTATCAATGATACCATCAAAAGTATCCACAGCAGCCTGCATTAACAAACATAAAAACATGAAATCAGTCCAATCCATGGAGTTGCCACCAAGAATACTAATAAACACCCTCACCCACCTTCATCTGATCTGCATCACTGCTAATAATAAACAAGTCAGCACCAAGACGTTCAATGGCTTCCTTCTTCTTACTCAAAGATCTACTAATGACAGTGACCTTTGCCCCAAAAGCCTTGGCGAATTTCACAGCCATATGACCCAATCCACCCAAACCCACAACACCAATGCTCAAACCGGGCTTGTCAAGTTCAAAGTACCTCAAGGGACTGTATGTGGTGAGCCCAGCACAGAGCAAAGGAGCAGTAGCATCAAGAGGCAAGTTAGTGGGAATTTGATACACAAAGTGCTCATTAACGACTATTATATCAGAGTAACCTCCATAATTCCGAGTTCCATCATAGTACATGGAATTATAAGTGAGCATACGTTTGGAGCAGTAGTTCTCAAGATCCTTGGCACAATAATGGCATGAGTCAGGCGATCCACACGATCCAATAAATACCCCAACAGCAGCTTTGTCCCCGACTTTGAAGTTTCTTACCTTGCTTCCCACCTCAATCACCTCTCCGGTCATCTCATGACTGCATTAACCAATTCATTTAGCCCACACCAGGAAATAAAAATGTTCGAACTCTCAAAGTAATGCTCACAGTTTTTGTTTCATAAAACCTGGTGAATGATGGTCATCAATCTCATTAAGGTGGGTGCCTATAGTTTAACAGTTTTGTCTTGACATAGTTGCTATGTTTCGACCGTGTAATCATGTATTCTGGTTTATACTTGTACAGTTAGTAAGTGTAGGATCTTGACGTCTATGTGCTCTAGTCCAATAGGGTACGTGAAAGGTAGTTCCCTAATACAAAAGGAATTAGGAGCAGTGGCCGTCATGGAATTCATTCAGGTACTAGTTATGTGGTGGTGAAAGCAGAGGCAGAACTAGCATATGTCCAGCCCCACTGCATTTTTTGAGTTTTTAATTTGGTGTTACGTTCAAGTTTTCAAAACTCACCATTATTTCGTCAAGTTCAAGTTTCCTTGCTCTTGATTTTGGCTTTAACTTCACTTGTTATACCTACTACAATGACTACTGAGATCGTGTTTTCCACTCTGAATAATGTGAAAAATTCATAACGCAACTGAATGGGAGAATAATTTGCGAGCGATAACACGACTGCGTACTTAAGAGTTTTGTTAGTATTTTCATTGAAAAAAGTTCTTATAGAGGTATTGTTGTTAACTGCAGAATTTTTTCGTTGTGTTTGTATGTTGTAGTGCCCCTGATCAATATTCCTGTCTATGCACAGGGGCGGAGCTATGGCTACGCATGCCACTTTGTGAAGTCCTACTATGCGCCAAATAAGAAGACCTAGGAATCTATGTATCACGGGAAAAAGCTTATCAAATTCATCTGCAGCCATGGATGCGGGTATGCAAATTGTATAAATGTGGCGATAATCTGTGTCTATTAGGTGCATATATCCTCTGGGTATTTTTCAACTTAATAGTTGAAAATACAGACTTGGAACGCACAACACCACGAGAAAGTAGTGAGTTTGGCAACATTAAAGGCTCAAGGGTTTGATTGAGTGAAATCCAATATCATTTCTTTTGGGTTACTTTCTTTGTGTATGCACACATATATGGATACAAAGTGGTTGGAAACGAAACATACCCGGGAACCATGGGATACTTGGCGGTGCCTCTTTCATCCTTGATATTGTGAAGGTCAGAGTGACATATACCACAATACAAAACCTTTACCTTCACATCTTCTTCCCCTGTTTCCCTGCAAAAACCCATAAAGTTCCTAAAACCTCACACCATATCATCATCATCACCATCGTTGTCATCGACGATAATGATAAAGAAAGCAAAAAAAAGTACAATATATCCAATTGTGGAGCAATCTATGGGCAAGTTAGGTCAATTGCGTAATGACCCTATACAATTTTAAGAAAAACAAAATTAGTATTTTCATACACAGTCTCGATAGATTGTTAAAATAGCCCCAAAAGTCTTCTTCGTGTGTGTGTGTGTGTGGCAGGGGAAGCGGGGGGAAGGGGTTATAGAACCAATGTGTGCACACCTCGAACTGATCCGTAATCCCTGACCGATCCCAACCATCAATAACCGGACCTAATTAAAGGCTGAGTCAAATATGAACCGGTACACAAATTGATAGCGATTTAAACTTAGTGGTTTGTTCTCAAGTTTACGAGAGAGCAAACCACTAAGGCTCCGTTCAGTTGTCGCCTGTTGGGAATCTTGTATGAGAAATGCTTTCTCAAGAAAAGTGAAGTGAAGTGAAGTGACTTAAACGAAAAGTAAATTTATTTTCCAGTAAATCTAGTTTCGTGTAAATTAGCAGGATGTATTTTACAGGAAAGTATTTTTTAGTAAAAAAAAATGAGAAAGTTGAAGTTGTGAGTCCCACGTCTATATCTCGGTAACTGAACACAAGCAAAGCTGCAGGAAAGTTAATTTTTCCATCTTTTCCGTGCAACTAAACGGAAGGTAAGTCTCAGACTAAGCCAAGCCCTTGGGTTAAAATAGCCCAAGGGTGACCTAAACCACCCCGGTCGAGTAAAATTCTGCCTTAAACATTTCAGTATCTATTTGTTGAATCCATTATTCATAGCAAATTGTTTGAAAAGACAGGTACGCGTACACCAGAGTTATTAAAAAAAAAAAAGTGTTCCAAAAGACAGGGTTTGTAGACTATAAGAGTGCCCTAAATTAATATACCTAAACAAAAAAAGAAGTGGCCAAAATTGAAATCAACCCAGAAAATAGAGAAGGGAATGGACATCTTTTTTACCTCCTGGAGAAATTGAAGGGGGAGAGGATGCCGGAAGGGTCTCTAGCAGCCCATCCGAAGGCCTTCACTGGGTGCTCTTCTTCTGGTAATACCATCCCATCTACCCCCATTTTCCACTTCAACTCAATGACTGTTTTTCAGGTATCACGAGAGAGAGAGAGAGAGAGAGAGAGAGAGAGAGATAGACAGAGAGAGCGCGGGGGGTTGGGGGTGTTTGTGTTGGCTGTTCAGACTTCAGAGGATGAAGGAACTAGTTATATATAGGGAAACGGTGACGTCATCGATGAGGTGTGAAGGGGTGAATAGGAATGTCACTTGTCCACTGGCGCTTAACTGGCACGTGTTTTGCAAGCGCACTTCGGCTTGTAACCTTATTTTTCTTTTTTATTGGGAAATGATATCGGCACTCTAAAAATTGATGCAGGGATTCCAAAAAATAAAGGAAAGTGGCTTTGGAGTTACACTGATTTTGGAGTGCCTGCATCAATTTTTGGAGTGCTAATATCATTTCCCTTTTTATTTTGTGTGTTATGTTTGTTTGTTTGTTTGTTTTTTTTCTAAATTTTGCATTAGATTTATGTGATATTTTTTAAATTAATCATTTGTTCCAACAAAATGAGTCTAACGAGTAAAAAATTATGAGCAAAAGTAAAAAATTAATTGAGATTTACTAAAAAAATTCCATGTTGCAAATGATATATGTAAAATTAATAATATAAATAATTTTCTATTAGATTGAAGGACATAAATTCTGACAGAGATATACGGGTACTCCTCTTGAATATACTCTTACGTCTTTAGGCATTATTATTATGAATCATTATTAATTTTTTCAAACATTAGGATCGCCTTCAGTACAGAAAACACTTGTCAGAGACAAATTATCAATGAAGTAAAATATTCGAAATCAACAATCATCGCATACTTACCAATCACATTAATTTATTGGATATGAAAAAATAATCTTGGGCAATAGAACTCTATGCTTCTTGCTGTGAGCAATTTATCATGCTTGATCACTTTTGGCATTTCTTATTAGGATCTTTTCCACTTGCAGAGAAATAATAATATGATTTCGTGATATCTTAGTATTTATTTAGTCAACTGGAGACAAAATGTACATCATCCTTTGCATTGGGTTTAAAATCCCACATTCAGAAGTCAAACTATTCATACAAATGGTGAGTTTTTTTTCTTTTTATCCCCTAAACTATGCACACTTTCTCTACTTAGTCCCTGAACTATTAATTTGGCGATTTCATCCCTTCAACTATCATTCCGTTACCTATTTAGTCCAATAGATAACGGAAATTAAGAATTTAGATGGAAAATGCCACGTAATGCCTTATTTGAGACCCTGTAGAGCAGATATTTGATTATAACAACCCTAGAGATAAAAATTAATTATGACCCTTTAGGATAAAATAATCAGAAAAATAAGACATTCGCACCGGTTCAAACAGATTGAAAATTAGAGCATTTAATTTTTTTTACAAGGTTCATATATCAAGATCTTACGTGACACTTTATATATTTTTTCCAAAAAGATTGACCTTCTTTTTATAGAATTTAGACTGTTTATATATTAAAAATATGGTTAAAAAGTAAGCGCTCTAATTTTCAATCCATGTGAATTGGTGCAAAGATCTTTTTTTTTATCATTTTATCCTAAAAGGTCATAGTTAATTTTGTCCGTAGAGCTCTCATAATCAAGTATATGCTCTACAGGATCCCAAATAAAAAATAATAATTAATTATGAAAACCCTAGAAAAAAAATTAATCATAACCCTTTAGAATAATATAATAAAAAAATAAGATTTTCACGCTGGTCCAAACGGATTAAAAATTGGAGTACTTAAACCTTCTAAAAAAATTAAGTGCTCCAATTTTTAATCCGTTTGAACCGGTGCGAAATTCTTATTTTTTTGTTCATTTTATTCAAAGGGTCATAATTATTTTTATCTCTAGGGCGTTATAATCAAGTATCTGCTCTATAGGGTCTCAAACAGGGCCTTATGTGACATTTTCCGTCCAAATTCTTAATTTCCGTTATCTATTGGACTAAGTAGGTAACGGAATGATAGTTGAGGGGATGAAATTGCCAAATTGATAGTTCAGGGACTAAGTAGAGAAAGTGTGTATAGTTTAGGGGATAAAAAGAAAAAAAACTCTACAAATGGTACTCAAGTTGTCACCATATACATATGACCCTAGTTTGTATTCTATCTCCAAGGAAAAAGGATTCTACGGTGACACCATGTGGCATGTTGACGTGGCGTCATTAATTTCTTTATTTGTTTTTTTTATTAGCAAATTGTTTTATTATTAATCAACGAATCAAAGTTACAAAAAATTAACAGGAAACAGAAAAAAAGCATCACAATCAACGATCTAGATTTCAACTATGTTGGCACCTAGATCGAGGACAATCATCTGTTACCCGCCACCAAAAGAAGAAAAGTTGGCGAGAGGCCAACGAAAACAAAGATTCATAACCAATACACAACAGCAAAAGCCCGAAAAACAATGGGGAAAACACAAATGGCAGAAACTTTAGCATGGTAAACATGAGCACATTTATGTCTTCATGATCTTCAAACTACACCACCCAGCAACGACTGGAACCCACGCTGCAAATGGAACAAGATTTCACCATATCAGACTTCACCCTTTAAAGCAGTACCCACCAAAAGATTTCTGAGACTCGATTGAAACCATATATCCATAGAACAGAAACCATCCAGAAATGTGAACAACCAGATTCAATAGCTAACTCGAAAAGGGCAGAAAAAGAGAGAGGATGCAGTATCAAAGGACAAGAAAAGAAATCCCAATCATCTATAGCAACATTAGAACAATTCTGGAATTGACTGCAGATCAACCACGCCAAAAACATCAGATGGCAAAAATGATAAATGATAAAAAAATATAGAGAGAGGAAGCAGTATCAAATAATTTCTTCACTTGTTATCATGTATGTCTGAGGAACTGGCATTGGTGATTGGATGGCCAGGTCGGTTTCGGACCCGCCTCAAACACACGCAAACTAACAAGAATGAATTGTTGACACTATGACACGTGGTATCACATTTTCACAAAAATACTTTCTCCCCAGTGGTACAAATTCTGTGTGTAATGATAGCCCCCAATTTTACCCTTGGGTAATGTTTGAATGACTAGAATCTTCAGTAGAAATAAGAATATGATTACAACGAATTAAATTCCTAGGAAAAGAAAGGCACACAAAATATTTACCAAGGAATGCACAAACGCCTCCTCCATGTGAAATATTCTTTTTTTGGGGGAGCTTTTTGGTAGTAATAGTGACCAATAGCCATCAGCTGTCGTTCGAGAGCTTCAAGCCCGATTTCTGGTGGCGCACCCCCTACACAAGGGCCACTCGACGAACGGGGCAGGGCTTTTTTCGTAGTAATAGTGGGTGGGTCTCAAGAGATCTATGCCGGCCGTTGGAATCAAACGAAGGTCGAAGGACCATTCGATTCATTAAGGGGCATAGATCTAGGCCTATTTTTTCGGTCAATCAACAAAAGCGGGGGAGGGGGGAGGATCTTTTTGTCTGGCTTCTCTGGTCCGATCGTTTAGCAGCTCTTTTCATCTTTCTAGCGATTCCCCCCTTTTACTTGTGCCCTGATTCGCCATGGGCGCTGGTTCTTCCTCTAAGCCTAACTCGGAAGATTTCTACCTCCTCTATCTTAATCTTAATATTCCCAAAGGGAGAGCCCTCCACCTAAGCTGCGCAAGAAAGGCCTAAAGCCAATCCCAGAAAACAGTATAGTTTCATAGGGTCTTTTAGTCTAGGTGTAGGTAGTCTGCATCTTTACATACATGCAATCAGCGCCCTTTTCTTCTTTTACTTTACATAGCTTTTAGTCTCCTTGAGAGCTGGAAGTTTATTGAGTAGAATTTCATTCCGGCGTTTGAATTAATTTAGTAATCTTATGTAGGAATTAATTACTTTAAAAATTTATCAAGGTCAACATTTCCTTTTTGTATTGATTGAGACGGGAATTACGATGATTCCCATAAAGTGAGATATCCGATTCCCAGTCAATCTGGTAATGTAATTCTTGGTCCGATATGTCATCATTAGGCAAAAAAAAAGTAACTTAAAAACTGTAGGAAAACAGAGAATAGAGGTAATTCACTCACATCAATTGACAAAAAGATTTCAAGCTCTTCCCGAGCAACCTGATGGTTCCAACGGATCCCCGACTAGTTCATTTATTCAATATAGTTCACTAACAAGGATATAAATGTTTCGACACCAATAACAGACAACTAAATCATACTTTGGAGGCATAATCTAGGCACTAAGACTACGCAGCTTTAAGTGTGTTTCCAACGTCAAGGACAAATCGGTATTTAACATCAGCTTTGACGAGACGTTCCATAGCTGTGTTCACATAGTCCATCGGAATGACCTCAATTAGTGGAGTTATGTTGTGCTTTCCTGCAAAATCGATCATCTCTTGCGTCTCCTTCATACCACCAATGCAACTTCCAGCGATGGTCTTCCTCCCTGTAAAACCCAATTCGAATGTTACACATATTTAGCAGCAACAAGGGGGACACACACAATGCATGTAAATTTAAACCTTGCAAAGAGTTACTCACTCGGTCTCACAATCTTGGTTATTATATGACACTTCAACTTTCTAAATGAAGAACTGAAAATTGCATTCGAACTCAAGTTAAAAGGGCCCCTTTCCCTACGTTACCCAATGCTACCATATGTCTCCAGTCATAACTACTATGTTAAGGATATGTTTCAAATATTCGAAAAGGACTAAAAATATTGGAACGTCAATAAAATAGAAAGATGGATGAACAACCGGGGACGAAGGGAATAAAACACAAGCCTAAGTAGGTTCACAGCTACTCACTCAACCTTAATGAAGCAAATGAAGTCCCTCGATCTATAAGCCAAAAACATGTAAGTATATGTATAAACGGAGATGCTTACCAATAATCAAAGGAAAGACAGGTAACTCGAGTGGTTTATCTGGAGCACCAACCATGATGATCTTTCCATGAGACTTCAATAGAGACAACAATGGTACCAGCGCATGAATTGCAGATACTGTGTCAATTATGCCATCCAACGTACCCATAGCAGCCTATAATAACTCAACACATCAATACTTTGTAACTTCGTACTTAAGAATCTCTACAGTCAATATCACTTCAGGGTGGGAAGAAAGATACCTGCATTTCGTCTGGATTAGTGCTGACTAAGAACGAATCGGCACCAAGTACTTCAATAGCTTCCTGCTTCTTGCGCGGGGAGGTACTTATAACGGTCACCATAGCCCCGAAAGCCTTGGCAAATTTAACAGCCACATGGCCCAACCCACCTAGGCCCACGACACCCACTTTCATACCAGGCTTATCAAGCCCATAATATCTCAGTGGGCTGTAAGTCGTGATCCCAGCACAGAGGAGGGGAGCAGCAGCATCCAGAGGCAGATTGTCAGGAATCCGAACGATATAGCGCTCGTTAGCGACCATGTGATCAGAATAACCTCCGTATGTCTTGGTTCCATCATAATTCACGGAATTGTATGTGAGTATCATTTTGGGACAGTAGTTTTCGAGGTCGTTCTCACAGTTTTCACATGTGTGACAGGCTCCAACCATGCAACCCACCCCCACTCTGTCTCCAACTTTGTACTTCTTTATCTTGCTGCCAACCTCGGTCACCACTCCCACAACCTCATGCCTGCATGTATCAATCATGTTCACACGTTTATCCATTGTAGTTGGTTAAGGGCTTCACTCCAAATTTATGTTTCAAGCAGTATAATTAAATAAGAAGGAACATAAATCAATAACAGCAATCTAGACATTTGAAAATATAGCAAAGTAGAATTTAACATATTTGCAAAATCTCTACACCAAAAACAAAGAAGAAGTTGAAAGAAAGGTATTGCAGTCATGAAAGCTCCACAAGATAATGGTCTGCCAACAAACAATAAAACAGGCTCAAGCACTATGGACTACATAGGAATCAGTCAATTATCGAGCCATGAAGTGAAACCTGTTCTTCTGTCCTCTTGGTTCGGTATGAATTCAACTCCTTTTGGTCAAGAAGACGTGAGTACATCGTATTTCAATTGTGTATTATGTAATTTGTGGAATCCAGTAAATGAGTGAAACACAGAGTGAAAGAGAGGGCAAGAACATTTTGTGTGAGAGTAAAAGGATAATAAACGGGACAGAGAGAGGGTTTGTAATCTTTGTAATTTCTGAATTTGAAATCAATAAATGGGTGAGTGGTGTTGTGATCTCTGTGCATTTCCAAATCGCGTAAGATTCCCCACTACAACATTTTCTGGGTTGACAATAACATTGTAAGAATCTATAGGAAATAAGCACGTAACATTCAACTACAACTACAAGCCTAAACAAGAATCAAAAGCACAAACCACTAATCAAGTAGGGGAAAGACTACAATACACACCCCTTATTTGGGTGTGTATCATATGCACCCTTCAAAATGCTATGAATCGTAGAGAAAATATTATGAATCGTATTGCTAAAAAGTTACAAATGGTTACGAGATACACCAAAATGTTATGAATCATAATGAAAATGTTACGAATCGTACTGCTGAAAGGTTATGAATTATAGAACACAAGTTACAAAAAACACTAAAATGTTATGAATGAACCTTGAAATAGGTGGATATAGTACACCCATTCAAGGGATGCGTATTGTAAACTTTCCCATCAAGTAAAATTTCACAAACGCATATCTACCAAATCCAACTATATACTTGAAGAAAACAAGGAATAGAATCAAAAAACACAAACAACTAATCATGTAAAATTGACAACACGCAACTTTGTAATCATGATCATGGAGAATGTAATTGAAAACGTACCCAGGGAGAAGGGGGTAAGTGGAATTTCCCCATTCATTCTTCACACTGTGAAGATCGGAGTGGCAAACCCCACAATACAAAATCTTAAACCTCACATCCTCATCTCCTGTTACCCTGAAAACATCAACGAAATCACTCAATTTCCAAACAAAACATTTTTTTTACTCCCTCCGTCTAGATTTAATAGTCACTCATTCTGTTCTAACAGGATAAAAAACATTTTTTTTACTCCGGTAGTTGGTTATTTTTTTTATTATCCCCTTCCATTCATTGCGAGTAGTTTATTTCTCTCGCACTTTGTTAGTTAGTTTCCTGTTAGATTAGAAGTCCTCTTCATTGAGGCAAGAAAAAGAACCAGATAGTCGTTTCTCCTTAGGCTATGCACAGTCGTTTCTCCTTAGGCTATGCACAACGCCTGGAGGAGGTTCAAATTAGGCGCAATATCACCATCAACACTTGGAGCAGTCTAGCTCCTGGCATGCCCGCAATATCTCCTGCACTCGCCAGGAGACATTTCATATCTCCTCACACGCCAACTTGCGTTGGTGCTCAATTTCTCCTGCTTCTTGGAGACAAAAGCGCGTCAACAATTTCCCAATTCAATACATTTTTTTAAGCTCACAACCCCTAATCATCGCTAGAATCATTTTGGGTTTTGGCTCATTTGGTTTTTGGGTTTTCCACAAAAATGAAAAACACTAAACCCAAAACACTTTTTTTTTTCTCTCAGTTCTATTCGTTTTTAGCTCAAACTCCTGGAATTAATCGAGGTTCGCAAACGCTAGTCCGAACACCTAAATTATAAAAAAAAATTGGGAGAAGCCCATTGAGAAATTCTAACCTTCTGGAGAAGTTGAAAGGAGAGAGGACTCCAGAAGTGTCTCTGGCCGCCCATCCGAATGCCTTCACTGGGTGCTCTTCTTCCGGCGCCTTCCCCATCTTTTTTTTAGAGAGAGAGAGAGAGAGTGTGTAAAGTAATGTAGAGAGAGAGAGAGAGTTCTGGATTTGATTTATCTTTCTAGACGGAGCGGGAGAGAACGAGAGATACTGGACACTTGGGGTTGCGATGGTATTTATAGAGAGCGTTAGGTTTTGTCACGGAATCAATGTGGTGGGGTAGCGGAAACGTAATCGATGAGGTGTGGCTAGACGGGTGCCAAGTCTGCCGACGTCCTTGGCGCTGGGGCCGCTACCTCATTTTTGGACTCGTAATTGATGACGGCAGGTTGCGGACTCGTAAGCGATGACGTAACCAATGGGGAATATTGGATTCGTAAAAGAAATGCAAAATTGGATTGAGCACCTACGTATATTGTATTGAATTGATTTTTAATGTGCTCACTCATTTTTTTTAAAAAAAATTATTGAACGGTTTGAATTATCCGTGCGAAGGCCGGAGTTGGCCCCAGGTGCCAATCGGTTGCTTTAGAGTTTTTGTTTTTTGCCAAGTGGTATACACACCAACGGAATTATTCTCCGGTAATGAATAAATTGTAAGAAATCATAAACGCTTTTGATTGGGCTTGAACCTTGACCTCTCATAAGGAAGGACCAGGAAGTTGATTGGGCTACAAGCCCATCGGCTCTTCTAGAGGTTATATTTAGGGAAAATGAAGGCTCATGACGTGTTTTGATAATTAATACCTTTTAAAGATATGCTAAAAATATTTGCTAATGAACAAAATGTCCTTGACGGGTATTAATTATCAAAACATGTCATTGGCCATCATTTTCCCTTATATTTAAGTAGTCAGATTTGGGGCAGCAACGAAAATTGAAACAACTGTCTGTCCAATTGTCCAAACTGGACGTTTTCGTTCCGATCCATTGATTAATAATGGGCTTTTTACCACTAGGTACAAAAAATAAAAGTATTGCTTATTAGGTCACCTCCAATTAATGAAACACTATAACTCTATGAAAGTACTTAAAATCTTAAATCCTAAAAGTACCCAAATCTTAGGGTACCCTGTGAAAGCGCCTAAACCATAGGGTATCTTATAAAAATGCCTAAACTCTAGAGTACCCTATGAAAGTGCATAAATTACTAAAACCATATGATAGAAAAATGCACCCTAAAACCCCTATGAAAGTGCTTAAATCTAAACCCTAAGGCTCTATGAAAGCGTCTAAATTTAAACCCTACGATACCCTAAATCCTAGGGTATCCCAAACCCTAAAATCCCAGGGCACCCTAAAACCCTAAGGTGCCCTAAAATTTTATGGTATCCTAAAACCCTAAAATACCCTACGGTTTTAGGGTACCCTAAAACTCTAGGGTGTCCTAGGGTGGTACTTCTATGGTAAATGTATTTTGTAAAAAGTGAATCTAGTGGTAATTAAAAAAATATTCTATCTTACCTTAATAGGAAATGCTTTTTATTTTCTGTACCTAGTGGTCAGGAGCGGACCTAGGATTTGGTTGCAGTGGCCAGTGGGGTCAAATATCTATCATATATATAATTTTTTGGGATCTTCAGGGCAAAAATATTATCTTTTGGGGCAAAATTACGAAATACTCTTCAAAATTATACGTGCTCTAGGGGTATTTTGGAACTAAGCGGGGTCGCATTGCGATAGTGTGGTTCCGCCACTGCTAGTGGTAATAATCTCATTAAGGATCCAAACATAAATTAAAATACTTCTCTCGCTCCATATTAAGAGTCCACATGAAAAGTCATGTCATTTTTAAATCAAAAAATCAACTACTTCTGTGTATAATTTTTTGCACCGTATTAAAGATCTCAATTAGTATTTCAATTTGGTGCGAAAAATTTAAAAAATTATACAAGGAAGTAGTTAATTTTTTTATTTGAAAAATGGCAAGAAAGAGAAAATGAGACTCTCAATATGGAACGGAGGGAGTATTTGATAACTGTAGTACATTTGGCCCCCGAACTTTTGGTTAACCGAACTGTAAAGTAGGTATCTATATTCTATATTATAAAATAGAGCGATTTTTGTCCGCATATACAAACAAGAGCACATCTTCAGCCGTCAAAACAAAATTTCAAAAGGTTATAGCCGTCCAATCAACTCCTTTAATAAATTTATTATTTCCTTCCCTCTTCCCTTACTTCTTAGACAATGTTGCATTTTTTGGGGACATATTATTTTTTTATTTAACAATATGCATCTTATTATCAAAACATTTTCTTCTCCCTATCGTCAATCTTAAACTATATCATTGTGGTATTGTGCATTGTACATATCCATTTACCCATTAGAAAACTCTATTTTATTCCTTTATTCCATCAACTGAGATAACAATGGAAAAACATTATGGAAACTTTAGTCACAAAAGAATAAATTTAGTTTTTTTCAGTAACAAGTTGTTTCACCTATTTCTTGGATACATGATTCGAAATAATAGTGCTTGATAATTTATCTTAGTTGTAGGCCTGTAGCATTCCTTTAATTTGAAAAGGGAAAAATTAACTTAAGTTGTAGCATTCAGTTGCAAGAATCACTTTCAATCTTAAAGAAAAAACAGCATTTGTTAACTTACGGAAAGTGGAGTGTTAAAACGATTTTTTTTTTTGGATTAGTTGCTAGTTGAGCTATAGTGTATACGGGTGTGATATAAGTATTGGTTGATCGTGATAGTTGTTAATGAATGGTTGTGCATAAGTTAATTAGAAATATCATACGAGTATATGCACCTATTTTTTCAATGGGTGTGGTATTATTTGTGGTGAAACTATTCTTAGAAGAAATTATTTCAGTTTATCCTATTTGAAGAGAATTTTATAAAATAAATTATAAAATTTTTCATTTGGATTTGTTAAGTTGTGATCACTTAAAGGGAAGGATAATTTTTTTTTTTTAAATTGTAATAAAAAAGTATTGTGGTGCGCCTTTTTTTTTAATCAGCATGTGGGAATGGACAATCACTAGTACTCTTACATCTTTAGGCATTATTAAGAAGGGAAAGTCTACAATACACGCCCTTTGAAAGAGTGTACTATATGCACCTATTTTATAGTTTATTCATAACATTTTAGTGTGTTTCGTAACTTTTGTCTTAGAATTCATAACTTTTTAGCAGTACGATTCGTAATATTTTCATTATGATTCATAATATTTTGATGTATTTCGTAACCTTTATACGATTCGTAATTTTTTAGCAATACGATTCATAACATTTTCTTTGTAATTCATAATATTTTGGGGGGTGCATATGATACACACCCAAATAAGAGGTGTGTATTGTAGTTTTTCTCTATTAAGAATCATTGTTATTCTTTTCAAACATTAGGATCGCCTTCAGTGAAGAAAACACTTGTCAGAGGAAAAAAAAAATCAATGAAAAAAATTATTCGAAATCAACAGTCATCTACTTACCAACCACATTAATTAAATAGGTATGAAAAAATAATTTAAGGCAGGCAATAGAACTCTATTTGCAAATAATATTGGTACCGACGGGTACCATAGAGAAAATGCATCGACGGCTGTGTTTGGCCGTCTCCGGCCATTGGACGGTCGATCCGAGCCGTCCAAATTTTTTTAAAAAAAATCGAGTGGGCCAGTGCGAGAATCAACGACATCCGATATGTGTACAAAAAAATGGGGTGTTTGGATCGGATACCTACGCACGTCAGATGCCGTTGATTCCCATGTGGGTCTACTCGGTTTTTTTAAAAAAAATTTTGGACTGCTCGAATCGACCGTTCGGTGGCCGAAAACGGCTTGGCGTGACCTTCAGTGCATTTTCCCTACACTATTGGTCGGTACCAATAGCAGGAGTCGAACTCTATTGCCTCTTGTTGTCAGCAATTTAGCATTGCTTGATCACTTTTTGGCATTTCTTATTTCGATCTTTTCCACTTACAGAGAAATAATATTTCTTTTACCAGTATCCGAGGACTAAAATATGATTTGGTGATGGAGTATTTATTTTGGCAAAATCCAAGCCTCGGAGACAAAAAGTACACCTTTGCGTTGGCCCGCATCAGAAGTACAAATGGTACTCAAGTTGGGGTCGTGCATATTTGACCCAAGTGTCTATTCTATCCAAGGAGAAAAGATTCTGTCAAAGGGTGACACTATACGGCATGTTGACGCACTAATTTCTTCATGCGTTATTGTGTGTGTTCGAGGAACTAGCGTGGGTGATTGGGTGGCCAAGTCGGTTTCGCGCTCGCCTCAAGGCACGTTGATATGGTGTCACTAATTTTTTCATTTATTATTGTGTGTTCGAGGAATTGACAATGGTGATTGGATGGCCATGTCGATTTTGGACCCGCATCAAACACATGCAACCTAACAAGAATGAATTGTTTACACTATGACAAGTGGTATCACGGTTTCACATAATACTTTATCGTATCTGAGTGCAGCCCAACAGTACAAATTCTGTGTGTAATGGTAGCCCTCAATTTTACCTTAAATAGTTGAAATCCAACGAAAATTTCACCTTTAAAGAAACAAAACAATAAAAGGAAGCCGAAAAACAAATAAAAGCATAACACAAAAAGTGCGCAAGCACCACATTTTGCGAGAGGAGGATCAGTTTTCCTTCTCTCACAAAAGCGTGTAAGCACCGCACTTTTTTTTTTTTTTTTGGGGTGGGGGGGGGGGGGGGGGGGGGGGGGGGGGGAGGGGGGGCGCAACACCAAATAATCAAAACTAGGCATGGCTAGACCACATTATTTAGACAAAAAAGTAACGGAAAAAACCATAGGAAAACAGAGAATAGAGGTAATTCACTCACATCAATTGACAAAAAACATTTCAAGCTCTTCCCGAGCAACCTGTATAACCATCGGATCCCCGACTAGTTCATTTATTCAATATAATTCACTAACAAGGATATAAATGTTTCGAAACCAACAACCGACGCCAAAACAACACAAAAACTGGAAGAAAGTGACCATGTCACACCAACACCAAAATCATACTTTGGAGGTATAACCTAGGACTAGGAGTCTAAGACTAAGCAGCTTTAAGTGTGTGTCCAACGTCAAGGACAAATCGGTATTTAACATCAGCTTTGACGAGACGTTCCATAGCTGTGTTCACATAGTCCATCGGAATGACCTCAATTAGTGGAGTTATGTTGTGCTTTCCCGCAAAATCGATCATCTCTTGCGTCTCCTTCATACCACCAATGATACTTCCAGCGATGGCCTTCCTCCCTGTAAAATCCAATTCAAATATAACATATAAATAGCAGCAACAAGGCGGACACACTCGATGCATGTAAATTTCAACCTTGCAAAGAGTTACTCAATCTGTCTCACAATCTTGGTTTATTATATGACACTTCAACTTTCTAAATGAAGAACTGAGAATTGCATTCAAACTCAAGTTGAAAGGCATTAATTCCCTTTCCCCATGTTGCCCAATACGACGATATGTCTCCAGTCATAACTACCATGTTAAGGATATTTCTTAAGAATTTGAAAAGGACTAAAAATATAGGAACATAAAAAAAAATAGAAAGATGGACAAACAATTTGGGACGAAGGGGAAAAAACACAAGCCTAAGCAGGAAGGTGGTTCACAGCTACTCTCTCAACCTTAATGAAGAAAATGAATTGTCTCGATATATAAGCCAAAACATAAATGTATAAACGGAGATGCTTACCAATAATCAAAGGAAAGACTGGTAACTCGAGTGGCTTATCTGGAGCACCAAGCATGATGATCTTTCCATGAGACTTCAATAGAAACAACAATGGTACCAACGCATGAACTGCAGATACTGTGTCAATGATGCCATCCAAAGTACCCATAGCAGCCTATAATAACTTAGCACATCAATATTTTGTAACTACTCCGTACATACTTAAGAATCTCTATAGTCAATATCACTCCTGGGTGGGAAGAAAGATACCTGCATTTCGTCTGGATTAGTGCTGACTATGAACGAATCGGCACCAAGTACTTCAATAGCTTCCTGCTTCTTGCGCGGGGAGGTACTTATAACGGTCACTATAGCCCCAAAAGCCTTGGCAAATTTAACAGCCACATGGCCCAACCCACCTAGGCCCACCACACCCACTTTCGTACCAGGCTTATCAAGCCCATAATATCTCAGTGGGCTGTAAGTCGTGATCCCAGCACAGAGGAGGGGAGCAGCAGCGTCAAGAGGCAGCACAGAGGAGGGGAGCAGCAGCGTCAAGAGGCAGATTGTCAGGAATCCTAACGATATAGCGCTCGTTAGCGATCATGTGATCAGAATAACCTCCGTATGTCTTGGTTCCATCATAATTCACGGAATTGTATGTGAGTAGCATTTTGGGACAGTAGTTTTCGAGGTTGTTCTCACAGTTTTCACATGTGTGACAGGCTCCAACCATGCAACCCACCCCCACTCTGTCTCCAACTTTGTACTTCTTTATCTTGCTGCCAACCTCGGTCACCACTCCGACAACTTCATGCCTGCGTGTATCAATCATGATCACACGTTTATCCATTGTAGTTGGTTAAGGGATTCACTCCAATTTATTTTTCGGGCAGTAATTAAATAAGAAGGAACAGAAATCAGTAATAGCAATATGGACATTTGGAGATATAGTGAAGCAGAATTTAATATATTTGCAAAATCTTTACACCGAAAACAAATAAGAAGTTGAAAGAAAGGTATTGCAGTCATGAAAGCTCCACAAGATAATGGTCTGCCAATAAACAAGAAAACATGCGTAATCGTTGTAATTTCTGAATTTGAAATCAATAAATGGGTGAGTAGTGTTGTGATCTCTGTGCGTTCAAAATCACTTCCAGACACCACACCAGTATTCTAAATCGAGTACAATTCCCACCACAACATTTTCGGGGTTGACAATAACATTGTAAGAATCTATAGGAAATAAGTACGTAACATTCAACTAATATCCATAAATCTCAAGTTTACCTACAAGCCGAAAGGCCCGAAACAAGAATCGAAAGCTCAAACCACTAATCAAGTAGAATTTCAAAAACTTATATCTACCAAATCCAACTATATACTTGAAAAAATCAAGGAGTAGAATCATAAAGCACACCCATTACACAACTAATCATAATCATGGAGAATGTAATTGAAACGTACCCAGGGAGAAGGGGGTAAGTGGAATTTCCCCATTCATTCTTCACACTGTGAAGATCAGAGTGGCAAATCCCACAATACAAAATCTTGAACCTCACATCCTCATCTCCTGTTACCCTGAAAACATCACCAAAATCACTCAATTTCCAAACAAAACATTTTTTAAATACATTTCCCAATTCTGTCTCACAACCCCGAACAATCGCTACAACCATTTGGGGTTTTGGCCCATTTGGTTTTTGGGTTTTCCACAAAACCCAAATCACATTTTCTTTCTCAGTTCAATTCATTTTTATCTCAAACCCCAAAACAATAGCCAGAAATAATTTGTTTTGGGTTTTTCAGAAAAAGGAAAAACCAAAAGAGTTTGCCCCCTCTTAATGTCCCATTTTCAAAATCTCTTAATAATGCAAAACCTTGGGTAGAAACTGGCTTACAAGGGGAGGGTGCCCAAGAGCTTATACGCACATGGCTAATCTCATACGTAGAAATCACCCTTGAAAACCGGCTTACAAGGGGAGGGTGCCCAAGAACTTATACGCACATGGCTAATCTCATACTTAACCGATGTGAGACGTTAGGATCGTAACATACCACCACGCTCCGCAACCGACGTCCACGGTGAGTCGGTGACCCATCACTCTATTGGCATGGAACTCTCGTCCAATCAATTGGTCGTCTGTCCGAGCCCCTACTTAACGTGGTGATTGGCTCTGATACCAATGATACAAACCATTGGGTAGAACTCACTTTTGAAAACCGGCTTATAATGGGAGGGTGCCCAAGAACTTATACGCACATGGCTAATCCTATACTTAGTCGATGTGGGACATTAGCATTGTAACACTTAGTGCTATCAATTTCTTTAGTGTCAATCCATACAGTGTTTTTCTCTACTTTAATTGAGACCGACTGTAGGATTGGTTCCATAATTAATCGATGGGCGTGGAAGTTGATCCGGACACGAACTTAAAAATTGTAGAAACCCCAATGAGAAATGCTAACCTTCTAGAGAACTTGAATGGAGAGAGGACTCCAGAAGTGTCTCTGGCCGCCCATCCGAATGCCTTCACTGGGTGCTCTTCTTCCGGCGCCTTCCCCATCTCTTTCTTAGAATAGAGTAAAGGAGAGAGAGAGAGAGAGAGAGAGAGAGAGAGAGAGAGATTTGTTTCTCTTTGTAGACGGAGGGGGAGAGAACGAGAGATATTGGACGCATGGGATTGCGATGGTATTTATAGAGCAGAGAGCGTTAGGATACTATGGCACGGAATCTATGAGGTGGGGTAGGGGCGACGTAATCGATGAGGTGTGGCTAGATGGGTCTCGATATCCTGGGTGCTGGCTCACGCAAAGAACTGGTGGGGAACCATTCTGGAATCATCTATCCAGTTTTCTTTCACGAATCACAGGTACTTTGTCTCATTAGTAGGTAAAGAATAAATTCTTTACTCCGGTGGTGTAAACTCCATATTTTTCTCCAAACCAATACGAACATGCCACGTGAGCAGAAAAGGTACCGACGTGGACGAAGTCTCGTCTTTTCTTCTCTGTTTACCAGGGTTAACTTCACTTTTGGGAGCAAAGTTTGGACAATCAAAAAAAAACCCATCATTGCATAAAGGCCTCTCCTTCCCATTATCAATAATTCGTCAAATTTTTTATGCTCACTGAGCTTCAGTTGGATCTCTTAAAACTGTATACTCATTTGCAAAGATTTCTAACTATTGAATATAAAATAAAACGATTATTGTGCACATACACATAATATTGTCTCTTATTCGGATCTCGCGAGTAGCAATATATATATATATATATATATATATATATATTGAACGGCAAAAGGAAAAATTTATTAATCTTTGAAATGAATACAAAGACTAAAAGGAGCAAAGAGAAAAAAAAAACAAGTGTCATCCGAGACGAGTAACAATATATAGTTAAAAGTATTTTGAAAAATGATTTCCACACTCCTTTTTCTATATCGACACTCATTTTTTATGTTTTGGCAACAAAAAAAAATATAGAGCAACTAAGGGCTTTGGTGAGGAGATCTCTGCGGTGAACAGTGATTGTCCAAGCCCACATGAAGCAATCTACCTGAGGGTTCGTAAATAATCTCCAACCTTGCCCAGCAAGAAAAGCAAGCCTCATTAAAGTCTCTGAATTGCAAAAACTTAGGCACCCTTTTGAGTTTGACAGAGCTAAGCTGTCCCCGTTGTTCCAACCCTTGTAACATCGACACACACAATAAGACAATGACATGCACTCCAATATTTAAATTAATGGTAGTTTAAAATTTCGTATGCATTATTAGTTGGTTTTGCTAGTCTCTTCGTCTCATAAAGTTTAGCATTTTTAGAAATGCATGCAATTTTTAAATTGCATATATCTTTCAATTTATAATGTTTTAGGCAATTTTTTAAACTTTTTTAATTAAACAAATTAAAATCTATCAAACAAGATCTATATTGCTTATAAAAAACATTACGGATTAAAAGATAAAGTTAATTTTTTCATAGGGCTGGAATAGTGAAAGTGCCAAATTTTATGGGGCAGAGGGATTACAATTTAAGGATGGTTAAGTCGCATCATGATTTGCAATTTTGCATCCAAGTTTACAATGTTTTGATTTTTGATGAGTTAATGTAAAACATGTTGCAAAAAAAAAAAAAAAAAAAAAGAGTTCACCACAAAGGCTCAAATAATTGAGTTTCTAAAAAAAACAGAGTTTCTAGAATAGGGTCCGTTTGTGCATCTCAGTTGTACCCCTACTCAAAAACGACTCGGGATCGTCAAGTCACAAAAATCTAATGGAATTTTAATTTGAAGAAGTATATTAAAATGCAAGAGGATGAAATGGCAAAAAGGATCCATGCGCTTAATGATTTGGAGAAAGATGTGGACGTGTAAATTGATGATAACTTCAAGGATATTGGTGCCTCACTACAACAAAATTAGGCTTTGCCAATGCAAAAAAGTTGTCGGCAAAGGCATATTTGCGTTGGCAAAGAGTTTCGCCGACGTAGGATCTTGCATTGGCACGTCGTCGGCGTTGCTATGTCGGCAATAGTTTCTGCCGACGCAAACTACTTGTGTCGGCAAAAAGCAATGGATTTGGCGACACAAGTTGGCGTTGGCAAAAGTGCATTTAACCTAGGATAATATAACACCTTTGACAACAGACTTTGCATCGGCAAAAGTATTTTAAATAAAAAGAATATATTTTTTATTAAATCTATTTTTCCCTATTGATATCATGCATTTATCCTTTCATAATTATCAAATTGTAAATACATTCATCCCATCCAAACTCATTCAAAAGTACAACAAAATTCATAAATACGTCATTCTAATACCTTAAATATATCGCAACTCAAAAGCCAATTATCCAAGCATTCAGAATATTACAGCCAAATGATTATCCCCAACTTATCAAAACATCCAAAATACAACCAAAAGATTACTATTGGAAAGTGCAAATTAAAAAAAATTGAGTTCGACTCCATTATTGATGTCTCTGGCTACATTTAGGTCAGATGTATTCTGATCACATTGCAAACTTTCAGAAAATTCAGTAGCAGTAGGGTGCGATGTGGTTTCTCTTTGTTTGCCTTTGTTTGCCCAACTTTCAGAAAATTCAAGGATCTCTCTCTCTCTCTTTTGAATTTAAATTCCAAGGTTTTTGGTTTCATCGTTTTGGTTCGATGTGGTTTCTCTTTGTTTGCCTTTGGGTTTCGGCTTTGCTTTTTTGGATGCTTTGGCTGTAGGTTGTTAGGATTGTTTTAGCGGGTGAGCATATGCATTTGCATTTTTGCTGTGGTGTTTTATTGGCATCTTGCCTTCTCTTGGACGTGGTTCTCGGGTGGCATTTTTGCCGGTGTGCCCGTGATCTATTTCATCTTTGTATTCATTTCAAAGGTTAATAAAATCTTTTTTTGCCAATCAAAAATATTGAAAAAAAATTCAACTTTCAGAGGCTCAACGAAGGGATCATAAGTAAAATCATACGACTCAGACTTGAAAGAATGCAATCAATTAATGAAACATAGACAATAGAGAGAAATGAGAAAATTGTTAACAACTCTATCTATTTGGTGGGCATGTTATACTTGTGATAATAATGCAAATGAGGTCCATTGGACCATCATTTGCTTGCTTGCAGTAGCACGATGGGTCGTCCACTCAATTAAACATGGACATGATACACATTTTGTGACTTGAAGGCTAGGTCTTCATTGTTACACCCCGACCTAAAATACATACGTGATTCGACTAAAAATAAAGACAATGTTGAGACCGGCACGTAAAAATTATTTAGTTTTAGTTTGGGACAAAAATTGGAAACATTTCTTTTATATAATGTACGTGCACACAATACATGATTTACTTGGAAGAAGACAATATACCATAACTAGAACATGTATGCATAATATGTACAGAACTTGAAAATTCTACCAGGTTTCGGAGGATAAAAAGGGTAAAAAAAAAAAAGAAGCTACCACAATCTTCTAGTTTAGCACAGCATACGGATAATTTCTACACGTCATGCTTATAATTTTACCGCCTCGAGTTTTTGTGACACCTGGACAAGTTAGGTGTCGGGATTAGGCTAACTAAAGAAAGCCTATAAATTGGGGTAATACTCTGTGCATGCATGCCAAAGAAAAAGGAAGTAGACAAACTACTTTTAGTACGGTAAAAAAAATGCAACTGGTAGTATTGGAACAATAGTCTTCAGTTGGTGCTATTGAAAGGAAAGAAAAGAAAAGTAGTCAAGCCGTGTACTAGTGTACTATTTAGTTCAGCAGACAGCAAGGGTAGAGGTTGAGTCTTCGTTATATTCTCAAGTCCAAGGTGAGATAGTTATACTCTAGTAACATGATTTTTCTTTATAAAGGTAGCATGATTTTATGTTGAGAAAAGATTACAATTTTTTTAGATATGCCATGGGAAAAACGTGACAAATTTTTCATGTTAAAGATTAGAAGCAGGTCAGACAAAGGTGATGACACTGTAAAGTTTAAGCTTAGAAAATGAAAGCGGTCAGACAAAGGAGATGACCTATTGATGCATCCAGACATTTGTCCCGAGTTTGGGGGACCCTTAAAAAGATACCATAACAGAGAATGGAGTTATACGGACGGAAAGAATAGGGCCCTAGTGGCTAGTGACTTGATCATTTCACACAGCAAGAGGGGTCGCTCCCCTACAGAAAGATTAAGTTGTTGGATGAACATCATAAGATTATTTGTTTCAGATTATGTAAGCATTAATGTTAAAATTAATTTTTTCATAGGGCTGGAATAGTGAAAGTGCCAAATTTTATGGGGCGGAGGGAGTACAATTTAAGGATGGTTAAGTCGCATCATGATTTTCAATTTTGCATCCAAGTTTACAATGTTTTGATTTTTGATGAGTTAATGTAAAACATGTTGCAAAAAAAAAAAAAAAAGAGTTCACCACAAAGGCTCAAATAATTGAGTTTCTAAAAAAAACAGAGTTTCTAGAATAGGGTCCGTTTGTGCATCTCAGTTGTACCCCTACTCAAAAACGACTTGGGATCGTCAAGTCACAAAAATCTAATGGAATTTTAATTTGAAGAAGTATATTAAAATGCAAGAGGATGAAAGGCAAAAAGGATCCATGCGCTTAATGATTTGGAGAAAGACGTGGACGTGTAAATTGATGATAACTTCAAGGATATTGGTGCCTCTCTCTCTCTCTTTTGAATTTAAATTCCAAGGTTTTTGGTTTCATCGTTTTGGTTCGATGTGGTTTCTCTTTGTTTGCCTTTGGGTTTCGGCTTTGCTTTTTTGGATGCTTTGGCTGTAGGTTGTTTGGATTGTTTTAGTGGGTGAGCATATGCGTTTGCATTTTTGCTGTGGTGTTTTATTGGCATCTTGCCTTCTCTTGGACGTGGTTCTCGGGTGGCATTTTTGCCGGTGTGCCCGTGATCCATTTCATCTTTGTATTCATTTCAAAGGTTAATAAAATCTTTTTTTGCCAATCAAAAATATTGAAAAAAAATTCAACTTCCAGAGGCTCAACGAAGGGATCATAAGTAAAATCATACGACTCAGACTTGAAAGAATGCAATCAATTAATGAAACATAGACAATAGAGAGAAATGAGAAAATTGTTAACAACTCTATCTATTTGGTGGGCATGTTATACTTGTGATAATAATGCAAATGAGGTCCATTGGACCATCATTTGCTTGCTTGCAGTAGCACGATGGGTCGTCCACTCAATTAAACATGGACATGATACACATTTTGTGACTTGAAGGCTAGGTCTTCATTGTTACACCCCGACCTAAAATACATACGTGATTCGACTAAAAATAAAGACAATGTTGAGACCGGCACGTAAAAATTATTTAGTTTTAGTTTGGGACAAAAATTGGAAACATTTCTTTTATATAATGTACGAGCACACAATACATGATTTACTTGGAAGAAGACAATATGCCATAACTAGAACATGTAGGCATAATATGTACAGAACTTGAAAATTCTACCAGGTTCCGGAGGATAAAAAGCGTAAAAAAAAAAAAGAAGCTACCACAATCTTCTAGTTTAGCACATCATAGGGATAATTTCTACACATCATGCTTATAATTTTACCGCCTCGAGTTTTTGTGACACCTGGACAAGTTAGGTGTCAGGATTAGGCTAACTAAAGAAAGCCTATAAATTGGGGTAATACTCTGTGCATGCATGCCAAAGAAAAAGGAGGTAGACAAACTACTTTTTTTTTTTTTTTTGCTCGGCAAACGAAACATTTTATATAGCTCGAATTGGCTACATCGAGAAAAAACATCTAGGCACAGGGCATTTAGATGCAAAAGAAACGAAAAAGTATCCAACAGACAATTGGATAACACACCTCAACTACATTACAATTTTACTTTTCGAATACCATCTAGAAAAAGCTTAAAATCCTCCACTGAATAGACTTTGATGTCGAACTTCGCCTTCATCCACATCGCGACCCTAGTTTTGACCAAATCCCCCACCTCCCACGCCTGAGTTGTTGAAAATATAGTCATTTCGTACTAGCCAAATAGACCATAATGTGGCATAGAAACATGACTCCCAAATATGCTTTTCCAGATTTTTATACCCATTAGCAAGCCACCAACTAGCCAAGTCCGGAACAGAAGATGGGCAAGCCCATTTGAGATTCCACCACTTCAAGATTACAGACCATACAGTCCAGGAGAAGTGGCATTGAATGAACAAATGATTATGGGATTCCAGATACAAGGAACAGAGAGGGCATAAGGCGTGTTGGATATCAGTTATCAAATTCCTACTCAAAAGTACTGACCTGGTTGCCGCTTTTTCTTTGACAGCCATCCATGCGAACAATTCCACCTTTGGGGGGCTCAAATTCTTCCACAGCGATCCCAAAAGAGCGTTATTCGAATGGATAGACTGTTCCCATTGCCTATACGCCGATTTAACACTAAAGTTCCCATCTTCCGACCATCTCCACTGCAAATAGTCAGATTTGGTTGGAATTAACGTTACTCCTCGAATTCTCTGTATCAGATTATCCAGCTCTTGACGCTCTCGTCCAAACGCCCTTCTTCTAAACAACAACTCCCATGAGCCCCCATTATCAACTCCCCTTATATTGCTGATCGTTTCTCCCTGTTGAGAAGATAATAGGAACAATCTTGGATAAGCTTCTTTTAACGGTAACTCACTGCTTGACCGATTTCTAGACCTAAAATAATGGGTTGCCCCAAGCGTAGGGCTGAGACCGATGTAGCACAATATCCGGTAAGACCGGAGTCGAATCCACTAAGGACGGTGAAGTGTGTGCTGTGAAAACTCGGGTTGTTATAATTAAAACGGACTCTTAGGTAGCCACCCTTTGTCGGTTGATTGAAATTAACTAAAATCTAGAAATTGATTTTACTTTTCAAATAATTAAAAGAAAGGTACGGTCGTAGGGTTCATAGCACTTGTAACTAATCTGGATTAACCTGCTCTGTTTGGAGTTCTTAAAAATGTTTAATTTTAGGTTGAAAAAGATACCCCACAAGATGCGAGACCCTATGGTCGCCGTATACCCATGCGCAGCGAAGAATGAGTTTTGGACCCTCATTCCCCCGTTTACATGGGCTCCGACGATGCCCGGGTTCGTCCGCGGGAAGTATTTTCTAATCTAAAATCGTTTTCTCATTGTTTGATAAAATGAGCAGTACCCGGATTAGTCACGATGTGCGAATCACCCAGCGACCCTACCTATACGACTACTCACTCATTATTAAGAAAGGAACACAAGAAACCCTAACTTGAAACATGCTTCTATTGCGCAAGATGAAAAATAAACAGAAAAATATTAACTAATCAGAAATCAACAAACAAATTTAATTGAGAACAGAAATTAAAATTAATTATCAGAATGCGAGTAATTTACAAAGCACGAAAAACATGAAAAGAAAAGAGAATAATACTCGGAAGAAAAGAACTCGCAGCCCTCGTCTTACTTCTCTCTTTTCCACAGCAGAACCCCGTTCTTTGTTTCGTCCGTGGGGCTGCTCACTGTGCGCAGCTTTTTTCCTCTTTTTCAAAAGCCCCCTCTCTTTTATATCTTCTGTAGAATATATACTCCCTCCTGTAGCCGACCTTCTCAATGCTACCCTAAATTTCTCTCTTTTAATTTTCAGCCCAATAATTGCCTTGTCAGGCCCTTCTTTTATTTGGTCTAATTTTTTTGGTCAAAACTAGTAAAACCATGGGTTCTGGAACCCGGAACCACCGAGACATGTGCAAACTAAATAAAATCGTTTTGCCACCTATTAGCCCGTGGCCTAATTAGCTCCGTGCTAAACACATGACCTTCAAACGGACTTGCTTTTAACACTGTATAATATTTTAATTCCCCATCTTTTGCACCAAATCCTCCAAACACCTACAATACATAAATTAAGCATTAAACTCTGAATAATAATATAAATGGGACTTAATAAAGATAAATTAAGGGGCGCTAATATGAATATTTACGCGCTTATCACACCCCCCAACTTATACTTTGCTAGTCCCGAGCAAAGAAAACAAAATGCAACTAAAGAAAACATATTAAAATCAATAGTTCTTTTAAACCCCCAGGCGGCCCTGGTAGGACGAGTGAAGTCTCGTGAGGGTTTTCAGCAATGATCACCCACAAAACACTGTGAATCCTCTTCATAAGAAACCCAAAAACCTGTAAGACAGCTCAATGATATTTCAAGTAAAGATTATGAAGCCATCGCAAAGAGATAACGACATAAGCAGTTCTAAATACTATCAAGTCAGAAAAATAAGTCATGGCATCGATACTCAGCGTGTGTGAACAAGGGTTTCGGTTACAAGTGAAAAATAGCCAAAAGTTCTCTCTGGACCGAGTTTCGACTTCAAATCTCACCGTGTCATGCACTCAACAAATGAAATCACTCGAAACAAGGTGCATATTACTCTCAATATGTGCAGGCAGAAATTAGGTAAATGAAAGCAAAGTATCCTGCATAAGTTGACACGAAAAGAAAGCTTTATAAAGTGGACGCATAATCTCAAGAACGGAATGCCAAGTATTGGAAACTCTCTCTATCCACCAATTCACAACCCATTGCCCCTAGGATCAAATATGACTTCAATTCCGGTTATAACATCAGGTTAGGGAAAATATTTAAAGGCTAGGGTACATTCAAGTGTCCGAGAATAGGCTAATAACAACTCACATAAGGCAAATAAAACAATGCCTACCCCTTTTCTTTAATATTTTCCTTCTTTCCAACTCCACCATATCTCTCTTTCCTACCTTTAACACAATCCTACGTTAAGAACAAATATTTCTCCTTTCCACCGTAATTTGGTGTCTTCCCTTTTTGCCATTTTCTTCTTCTTCTTTTTTTTGTTTGATTTTTTTTATGGGAAATATCACCAATCAAGAAAGCTCAAATCTCACTACATTTACTCTCTCTCTTCTGAAAACTGTACCTTCACACAATTATCTAAGCCTTCTCAAGACACAATATAGATGGAGGAGCTCAACAAGAAAAGGGTATCATGCGAGAGGCTCAAATGGGCTCACAAGAGATAAATGTATGAAAGAAAGAAACGAACCGGCTCAAAATAGCAAAAATGGCCTATAATCCTCTCCTATGGGCAATACAGCCATGCAATTTCCAAATCCAAGAGATAAGTAGGCAATATTCTCAACACTCGACGACAAAAATAATGAGATCAAAAATGAATTTGCTCTTTTGTGACAGTAAGATTCTATTTGACACCACTCCAAGAAAAAGTAAGGCTCTAAACTCACATGGGGCATAAGTCTCCACTAAACTAGCCATCGAGAATAATTAGTCACAACTCACAAGCAACCAAAGCCCAAACAGACGTGAAGTGCAAATGTGCTAAGAATAAATGCCATGACAAATTTTTCGCGACAAGTTAACAAAAAGAACTACAATGCCACCACAAATATAAAAAGAATGACTATCACATCTCAAACTCAATCAATCACGAGCCAATCTCAACAGCTTTCAAGTCTCATGCAAAAAGAATCCCACTATTTTTTCAATTTTTTTTTAGCAAAATAAAGATCAAAGTAATTCCTCCCCCCAACTTAAACTATTCAATGTCCGCATTGAAAGCATGAAAAATAACGATAGGACATAAACACATAAGAGAGGAGAGATATCACCTCGAAAAGGAGGGGCTAAGCAGAGTAAATGACGTTTAGTGGGAGACCCCCCAACTTAGATTGAACAACCTGCAAAATGTTAGCCTCCAAAACAAACAAGAAAAACAACTGAAAGAAATAAACAAGACAAGAAATAAAATGAAAGACAAAAACCATCCACTTTCTTCACGCGAAAGACACGGGTACTACTTTTCTCCCTATTTCTCAAGTGAGAAACGGGTGGCCATACCAGACCAAAAAAAAAAAAAAAAAATCATATACGAACAGCCAAACGCAGGTACCGAATATTTATTATTTCAACGAGAGCTAAGACAATGAACATAGCACTCCATTCTACACCTTTTATCAAAAATTGAATTCGACCATGCCACAAAATAAGATACTTCGAATAGCGCATATGCCGAATTCGATTTAGACAGTTAAGTTCAACTAAGTGCTTAGCCCAAACTAGATCAATTTTCAGAGTGTTGACAAAGTCCACAAGATATGGATGATAAACTAAATTAAATTTATCAACACCAAGAAAATCAATCAGCTCTACATTTAAAAACTCTTGCAAAAGTGGAGATTCAGTAGCAGGGGTGGCACAATCTAGAGCTAAGAGTACTTGATTATTCAGTGCAACTATTGGCAATGACTCCTCAAAAGGCATATAACCTAGTGCAACTATAGGCAATGACTCCTCAAAAGGCAGATAGCCTTCACTAATGACAGGTAGCTCTATTTGTTCTTTTTCTATCGCATCAGAATTGGTATCCTCAGGAAGCGGCTCTATTTCTTTCTTTTCCCTCGCATCAGAACTAATATCCTCAGGAAGCAGCTCTATTTCCTCTCTTTCTTTAGTATCAAAATTGGTATTCTCAGAACTTTCAGTCAACTCACAAAATTGGAGCTTTTGGGTTAATTCATCTAAGAAATCCCAAGCATCTTCAGGGGTTTTATCTAGGAATTCGTCAGTGGACCTAAAATCCACCTCGCATGGCTTAATGTTTAAACCACGGCAAAAGATAACCAGAAGACTGCCAAGCTCACAATTAAAACTCGACCAAGAGAATACAACAAATTTAAATCGCTCCCAACACTGTGACAAAGACTCATCATCATGTTGAGAGAAAAGTGATAGTTCTTCTAAAAGCATATGAGTCTCGTATGAGGGATTGAAAGTTTTAAAAAATTGTATAACAATCTCACTCCATGTCAATCTTGGACTCAAACAATTAAACCAATCTAGAGCATTATCACGCAAAGATGCTGAAAATACATGTAAAAGAGTCACTTCATTACTACCAAAAGCATTCTCAATGTCATGAATATGCGAAAAAGGATTTTCTGATGCCATACCATAAAATATTGGAAGTGATACTGAACAATCAAATTGTTTTATATAACCTCCAAACCACCTTGCAAAATCGGCCATTTTTTTTTTCTTTTCAACAATTAAAAAAAATAAAGAACTAAAAAGAAAACAAATAAAAAATAACTACCCGAATTCTTAACACACGTGACCGTCCCCGGCAACGGCGCCAAAAATGCTTGACGGATTCCTAGTCCTAAAATAATGGGTTACCCCAAGCGTAGGGTGGAGATCAATGCAGCATAATATCCGGTAAGTCCGGAATCGAATCCACAAAGACGGTGATGTGTGCTGACTAAAAACTCGGGTTGTTATAATTTAAATGGGCTCTTAGGTAGCCACCCCTTGTCGTTTTGGTTGAGATTAACTAAAACCTAGAAAATTGATTATACTTTTCAAATAATTAAAAAGGAGGTACGGTCGTAGGATTCATAACACTCGTAACCAATCTGGATTAACCTGCTTCATTCGATGTTCTTAAAAACGTTCAACTTTAACTTGAAAAAGATACCCCACAAGATGCGAGATCCTATGGTCGCCGTATACCCATGCGCAGCGGAGAATAAGTTTTGGACCCCTATTCCCCCGTTCACATAGGCTCCGACAATGCCCGGATTCGTCCGCAGGAAGTATTTTTCCAACCAAAAATCGTCTTTAAATTGTTTGATAAAATGAGCAGTACCCGGATTAGTCACGATGTGCGAATCACCCAGCGACCCTACCTATACGACTACTCACTCATTATTAAGAAAGGAACACAAGAAACCCTAACTTGAAACATGTTTCTATTGCGCAAGATGAAAAATAAACAGAAAAATATTAACTAATCAGAAATCAACAAACAAATTTAATTGAGAACAGAAATTAAAATTAATTATCAGAATGCGAGTAATTTACAAAGCACGAAAAACATTAAAAGAAAAGAGAATAATACTCGGAAGAAAAGAACTCGCAGCCCCCGTCTTACTTCTCTCTTTTCCACAGCAGAACCCCGTTCTTTGTTTCGTCCGTGGGGCTGCTCACTGTGCGCAGCTTTTTTCCTCTTTTTCAAAAGCCCCCTCTCTTTTATATCTTCTGTAGAATATATACTCCCTCCTGTAGCCGACCTTCTCAATGCTACCCTAAATTTCTCTCTTTTAATTTTCAGCCCACTAATTGCCTTGTCAGGCCCTTCTTTTATTTGGTCTAATTTTTTTGGTCAAAACTAGTAAAACCATGGGTTCTGGAACCCGGAACCACCGAGACATGTGCAAACTAAATAAAATCGTTTTGCCACCTATTAGCCCGTGGCCTAATTAGCTCCGTGCTAAACACATGACCTTCAAACGGACTTGCTTTTAACACTGTATAATATTTTAATTCCCCATCTTTTGCACCAAATCCTCCAAACACCTACAATACATAAATTAAGCATTAAACTCTGAATAATAATATAAATGGGACTTAATAAAGATAAATTAAGGGGCGCTAATATGAATATTTACGCGCTTATCACTCACCCAACCAAATGTGTTCCCAAAACAAAGTATCATTCCTTGAGTTTACTTTAATTCTGAAGCCTTCACGAATGGAGTACCCCAAATGGGATGAAGGGTTCTCCAGGGAGCATATGTCTGCCCAAATTTTCGAAGTGGAGCTTGAGCCGTAGCGGTATGGAAGCCAACAATTTACGTCCAATCCATATTTTCCCCTAATGACTTTCGCCCACAGAGACTCTTTATTGTTACCAAAACGCCACCACCACTTGGCCAAGAGTGCTAAATTCTGCTGCAGCATTCTCTTCACCCCTAACCCACCATTATCCTTTTTCCTTGCTATCTCCTCCCATTTAACCAGATGCATCTTCTTCTTGTCGGTTGATTCCCCCAAAAGAACTGTCTTTGTAGTTTCTTCAATTTCCTCGCTACTGCAACTGGCATTTTAAATAGAGACATGAAATAAATAGGGACATTACCAATATTGGAGTTGATAAGAGTCAATCTTCCCCCTGTCGAGATACACCGAGACCTCCAAACACTCAGAACCTTTTCAATCCTTTCAATAACTGGATCCCAAGTCTTAATCCTACCTGGGTTCGCACCCAACGGCAAGCCTAGATATTTAATGGGAAGTTGTTCCACTTTGCACCCCATTATTTGAGCCAACGCAACCACAGCATCTTGGGGAACATTCACGCCACATAGGGAACTCTTTGAGAAATTGATTCTCAAACCTGACATCAATTGGAAGCATCTAAGGATTCTTTTGATATTGGTCATCTCTTCCGGATCATTATTGCAGAAGAGGATGGTGTCATCCGCGAACTGTAAGTGTGAAATTGAAACCCCATTACACCCCAATTTAGTCCCTTTAATTATATTACTCGCTCTAGCTCTTTCCAACATTATGTTGAGTGCTTCCGCCTCTATGTTAAAGAGAAAAGGTGAAAGGGGATCCCCTTGCCGAAGACCCTTCTGCGTGTTAAACTCCTTAGAGGCTGAACTATTGATCAATATGGACATAGAGACCGAAGAACAGCATTCGAAAATCCAGCCACACCACCTGTCCCCAAATCCAAACTTTGAAAGCATATCAATCAAAAAATTCCAGTTGACACAATCATACGCCCTTTCGAAGTCTAGTTTCAAAATAAGTCCCCCACGCACGCTATGTTTCCAACTGTGGATAGCCTCATATGCTATAAGGACACCATCCAAAATTTGTTTCCCACCCACGAAGGCTGCCTGGGCTTCCCCAATCACAGTTGGCATGTGCTCTTTAATTCTGTTCGCCAACACTTTAGAGAGGACTTTGTAGACCCATCCCACCATACTAATGGGTCTAAATTCTTTGAAGGACACTGGACAAGCTACTTTAGGAATCAAGGAGACAAAAGTAGAATTGATACCTTTAGTTAGCTTCGCATTGGCATGGAACTCAGAAAAGAATTGGAAGACTGTCCCCTTTATAAAGTCCCAACTTTTCTTAACAAAGGAGAAATTGAAGCCGTCGGGCCTAGGAGCTTTAAGGCTGCTACATCCTTGCATGGCTGCGAAAATTTCCTTTTCCTCAAACTGTCTCTCAAGGTGAATTGCTGTCTCCGAACTTAGTTTCCTGGAAAACACCCCTCCCAACCCTGGTCTGATCCGCCTTTCCTCTGAAAAATTGTTTCGAAAAAAATCCGTAGCGGCTTCTCTTATTTGTTCGGGCTCTAACAACACACACCCATTCACCTTTACAAAACCCACCAAGTTCCTCCTGAATCTATTGTTAGCTGTAATTTGAAAGAATCTAGTATTTCTGTCCCCCAATTTCAACCACTTTACTCTAGATTTTTGTTTCCACAGGGATTCCGCAAGTTTTGAGAGTCTCCAAAATTCTGACTGAACAGCACACCTTTGCGCTTTTTCCTCATCATTCAGAACTCTATCTTCCGCTAAGATATAGAACTGATGTAATTTGGCTTCGGTGTCCTGAAGAGCACAATTAATATCCCCAAATTCCTCTTTATTCCATGCCTTTGGTCTGTCTTTAATAGCTCTCATCTTCTGAACAATGATAAAACCAGCCCATCCGTTCACTTGGACCTCCTCCCATGTTTGTTTAGCTAGTAGCAAGCATTTAGGATCAGAAAGCCAAATGTCCTGAAACCTAAATGGTTTAGGACCCCAATTCCTATTATCATCAAGAATCATAATCGGACAATGGTCTGAAGTTGGTCTGGGTAAACCCCATTGAAGGACCTTAAATTGTCAAGAAAATTTTGAGACAGTAGAAATCTGTCCAAGCGACTATGGATAGCATGGTCCTGATAATTAGTCGAGGTAAACTTCCTTCCCAACATAGGAATATCCAAAACTTCCATGCTATTACAAAAGTCCATAAAGTCCCTCATGCCTCGCTCCACCCTCGAACAACCCACCCTTTCACTCACATCCCTAATTTCATTGAAATCCCCCCCAATACACCATGGGTCCAAGGAGTTAGATTTAAAGATCAACAATTCCTCCCAGAGATTTCTACGTGAGACTACTAAATTAGGAGCATAGACATTCACCAATGTGCAAGGGAAACCATCAATTGTCCCTTGCACAAGAATGAACGATCGATGAACAGTCACTGAAGACGCATTAAAAAAGACATCATTCCATATGGTAAGTAAACCCCCGGACGCACCCTCAGAATTAGAGCAGACGAACTCAAAATTGCTAGACCCCCAAATTTGTTGCAACATAAAGCGATCCACTGACTCCAATTTAGTTTCTTGAACAAACAACATATCCGGTTTCCTTTTCTTAATTAATTTCGACAAAAATTTCTTTTTTCCCCTACTCCCTAATCCTCTAATATTCCAAGACATGATCTGCATCAAACCGATTGGCCCAAATGAGGTCCCGCAATTAGTTATTCTGAGAAAAGCTAATTACTAGCCCCCCTTCTCACACACGAGAGAAGCCTCCTTGATCTCAAGCTCAATCATCTTTTTCAAAATTCGATCATCATTGGGACGAAAATTAACATTCAATTGAGACCCAATAGCCATGGTTGCCCTTACCTCATTGGCGATATGTTGGGAACTATGCTCGTCGTCTGCAGGGGAATTTGACTCAGATGTGTCCTCTCCCGATTCCCTCGAAAACTCCTCATAAATCTGGATGAGATTCGACATCTGCCTTCGCCTTCTCCTCCGACATCTTGCATCGTTTAGGTCGACCATGAGGTTAATACTTGGAGCCGCAGAAATCTGAGGCGTGCACACCACCATCTGGTTTGATGGACCAGAAAAGGACTCCTCTGATAATAAAGAGTCCTCCGCCCTAGGCTTCAAAGCAGACGAAATAGATATAGGCTCCTGGCCCACCTTCTTAGCCCGATTCTGGATGGAGCTCAGAAAACACCCTTCTTTTGTTATTTCAGGCCCACCCAAATCTACCTCATTACATCTTGGGCCCAACAATTGGGCTTGAAGTGCAAGTCCACCAGCCCCCATCTCACACCCCTCTTTTATTATTTCAGGCCCACATATCTTAGCCTCATTACAACTTTGGCCCAGCAAATGAACTTGAGTTAAAGGTTCACCGACCCCCGAGGCCTTTGAATCCTCCACAATTGAATCAAAGTCCCCTCCATCATTCTTATTTCTAGCACTGAGAAGCATTAAATGCTCGTCAACCCTCTGCAGCATTGAGTCCCGAACCTCGTCCTGATCCGTCTCTTTCCACTGTACAACCCACTCTTTTGCTGGACTGTCTTTTCTGACCTTCTCAGCTACCCCCCTTCTCTCATTGGATGGATTTTGAAACCCACTTTCCACGTCATCATCTTCTACCTCCTTCTCCAACGTCTTTGTATTCCTGTCGCCCTCCGCCTGCGTATCCACCATGGCCGCCGTTTTCTGCAATGGCCAGGCCCATTTTCCTATCTCATCCGGATGAGCGAAGGAAGCTTCTTCTCTAACCAGCACCTTATAAGACACTCCGAGCACCACCATTTGGATCCATCTTTCTATCCGAGATGTCTCTTCCGTAGCTATGAGGAGTTTTCCTTTCGCGAATGAACAATCCTTTAAGGTTTCCTCGTCTACCATAATGAGATTCCCCCAAACCTCCCCAATACGTTTGAAGGTCTCTGCATTCCAGGTATTAAGAGGAACACCCACACAGCTTAGCCACACAAACCTTTCAAGGCTGGCAGGCTCACCTTGCCAAGGTTTCACCTTGTCAAACCATTTGTCCATCCATGGTTCCTTAATAAGAGTATCTCTAGTCTTATTGTCCCGAAATGTGATGAGCACAGACCTCCCTCCCACTGATCGAAACTGAACTGTTTCGAAGTGCTCCTTGCTAAAGCTTTCGGACAACGTTTTCAACGGAACCACCCTTCTCATAACCGCCACTGCACTCCGCAGTAACCAACCATTACCAACAGCATCCGACTTGATGGTGATTTCTTGATCCTTGTCAACAGTTGGGTTGGATGTTTCACCTCTCAGCGCCTGTACAAAAGTTCTCCCTGGAATTTTTTTGTTCCAGAAAAAACTCCCATGTTCATTAATGATACCCACCCCATCACCATTACTGTTGCTTGGACCAACCTTCTGACAGGATCCATTTACCTTCCCTTCGTGGAAACTAGGCAAAGTAGGCTTCCTTTTTTCACTCATCCGGTCAAAGCAAGCCTCTTTCACAAACAGCCTCTTGTCATCTACCCAAACCCCATTGAGTTTAGATACTGCCATGCCAGCCGACACATGACACCCGTATCTAACAAAACCAAATTTATTACCCGTGCATTTACTTCTCTTCCTCGGAATAAAAGCATCCCTAACCACCCCAAACTTATTGAAAGTCCGAGATAACCAGTGTTGGTCCCTGTCCTCAGGAATGTTATCAACAAACAGGGTGAAAATCTCCTTCATCACCACAGGCTGTCCACTGTTACGTGAACTGTGTTGCCTTATCACTGGAACCCACCCACCATGGTCTCTGGTCGCCGCACCCTAGTTGGTGCTATTGAAAGGAAAGGAAAGAAAAGAAAAGTAGTCAAGCCGTGTACTAGTGTACTATTTAGTTCAGCAGACAGCAAGGGTAGAGGTTGAGTCTTCGTTATATTCTCAAGTCCAAGGTGAGATAGTTATACTCTAGTTACATGATTTTTCTTTATAAAGGTAGCATGATTTTATGTTGAGAAAAGATTACAATTTTTTTAGATATGCCATGGGAAAAACGTGACAAATTTTTCATGTTAAAGATTAGAAGCAGGTCAGACAAAGGTGATGACACTGTAAAGTTTAAGCTTAGAAAATGAAAGCGGTCAGACAAAGGAGATGACCTATTGATGCATCCAGACATTTGTCCCGAGTTTGGGAGACCCTTAAAAAGATACCATAACAGAGAATGGAGTTATACGGATGGAAAGAATAGGGCCCTAGTGGCTAGTGACTTGATCATTTCACACAGCAAGAGGGGTCGCTCCCCTACAGAAAGATTAAGCTGTTGGATGAACATCATAAGATTATTTGTTTCAGATTATGTAAGCATTAATGTTAAAATTTGCTTCCCACGGTATAAAACGTGCAACTTTTGTGTTTGTATCTCACACGAGCATTCGGCTTATGAAAATTAATATTTTTCACAGATAATGAAGAATAGAGATGGAGTTGTTACTGTCCTGGGACATGCTTGTTGTACTTTTGTGTAGATGTTGTAAAAATGTTACTTATTCAGAAGACTTGGGTTTTGTAACAAGTGTTTTTGAAATAAAACAGTTATGTTATTTTCAGACCACTGTCTCCAATTTAATTATAAAAAAGAGGCCTGAATGAGCGTTAGGACTCATCGGCCGGTCACGATGACTCGACCAAGTTCTTAGAGTCGGGGTCGTGACATTCATTCATGCACTGAATACCCCCACTAACTTGGATAGTGATTGAGATTTCCAAGTCAAATCCGTCTAATCTTTTGCATTGGAAGATAAGTCAAGGTATGAGTAAAAATAATGTCAAGAACCATTTATAATGTCAACAAGTGTCATCCGAGACGAGTACCAATATATACTCACTCTGTCCAGATTTAATTGTCCTTAGTTCTATTCTAACTAGCTAAAAAACGGGTTATATCTTTGAATTTGTAATGAATTTCATATAGAATATGAATTTGTTTGATAGATCTCGATTAGTTCTATAATATCATGTTTTTGAAATCACGTAAAATATTATAAATTGGAGGATATAATCAATTGAAAAATGGTGCGAAAGCCAAAAAAAAAAACTATTAAATTCGGACAGAGAGAGTAGTTAAAAATACTTTGAGAAAAGGCCGAAGTTGACAATTTGGTGTAGAGATGAGTAGAATTGTTGATAATGGGAAGGAGTGGCGCGGCCTTTATGCAATGATGGTTTTTTTTTTTTTTTTTTTTTTGTAATTGTTCAAACTTTGCCCCCAAAAGTGAAGTTAACCCTTTTAACTTTACCCTGGTAAACAGAGGAGGGGAAAAGGCGAGATTTTGTCCACTTCCGTACCTTTTTTTCTAACGTGTTGCGTTTGTATTGGTTTGGAGGAAAAGGAGGGTTTACATCGCCGGTATAAAGAATTTATTCTCTAGTAAATTAGTTCACAAGGGGTTCAAAAACTGTCCATAATCCTGAATTACAGGGAACCTTGACATCCCACAAGAAAGAATCAAGAAATACCATTGGACTACAAGCACAATTTTTTTTTTTGGGGGGTTAAATATCTACAACCGCTTTGACTCTTCCAGGAGGTTAATTAGTTAGATTTGGGGTGGCAACGAAAATCGAAACAACTGCACGTCCAAACCGAATGTTTTTGTTCCGATCCGTTAATTAATGATTTGAACACGAATTAAAATATTTGAAAACTGTAGTACATGATTTGGTCCACGAACTTTTGGTATGGAATCATGAGTTAACCGAACCGTAAAGTAGGTATTTTAACATAAATAGTAGTATAGTAAATACTTTTTACCTATTATTATGTCATAAACTAGTTGGTGTTTTGTGTATTTTAAAATCTAAGGGGTTAAATGTAATTATACCCAAAATGGGAAAAAAAAAATGATATACTCCTAATCCTATGACCTATCAATTTGTTCGGGTAGATAAAATGCATGTTTTGCTTAAATTGGAAACCCTGGACAAAAACGGGAACATGATTCACAGATTCGTTCGGTTAGGTCTATAAGACTTTTGGTCCAAACATGAATCTTAATTTCTAAAAATCATGTATCGTGCTTTGGTCATTGGATTCTTAAGAAACCTATCATATCCGGTGCCTAGTAAGATTCTTTTTGTATTTTCTTTGAATTCATTTTTTAAGGATTTTTTCAAGAAATATACTCATGATTCAAACCTTTTAAAGTATCCCATAATACTCTCATGAAAAAAGAAGTAAGACTTAAAAAAATAGATAAATATTCATGGAAAAAAATTGATATACAGACAGTGATTATTCAATACTCTAATCGCCACATGATGCACCAAGAGTCTTCTCCACCATACATTAATGTGGGAGTCACATACATGGTGGTGGAGCCACACAAATGTGGTGGAGTGCTCCAAGAGAAAATAATGATATTCCGATCAATTGGGATTGGTACCGGTCTTGAGCAAAGACAATTAAGACCTTCAATATTCCGAAGTACCCAAAAAAAAGAAAAAGAAAAAGAAAAAGATGAGGGTCCCCAAAATAGTTGTGTTGTGTTCAATAAATATAAATTAATAAAATCAGATTTGTTCAAAATAAGTATATTAACTAAGTTAAAAATTAAATATATTGGCATAATTAGCACTTTTGGAGCTAAAATGCAAGAAGATTGATCTCTAATAATTGATTGTTTAAAATTTTTTAAATACACGTATGATTTTACCCATTTAACTTATTGAATACTAATAATTTCTTTTCTTTTTTAAATTGTCTTATCCTCCCATCGTTTTGGTTGTAAAATCCGTATTGGTTGTAAAATCCGTAGTGGACTAATCAAAATTGAATAACCAAAAGTTGTCATATCACCTTTTGATTATTCATCACTTTTTCTAAATTACAAAAAATTAAAAACTACTATCAATATAGAAAATTTTTTTAAATAACTTTCAAACTAATAAAAATTATTTATTAGAAATACAAAATAAAATTTCCAAAACAATTTTTCGATATCATTTTTTGAAAAAAAAAGCTTTCAAAAAAAGAAAATAGAAAAACAGTTTTTGTCTAAAAGAATTCAAAAAAAAAAAAAAACAATTTTTGTGTGTGAAAATTATTTTATTTAAAAAACTATTTTTAAAGTTGCTTTTTTTTACAATATGAGAGAGAGAGAGAGAGAGAGAGAGAGAGAGAGAGAGAGAGAGAGAGATAAGATTTTGTGTGACGATGAGTGCATTTGATTGGAAGGATGTGTGGTCCATTAAATTTAGTTATTAATAAAAGGTTGCTAGTTTTGATTATTTCAATATGCGCATTTTTTTGAGCAAATATTGCTAATCTTAGCAATATTTTGATTTTGATTAGTCTTTCTTAAATTCGCGCCAGGTCCTAAAATGTCAGGGTCCTGATTCGCAGTTAAATATATCGTGCATTATTTTGCAAAATGGGTACAATTTGGAGGTTAAATTGTTATGCCACAAAATACTTGCTTAGGGTAAATTTCACCCACACCTCCTAAGGTTTGCTACTTAGACCGATTCCCCCTCCATCTTTGGGAAATGACAACCCATTCCCTTCCGTTCACAATCATATTCCACTTACACCCTCATCTTCAGTTAACCATCTAGTCAACAAACGGAATCCCATGACAACAACTATTTTTCTGAAATGCCAAATTTGACCCTCCATCTTCTAAAAGAAATATCTCTCTCTCTCTCTCTCTCTCTCTCTCTCTCTCCCTCCAAAAATATAAAATTTATACGCATAAACACTTTATGGTTTGATCTTAAAATTATGCGTCTTTCATCGTGAATTATTTTCACGAGACAGAGGGAGTACAAATATTTCCATCGATATTGACTACACTTGCCTGACGCTAGTATTGATCAAAATATGGTTCCACAAAAAATTTCAAGAATCTAAAGCACAACACAAACAGAGCCACTAGAGGCAATCAAGCAATTTAGTACTTTTAAACGAAAGCATGACTAGAATACATTATTTTGGCCAAAATAGGAAATCATAGAACAGAGTACATGTAAACACAATCAAGATACAAAAACATATCAAGCTCTTCCCAAGCAAAATATACAACTAACGGATCACCAACTAATTGCGTTATTAAAATGAAAAATAGAGAATGTTTCGATACTGACAACAACAGAAAGCCAAACAACACACAAACTTAACAAGACATCACACACCATCCAATTCGCCCTTTTCACGCGGCCATATCACACCACCAACGTAATTCATATCTCGGAAGAATAACCTAGGTCGATCGACTAAGCAGCTTTCAGCGTGTTTCCAATGTCAAGGACGAATCGGTATTTAACATCAGCTTTGGCGAGACGCTCCATAGCTGTGTTCACATAGTCCATTGGAATGACCTCGATTTTTGGAGTAATGTTGTGTTTGCCAGCAAAATCGATCATCTCTTGCGCTTCCTTCATTCCACTACCGCAACTTCCAGCTACCATCTTCCTCCCTGTAATACCCAAGTCCGATAGGACATACTAGTTAAAAAGAAGAAACGAGAGACACGCACGATCATATACAACAAAAAATGCAGACAGATTTTAAGACAGAGTTGGCTATGCTATTTAGACCGACCTCGCGAATTTGCAACCTAAATGAAGGAAAAAGCCCCTGATCAGACGAGTAAGCTTCAATGTATGATTACAGTTACAGTGAATTGGAAAAGCTTACCAATGATCAAAGGAAAGACCGGTAAATCGAGTGGCTTTTCCGGAGCACCAACCATGATGATCTTTCCGTGAGACTTCAACAGAAACAACAATGGTACCAGTGCATGAACTGCAGATACTGTGTCAATGATTCCATCCAAAGTACCCATTGCAGCCTATATATATAATAAACTCAACATGTCAATATGTGTTTAATTTCACTACAAACTTAAAAATCTCTAATGTTTAATATCACTCATAGGTGGAAGGAAGGATACCTGCATTTCGTCTTGATTACCGCTGACCAGGAATGAATCGGCACCAAGTTCTTCGATAGCGTCCTGCTTCTTGCTGGGGGAGGTACTTATAACGGTCACTATAGCCCCGAAAGCCTTGGCAAATTTAACAGCCACATGGCCCAACCCACCTAGCCCCACCACACCCACTTTCGTACCAGGCTTATCAAGCCCGAAATATCTCAGTGGGCTGTAAGTCGTGGTCCCCGCACAAAGGAGAGGAGCAGCAGCATCAAGAGGCAGATTGTCAGGAATCCGAACGATGTAGCGCTCATTAGCGACCATGTGATCAGAATAACCTCCGTATGTCTTGGTTCCGTCGTAATCCACGTCATTGTAAGTTTGTATCATTTTGGGACAGTAGTTTTCGAGGTTGTTCTCGCAGCTTTCGCATGTGTGACAGGCTTCAAAGATGCCAGTCATCCCGACTCTGTCTCCAACTTTGTACTTCTGTACCTTGCTGCCAACTTCTGTCACCACTCCCACAATCTCATGCCTGCATGTATCAATCATGTTCGTACTTTTATGCGGCGTTGTTATTGACAACATCAGCTCTAGCAGAAAGTTAATTATCTTGTTCTTGCTTAATACATGTTCTATAGCTTTAGTCAATAGGCGCTTAGCAAAAAAAAAAAAAAAAAAAGAGAAGAAGAAGGTTTAGCCAATAGGCCTTGAAAAATTCATATAATGAAACCATAAAATTAATCCACCATTTCAACTTTTTGAACCATTAATTTTATGAATTTTGTGGTTGGTGTTATTAGATTTTTGTGGCAAAATATATAAATTAATATGAATTTTTGCAGTAAAAAAGTCTCCGAAGGTCAAAAAAAAAAAGACGGTGCAAAAAGTTACAAAATTTTGTGGTGTTGGTTATGAATTTTTCTGGTCAAAGATACAAATTTGTTTGCGTTCAATTGCAAGATTTTGTGGCTTAAAATACGAAAGTGTATATCGTAGATGTATACCGTAGTCGTTTAACCATGTTTGATCAAACTATACACTCATAATCATGGAGTATATTTTTCATGGAAAACGTACCCAGGGAGGAGGGGATAAGTGGAAATTCCCCAGTCATTCTTCACGCTGTGAAGATCACTGTGGCAAATCCCACAGTACAAAATCTTGAAACTCACATCTTCATCTTTTGTGATCCTGAAAAACGTCGCCACAATCACTCTCAATTTCAAAGAAGAAACAAAACAAAACAGAACAGAACCCAAAACTCATTACTTGATTTCGATCAATTCATTGTTAGCTGGTAAAAAAAATGAAGAATCCGCCCGCAGACAAACTCTAACCTTCTAGAGAACTTGAACGGAGACAGGACTCCAGAAGCGTCCCTGGCCGCCCATCCGAACGCCTTCACGGGGTGCTCTTCTTCCGGTGCTTTCGCCATTGTTAGAGAGAGAGAGAGAGAGAGAGAGAGAGAGAGATGAATTTGTTTGCTATTATACACAGAGGGAGAGAGAGACATTGGAGTCAGTGGGATGGCATTATATATATACTCCCTTCGGAAACGCCTTGTGCAAGCTTGCTTTGATTAATCAAAGTTTTAAAGTACAGTGTGGGCGGGGCTGACGTAATCCATGAGGTGTCGGGAGTAGGGGTTCCCAATTCTCTGGGTGCTGGCTCACAGGAAGCGTGAGTAGAGACCATTCTGTAATTTGTATTTTTTTTCCTCATCTTCAAAAAAAAAAAAAAAAAAAAATTTCTCCAAACTCATTGTACGTCGTCTGAATTTTTTTTAATTTTTTTGGCACTTATTACAATTTGATACTTTTATTTTGGGAAAGATTGTGGAAAAAAATTTATGCAGAGAAACAACTAGCTCATGTGTCAATTAACATAAATGAAATCTGAATCGTCCATTGCCAAGCATTGAGGGGTCGAATGAGGCCAACAGGCCCCGCATTTCCGATTGACAAGTGAACAAATCACGTTTTGTTTTATAGAATCAAATAAGAGCATAAGTTTAAGTTTAAATTGTTCAGTTTATAAAACAACAAATATGAATTCCAGATAGTTTGGAAAAATTTCTTTTATATCCCTTCGATTTTGACCAAAAATTCATTTTGGTTTTTCACATTTCAATTTCGGTGTAAAAATACTTCGACTTTCCAATTTTTTTTCAATGTCATCTTTAGAAGGAATCTATTTTTTTTTGAGTCCTGCTATAGGGATCGACGGACGAGCCGCGCCGTCTCCGGCCACCGGACAGCCGATCCCATCCGTCCCAAAATTCTATAAAAAAAAAAAACGAGGGGACTAACGTGAGAATCAATGGCATCCGATGTGTGTATGGTGCTTGATTTAAATACCTTATTTTTCGTGTATATATGTATATATATATATATATCCCTAAATGATGATATTTAAAAAATTTGGAAAGTCAAAGTATTTTTATGCTGAAATTGAAAGGTGAATGACTTAAATGAATTTTTGGTCAAAGTCGAAGGAATATTAGAGAAATTTTCCCAGAGAGTTTAGACTAATTTAATTTAATTTTTTAGTTAGTGATTTGTCCTCCGGTGATTCTTTTTGTATTTTCATAACAATATTTTAATTTTGTTTTTTTTAAAGATTTATTCTGTAGTCGTTCAGAAATTAGTCTATGCTACTGATGACCATTTTATATTAGCAGCACAAAGTCCGTTTTTGAAGCCACAATAGACTATCTGGTTTAATGCTCTTATAATCCTTTCGGAGTTTCCGAGGCACGTGCAAAGAAAATGAGAGAAGTAGGTTTATTTTATTTTTTTTAATAGGGAAATACTTGAGAACGCCGTCCAACCAAGGTTGTGAATATCGTTCGATCGATACGTTTCGGATTTGTAAGAAACCGATAAGTTGACCATCTGATACCGTTCCGGAGTCAATACCGGCGCTTACCGATTGGTACCTGGAAATTCGGCAAATCTCGGCCAAGATGTCGTTACCGGGAATTTTGTCCGATATTTTGCACCGGCTGGATTTTCAATCACTAACTTCAAAAATCACCGCCGACGGTTTCTTCAAGGTCTCCGACAACTCTAATTTCTCCGGCAACACAACCAACTGAGATACAATTAATGAGAGAAGATTGTTTGGATAGAAAAGAGAAGATCGCTGGAGAGAAGATGATCGGCAACTTCTTGTTTCTTTTTCCCTTTCATCTTCCCAGCCCTCTTCTTTTTCAGGTACACACACAGAGAGAGAGAGAGAGAGAGAGAGAGAGAGTTTACCAGACATTTGGTAAAAAAGCTCTTGAACAGTACATATTTTTCATTTTATCTACACATATTTTTTTAACACTACGCCAATACAATTTATTTTACCTATTCTTTATTAAAATATTAATAAAAAGAGAGAGAGGGTGAGTGAGAGAGAGAGAGAGAGAGAGAGAGAGAGAGAGAGAACAAATAAAAAAATGGATTGCTTGTGAATAGTTGTAAGCTATTTTTAGCTTACAACTGTTGATGGATGCAAAATGCCTCCTTGTTTTTCTTCTCTGCTGCAGGGGTATTTTGCCCCTTTTTGTAAGCCAAAATAACTATAAAGCTATTTTGAAGTAGCTGATAAACTTGCTCTTATGTTTGACCGGAAAGAAACAAAGAGTAAAGGTTTTTTTCTTTTTTAACCGCAGAAACAAAGAGTAAAGTTATACCTGAAAAGAAACAAAACCAAGTGGTTTTGCACATTGTTTTGGATTACGTGCATTTTTTTTTGATCCGGATTATGTGCATTGAAGTGGAGCTGTGGAGGTGTTTCCAATATATTTTTAAAAATTGAAAAAGAAGGGGACTAGTGTGTATAGTATAATATAGCACTTTCTTTAACCTACTTCTAGTCTTTCTAGTCCTTTTTTTAGCCAAATTCTTTTAATTTATCTTGCCAAATCTATTTTTCAAAGTTTCAAACATTAAATTTTGTTGGGTTATAGAAATGAAGTTCAAGTTTATAACTAGACATATAATTGTCATGACACATATTTATTAGTAGCGAAAAATCCGAAACGGTACCCGATATTATTCTGGTGCCGGTACGTACCGTACAAGTAGCAAAATTGGTACCACGACTGATATGGTATTCAGAACCTTGCGTCCAACGATTCCAAAGAAATTACATTCAAAAAGCGGAGAAAAGAATCTCTGAAATGAAGCACAAAAGGAGAATTTTCTTTCGTATCTATAAAGATACGAGTCTCATACTCTTAAGGCATACTGTGAAAACGAGACGAATTGAATTTAGCAAAAGAAAAAATCTAAGAAAGAGGAGATTCAATTCAAATACTTCCGCAGAAAAAGCCTCCAAAAAGATTTTTTTAAAAAAAAGTATGAAAGCCACGAGACTGAGCAACCAAAGAACAAGCAAATCAGGTAACCATAGTGAAATTAGGAGAGAAGAAAGATCATTGAAAGGAAGATAGGAAAAATGTTGAGTGGCAGTGGTGTTAAATTCAAGGTGCTTGAATGGGTGATTTGGTCTTTTAGCCCTAAGTTTTAACGTCATCCACGTTTGCACTTTAACTTGATAGTTGAGGTGGTGTGAATATGGGTTTTGGAAGTTTAAGGGGTCTAAGTGATTTTAGCTCAAAGTACAAGGGGTCAAAGTGAAGAGTCCATGAAATGGTTTTAATCCTAGAAAAGTCTATAAATAGTCCCTCCATCCGGAAAACATTGTCCGGTGCACAAAAGGATAACTAAAAACAATGAAACTTTTTGTCGAAATTAATTCAAACTTCTTTCCGTAAGTTAAAAAACTCATTAATATCTAGCAACTTGTGAGAAAAAAAGTTCAATTTTTTTTTAAACAAAGATACTCCATATTGTTTTAATTAAGTTATCGTTTTGCAGACTAGACATTTTTATTTTATTTTTTGGGGACGAAGGTGGTATCGAAAGGGATTGTAGGAGATAAATATACAAAAACAATTGCAACGCTAGTATTGATCAAAATATGGTGCCACAAAAGATTTCAAGAATCTAAAACACAACACAAACAGAGCCACTAGAGGCAATCAAGCAATGTAGTACTTTTAAACTAAAGCATGACTAGAATATATTATTTCGGCCAAAATAGGAAATCATAGAACAGAGTACATGTAAACACAATCAAGATACAAAAAACATATCAAGCTCTTCCCAAGCGAAATGTACAACTAACGGATCACCAACTAATTGCATTATTAAAAAGAAAAATAGAGAATGTTTCGATACTGACAACAGAAAGCCAAACAACACACAAACTTAAAGAGACATCACACACCATCCTATTCGCCCTTTCACGCGGCCATATCACACCACCAACGTAATTCAAATCTCGGAAGAATAACCTAGGTCGATCGACTAAGCAGCTTTCAGCGTGTTTCCAATGTCAAGGACGAACCGGTATTAATTTAACATCAGCTTTGGCGAGACGCTCCATAGCTGTGTTCACATAGTCTATTGGAATGACCTCGATATTTGGAGTAATGTTGTGTTTGCCAGCAAAATCGATCATTTCTTGCGTTTCCTTCATTCCACCACCGCCACTTCCAGCTACCATCTTCCTCCCTGTAATACCCAAGTCCGATATATAGGACAGTATTTAAAAAGAAGAAACGAGAGACACGAACGCACACATATACAACAAAAAATGCAGATAGATTTTAAGACAGAGTTGGCTATGATATTTAGACCTTGCGAATTTGCAGCCTAAATGAAGGAAAAAGTCCCTCGACGAGTAATTAAGCTTCAATGTATGACTGCAGTTATAGTGAATTGGAAAATCTCTTACCTATGATCAAAGGAAAGACCGGTAACTCGAGTGGCTTTTCCGGAGCACCAACCATGATGATCTTTCCATGAGACTTCAACAGAAACAACAACGGTACCAGCGCATGAACTGCAGATACTGTGTCAATGATTCCATCCAAAGTACCCATTGCTGCCTATATATAATAACTCAACATGTAAATATGTTTAATTTCACTACGAACTTACGAATCTTTAATGTTTAATATCACTCATATAGGTGGAAAGAAGGATACCTGCATTTCGTCTTGATTACTGCTCAACAAGAATGAATCGGCACCGAGTACTTCGATAGCTTCCTGCTTCTTGCTGGGGGAGGTACTTATAACGGTCACCATAGCCCCGAAAGCCTTGGCAAATTTAACAGCCACATGGCCCAACCCGCCTAGCCCCACCACACCCACTTTCGTACCAGGCTTATCAAGCCCGAAATATCTCAGTGGGCTGTAAGTCGTGATCCCAGCACAGAGGAGAGGAGCAGCAGCATCAAGAGGCAGATTGTCAGGAATTCGAACAATGTAGCGCTCATTAGCGACCATGTGATCAGAATAACCTCCGTATGTCTTGGTTCCGTCATGATCGATGGCATTGTAAGTTAGTATCACTTTGGGACAGTAGTTTTCGAGGTTGTTCTCGCAGCTTTCGCATGTGTGACAGGCTCCAACCATGCTGCCCACCCCAACTCTGTCTCCAACTTTGTACTTCTGTACCTTGCTACCAACTTCTGTCACCACTCCCACAACCTCATGCCTGTATATATCAATCATGTTCCTAACAAAATCAGCTCTAGCAGAAAGTAAATTAGTCCCTCTGTCCGGATTTAATAGTCCTTTTTAGGAGTTCGTGCCATTTTTCAATCGATTATATTTTCCAATTTATAATGTTTTACGTGATTTCGAATATATTATATTATGAAACTAATCGAAATCTATCAAACAAGATCCATTTTCGATATGAAATTCATTACGGATTCTAAGATATAACCCGTTTTTTAGCCGGTTAGAATAGAACTAGAGACAATTAAATCCGGACGGAGGGAGTATCTTGTTCTTGCTTAATACGTGTTCTATAGCTTTTTAGTCAATAGGCCTTGAAAAATTCATATAATGAAATGCTTGACCGATTTCCTAATCCTAAAATAATGGGTTGCCCCAAGCGTAGGGCGGAGACCGACGTAGCATAATATCCGGTAAGTCCGGAATCGAATCCACAGAGACGGTGATGTGTGCTGACTAAAAACTCGGGTTGTTACTTATTTAACTGGCTCTTAGGTAGCCACCCCTTGTTGGTTTGATTGAGAGATTAACTAAAACTAAGGAATTATTTAATTTTTCAAATAATTAAAAAGAAGGTACGGTCGTAGAGTTCATAGCACTTGTAACTAGTCCAGATTAACCTGCTCTATTCGGAGTTCTTAAAAACGTTTAATTTTAGATATAAAAAGATACCCCGCAAGATGCGAGACCCTATGGTCGCTGTATACCCATGCGCAGTGAAGAACGAGTTTTGGACCCCCATTCTTCTTCCGTTCACATGGGCTCCGACGATGCCCAGGTTCGTCCGCGGGAAGTATTTTCCAATCTAAAATCATTTGATTCATTGTTTGAAAACAAGAGCAGTGTCCGGACTAGCCACGATGTGCTAATCACCCCGCGACTCTACCTATATAACTACTCACTAATCATTAAACAAGAAACAAAAGAAACTCTAAATTGAAACATATTTCTATTACGCGAAACAGAAACTAAATAAGAGATCCAAACCAAACAAAAATAGATAAACAACTTTTATTAAGAACATAAATTAAAAAGAATTACCGGGGTGCGAATAATTGAACAAAGCTTTCAATAACTTGAAGGGAAAAACTCGCGGAAGAAACTAAACAATAATCGGAACCCCCCAGAATGGCAGCCCCCGTTTTCCTTTTATGCGTTGCTACTGCCGACTTAAAACCAAACCCTATCCTTCTTTTTAATTTTTTCCTTCTCAGCCATATAAGCCCATTGTCCATGGCCCACAATAAAAATAATGAATAAAAGTTGGGTCCACCAGGAGATCAAGGTGCACGTCCTAAATTTCATATCATAAACTGGTATATTGCTTTGGACCCACCAATACTTGTTTGTATATTATTATTCAGCTTTCCATCTTTGCGGCAATGCTCCACATGACCTTTCAAATTACACGTTTTCGCACTCATTGGTCTCCAAGGCCTACAAACACAATAAAACACTAAAATATATCAAGTAACAATGTAAACGGACCAACAAAGCATAGATTGGGTGGATTAAATGAGTGCTTTTCAGCACCTATCACACCCCCCAACTTACACTTTGCTAGTCCTCGAGCAAAGAAAATAAAATGCAACTACAGAAAATAAATTAAAATAGATAGTTCTTTTAAACCCCCAGGCGGCTCCGGTAGGACGAGTGAAGTCTCGTGAGGATTTTCAGCAGTGATCACCCACAAAACACATTGAACCTCTTCACATGGAATTCAAGACTTGTCATACAACTCATTGATCCATCAAGCAAAGAATGCCTAGCTACCACAAAGATATAAGAAGGCGTAAATAGATCCAAACGCTATCAAGTCAAGAAATAAACCATGACACCTAGGCTTAGCATGTGTGTGTGACATGGGCCTCAACCAAAAGTGTGCAATGACTAACCGCTCTCTCCAGACCGAGTCTCGACTTCAATCCTCACAGTGTCATGCACTCACAACTAAAATCACTCGAAACAAGTTGCATAGTATGAACTCTCAAGTGTGCGGTTAGAAGTTATATAAATGAAATCAAAATACTCGCACACTATGACACGAAAAGAATGCTTTGTATGGTGAACACACGGTCTCATGAATGGAATACCAAGTATTGGAACTCTCTCCCACATCCATCAATCCACTTCCCATCACCCCAAGGATCAAATAGGACTTTAATTTTGGTTGTAATGTGGGGTAAGGAAAAATATTTCAAGGTTAGGGTAAAACATCACGTGTCCGAGAATAGGCAAACAACTTGGGGCTAAGTTATCAATGCATACCCGTTTTTTCTGCTCTTTTCAACTCCGCATTATCTCTCCTTCTAGCCTTTTGACATTTTTCAACAAGAAAGCATGATTCCTTTTTTCATCTATATCGGTGCCCCTTTCATTTTTCTCTTTTCTTTTATTATTATTTTTCTATTTTCTTTTCTTTTTTTTAAGGGACACCACCAATTCAAGCACAAAAGTTCACAGTTCATCCCAAAATTACACCTTTATACTTTTGCCTTTCTCCAAAACAATATGAAAGGTGGAGCTAACAAAAAAAAGAGCTAAATATATAAGGCTCAAAGTGGCTCGCAAGGGATAAATGGAAAAACAAAGGAATGAACCGGCTCGAGTATCAAGAAAATGCCTATAATCCTCTCCCAGGGGTGTAACATCCATGTGACTAACCAAAATCCGAGAGATAGTGTTATGCATTCAAGTTCCAACACTCAACAATCAAGAATAATGAGACCACAACAAATAGATTATTTCCATGACAAACTAAGAGTTAAAGTGACACCACTCCAATAAAAGATGCGGCTCAAAATCTCATTAGGGTATAAGTCTCCACTAATCTAGCCATCAAGATTGGTCAAGTCACAGCTCACAAGTGGTCAAGGCCCAAATAAAAGTGATGTGCAATAGTGCTATACAAGAGTGCCATGATCAACTTCTTAAGACAAGTTAGCAAGAAAAACTACCAAGCCAAAACAGATATCACTATGGTAGGCAATACACCTCAACTCAATTATTCAACAAGTAATCACGATAAGTGCCAAATAGCATGCGAAAAGGAAAATTGTCAATTTTTTTGGATTTTTAAGATTCTAAGTGTGAAAAACTTACTAAAGTAATCTCTCCCCCCAACTTGAACCATTCGATGTCCTCATTGAATACGAAAGAATAAAAATATAGGACATAAAAGAAAAAGAAGGGAAAGATATCACCTTGGAACGGAGAACTACGCAAGAAATAACATAGTGGGAAGAAGACCCCCCAACTTGAACGAACATCCTGCAATGTTAGTCCTCACAAAAATAAAATAAAATAATATAAAAATAGCTAATCTAAGAAAGAGAAAAGAAAAGAAAAAAAAACTATACAAAAAATTAATGACATTCACTCCAATCACGTGAAATCCAAACATTTATCACACTATGAAGCGCAACAAATAGTAGCATCTCACCCCACTTCAAGCATTCCGTTAAAAATTGTACGCGACCATGCCACGAAATCAAATACTTAGAGTATTTCAATTGCCTTTGTCGCGTTTGAATTTTAAATTCCACCAATTGCATATTCCCAACCAAATTGACTTTCAAGTTGTTGATGAATTTTAAGAAAAATGGATAGTAAACCACATTAAAATTATCAACACCAAGAAAATCAATTTGTTCTAACTTAACAATCTTTTGCAATGGTGGAGGCTCAATAGGAGTTATGACATCAACATCTATGATTAGAGATATTTGATCATCAAGAACAGGTGGACTTTGCACAATTATTGGTAACGACTCCTCAAGAGTCGCGTCATGAAAATCCATCTCAAGTGTATTAGAATGCTCTTGGGAAGACTGTTGCACTTCAGGTGAACCAACTATTTCGTTAGTTACAAGTGACTCTATTGTTTCATCTTCCAATACACAAGAATTATCCACTTGAAAATTTTCAACTTGATTGCAAGAAAGAGAATGAGCTAATTGATCAAAATAAGGCGGCTCTATTTCCTCTTTTTCCCTCCCATCAGAATTGGTATCCTCAGAACTTTCAGTCAACTCACAAAATTGGAGCTTTTGGGTTAAGTCATCTAAGAAATCCCAAGCATCTTCAGGGCTTTTATCCAGAAATTCATCAGTGGACCTAAAATCCACCTCGCATATCTTAGGATTTAAAGCATGGCAAAAGGTAGCCAGAAGATTGCCAATCTCACAATTAAAACTTGACCAAGAGAATACGACAAATTTAAATCGCTCCCAACACTGTGACAAAGACTCATCATCTTGTTGAGAGAAATCTAATAGTTCTTGTAAAAGCATATGAGTCTCATATGAGGGATTGAAAGTTTTGAAAAACTGTATTACAATCTCACTCCATGTCAATTTTGGACTCAAACAATTAAACCAATCATGAGCACTATCACGCAAAGATGCTGGAAATACATGTAAAAGAGTCACTTCATTCTTACCAAAAGCATCCTCAAGGTTATGAACATGTGAAAAGGGATTTTCTGAGCCCAAACCATAAAATATAGGAAGTGATACTGAACAATCAAATTGTTTTATATAACCTCCAAACCACCTTGCAAAATCGGCCATTTTTTTTTTTTGCTTTTCGACAATTAAAAAAAATAAAAATAAACAAAGAACTAAAAAGAAACCAAATAAAAAAATAACTACCCGAATTCTTAAGACACGTTACCGTCCCCGGCAACGGCGCCAAAAATGCTTGACCGATTTCCTAGTCCTAAAATAATGGGTTGCCCCAAGCGTAGGGCGGAGACCGACGTAGCATAATATCCGGTAAGTCCGGAATCGAATCCACAGAGACGGTGATGTGTGCTGACTAAAAACTCGGGTTGTTACTTATTTAACTGGCTCTTAGGTAGCCACCCCTTGTTGGTTTGATTGAGAGATTAACTAAAACTAAGGAATTATTTAATTTTTCAAATAATTAAAAAGAAGGTACGGTCGTAGAGTTCATAGCACTTGTAACTAGTCCATATTAACCTGCTCTATTCAGAGTTCTTAAAAACGTTTAATTTTAGATATAAAAAGATACCCCGCAAGATGCGAGACCCTATGGTCGCTGTATACCCATGCGCAGTGAAGAACGAGTTTTGGACCCCCATTCTTCTTCCGTTCACATGGGCTCCGACGATGCCCAGGTTCGTCCGCGGGAAGAATTTTCCAATCTAAAATCATTTGATTCATTGTTTGAAAACAAGAGCAGTGTCCGGACTAGCCACGATGTGCTAATCACCCCGCGACTCTACCTATATAACTACTCACTAATCATTAAACAAGAAACAAAAGAAACTCTAAATTGAAACATATTTCTATTACGCGAAACAGAAACTAAATAAGAGATCCAAACCAAACAAAAATAGATAAACAACTTTTATTAAGAACATAAATTAAAAAGAATTACCGGGGTGCGAATAATTGAACAAAGCTTTCAATAACTTGAAGGGAAAAACTCGCGGAAGAAACTAAACAATAATCGGAACCCCCCAGAATGGCAGCCCCCGTTTTCCTTTTATGCGTTGCTACTGCCGACTTAAAACCAAACCCTATCCTTCTTTTTAATTTTTTCCTTCTCAGCCATATAAGCCCATTGTCCATGGCCCACAATAAAAATAATGAATAAAAGTTGGGTCCACCAGGAGATCAAGGTGCTGTGGGCACGCGCCCCGGAAAATCGCCCGATTTTCGTTTCGAATGGATATTTGCTTGGGGGGCGGCCCTTTTGGAAGATAGCGCGGCGAAACGCTTCGATTCAGAGTCGCCACTCGGGTTTTAGCGGAAGAACACCCAAGGAACCGAACTCGAGAACGTTTGCTACGTTTTGCTTTGATTTGAAAAATGTTTGATTTGATTTGAAAAGGCGTAGACTGGTCCGTCGTCACCTTCGATATCTGAGGTTCGGGAGCCAGGTTACGAGAGGGGAAGGGTTTTATGGCACCCCTCTCGCCCAATCCGGAGATCGGTCTCTATTCGGGCATTTTATTAAAGCGTTTGCATTTTTCTTTCATTTGATCATTTTTGGCCAGTTAGGGCGGGGGAACAGTTAATAGGGATTAATACTGTAACACGTTGCAGTTTGTATGACAAAATGTTTATGAATGATGATTTGCTTGCTTGAATTGAACTAAATGTAAGAACATAGATTGAGAACAAGCGCTGCCAGAAGTCCGGCGGGATGATGTACGCTGCCCGTCGGGTGCGTGAGCAGGCGACATGCTGGCACGCCATGGCCAAGCCACGGCACGCCAGCACACCCTGCGCACGCCACCTTCAAGCTGGCGTACACTACCACACCGATCTCTTACAGCTCCTACTCTCAATCCTCTGGGCTCTGGAAGGGACCAGTGCACACCCAGGGCAAACCACGCAGTCTATAATATGGATCATACACATGTACAGACATAAGGAATGGCCAGTAGCCAGGAAAATAGCAAGACAGACCCCATAAACAGAGTGGGGAGGAATAAGAGGCCTATATTGAGCTGTGACATAAGGGCCAGGCACTGGCCTTTAACAAGCGTGCCGTACGCCACCTATAGGGGCCGTACGCCAGGTTTGTACGTTGACCAGTGTTTGGCTTTACATCATCTGGGTTCTGGAACAAGACCAGAAGAACCCCAGAGGCCTTGAGAACAAAGAAAGTACAAGTATTGAAAGCTACATCCAAACAGTTCTAAAATACAGAAAGCAATAGACTGGTTTTTAGCATGCTGTAAGGTGATGACATAAAGAAAATAAGCAATAAATGAGCCCTTCATGATCCCCACGCCAACTGTGCACGTACAGCCAAGAGTGGCGTACGGCTAAGAGGAGCTGGCGTGCTCCATGTATTAGCTCCCACGACTGATTTATTTTACCAGAAAGGGGCCTGGACTAGTATCAGTTACTAGCCAGAACCCTTCTGGCTCCCCTCAGGGGTTGAAAACAGAAAGTCACACAAAGGTGGTATACCTTTGGTGCAAGGGATGGAAGGGTGGTTTGAGCCTTGGGGGTTGAAGATGGAGGCTCTGTAGAGACTGGACAGTGGGGTGCTGTGTGAAATACCCCTCTCACTCTTACTCTTTCAATGGAAAGGAGAGAACAAGAGAGAGAAGAGGCAAAGCTTGGGCTTCTTGAATGTGGCTAACCCCTTGCAAATGAATGCAAGGGGGGGTATTTATGGTGGGGAGGGTGACTGAGATCAGTTAGGCTAAGGCCTGTTTGGCTGGTTGAGGAGAGGAGGGAGCCTCCATGCATTAAATGCATGGGACTTGCCTTGATGGGGTGTGTAGGAGAGAGAGGGGGACGGCCAGACGAATATAATCATCAGGGGCACTGTTCCCTGTACTTGGGGAGCCACAAAAGTCTCGGGCGCGTGTTGTAAAAGCGATGATTTGACCGGTCTTGACCCTCCGTACGCCACCTCATACCTGCCGTGCGCCAGGTCAAACTCAGTCAACGGTCGATGGCCGACACGTGGCAAATACCTGGCGCACGCCAAGGAGGAGGTGGCGTAAGCAAGGTACGGTTTTGCTGAGGCTCATTTGGCTCTGGATTTGAAGGGCTTGAAGGGGTTTGAAATGGTATGAAAGAGGAGGGTCCAACACCCAAAGCTCACATTCTTCCATCGACTCTGAACTGTTCTCGACCGTTTATCATCATTGGGTCGACAACGGAAGTAAAAGGGCTAATCTGGACAGTCCAGAATGGGGTGTCTACAGAAGCCCCCCTTTGACGGCACTTGGAGCACCATATGTTTGAGTAGAGACAAGTAACGTCAAAGGTTGTCTAGACACCCTACTCTTGACTATCCTGAGCAAGATAAAGAAGGCATGAACTTTAAAGAACCTGATTGGTGAGTTCAGCCAGACAGATTACTTGAGAAAGACTGCTGCTCGCGGAGGGCAGAAATTGGACGGGTGGACCGTCGTTGATTTGAAATTCGACGGGTGGACCGTCGTTGATTTGAAATTGGACGGATCGATCGTCGTTGATTTGGAATTGGACGGGTGGACCGTCGTTGATTTGAAATTGGACGGGTGGACTGTCGTTGAATTGAAATCGGACGGGTGGACCGTCGTTGAATTGAAATCGGACGGGTGGACCGTCGTTGATTTGAAATCGGACGGGTGGACCGTCGTTGATTTGAAATCGGACGGGTGGACCGTCGTTGATTTGAAATCGGACGGGTGGACCGTCGTTGATTTGAAATCGGACGGGTGGTCCGTCGTTGATTTGAAATTGGACGGGTGGACCGTCGTTGATTTGAAATTGGACGGGTGGACCGTCGTTGATTTGAAGTTGGACGGGTAGATCGCCGTTGATGGGGACCAAACCGTCCTCGATACAAAGAACTCCAACATCCACGGGTAAGTCGTGTCAGGTAGGTTAAATTCCATCTGTTGGGAATCAGAGCCAATCTCCTTATCAAAGACCATCCGAGACAGAGCAATAAGACTGCTGGAAAATGCATTTAAAGCGAGACTGAAGTAAAGGTATCTGTTCAGGGCAGGCCGAGGCAGACTCTCCTGGGGAACACTTAGTTGCAGACGGACGGACCTATCGAATGGTATTCTGATCGCCGTTGACGAATTGAGCAAGACAATGTTCTGGTCGCCGTTGATGAATTGAACCGGACGATGTTCTGATCGCCGTTGATGAATTGAACGGGACGATGTTCTGATCGCCGTTGACTTGTGACGGTGGGTCATCGTTGAGGGACGACTCGTTAAACCATCGTTGACTTGTGACGGTGGGTCATTTTTAAGGGATGACTCGTTAAACCATCGTTGACTTGTGACGGTGGGTCATTTTTAGGGGATGACTCGTTAAACCATCGTTGACTTGTGACGGTGGGTCATTTTTAAGGGATGACTCGTTAAACCATCGTTGACTTGTGACGGTGGGTCATTTTTAAGGGATGACTCGTTAAACCATCGTTGACTTGTGACGGTGGGTCATTTTTAAGGGATGACTCGTTAAACCATCGTTGACTTGGTTGAAAGAGGGTATGAACTCTATTGAGAAACGAGGATGGGCAGACCATCATTGAATGCCGAGGCGGACTCTCCTGGGGATTAATCAGTTGCGGACAAATCATTACCCTGGGGGATCGAACCTTCTTCGGCCTACAGAAACTTCAACAGCCACGGGTAGGTCGTGTCAGGTAGGTTAAATTCCATCTGTTGGGAACCAGAGCCAATCTCCTTATCAAAGACCATCCGAGACAGAGCAATAAGATTGTTGGAAGTTGCACTTGCTATACATAGATATGGATCAGGATAGGCGGACGGTTGTTATAGATTGATTAGACGGGCAGACCGCCGTTATGGTGATTGATTGGATGGGCGGCCGCTGAGTTGAACGGCGGGCGATATTCTGAATGCCGTGAAGGGTTGGAAACGGGCGATATGGCTGATTGCCGTTGATGGATTGAAGTGGACGACATTCTGATCGTCGTTGCATTGAATTGACTTTGAGGACGACATGGCTGGCCGTCGTTAAATTGAGAAGGACGATATGACTGACCGTCGTTAATTTGAGAAGGACGATATGGCTGACCGTCGTTGATTGAATTGATTTGAACGACGATATGGCTGACCGTCGTTGATTGGATTGATTTGAAGGACGATATGGCTGACCGTCGTTGATTGATTTGATTTGAAGGACGATATGGCTGACCGTCGTTGATTGAATTGATTTGAAGGGACGATATGGCTGACCGTCGTTGAGGTTGTGTGCTTGATATTTGTCATGGAGAAATGGATAGGGAGAGCGACATGTGGCATCACCCTTTGCAATTGCACTATCCCAAAGCAGCAGCTCCGGTTTTAGTTCCAATAGTGACTAGATCCCAGGTGTGAACCCCCAAAATCCTGATTACTTGCTGCTTTCGATACTGGACAGGCATGCTTTAGCACTTGATAGACTTTTCCTGTTTTCAACAGTTGATATACAATATGCAATGATATGTATTCAATTGTATGCACAAATTGAAAATGCAGATGCAAGCTAACGGCGGCTCCTAAGAGGACGATGACGCCTGAGGACTACCACTGAGTCTCTTTACTTCACTGCCAGCTGCTTTTGAGTTTCGGGTTTGCGTGCCAAAATAGAGGGGCATTGAGCGGGCTGGTGTGCCTCAGTTGACATAGTGACGACATTGGGCCTGGTTGCCCCTTCCTTGATGCTTAGGCAGATGTGCCCCATAGATATGTTTTGCTTTGCCATGGGCTGACATACTCTTGTTGTTCACACGATTCCACTGCTTGGATAGAAGATAGAAGCTAGGGTAGCAATGTAAAAGTTACATTTTTCAGTTTATTGACTCTCCTTTGAGACAGAGTGCATAAACCCACCACTAATATCTAATTTGCATTGACAAGTGAGCTGAGTCGACACACAGACACACATATATGTATAGACTTGCCTAGCTCGAATGAAAAGAGAGAAGAAGCCCCAGGATAAGAGGCGGACTCTTAGATTCGCGGAAAAATGAAATCTTGGGCTTTGATGAGCCAAAAATTCAAATGTCCAGTGGACAGGTGAAACTGACGCTTACGTAAGGTCAAATAGATGTACAATGACCTGTACAAACAAATAAAATTGAGAAGAAAGCCCCAGAATGGGAAACAGATTAAAGCACTCGAAAATTGTCGCAAAGATGGACAAAAAGACGCAAAGAGATTACTCATATAGGCCCGGACTGAAACCGACACCCCCGTGCAGTCACATTAGGTCCGCATGACTTGCACGGTATAGAAAAACTTGGCAAAAGCCCATTGAATGGTATTCGAGGTGCTTTGAACTTGAGATGGAAAAAGACGAGTCGGCAGTAGTAGCTGACTGCTTTTGACTGCAGCTGGATTGAAGAAGCGCACGGGTTTGAGACCAATGTGCATAACTTTGAACAAAAACGCGTAAACTTTGGATTAGCGCGCATGACTACAAATCCTCTGCGGTTGCTTACACTAGGCTTTGCTGACTTAGAATAAACTGTGAGCTGTTAGGCCTCGCAAGCATTTTGTTCTGTTTTTGATGCTTCAGATATTTTAAGACTTTTGCTCAGCTTTGAAATTGAAGAAGTAGTTTGAAATAAAATTGAAAGACGAAAGGTTTTCCCCCCTTCTGCACAAATGAAGCTTGTTTTCTTCTTGACTACGGCGATGTACCAAAGCCTTGGATCCAACTGACAGATTGCGACCGAACTTCGAGGAGGGATTTGTCAAAACATAATTCAGGCGGCCAACGTGGTGCACCAAAGCCAAAATTTGAGATCCAGTTGATAGATTATGACCGAGTCTCGAAGAGAGAGACTGCCTACGTATCCCCTTCTGGGGAATCAGGTCAAAACGTAGTTCGGGCCAAGGTTCACTCGTGTATTTTACCTCTCCTTTTACGCTCTAACTTTTGCCTAGTACCGCCCACTTGGGTCTTCGGTCTAGCGAGCTTTTGACTTTGCCTATTTATTTTTGTCTAGACCGCCTCCTTAGGTTTTCGGTTTAGCAGGCTGCTCTAACTTTTGCTTGGAACTGCCCACCCTTGTGGTTTTCAGCCCAACGAGCTTCTCTCAGGGAAAAGCAAAACTTGAATTGATCCATGTTGACCACAGTATTGAACTTTGTCGAGGTTGATGATCTTTGATTGTAGCCCAAGATGAGATGACTTTGATAGTGAAAGGGTCCTGACTGCTTCGGTTTGAAATGTCTCGCTCTAGGCCACTTTTTTTTGCAAATTTTCAATGTACGCTTGATAGGAATGATGTTGTTACTGTTTTGAACATGGTACAAGTCCTGGAGCCTTTTGAGTTTCTGCTTTCTGACTTGGCATCCGGTAGCAAAGGATTCAATGCTTCTTTATCTTTTGATCATCGCCAGGCGTGTCTTTGTGAGATCCATGCCAAGATGTTGTTGAATTCTTTGAACATGTCTGAAACTGGTACAATGCCCTTCTGGGGACAGCACTGAACCACTTTGAAGCTTCTGGGGGTCTACCTTATCTTTCAAGTTTATTTGAAATTACTTTTTCCTTTTTATTAGGCTGAGCATGCCTTTCGTCTTCCCTTTCGGCGAGGGAACACATCTCCTTGGGGAGATTCCCATCGAAATCTATCCCTTCGTCGTCAGGGTCGACACGGTTTATTCAAAAGCCAGCAAAGTACTTAGAAGCAGGATAATGCATATCATAAAACCCTCGGGGTTGCCAAGTACAACAAAAAGACTCGAGTTGAGGGTAGAAGCTACGACATGGAGGGCCAAGAGACACAAACTCCGACTCAGAGCTAGACTTAGACGACTTGACAGACACTGTGTCAGACTCAGACTCGAAAGTGTCAATGCAAAATAGACGCGATTTGAAAATGCAACTTTTATAGTTACTCTTGACTTCCTTGCAGAGAGGTGGGAGTTAGAGGATGACAGGCCCAAGCAACAGCGCTTCAGCTCCTTCAATCCGACTCACTTGAAGGAACTCCTTGAACAACAGCCCCAAAGTCCTCATGACTACAGGACCACAGCTTGTCCGCCTTCTCCTTTGATTGATCAAGCTTCCTCTTGAATTCCTCCTTTGCAGGCTCCTGATCACTGCCAACCCAGGTGTCGGCAGTAAAGATCTTGATTGCATCTATGACCATCAGGTTAACCTCGGGCTCGGATGGGGGAGACACGACTGGTTTGGATTGATTGAATATGGTGGAGGTAGGGTTGATTTGAGTGGATGTGGTAGATATTTGACTAACATGTGAGTTAGAAACATGTTGAGGCAGGGGCTCAGAGATGACACTGGGCCTTGATGGGAGCGGAGCTGGGATGATGCCATTGTCGATGAGATCTTGAATGGCATGTCGAAGGCGGAAGCAGGCATCAGTGAGATGGCCAGGCATTTGATGGAAAGCACAATAGGCACTTGAATCGTAAGATGCCGGGAACGTTCGAGGTGAAGGAGTTGGAAGGAGGGGCTTGAGGAAGCCAGCTTCGAGGAGCTTCTCATAAACTGAGGACAACGGTGTGGAGAAGCGAGAGAAGGTCCTTGGTGGGTTCCGACGACCGGATTGAGGAACATGATGCACCCTTTTGCCTTTGGGATTGATCTCTTTATTGCACGTATCCTCCCTTTCAGCATGGGCTTTGAAAAAGGATCCAGCATTCTCCTTCGGGTGAGTCCTGGCTTCATGCAACTCAGCCAGGCCTTTGAACATGTCCTTCGAGCACTTTCCGACGGCAGGAGCGTGGCAGGCTTGAGAGGATTCCTTGATTAGCCCCTGATCCAGCTTTGACATGACGGAAGTAAAAAAGGTCAAACAGCCCCTGGACCATATCCATTTGCTTGTCCATTTTCTGGTTCAGTTCCTGTATAGCCCTCTGCAGTTCAGCCATATCTGTTTGTGCTGTCATTTTGGATTTGATGATCGGTGAGGGTGATGGCCTAGAGCTTTGGACAGCAAAGTAAATGAGAACTCAGTGGCGTTCCTGCAACAAGATTTTGAAAGAATTCGAAGAAATGCAATGCGCATGTCATCATCGTCAGAGTCCTCCTAGACTCTAGAAACGAGTTTGTCTCATGACGTTCGGATGCTGCCAGAATCCTCGGATTTCTTTTCGATAGTGTATCCTTGTTTGAGTCGATGGACACTAGAGGATGTCAAAACAACCTAAGCCTTTTGACCGCTCCTTTATCGAAGTTTCAACTCTGGAGGTTGGAACAACTCGATGCAGATGGCGTGATACCATAACCGAAGTGGCGTAAGCAGCACTGTGCCGGAGCCTTGATGGTGTAAGTGATTAGCACTTTAACCTAGATGGTGTGGGTATCACGACATGCTCTTCGCTATTCCTGATTTTCTGTTTGAAACTTCGACTAAGTTTAGACAATAGACTTAAACAGTCCTGATTTCCCAAAGTCTCGCTGACCCAAGGATTTTGGAAATTGATAACGTGCAACATCGGGATGCACGACTCGTCATCGGTCCATGGCAAGGTCCTAACAATCACGAGACGAACTCGAGACAGACCTAAAAGCCGCCCTAGCATGCTCCTACGCAAAACGGAATGTATGTATGTACAGGCATGCGATAAGGAAAGCAGTAACACATAGACAGTTTATGGGGGGTTAGATGCAAGTAATCCTACCCTGTAGGTTCCTGTCTTAGGTTGAAAGGTTCTAGTGCTTTGTACGCATGACGAGGCTGGTTTTGGCTGAAAGGGGTTCCTCTGACTAGAGCTGCGGTATACCTCCCACTGCAATGCGTGCAGCAAAGCAATGGTCGAACGGTATTACGACTCATCATCGTCCAAGGTTGTTGGGTAATCGAGGACCCCGGGCTCCAGTAAACTGTGCCGGTTACCCAAAACACCTCAACGGGGCTTATCCAACATTGATGCAAATGAAGAACGCCAGAGTTTGACTAAATGGGAGAGAAATGCAAAATTTTTGAAATGCCTTTTGAAGCTTGGCTCACTTTTATTGATCAATACTTAGACAAAACTACACAGGTGAACAATAGTAAAAGCCCCAGTTCGGATTGGTCGGATGCTGAGATCCTGTTACACTACCATTCCGTTCTTCAGCAGCGCGGAGCGTACTGTTTTGCCAGGCTTTTTGAAGACTGTTCATTTATGTATTAATGTCTAAATATTAGTCAATGCAATGGTCCCCAGCAGAGTCGCCACTGTGGGCACGCGCCCCGGAAAATCGCCCGATTTTCGTTTCGAATGGATATTTGCTTGGGGGGCGGCCCTTTTGGAAGATAGCGCGGCGAAACGCTTCGATTCAGAGTCGCCACTCGGGTTTTAGCGGAAGAACACCCAAGGAACCGAACTCGAGAACGTTTGCTACGTTTTGCTTTGATTTGAAAAATGTTTGATTTGATTTAAAAAGGCGTAGACTGGTCCGTCGTCACCTTCGATATCTGAGGTTCGGGAGCCAGGTTGCGAGAGGGGAAGGGTTTTATGGCACCCCTCTCGCCCAATCCGGAGATCGGTCTCTACTCGGGCATTTTATTAAAGCGTTTGCATTTTTCTTTCATTTGATCATTTTTGGCCAGTTAGGGCGGGGGAACAGTTAATAGGGATTAATACTGTAACACGTTGCAGTTTGTATGACAAAATGTTTATGAATGATGATTTGCTTGCTTGAATTGAACTAAATGTAAGAACATAGATTGAGAACAAGCGCTGCCAGAAGTCCAGCGGGATGATGTACGCTGCCCGTCGGGTGCGTGAGCAGGCGACATGCTGGCACGCCATGGCCAAGCCACGGCACGCCAGCACACCCTGCGCACGCCACCTTCAAGCTGGCGTACACTACCACACCGATCTCTTACAGCTCCTACTCTCAATCCTCTGGGCTCTGGAAGGGACCAGTGCACACCCAGGGCAAACCATGCAGTCTATAATATGGATCATACACATGTACAGACATAAGGAATGGCCAGTAGCCAGGAAAATAGCAAGACAGACCCCATAAACAGAGTGGGGAGGAATAAGAGGCCTAGATTGAGCTGTGACATAAGGGCCAGGCACTGGCCTTTAACAAGCGTGCCGTACGCCACCTATAGGGGCCGTACGCCAGGTTTGTACGTTGACCAGTGTTTGGCTTTACATCATCTGGGTTCTGGAACAAGACCAGAAGAACCCCAGAGGCCTTGAGAACAAAGAAAGTACAAGTATTGAAAGCTACATCCAAACAGTTCTAAAATACAGAAAGCAATAGACTGGTTTTTAGCATGCTGTAAGGTGATGACATAAAGAAAATAAGCAATAAATGAGCCCTTCATGATCCCCACGCCAACTGTGCACGTACAGCCAAGAGTGGCGTACGGCTAAGAGAAGCTGGCGTGCGCCATGTATTAGCTCCCACGACTGATTTATTTTACCAGAAAGGGGCCTGGACTAGTATCAGTTACTAGCCAGAACCCTTCTGGTTCCCCTCAGGGGTTGAAAACAGAAAGTCACACAAAGGTGGTATACCTTTGGTGCAAGGGATGGAAGGGTGGTTTGAGCCTTGGGGGTTGAAGATGGAGGCTCTGTAGAGACTGGACAGTGGGGTGCTGTGTGAAATACCCCTCTCACTCTTACTCTTTCAATGGAAAGGAGAGAACAAGAGAGAGAAGAGGCAAAGCTTGGGCTTCTTGAATGTGGCTAACCCCTTGCAAATGAATGCAAGGGGGGGTATTTATGGTGGGGAGGGTGACTGAGATCAGTTAGGCTAAGGCCTGTTTGGCTGGTTGAGGAGAGGAGGGAGCCTCCATGCATTAAATGCATGGGACTTGCCTTGATGGGGTGTGTAGGAGAGAGAGGGGGACGGCCAGACGAATATAATCATCAGGGGCACTGTTCCCTGTACTTGGGGAGCCACAAAAGTCTCGGGCGCGTGTTGTAAAAGCGATGATTTGACCGGTCTTGACCCTCCGTACGCCACCTCATACCTGCCGTGCGCCAGGTCAAACTCAGTCAACGGTCGATGGCCGACACGTGGCAAATACCTGGCGCACGCCAAGGAGGAGGTGGCGTAAGCAAGGTACGGTTTTGCTGAGGCTCATTTGGCTCTGGATTTGAAGGGCTTGAAGGGGTTTGAAATGGTATGAAAGAGGAGGGTCCAACACCCAAAGCTCACATTCTTCCATCGACTCTGAACTGTTCTCGACCGTTTATCATCATTGGGTCGACAACGGAAGTAAAAGGGCTAATCTGGACAGTCCAGAATGGGGTGTCTACAGGTGCACGTCCTAAATTTCATATCATAAACTGGTATATTGCTTTGGACCCACCAATACTTGTTTGCATATTATTATTCAGCTTTCCATCTTTGCGGCAATGCTCCACATGACCTTTCAAATTACACGTTTTCGCACTCATTGGTCTCCAAGGCCTACAAACACAATAAAACACTAAAATATATCAAGTAACAATGTAAACGGACCAACAAAGCATAGATTGGGTGGAGTAAATGGGTGCTTTTCAGCACCTATCATGAAACCAAAAAATTCATAAAATTAATCCACCATTTCAACTTTTTGAACCATTAACTTTTTAAACCAAGGAGTATATTTTTCATGGAAAACGTACCCAGGGAGGAGGGGATAAGTGGAATTTCCCCATTCATTCTTCATGCTGTGAAGATCACTGTGGCAAATCCCACAGTACAAAATCTTGAAACTCACATCTTCATCTTTTGTGACCCTGAAAACGCCGCCACAATCACTCTCAATTTCAAAGAAGAAACAAAACAGTTGATTTCGATCAATTCATTGTTAACTGGTAAAAAAATAAAAATGAAGAATTCGCCCACAGACAAACTCTAACCTTCTAGAGAACTTGAACGGAGACAGGACTCCAGAAGTGTCCCTCGCCGCCCATCCGAACGCCTTCATCGGGTGCTCTTCTTCGGGTGCTTTCGCCATTTTTGGAGTGAGAGAAAGAGATGAATTTGTTTGCTATACAAAGGGAGAGAGAGAGAGAGAGAAACATTGGAGTCACTGGGATGGCATTGCTATATATATATAGAGGGTTTGGAAACGGCCTGTAGTCTTGTAGCTAGCTTGCTTGATTAATGAAAGTACAGTCCTGTGCTAAAAGAGAATGTCGGAGTGGGGGCTGACGTAATCCATGAGGTGTCGAAACAACTTGCTGGCTGGCTCACAGGAAGCGTGAGTGGAAACCGTTGTAAAATTTGTATACTCCTTCTGTCCCTATTTAATTGTTTATAACGGTTTCGCGTGCATTTTCAATGACTTATATTTCTCGACGTATATTGCTAAAAATATGGAATATGAATCTTATTTGACAAGTATCGTCTTTTCTTCTCTGTTTACCAGGGTTAACTTCACTTTTTGGAGCAAAGCTTGGACAATTAAAAAAAAAACCATCATTGCATAAAGGCCCCTTCTTCTAATTATCAACAATTCTACTTGTGTGTACACCGAATCGTCAAATTTTTTATGCTCACCGAGCTTCAATTGGATCTCTTAAAACTGTATATTCATTTGCAAGGATTTCTATCTATTGAATATAAAATGAAACGATTGTTGTGCACATACACAGAATATTGTCTCTTATTCGGACCTCGCGAGTAGCAATATATATATTGAACGGCAAAAGGAAAAATTTATTAATCTTTGAAATGAATACAAAGACTAAAAGGAGCAAAGAGAAAAAAAACAAGTGTCGTCCGAGACGAGTAGCAATATATATTTAAAAATATTTTGAAAAATGATTTCCAGACTCCTTTTTGTATATCGACACTCATTTTTTATCTTTTGGCAACAAAAAAAAATATAGAGCAACTAAGGCCTTTGGTGAGGAGATCTCTGCGGTGAAGAGTGCTCGTCCAAGCCCACATGAAGCAATCTGCTTAAGGGTTCATAAATAATCTCCAACCTTGCCCAGCGAGAAGAGCTAACCTCATTAAAGTCTCTGAATTGCGAAAACTTAGACCCCCTTTTGAGTTTGATAGAGCTAAGTTGTTCCAATCCTTGTAACATCGATACACACAATAAGACAATGACACTCCAATATTTAAATTAATGGTAGTTTAAGATTTCGTATGCATTATTAGTTGGTTTTGCTAGTCCCTTCGTCTCATAAAATTTGGTATTTTCAAAAATGCGTGCCATTTTTAAATTGCATATATCTTTCAATTTATAATATCTTATATAGGTGATTTTAAACTGTTTTAATAGAACAAATTAAAATCTATCAAACAAGATCCATATTACTTATAAAAAATATTATGGATTGAAAGATAAAGTTAATTTTTTCATAGGGCTGGAATAGTGAAAGTGCCAAATTTTATGGGATGGAGGGAGTACAATTTAAGGATGGTTAGGTTGCATCATGATTTGCAAATTTGCATCCAAGTTTACAATGTTTTGATTTTTGATGAGTTAATGTAAAACATGTTGCAAAAAAAAAAATAAAATAAAAGAGTTCACCACAAAGGCTCAAATAGTTGAGTTTCTCAAAAAACAAAAAAAAATGGAGTTTCTAGAATAGAGTCCGTGTGTGCATCTCAGTTGTACCCCTACTCAAAAAAGACTCGGGATCGTCCAGTCAAAAAACCTAATGGAATTTTAATTTGAAGAAATATATTAAAATGCAAGAGGATGAAATGGCGGAAAGGATCCATGTGCTTAATGATTTGGACAAAGATGTGGACGTGGAAATTGATGATAACTTCAAGGATGGTGCCTCTCTCTCTCTCTCTCTTTGGAATTTAAATTCCAAGGTTTTTGTGGTTTTTTGGTTTCATCGTTTTGGTTCGATGTCGTTTCTCTTTGTTTGCCTTTGGGTTTCGGCTTTGCTTTTTTGGATGCCTTGGCTGTAGGATGTTTGGATTGTTTAGCGGGTGAGCATATGTGTCTGCGTTTTTGCTGTGGTGTTTTGTTGGCATCTTGCCTTCTCTTGGGCATGGTTCTCGGGTGGCATTTTTGCTGGTGTGCTCGTGATCCATTTCATCTTTGTATTCATTTCAAGGTAATAAAATCTTTTTTTGCCGATCAAAAATATTGAAAAAAAATTCAACTTCGAGAGGCTCAAAGAAGGGACCATAAGTAAAGTCATACGACTCAAGGGTTGTTCTTCTAAAAAAGTCACTGGCTTTCCCTCAAAAAATGAACCAAATAAACCCCCAAAAAAACGAAAATAAGCCACTTGTTTCGTCTTTATTCAAAAAAAATTGAATTTTGGTCAAAAAATTTTACTTTTTAGATTTCTCTTGTCATGAGGATACAATAATCCCCAAAAAATTGACAATAAGCTGAGTGATACGAAAAAAATTTGAATAAGAACAAAAAATAAGCCACTTTGGCTTATTTATCCAAACACCCCCTCAGACTTGAAAGAATGCAAGCAATTAATGAAACATAGACAATAGAGAGAAATGAGAAAATTGTTAACAACTCTATCTATTTGGTGGGCATGTTATCCTTGTGATAATAATGCAAACGAGATCCAATGGATCATCATTTGCTTGCTTGCAGCAACACGATGGGTCGTCCACGTACTCAATTAAAAATGGACATGATACCCCACTAACATGGATAGTGATTGAGATTTCCAAGTCAATCCGTCTAATCTTTTGCATTGGAAGATAAGCCAAGGTATGAGTAAAAATAATGTCAAGAACCATTTTATAATATCAACAAGTGTCATCTGAGACAAGTAGCAATATATACTTCCTCCGTCCGGTTTTAATTAATCTTAGTTCTATTTTAACCGGCTAAAAAACGGGTTATATCTTTGAATTCTTAATGAATTCATATAAAATATGAATCTTGTTTGATAGATCTCAATTAGTTCTATAATACAATATTTTTGAAATCACGTAAAATGTTATAAATTGAAAGATATAATCGATTGAAAAGTGGTATGAAAGCCAAAAAATGACTATTAAATCCGGACGGAAAGAGTAGTTAAAAATATTTTGAGAAAAGGCCGAAGTTGACGATTCGGTATAGAGATGAGTAGAATTGTTGATAATGGGAAGGAGGGGCCTTTATGCAATGATGGGTTTTTTTTTTTTGTAATTGTTCAAACTTTGCCCCTAAAAGTGAAGTTAACCCTGGTAAACAAAGGAGAGGAAAAGGCGAGACTTTGTCCACTTCCGTACCTTTTTTGCTAACGTGTTGCGTTTGTATTGGTTTGGAGGAAAAGGAGGGTTTATATCACCAGTTTAAAGAATTTATTCTCTAGTAGGTTAGTTCACCAGAGGTTCAAAAACTGTCCATAATCCTGAATCACAGGGAACCTGACAGGGCTCAAACCTTGACATCCCTTAAGGAAGAATCAAGAAATACCATTGGACTACAAACACCTTTTTTTTTTTTTTTTTTTTGGGGGGGGGGGGGGGGGGGGGGGGGGGGGTGTTAAATATCTACAACCGCTTTGACTCTTCCAGGAGGTTAATTAGTTAGATTTGGGGTGGCAACGAAAATTGAAACAACGGGGGGGGGGGGGGGTGTTAAATATCTACAACCGCTTTGACTCTTCCAGGAGGTTAATTAGTTAGATTTGGGGTGGCAACGAAAATTGAAACAACTTCCTGTCCAAACCGGACGTTTTTGTTCCGATCCGTTAATTAATGATCCGAACACGAATTAAAATATTTGAAAACTGTAGTACATGATTTGGTCCACGAACTTTTGGTATGGAATCATGAGTTAACCGAACCGTAAAGTAGGTATTTTAACATAAATGGTAGTATAGTAAATACTTTTTTACCTATGGTTATGTCATAAACTAGTTGGTGTTTTGTGTATTTTAAAATCTAAGGGGTTAAATGTAATTATACACAAAATGGGAAAAAAAATATGATATACTCCTAATCCTATGACCTATCAATTCATTCGGGTAGATGAAATGCATGTTTTGCTTAAATTGGAAACCCTGGGCAAAAACGGGAACATGATTCACAGATTCGTTCGGTTAGGTCTATAAGACTTTTGGTCTAAACATAAAGGAAAATGATATTGGCACTCCAAAAATTGATGTAGGCACTCCAAAATCAGTGTAACACCAAAGTCATTTTGCTTTATTTTTTGGAGTGTCTTCATCAATTTTTGGAGTGCCAATATTATTTCCCAACATGAATCTCAATTTCTAGAAATCGTGTATCGTGCTTTGGTCATTGAATTCTTAAGAAACCTATTCTATCCGGAGCCTAGTAAGACTCTTTTTGTATTTTCTTTGAATTCATTTTTTAAAGATTTTTTCAAGAAATATACTTAAAAGTATCCCATAATACTCTCATGAAAAAAGAAGTAAGACTAAAGAAAATAGATAAATATTCATAGAAAAAAATTGATGTGTACAGACAGTGATTATTCAATGCTCTAGAAATATCGCCACATGATGCACCAAGAGTCTTCTCCACCGTACATTAGTGTGGGAGTCACATACATGGTGGTAGAGCCACACAAATGTGGTGGAGAAAGTTTCTGGAGTGGTCCGAGAGAAAATAATGATATTCTGATCAATTGGGATTGGTACCAGTCTTGAGGAAAGACAATTAAGATGTTCAATATTCCGAAGTACCAAAAAAGAAAAAAGAAAAAGACGAGGGTTCCCCAAAAAGTTGTGTTGTGTTCAATAAATATAAATTACTAATAAAATCAGATTTGTTCAAAATGAGTATATTAACTAAGTTAAAAATTAAATATATTGGCATAATTAGCACTTTTGGAGCTAAAATGCAAGAAGATTGATCTCTAATAATTGATTGTTTAAATTTTTTTAAATACACGTATAATTTTACCAATTTAACTTATTGAATCCTAATAATTTCTTTTCTTTTTTTAAATTGTCTTATCCCCCCATCATTTTGGTTGTAAAATCCGTAGTGGACTAATCAAAATTGTATAGCCAAAAGTTGTCATTTTACCTTTTGATTATTCATCACATTTTCTAAATTAATAAAAGTTAAAAACTACTATCAATATAGAAATCGTTTTTTAAATAACTTTCAAACTAATAAAAATTGTTTATTAGAAATACAAAATAAAATTTCCAAAACAATTTTTCGATATCATTTTTTGAAAAAAAAAGCTTTCAAAAAAAGAAAATAGAAAAACAGTTTTGTGTAAAAAGAATTCAAAAAAAAAAAAAACAATTTTTGTGTGTAAAAATTATTTTATTTAAAAAACTAATTTTAAAGTAGTTTTTTTACAATGAGAGAGAGAGAGAGAGTGAAGGAGAGATACGATTTTTGTGTAACGATGAGTGCATTTGATTGGAAGGATGTGTGGTCCATTAAATATAGTTATTAATAAACGGAATCCCATGACAACAACTAGTCAACAAACGGAATCCCATGACAACAACTATTTTTCTGAAATGCCAAATTTGACCCTCCATCTTCTAAAAGAAATCTCTCTCTCTCTCTCTCTCTCTCTCTCTCCAAAAATATAAACTTTATACGCATAAACACTTTATGGTTTGATCTTAAATTATGCTTCTTTCATAGTGAATTATTTTCACGAGACAGAGGGAGTGCAATATTTCCATCGATATTGACTACACTTGTCCGACGCTAGTATTGATCAAAATATGGTTCGACAAAAAATTTCAAGAATCTAAAGCACAACACAAACAGAGCCACTAGATGCAATCAAGCAATGCCTTTTAAACTAAAGCATGACTAGAATACATTATTTTGGCCAAAATAGGAAATCATAGAACAGAGTACATGTAAACACAGTCAAGATACAATAACATATCGAGCTCTTCCCAAGAAAAATGTACAACTAACGGATCACCAACTAATTGCATTATTAAAAGAAAAATAGAGAATGTTTCGATACTGACAACAGAAAGCAAAACAACACACAAACTTAACAAGACATCACACACCATCCAATTCGTCCTTTTCACGTGGGCATATCACACCACCAACGTAATTCATATCTCGGAAGAATAACCTAGGTCGATCGACTAAGTAGCTTTTAGCGTGTTTCCAATGTCAAGGACGAATCGGTATTTAACATCAGCTTTGGAGAGACGCTCCATAGCTGTGTTCACATAGTCCATTGGAATGACCTCGATTTCTGAAGTAATGTTGTGTTTGCCAGCAAAATCGATCATCTCTTGCGCTTCCTTCATTCCACTACCGGCACTTCCAGCTACCATCTTCCTCCCTGTAATACCCAAGTCCAATAGGACATACTAGTTAAAAAGAAGAAACGAGAGACACGCACGATCATATACAACAAAAAATGCAGACAGATTTTAAGACAGAGTTGGCTATGCTATTTAGACCGACCTTGCGAATTTGCAACCTAAATGAAGGAAAAACCCCCTCGACGAGTAATTAAGCTTCAATGTATGATTACAGTTATAGTGAATTGGAAAAGCTTACCTGTGATTAAAGGAAAGACCGGTAAATCGAGTGGCTTTTCTGGAGCACCAACCATGATGATCTTTCCGTGAGACTTCAACAGAAACAACAATGGTTCCAGCGCATGAACTGCAGATACTGTGTCAATGATTCCATCCAAAGTACCCATTGCAGCCTATATATATAATAAACGAAACATGTCAATATGTGTTAAATTTAACTACAAACTTACGAATCTCTAATGTTTGATATCACTCATAGGTGGAAAGAAGGATACCTGCATTTCGTCTTGATTACCGCTGACCAGGAATGAATCGGCACCAAGTGCTTCGATAGCGTCCTGCTTCTTGCTGGGGGAGGTACTTATAACGGTCACTATAGCCCCGAAAGCCTTGGCAAATTTAACAGCCACATGGCCCAACCCACCTAGCCCCACCACACCCACTTTCGTACCAGGCTTATCAAGCCCGAAATATCTCAGTGGGCTGTAAGTCGTGATCCCAGCACAGAGGAGAGGAGCAGCAGCATCAAGAGGCAGATTGTCAGGAATCCGAATGACGTAGCGCTCATTAGCGACCATGTGATCAGAATAACCTCCGTATCTCTTGGTTCCGTCGTAATCCACGCCATTGTAAGTTTGTATAATTTTGGGACAGTAGTTTTCGAGGTTGTTCTCGCAGCTTTCGCATGTGTGACAGGCTCCAAAGATGCCGGTCACCCCGACTCTGTCTCCAACTTTGTACTTCTGTACCTTGCTGCCAACTTCTGTCACCACTCCCACAATCTCATGCCTGCATGTATCAATCATGTTCGTACTTTTATGCGGCGTTGTTATTGACAAAATCAGCTCTAGCAGAAAGTAAATTACGCCGGCATCTATCAATCATGTTCGTGCTCCGGCTTTGTTCGGTTCACCGTTTAGTTTTAATTTTGTTTTCAATCATTGCCCTATTTATTTCTCCAATCATTACCCTATTTTTTTAATTATTACTTTCTCATCTTTCTCTATCTCTCTCCAATCATTACCCATATCTTCAATCATTACTATATTTTTCTTTCTATCTACTACCAAAACTAAACTAAACTAAACTCTCAACCAATTAACCGGAGTATCTTGTTCTTGCTTAATACATGTTCTATAGCTTTAGTCAATAGGCGCTTAGCAAAAAAAAATTGAAAAAGAGAGAAGAAGAAGCTTTAGCCAATAGGCCTTGAAAAATTCATATAATGAAACCATAAAATTAATCCACCATTTCAACTTTTTGAACCATTAATTTTATGAATTTTGTGGTTGGTGTTATAAGATTTTTGTGGAAAAATATATAAATCCTTATGAATTTTCGCAGTCAAAAAGTCTCCGTAGGTCAAAAAAAGACGGTGCAACAGTTACAAAATTTTGTGGTGTTGGTTATGAATTTTTCTGGTCAAAGATATACAAATTTTTTTGGTGTTCAATTGCGAGATTTTGTGGTAGGATATACACTTTTGTGGTCCAAAATACGAAAGTGTGTATCGTAGATGTATACCGTAGTCGTCTAACCATGCTTGATCAAACTATACACTCATAATAATGGAGTATATTTTTCATGGAAAACGTACCCAGGGAGGACGGGATAAGTGGAATTTCCCCAGTCATTCTTCACTAAGTGAAGATCAGTGTGGCAAATCCCACAGTACAAAATCTTGAAACGCACATCTTCGTCTTTTGTGACCCTGAAAAACGTCGCCACAATCACTCTCAATTTCAAAGAAGAAACAAAACAAAACAGAACAGAACCCAAAACTCATTACTTGATTTCGATCAATTCATTGTTAGCTGGTAAAAAAAATGAAGAATCCGCCCGCAGACAAACTCTAACCTTCTAGAGAACTTGAACGGAGACAGGACTCCAGAAGCGTCCCTGGCCGCCCATCCGAACGCCTTCACGGGGTGCTCTTCTTCCGGTGCTTTCGCCATTGTTAGAGAGAGAGAGAGAGAGAGAGAGAGAGAGATATGAATTTGTTTGCTATTATACACAGAGGGAGTCAGTGGGATGGCATTATATACTCCCTTCGGCAACGCCTTGTGCAAGCTTGCTTTGATTAATCAAAGTTTTAAAGTACAGTGTGGGCGGGGCTGACGTAATCCATGAGGTGTCGGGAGTAGGGGTTCCCAATTCTCTGGGTGCTGGCTCACAGGAAGCGTGAGTAGAGACCGTTGTGTAATTTGTACTAGTATTTTTTTTCCTCATCTTCAAAAACAAAAATAATAATAATCTTCTCCAAACTCATTGTACGTCGTCTGAAATTTTTTTTTATTTTTTGGCACTTATTACAATTTGATACTTTTATTTTGGGAAAGATTGTGGAAAAAAATTTATGCAGAGAAACAACTAGCTCATGTGTCAATTAACATAAATGAAATCTGAACCGTCCATTGCCAAGGATTGAGGGGTTGAATGAGGCCAACAGGCCCCGCATTTCCGATTGACAAGTGAACAAATCACGTTTTGTTTTATAGAATCAAATAAGAGCATAAGTTTAAGTTTAAATTGTTCAGTTTATAAAACAACAAATATGAATTCCAGAGAGTTTGGAAAATTTTCTTTTATATCCCTTCAATTTTGACCAAAAATTCATTTTGGTCTTTCACCTTTCAATTTCGGCGTAAAAATACTTCGACTTTCCAATTTTTTTCAATGTCATCTTTAGAAGGAATCTATTTTTTTTTTGAGTCCTGCTATAGGGATCGATGGACGAGCCGCACCGTCTCCGGCCACCGGACAGCCGATCCGATCCGTCCAAAAATTCTATAAAAAAAAAAAAACGAGGGGACTAACGTGAGAATCAATGGCATCCGATGTGTGTATGGTACTTGATTTAAATACCTTATTTTTCGTGTATATATGTATATATATATATCCCTAAATGATGATATTTAAAAAATTTGGAAAGTCAAAGTATTTTTATGCTGAAATTGAAAGGTGAATGACTTAAATGAATTTTTGGTCAAAGTCGAAGGAATATTAGAGAAATTTTCCCAGAGAGTTTAGACTAATTTAATTTAATTTTTTAGTTAGTGATTTGTCCTCCGGTGATTCTTTTTGTATTTTCATAACAATATTTTAATTTTGTTTTTTTTAAAGATTTATTCTGTAGTCGTTCAGAAATTAGTCTATGCTACTGATGACCATTTTATATTAGTAGCACAAAGTCCGTTTTTGAAGCCACAATAGACTATCTGGTTTAATGCTCTTATAATCCTTTCGGAGTTTCCGAGGCACGTGCAAAGAAAATGAGAGAAGTAGGTTTATTTTATTTTTTTTAATAGGGAAATACTTGAGAACGCCGTCCAACCAAGGTTGTGAATATCGTCCGATCGATACGTTTCGGATTTGTGAGAAACCGATAAGTTGACCATCTGATACCGTTCCGGAGTCAATACCGGCGCTTACCGGTTGGTACCTGGAAATTCGGCAAATCTCGGCCGAGATGTCGTTACCAGGAATTTCGTCCGATATTTTGCACCGGTTGGATTTTCAATCACTAACTTCAAAAATCACCGCCGACGGTTTCTTCAAGGTCTCCGACAACTCTAATTTCTCCGGCAACACAACCAACTGAGATACAATTAATGAGAGAAGATTGTTTGGATAGAAAAGAGAAGATCGCTGGAGAGAAGATGATCGGCAACTTCTTGTTTCTTTTTCCCTTTCATCTCCCCAGCCCTCTTCTTTTTCAGGTACAGAGAGAGAGAGAGAGAGAGAGAGAGAGAGTTTACCAGACATTTGGTACAAAAGCTCTTGAACAGTACATATTTTTTATTTTATCTACACATATTTTTTTAACATTACACCAATACAATCTATTTTATCTATTCTTTATTAAAATATTAATAAAAAGAGAGAGAGGGTGAGTGAGAGAGAGAGAGAGAACAAATAAAAAAATGGATTGCTTGTGAATACTTGTAAGCTATTTTTAGCTTACAACTGTTGATGGATGCAAAATGCCTCCTTGTTTTTCTTCTCTGCTGCAGGGGTATTTTGCCCCTTTTTGTAAGCCAAAATAACTATAAAGCTATTTTGAAGTAGCTGATAAACTTGCTCTTATGTTTGACCGGAAAGAAACAAAGAGTAAAGGTTTTTTTCTTTTTTAACCGCAGAAACAAAGAGTAAAGTTATACCTGAAAAGAAACAAAACCAAGTGGTTTTGCACATTGTTTTGGATTACGTGCATTTTTTTTTTATCCGGATTATGTGCATTGAAGTGGAGCTGTGGAGGTGTTTCCAATATATTTTTAAAAATTGAAAAAGAAGGGGACTAGTGTGTATAGTATAATATAGCACTTTCTTTATCCTACTTCTAGTCTTTCTAGTCCTTTTTGTAGCCAAATTCTTTTAATTTATCTTGCCAAATCTATTTTTCAAAGTTTCAAACATTAAATTTTGTTGGGTTATAGAAATGAAGTTCAAGTTTATAACTAGACATATAATTGTCATGACACATATTTATTAGTAGCGAGAAATCCGAAACGGTACCCGATATTATTCTGGTGCCGGTACGTACCGTACAAGTAGCAAAACTGGTACCACGACTGATATGGTATTCAGAACCTTGCGTCCAACGATTCCAAAGAAATTACATTCAAAAAGCGGAGAAAAGAATCTCTGAAATGAAGCACAAAAGGAGAATTTTCTTTCGTATCTATAGAGATACGAGTCTCATACTCTTAAGGCATACTGTGAAAACGAGACGAATTGAATTTAGCAAAAGAAAAAATCTAAGAAAGAGGAGATTCAATTCAAATACTTCCGCAGAAAAAGCCTCCAAAAAGATTTTTTTTAAAAAAAACTATGAAAGCCACGAGACTGAGCAACCAAAGAACAAGCAAATCAGGTAACCATAGTGAAATTAGGAGAGAAGAAAGATAATTGAAAGGAAGATAGGAAAAATGTTGAGTGGCAGTGGTGTTAAATTCAAGGTGCTTGAATGGGTGATTTGGTCTTTTAGCCCTAAGTTTTAACGTCATCCACGTTTGCACTTTAACTTGATAGTTGAGGGGGTGTGAATATGGGTTTTGGAAGTTTAAGGGGTCTAAGTGATTTTAGCTCAAAGTACAAGGGGTCAAAGTGAAGAGTCCATGGAATGGTTTTAATCCTAGAAAAGTCTATAAATAGTCCCTCCATCCCGAAAACATTGTCCGGTGCACAAAAGGATAACTTAAAAACAATGAAACTTTTTGTCAAAATTAATTCAAACTTCTTTCCGTAAGTTAAAAACTCATTAATATCTAGTAACTTGTGAGAAAAAAAGTTCAATTTTTTTTAAACAAAGATACTCCATATTGTTTTAATTAAGTTATCGTTTTGCAGACTAAACATTTTTATTTTATTTTTTGGGGACGAAGGTGGTATCGAAAGGGATTGTAGGAGATAAATATACAAAAACAATTGCAACGCTAGTATTGATCAAAATATGGTGCCACAAAAGATTTCAAGAATCTAAATCACCAACACAAACAGAGCCACTAGAGGCAATCAAGCAATGTAGTACTTTTAAACTAAAGCATGACTAGAATATATTATTTCGGCCAAAATAGGAAATCATAGAACAGAGTACATGTAAACACAATCAAGATACAAAAAACATATCAAGCTCTTCCCAAGCGAAATGTACAACTAACGGATCACCAACTAATTGCATTATTAAAAAGAAAAATAGAGAATGTTTCGATACTGACAACAGAAAGCCAAACAACACACAAACTTAAAGAGACATCACACACCATCCAATTCGCCCTTTCACGCGGCCATATCACACCACCAACGTAATTCAAATCTCGGAAGAATAACCTAGGTCGATCGACTAAGCAGCTTTCAGCGTGTTTCCAATGTCAAGGACGAACCGATATTTAACATCAGCTTTGGCGAGACGCTCCATAGCTGTGTTCACATAGTCTATTGGAATGACCTCGATATTTGGAGTAATGTTGTGTTTGCCAGCAAAATCGATCATCTCTTGCGTTTCCTTCATTCCACCACCGCCACTTCCAGCTACCATCTTCCTCCCTGTAATACCCAAGTCCGATATATAGGACAGTATTTAAAAAGAAGAAACGAGAGACACGAATGCACACATATACAACAAAAAATGCAGATAGATTTTAAGACAGAGTTGGCTATGATATTTAGACCTTGCGAATTTGCAACCTAAATGAAGGAAAAAGTCCCTCGACGAGTAATTAAGCTTCAATGTATGACTGCAGTTATAGTGAATTGGAAAATCTCTTACCTATGATCAAAGGAAAGACCGGTAACTCGAGTGGCTTTTCCGGAGCACCAACCATGATGATCTTTCCATGAGACTTCAACAGAAACAACAACGGTACCAGCGCATGAACTGCAGATACTGTGTCAATGATTCCATCCAAAGTACCCATTGCAGCCTATATATAATAACTCAACATGTAAATATGTTTAATTTCACTACGAACTTACGAATCTTTAATGTTTAATATCACTCATATAGGTGGAAAGAAGGATACCTGCATTTCGTCTTGATTACTGCTCAACAAGAATGAATCGGCACCGAGTACTTCGATAGCTTCCTGCTTCTTGCTGGGGGAGGTACTTATAACGGTCACCATAGCCCCGAAAGCCTTGGCAAATTTAACAGCCACATGGCCCAACCCGCCTAGCCCCACCACACCCACTTTCGTACCAGGCTTATCAAGCCCGAAATATCTCAGTGGGCTGTAAGTCGTGATCCCAGCACAGAGGAGAGGAGCAGCAGCATCAAGAGGCAGATTGTCAGGAATTCGAACAATGTAGCGCTCATTAGCGACCATGTGATCAGAATAACCTCCGTATGTCTTGGTTCCGTCATGATCGACGGCATTGTAAGTTAGTATCACTTTGGGACAGTAGTTTTCGAGGTTGTTCTCGCAGCTTTCGCATGTGTGACAGGCTCCAACCATGCCGCCCACCCCGACTCTGTCTCCAACTTTGTACTTCTGTACCTTGCTGCCAACTTCTGTCACCACTCCCACAACCTCATGCCTGCATATATCAATCATGTTCCCAACAAAATCAGCTCTAGCTGAAAGTAAATTATCTTGTTCTTGCTTAATACGTGTTCTATAGCTTTTAGTCAATATATAGGCCTTGAAAAATTCATATAATGAAACCAAAAGATTCATAAAATTAATCCACCATTTCAACTTTTTGAACCATTAACTTTTTAAACCAAGGAGTATATTTTTCATGGAAAACGTACCCAGGGAGGAGGGGATAAGTGGAATTTCCCCATTCATTCTTCGCGCTGTGAAGATCACTGTGGCAAATCCCACAGTACAAAATCTTGAAACTCACATCTTCATCTTTTGTGACCCTGAAAACGTCGCCACAATCACTCTCAATTTCAAAGAAGAAACAAAACAGTTGATTTCGATCAATTCATTGTTAACTGGTAAAAAAAAAAAAATGAAGAATTCGCCCACAGACAAACTCTAACCTTCTAGAGAACTTGAACGGAGACAGGACTCCAGAAGTGTCCCTCGCCGCCCATCCGAACGCCTTCATCGGGTGCTCTTCTTCGGGTGCTTTCGCCATTTTTGGAGTGAGAGAGAGAGATGAATTTGTTTGCTATACAAAGGGAGAGAGAGAGAGAGAGAGAGAGAGAGAAACATTGGAGTCACTGGGATGGCATTGCTCTATATATATAGAGGGTTTGGAAACGGCCTGTAGTCTTGTAGCTAGCTTGCTTGATTAATGAAAGTACAGTCCTGTGCTAAAAGAGAATGTCGGAGTGGGGGCTGACGTAATCCATGAGGTGTCGAAACAACTTGCTGGCTGGCTCACAGGAAGCGTGAGTAGAAACCGTTGTAAAATTTGTATACTCCCTCTGTCCCTATTTAATTGTCTATAACGATTTTGCATGCATTTTCAATGACTTATATTTCTCGACGTATATTGCTAAAAATATGGAATATGAATCTTATTTGACAAGTCTCGTCTTTTCTTCTCTGTTTACCAGGGTTAACTTCACTTTTTGGAGCAAAGTTTGGACAATTAAAAAAAAAACCATCATTGCTTAAAGGCCCCTCCTTCTTATTATCAACAATTCTACTTTTGCGTACACCGAATCGTCAAATTTTTTATGCTCACCGAGCTTCAATTGGATCTCTTAAAACTGTATATTCATTTGCAAAGATTTCTATCTATTGAATATAAAATGAAACGATTGTTGTGCACATACACAGAATATTGTCTCTTATTCGGACCTCGCGAGTAGCAATATATTTATTGAACGGCAAAGCGAAAAATTTATTAATCTTTGAAATGAATACAAAGACTAAAAGGAGCAAAGAGAAAAAAAACAAGTGTCGTCCGAGATGAGTAGCAATATATATTTAAAAATATTTTGAAAAATGATTTCCACACTCCTTTTTGTATATCGACACTCATTTTTTATCTTTTGGCAACAAAAAAAAATATAGAGCAACTAAGGCCTTTGGTGAGGAGATCTCTGCAGTGAAGAGTGCTCGTCCAAGCCCACATGAAGCAATCTGCTTAAGGGTTCATAAATAATCTCCAACCTTGCCCAGCGAGGAGAGCTAGACTCATTAAAGTCTTTGAATTGCGAAAACTTAGACCCCCTTTTGAGTTTGATAGAGCTAAGTTGTTCCAATCCTTGTAACATCGATACACACAATAAGACAATGACACTCCAATATTTAAATTAATGGTAGTTTAAGATTTCGTATGCATTATTAGTTGGTTTTGCTAGTCCCTTCGTCTCATAAAATTTGGCATTTTCAAAAATGCGTGCCATTTTTAAATTGCATATATCTTTCAATTTATAATATCTTAGGTGATTTTAAACTGTTTTAATAGAACAAATTAAAATCTATCAAACAAGATCCATATTACTTATAAAAAATATTATGGATTGAAAGATAAAGTTAATTTTTTCATAGGGCTGGAATAGTGTGAAAGTGCCAAATTTTATGGGATGGAGGGAGTACAATTTAAGGATGGTTAGGTTGCATCATGATTTGCAAATTTGCATCCAAGTTTACAATGTTTTGATTTTTGATGAGTTAATGTAAAACATGTTGCAAAAAAAAATAAAAATAAAAGAGTTCACCACAAAGGCTCAAATAGTTGAGTTTCTCAAAAAACAAAAAAAAATGGAGTTTCTAGAATAGGGTCCGTTTGTGCATCTCAGTTGTACCCCTACTCAAAAAAGACTCGGGATCGTCCAGTCAAAAAACCTAATGGAATTTTAATTTGAAATATATTAAAATGCAAGAGGATGAAATGGCGGAAAGGATCCATGCGCTTAATGATTTGGACAAAGATGTGGACGTGGAAATTGATGATAACTTCAAGGATGGTGCCTCTCTCTCTCTCTCTCTCTGGAATTTAAATTCCAAGGTTTTTGTGGTTTTTTGGTTTCATCGTTTTTGTTCGATGTGGTTTCTCTTTGTTTGCCTTTGGGTTTCGGCTTTGCTTTTTTGGATGCCTTGGCTGTAGGATGTTTGGATTGTTTAGCGGGTGAGCATATGTGTCTGCGTTTTTGCTGTGGTGTTTTGTTGGCATCTTGCCTTCTCTTGGGCATGGTTCTCGGGTGGCATTTTTGCTGGTGTGCTCGTGATCCATTTCATCTTTGTATTCATTTCAAGGTAATAAAATCTTTTTTTGCCGATCAAAAATATTGAAAAAAAATTCAACTTCGAGAGGCTCAAAGAAGGGACCATAAGTAAAGTCATACGACTCAAGGGTTGTTCTTCTAAAAAAGCCACTGGCTTTTCCTAAAAAAATGAGCCAAATAAACCCAAAAAAAAAATGAAAATAAGCCACTTGTTTCGTCTTTATTCAAAAAAAATGAATTTTGGTCAAAAAATTTTACTTTTTAGATTTCTCTTGTCATGAGGATACAATAATCCCCAAAAATTGACAATAAGCCGAGTGATACGAAAAAAATTTGAATAAGAACAAAAAATAAGCCACTTTAGTTTATTTATCCAAACACCCCCTCAGACTTGAAAGAATGCAAGCAATTAATGAAACATAGTCAATAGAGAGAAATGAGAAAATTGTTAACAACTCTATCTATTTGGTGGGCATGTTATCCTTGTGATAATAATGCAAACGAGATCCAATGCATCATCATTCGAGATCCAATGGACCATCATTTGCTTGCTTGCAGCAGCACCATGGGTCGTCCACGTACTCAATTAAACATGGACATGATACCCCCACTAACATGGATAGTGATTGAGATTTCCAAGTCAATCCGTCTATCTTTTGCATTGGAAGATAAGCCAAGGTATGAGTAAAAATAATTTCAAGAACCATTTTATAATATCAACAAGTGTCATCTGAGACAAGTAGCAATATATACTTCCTCCGTCCGGTTTTAATTAATTTTAGTTCTATTTTAACTTGCTAAAAAACAGGTTATATCTTTGAATCCTTAATGAATTCATATAAAATATGAATCTTGTTTGACAGATCTCAATTAGTTCTATAATACAATATTTTTGAAATCACGTAAAACGTTATAAATTGAAAGATATAATCGATTGAAAAATGGTATGAAAGCCAAAAAATGACTATTAAATCCGGACGGATAGAGTAGTTAAAAATATTTTGAGAAAAGGCCGAAGTTGACGATTCGGTGTAGAGATGAGTAGAATTGTTGATAATGGGAAGGAGGGGCCTTTATGCAATGATGGGTTTTTTTTTTTTTGTAATTGTTCAAACTTTGCCCCCAAAAGTGAAGTTAACCCTGGTAAACAAAGGAGAGGAAAAGGCGAGACTTTGTCCACTTCCGTACCTTTTTTGCTAACGTGTTGCGTTTGTATTGGTTTGGAGGAAAAGGAGGGTTTATATCACCAGTGTAAAGAATTTATTCTCTAGTAGGTTAGTTCACAAGTGGTTCAAAAACTGTCCATAATCCTGAATCACAGGGAACCTGACAGGGCTCAAACCTTGACATCCCTTAAGGAAGAATCAAGAAATACCATTGGACTACAAATACTTTTTTTTTTTTTGGGGGGGTTAAATATCTACAACCGCTTTGACTCTTCCAGGAGGTTAATTAGTTAGATTTGGGGTGGCAACGAAAATCGAAACAACTACCCATCCAAACCGGACGTTTTTGTTCCGATCCGTTAATTAATGATCCGAACACGAATTAAAATATTTGAAAACTGTAGTACATGATTTGGTCCACGAACTTTTGGTATGGAATCATGAGTTAACCGAACCGTAAAGTAGGTATTTTAACATAAATGGTAGTATAGTAAATACTTTTTTACCTATGGTTATGTCATAAACTAGTTGGTGTTTTGTGTATTTTAAAATCTAAGGGGTTAAATGTAATTATACACAAAATGGGAAAAAAAATATGATATACTCCTAATCCTATGACCTATCAATTCATTCGGGTAGATGAAATGCATGTTTTGCTTAAATTGGAAACCCTGGGCAAAAACGGGAACATGATTCACAGATTCGTTCGGTTAGGTCTATAAGACTTTTGGTCTAAACATAAAGGAAAATGATATTGGCACTCCAAAAATTGATGTAGGCACTCCAAAATCAGTGTAACACCAAAGTCATTTTGCTTTATTTTTTGGAGTGTCTGCATCAATTTTTAGAGTGCCAATATTATTTCCCAACATGAATCTCAATTTCTAGAAATCGTGTATCGTGCTTTGGTCATTGAATTCTTAAGAAACCTATTCTATCCGGAGCCTAGTAAGACTCTTTTTGTATTTTCTTTGAATTCATTTTTTAAAGATTTTTTCAAGAAATATACTCATGATTCAAACCTTTTAAATTAAGTATCCCATAATACTCTCATGAAAAAAGAAGACTAAAGAAAATAGATAAATATTCATAGAAAAAAATTGATGTGTACAGACAGTGATTATTCAATGCTCTAGAAATATCGCCACATGATGCACCAAGAGTCTTCTCCACCATACATTAGTGTGGGAGTCACATACATGGTGGTAGAGCCACACAAATGTGGTGGAGAAAGTTTCTGGAGTGCTCCGAGAGAAAATAATGATATTCTGATCAATTGGGATTGGTACCAGTCTTGAGGAAAGACAATTAAGATGTTCAATATTCCGAAGTACCAAAAAAGAAAAAAGAAAAAGACGAGGGTCCCCCAAAAAGTTGTGTTGTGTTCAATAAATATAAATTACTAATAAAATCAGATTTGTTCAAAATGAGTATATTAACTAAGTTAAAAATTAAATATTTTCGCATAATTAGCACTTTTGGAGTTAAAATGCAAGAAGATTGATCTCTAATAATTGCTTGTTTAAATTTTTTTAAATACACGTATAATTTTACCAATTTAACTTATTGAATCCTAATAATTTCTTTTCTTTTTTTAAATTGTCTTATCCCCCCATCATTTTGGTTGTAAAATCCGTAGTGGACTAATCAAAATTGGATAGCCAAAAGTTGTCATATCACCTTTTGATTATTCATCACATTTTCTAAATTAATAAAAGTTAAAAACTACTATCAATATAGAAATCGTTTTTAAATAACTTTCAAACTAATAAAAATTGTTTATTAGAAATACAAAATAAAATTTCCAAAACAATTTTTCGATATCATTTTTTGAAAAAAAAAAGCTTTCAGAAAAAGAAAATAGAAAAACAGTTTTGTGTAAAAAGAATTCAAAAAAAAAAAAACAATTTTTGTGTGTAAAAATTATTTTATTTAAAAAACTAATTTTAAAGTAGTTTTTTTACAATGAGAGAGAGAGAGAGAGAGAGAGAGAGAGAGTGAAGGAGAGATAAGATTTTTGTGTAACAATGAGTGCATTTGATTGGAAGGATGTGTGGTCCATTAAATATAGTTATTAATAAACGGAATCCCATGACAACAACTAGTCAACAAACGGAATCCCATGACAACAACTATTTTTCTGAAATGCCAAATTTGACCCTCCGTCTTCTAAAAGAAATCTCTCTCTCTCTCTCTCTCTCTCTTCAAAAATATAAACTTTATACGCATAAACACTTTATGGTTTGATCTTAAATTATGCTTCTTTCATAGTGAATTATTTTCACGAGACAGAGGGAGTACAATATTTCCATCGATATTGACTACACTTGTCCGACGCTAGTATTGATCAAAATATGGTTCGACAAAAAATTTAAAGAATCTAAAGCACAACACAAACAGAGCCACTAGATGCAATCAAGCAATGCCTTTTAAACTAAAGCATGACTAGAATACATTATTTTGGCCAAAATAAGAAATCATAGAACAGAGTACATGTAAACACAGTCAAGATACAATAACATATCGAGCTCTTCCCAAGAGAAATGTACAACTAACGGATCACCAACTAATTGCGTTATTAAAAAGAAAAATAGAGAATGTTTCGATACTGACAACAAAAAGCAAAACAACACACAAACTTAACAAGACATCACACACCATTCAATTCGTCCTTTTCACGTGGCCATATCACACCACCAACGTAATTCATATCTCGGAAGAATAACCTAGGTCGATCGACTAAGTAGCTTTTAGCGTGTTTCCAATGTCAAGGACGAATCGGTATTTAACATCAGCTTTGGAGAGACGCTCCATAGCTGTGTTCACATAGTCCATTGGAATGACCTCGATTTCTGAAGTAATGTTGTGTTTGCCAGCAAAATCGATCATCTCTTGCGCTTCCTTCATTCCACTACCGGCACTTCCAGCTACCATCTTCCTCCCTGTAATACCCAAGTCCGATAGGACATACTAGTTAAAAAGAAGAAACGAGAGACACGCACGATCATATACAACAAAAAAATGCAGACAGATTTTAAGACAGAGTTGGCTATGCTATTTAGACCGACCTTGCGAATTTGCAACCTAAATGAAGGAAAAACCCCCTCGACGAGTAATTAAGCTTCAATGTATGATTACAGTTATAGTGAATTGGAAAAGCTTACCCGTCACTAAAGGAAAGACTGGTAAATCGAGTGGCTTTTCTGGAGCACCAACCATGATGATCTTTCCGTGAGACTTCAACAGAAACAACAATGGTTCCAGCGCATGAACTGCAGATACTGTGTCAATGATTCCATCCAAAGTACCCATTGCAGCCTATATATATAATAAACGAAACATGTCAATATGTGTTAAATTTAACTACAAACTTACGAATCTCTAATGTTTGATATCACTCATAGGTGGAAAGAAGGATACCTGCATTTCGTCTTGATTACCGCTGACTAGGAATGAATCGGCACCAAGTGCTTCGATAGCGTCCTGCTTCTTGCTGGGGGAGGTACTTATAACGGTCACTATAGCCCCGAAAGCCTTGGCAAATTTAACAGCCACATGGCCCAACCCACCTAGCCCCACCACACCCACTTTCGTACCAGGCTTATCAAGCCCGAAATATCTCAGTGGGCTGTAAGTCGTGATCCCAGCACAGAGGAGAGGAGCAGCAGCATCAAGAGGCAGATTGTCAGGAATCCGAATGACGTAGCGCTCATTAGCGACCATGTGATCAGAATAACCTCCGTATCTCTTGGTTCCGTCGTAATCCACGCCATTGTAAGTTTGTATAATTTTGGGACAGTAGTTTTCGAGGTTGTTCTCGCAGCTTTCGCATGTGTGACAGGCTCCAAAGATGCCGGTCACCCCGACTCTGTCTCCAACTTTGTACTTCTGTACCTTGCTGCCAACTTCTGTCACCACTCCCACAATCTCATGCCTGCATGTATCAATCATGTTCGTACTTTTATGCTGCGTTGTTATTGACAAAATCAGCTCTAGCAGAAAGTAAATTACGCCTGCATCTATCAATCATGTTCGTGCTCCGGCTTTGTTCGGTTCACCGTTTAGTTTTAATTTTGTTTTCAATCATTGCCCTATTTATTTCTCCAATCATTACCCTATTTTTTTAATTATTACTTTCTCATCTTTCTCTATCTCTCTCCAATCATTACCCATATCTTCAATCATTACTATATTTTTCTTTCTATCCACTACCAAAAATAAACTAAACCAAACTCTCAACCAATTAACCGGAGTATCTTGTTCTTGCTTAATACATGTTCTATAGCTTTAGTCAATAGGCGCTTAGCAAAAAAAAAATGAAAAAGAGAGAAGAAGAAGCTTTAGCCAATAGGCCTTGAAAAATTCATATAATGAAACCATAAAATTAATCCACCATTTCAACTTTTTGAACCATTAATTTTATGAATTTTGTGGTTGGTGTTATAAGATTTTTGTGGAAAAATATATAAATCCATATGAATTTTCGCAGTCAAAAAGTCTCCGCAAGTCAAAAAAAGACGGTGCAACAGTTACAAAATTTTGTGGTGTTGGTTATGAATTTTTCTGGTCAAAGATATACAAATTTTTTTGGTGTTCAATTGCGAGATTTTGTGGTAGGATATACACTTTTGTGGTCCAAAATACGAAAGTGTGTATCGTAGATGTATACCGTAGCCGTCTAACCATGCTTGATCAAACTATACACTCATAATAATGGAGTATATTTTTCGTGGAAAACGTACCCAGGGAGGACGGGATAAGTGGAATTTCCCCAGTCATTCTTCACTAAGTGAAGATCAGTGTGGCAAATCCCACAGTACAAAATCTTGAAACGCACATCTTCGTCTTTTGTGACCCTGAAAACGTCGCCACAATCACTCTCAATTTCAAAGAAGAAACAAAACAAAACAGAACAGAACCCAAAACTCATTACTTGATTTCGATCAATTCATTGTTAGCTGGTAAAAAAAATGATGAATCCGCCCGCAGACAAACTCTAACCTTCTAGAGAACTTGAACGGAGACAGTACTCCAGAAGTGTCCCTGGCCGCCCATCCGAACGCCTTCACGGGGTGCTCTTCTTCCGGTGCTTTTGCCATTATTAGAGAGAGAGAGAGAGAGAGAGAGAGAGAGATGAATTTGTTTGCTATTATACACAGAGGGAGAGAGAGACATTGGAGTCAGTGGGATGGCATTGTTGTTATATACTCCCTTCGGAAACGCCCTGTGCTCTTGTAGCTTGCTTTGATTAATCAAAGTTTTAAAGTACAGTGTGGGCGGGGCTGACGTAATCCATGAGGTGTCGGGAGTAGGGGTTCCCGATTCTCTTGGTGCTGGCTCACAGGAAGCGTGAGTAGAGACCGTTGTGTAATTTGTATTTTTTTCTCATCTTCAAAAAAAAAAAATTTTATTTTCTCCACTCTCATTGTACGTTGTCTGAATTTTTTTTATTTTTTGGCACTTATTACAATTTGATACTTTTATTTTGGAAAAGATTGTGGAAAAAAATTTATTAAGAGAAACAACTAGCTCATGTGTCAATTGACATAAATGAAATTTGAATCGTCCATTGCTAAGCAATGAGGGGTCGAATGAGGCCAACAGGCCCCCCATTTCCAATTGACAAGTGAACAAATCACGTTTTGTTTTATAGAATCAAATAAGAGCATAAGTTTAAGTTTAAATTGTTCAGTTTATAAAACAACAAATATGAATTCCAGAGAGTTTGGAAAAATTTCTTTTATATCCCTTCGATTTTGACCAAAAATTCATTTTGGTCTTTGACCTTTAATTTCGGCGTAAAAATACTTCGACTTTTCAATTTTTTTCAATGTCATCTTTAGAAGGAAGCTGTTTTTTTTGAGTCTTGTTATAGGGACCGACGGCCGAGCCGGGCCATCTCTGGCCACCGGACGGCGGATTCGAGCCGTCCAAAAATTCTATAAAAAAAAAAAGTGAGGGGACTAACGTGGGAATCAACGATATCCGATGTGTGTATGGTGCTTGATCTAAATACCCTATTTTTCGTGTATATATGTATATATATCCCTAAATGATGATATTTAAAAAAATTGGAAAGTCAAAGTATTTTTATGCTGAAATTGAAAGGTGAATGACTAAAATGAATTTTTGGTCAAAGTCAAAGGGATATTAGAGAAATTTTCTCAGAGAGTTTAGACTAATTTAATTTAATTTTTTAGTTAGTGATTTATCCTCCGGTGATTCTTTTTGAATTGTCATAACAATATTAAATTTTTTTTTTTAAGATTTATTCTGTAGTCGTTCAGAAATTAGTGTATGCTACTGATGACCATTTTCTATTAGCATAAAGTCCGTTTTTGAAGCCACAATAGACTATCCAGTTTAATGCTCTTATAATCCTTTCGGAGTTCCGAGGCACGTGCAAAGAAAATGAGAGAAGTTGCTTTATTTTATTTTTTTTAGTAGGGAAATACTTGAGAACGCCGTCCAACCAAGATTGTGAATCCCGTTCCGTACCGACCGGTACGTTTCGGATTTGTGAGAAATCGGTAAGTTGACCAACTGATACTGTTCCGGCGTCAATACCGGCGTTTACCGGTCGGTACCGGAAAATTCGACAAATCTCGGCCAAGATGTAACCGGAAATTTCGTCCGATATTTTGCACCAGCTGGATTTTTAGTCACTAACTTCAAAAATCACCGCCGACGGTTTCTTTAAGTCTCCGACAACTCTAGTTTTTTTTTTTTTTAATCGGCAAAAGAAAATTTTATTAAACTCGAAGATTGATACTCTGACAACACAACTCTAGTTACTCTGACAACACAACCAATTGAGATACAATCAATGAGAGAAGATTGATCGGATAGAAAAGAGAGAATCGTTGGTGAGAAGATGATCGGCAACTTCTTGTTTCTTTTTCCCTTTCATCTTCCCGGCCCTCTTCTTTTTCAGGTAGAGAGAGAGAGAGAAAGAGTCTTATGTTTGACCGGAAAGAAACAAAGAGTAAATATGTTTTTTTTCTTTCTCAACAGCAGAAACAAAGAGTAAAGTTATACCTGAAAAGAAACAAAACCAAGTGGTTTTGCACATTGTTTTGGATTATGTGCATTTTTTTAAAATCTGAATTATGTGCATTGAAGTGAAGGTGTTTCCAATATATTTTTAAAAATCGAAAAAGAAGGGGAATAGTGTGTACAGTATAAATAACACTTTCTTTATCCTACTTCTAGTCTTTCTAGTCCTTTTTTTAGCCAAATTCTTTTAATTTATCTTGCCAAATCTATTTTTCAAAGTTTCAAACATTAAAGTTTGTTGGATTATAGAAATGAAGTTCAAGTTTATAACTAGACATATAATTGTCATAACACATATTTATTAGTAGAGAGAAATCCGAAACGGTACCCGATATTATTCCGGTACCGGTACGTACCGTACAAGTAGCAAAACCGGTACCATGACTGATACAGTATTCAGAACCTTGCGTCCAATGATTACAAAGAAATTACATTCAAAAAGCGGAGAAAAGAATCTCTGAAATAAAGCACAAAAGGAGAATTTTCTTTCGTATCTACAGAGATACGAGTCTCATACTCTTAAGGTATACTGTGAAAACAAAATGAATTGAATTTAGCAAAAGAAAAAATCTAAGAAAGAGGAGATTCAATTCAAATACTTCCGCCGAAAAAGCCTCCAAATAAGAAAAAAACATAAAACATAATATACGTCGAGAGATATAAGCTGTTGAAAATGCAAGCTAAACCGTAGTGGACAATTAAATAGGGACGGAGAGAGTATTTTTTTCTTATCTACAGAAAAAAATTGTATTTTCTCCAAACTGATAGATCTTTGAGATTTTTTTTTCCATTTATTACGATTTGATACTTTTATTTCGTGAAAACTTACGGAAAAAAATTTGTGCAGAGAAACAACTAGCTCGTGTTTCAATTGACATGTGAACAACTCATGTTTTATTTTATATATATACACACACACAAAACTTTAGGAAGGGTGTCCTTAACTTGTTAAGTTAAGTATGTCCCCTTTCTTGACCAATTTGCGATAAGTCGAGCCGCTCAATATGTTTAAAATGTGATTTTAAGAGTACTTGTGAAAAATTAGCAAAAAAAAAAAAAAAATCAAGAAAGGCTTGATCCTAACAGTTTTTGTTTGTTTTTTATCGAACGGTTCAAATAAAAACTGCTCACATCAAACCATTCCCGATCATTTTTTTGCTGATTTTTCGCGGATATCCTTAAGATCATGTTTTGAACATATTGAGCGGCTCAGATCATCAAATTTTGATCGAGAAAGATGACTATATATATATATATATATATATATATATATATATATATATATAGAATCAAATAGGCCCCGTTCCACGCTAAGGTTTCTTATTTTTTGTTTTACGAGATATGTTATTTTCTCACAATATATTACATTTAATCAAAAAATAAGTACTTATTTAACAAATAAAATTTTATTTTAGTTGGTGGAACACACCCTGATGACATAAGTTTAAGTTTAAATTGTTCAGTTTATAAAACAAAAAAAAAATAAAAATATGAATTCCAAAGAGTTTTAGACCAATTTAATTAATTTTTTAGTTAGTGATTCATAACAATATTTATTTATTTATTTTGTGTAGATTTATTCTTTAGAAGTTTAGAAATCTATCTACTATAGAAATATATTTGAACCTCACAGGCCTTCAAACCTCAATTCCTAATTTTTTGGATTTTTCATTTTTTTTGGTCTATGACCGGGGGGGGGGGGGTTGGCGGCGGCGAATCATTCTATGCCACTGGGTACTGTCACGTCACGTGGTACTCTAGTTCATTTTTCATCACACGTCTTTCGGTATATAGAATGAGACCAATATTAGCATGCATCGAACACGAGACCGGATAAAATATTAAACTGTTTTTTTTTATTAAGTAGCGTTTTTGCTCATTCGATACACGAGACTGAAAATAAACTTATAGAATTTTTTTCATTTTGTGCATCGAACGGACACAAACGCTAGTTAGTATATATGCTACTGATGACCATTTAGTTTAGGAAGCCCCTAATGCTACGAGTCTTTTATCTAATGCCATGAGTATTAAATGTTGTGCATGGTAGAATTACTCAATTGTCCTCTTTTGGTCAAAACGGTAGCTTTCCCAAATTGCCCTTAAATTTGACTCTTCAACTACCCAACCCATTCCCTGACAGCTTCCTTCTAATTTAAGTGTATAGCAGACGTCAAAAGCATTCACCCTACTAGTAGAATCCCTATCTTGTTTGATAGTGAGCAAAGTCAAGTTTTTAACTACTGGAAAAACAAAACGAAAAATGTGCTTTTCTCACACTCCAAATTTTTGTACAGTATTTTTTTTTCTCAAAATCATTCACACTGGTGAGTTGGTGACCCTAAATAATCTATCCATTTTTTCAATTTTTTTTTTATGTTACACCCACTAATAAACATACACATGGTTCTCCATTTTAACTTACTTTTTTTTTTAAAAGACACTTCTAAAAAAAAGAACCTCTTAAGAAGAAAAAAATCTCCTCTCCTCATGTGGTTGCCGAACGATAAAACCAAAAAATTGCTCTCTAGTACAAGTAGAAATATCATCATTCAAGAAATCACCATTCAAGAAAATTCCTTAACAATTGTCAATATACAATAAAGATACAAAATGTAAGGTCGCTTCCTCACAGGAAAATGCCCTTTTTCTATCCACTTTCATCTAAATCCATAATAACATTCCAAAAGTGAATCTAAAGAAGCATTTTGCGAAGTCCAAACTGGAACTTTATAACGAAAAATGGAATCTATATATCATGTCTCTTGGAGAGAAAACTAAAAATCATGTGTTAAACATAATGTGGTACATTCTTCACTTCATCAGCATGATGTTTGCCAGCATTGAATGGGAAAGACACATTTTATCTCCTGCAAAAGAAATGGTAAAAGTTGTGGCTTTAATAAATTGAGATATCTTTTAAGGCTTACCAATAATACGTCCACTACGTAATAATGAACAAAGAAATGTCTTACCTCAAGTTGTCAATCCAACCAAAAGCAATCAACTGAAGTAGGAATTAGTCTTGTGTCGAGCACATTCATGCATGTTACCTTCGCCCTCGTCCAGATTAGCTGCATGAGTTGGATTCGATGCATTCACCTCCCATTTTCCTTTACATGTTCGACTATTACGACTAGAGGTGGCAATTCTAACCCATATTTCTTAACCCGTCCAAATTTGCCCACTTGTAACCCAACCCAACCCGCCTATATTATGTAATGAGTTTAGATGGGTTGAGAGTGAGTTTAATATGGGTTAGAATTAAAAATGGACCAACACCCATTTTTCTCTCTTGCCGGCAGTGTCTCCGACTTTTCTAATTTACTGACAACAATCAATCAATTCCCCATCTCTCTCTCTAACTGTTTCGGCAACAAAAAGACAAAAATAATATAATTACAAGATCAATCATTTGAGCTCCTCTCCCTCTTTTGGGCTCTTTTTTTTTTTTTTTTGTTCTTATTCAACTTTTTCGCTTTTATTGTTTTGCGACAAATATTTTACGATTTTTGATTTGCTTCAATCAAAAGAGTAACCCATGCCAACCCATATTTTTATGGGTTTAGATGGGTTGAGAGTGAGTTTAATATGAGTTAGAATTAAAAATGGTCCAACACCCATTTTTCTCTCTTGCCGGCAGTGTCTCCGACTTTTCTAATTTACTGACAACAATCAATCAATCAATTCCCCATCTCTCTCTCTCTAACTGTTTCGGCAACAAAAAGACAAAAATAATATAATTACGAGATCAATCATTTGAGCTCCTCTCCCTCTTTTGGGCTTTTTTTTTTCTTATTCAACTTTTTCGCTTTTATTGTTTTGCGACACGTATTTTACGATTTTTGATTTGCTTCAATCAAAAAAGTAACCCATGCCAACCCATATTTTTATGGGTTTAGATGGGTTGAGAGTGAATTTAATATGGGTTAGAATTAAAAATGGTCCAACACCCATTTTTCTCTCTTGCCGGCAGTGTCTCCGACTTTTCTAATTTACTGACAACAATCAATCAATTCCCCATCTCTCTCTCTAACTGTTTCGGCAGCAAAAAGACAAAAATAATATAATTACAAGACCAATCATTTGAGCTCCTCTCCCTCTTTTGGGCTTTTTTTCTGTTCTTATTTATCTTTTTCGCTTTTATTGTTTTGCGACAAGTATTTTACGATTTTTGATTTGTTTCAATCAAAAAAGTAAAAAATTATGAATTTTACCTAAATATTTTTAAAAACATCCAAGATAAAGCCCAAAAAATCTGTTGTTTGGATTTATGTTGAATATTACAAAAAATATTAGGGTAAAAGTAAAAAAAAAATTACTTTTTCGATTCTCATCGAGACGAACTAATAGGGATAAAAAAAATTTGAATAGAAACAAAAAAAAAATCACTTGACTTTTTAATCCAAACTTATGCCGTGGTTTCGGCGAACGCAACGAAGACCAAAACTATACAATCGGTGCAATCATCGCACCGACCTCAAACATTCTAAATCTTGAGGCCATAGGGGGTTATCCCGGATAATTACCCTTTAGGAACCCAAAATTAGTTGAGGTGCAAATAAAATGACCTTAACATCCGGTTATTAAAAATAAATTGCCCATGTTGTAACTAAAGAAGGTTGAAATCGAATGATATTCTAGTAGTAAAAAACAAGCTCCCATTTGGAGCCTGACCATCTCATCCCTACCCTTTATTCGTTGAACCTAAAAGTAAAAAGCAAATAGCGTTACTTTTACAGGCATTGATGAAGATTCGCCAGCAACGTTCACTCTCGAGGGACGAGGAAAAAAAAAAAAAAAAAGAAGAAGAAGAAGAAGAAAACGGGTCGGGTCGGGTCGGGTCGGGCAGGTTTGGGTTTGGCTTGATCCATATTTGACCCAACCCGTTTCAACCCGTTTACTTTTGACCCATATTTAGCCCACGACCCATTTCAACCCACCAAAACCCGCCCGTTTGCCACCTCTAATTATGACCACCACCTTTGCAAATGCTATTCGTATTGCATCCACAATCTCAAATTTTGATGCATTCCACCTTGTAGAACTAGTTACCTTACCTTTCTTTGACCCCGATGGACGTCCTTTATGTGGTAGAATATTTGGCTCAATAACCAACAGTAGTGATGGATTTACAAGTTGAGAAATCCTCTCTTGGACATGTTCTCTTTGGCTTGCAGGTCACTCTTGGTATTTATTTTCTAACCTTTTGAATTCTTCCCCATTCGAATTAGTTTCTCCCCCACCAGAAAACGCAAAGGATCTTGTATCAATCCTCCATTGTGAATGTATTGCATCAAGCGATAGCACCTTATCTCTCCAATTAATCAATCATCTTACGTGCACAAGGAAGACCGATACTTGCCATGAAGTGTCCCGTACATTTTGATTTCATTGTGCCATGCTTAAACATCTCATATTGATCAAGTAATTTCTGCAAAGCAAATGATGACACTTTGGTGATCAACTCCTTAAAGAAATAATTATTGAAGTTGTGCGGTATTCGAATCCTTTCACTTGAGAATTGAGTCATTATGTCTTTAAATTCATTTTCAATGGCAAGAAATATCTTGTTCTTCACTTGATAGAGATCACCGATTGAAACTTGTAAATATTTCTTCAATTTTCCATGTGCACCTTTTGCCCTCAAAGAAACACGATTTCCAAAATGAGCACAATTTTTAGTCCATGCATGCACAAATCGCTCTTTGAATGGAAGCCATGTCTTTCGAATATAGCATACCACGTTTTCCTTATCCTTTTACAATAGCTCAACTAATTAATTTCCAAGCTTCATTGAAAGCCTCCTCATCTTGAGAGTTTATCACTTCGTTCCAAGTGGACAAAAATGTGGTCCAATCATCTTGAGTATCAAAGTAAGGCTTGCAATTTGCCAAAATATTTTTTTCAAAATGCCACACGCACAATAGATTTCTAGTTGAAGGGAAAACAACTTTTATAGCATTCATCAAGGCCAATTCTCTATCTGATACAATAACAGAAGGATGGCAAGTCGGACCTAAAATCTTGCTAAAATCTTGCAAAGCCCAAATATAATCTCCTTCTCCATCTTTCTCCAAAAAGGCAAAACAAGAGTAAAAGGAACTGTTAAAACTTGAAACTCCAATTATGTCAAGTAGGCGTCTTGTAGTTATTTGTCTTGTGGGTGCAATCCATCACAAAGACACTTGTATAACTTCTGGTTAATATGCTTGAAGAAGGGTGTGCAAAAAATAGATGTGTCAAACGATCATTTTGATCATATGCAACGCTGAAAGTAAAATCACCTTGACAAAGCTCTTCAAACAATGCTTGGATCATAGTTCGTCCTGCCAAATTGTCCTTTTGAATTTTCCCCTTTGTATTATAAATTGTTTTTGACACGTACCGCTTGAAGCTTCGGATTGGATTGTCTAAGTGAAGAAAGAATTTAGTGTGGTGGTATTTCCAATCTAGTCATTTCTTCAATTCTCGCGATCTCTTTCTCTGACAAACGACGGCAAGAGGGATGTCCGGACATATCACTTGAGGGTTCATGATTATGTGACCTATTTTTGACTCCATTAATCACCCACAAGCCATCATCTTGTCTCTTACAATAGAGTTCAAAAGGACAATTTAAGAGACGAGTTGCCGTTTTTCTTTGTCGTTTCTCCAAGGGAACATGCCACTTATTCCGGTAACAACCACCCCGATCACAACCGATGGTAAGATATCTATCTTGTCTGGAGTTTTTGATAGATATTGCATAGCCTTGCATTGAGAAAAACTCTCAAAGAGTAACGAGAAGTTCTTCCCGGGATTCAAATTTTCAACCAAATTGCTCAAGTATATCCTTTTGTTTGTTTTCTTGATTTTGCATGTCGATTTCGTGTTCATCAATCGGATCACTAGAACTTCCATGGAGGCATTCAATTGGTTGTTCAATGTCCATGGTTCAGTCACCAAATCTACATCATGAAAAAAAATTGAGCAGCGACTGTGGCATTAAAAATTCATAAGAAAGCACTAACAGAAAGGGAAAAAAAAGAAATAACCCAACAAATCGTAGTCCCTAAACATTCAAAACACTTAAATTTTTGTTTATTACCGGATACAAAGTACACTAATGAAACGCTAAACATAGGCTCAACAATAGTATTTTTTTTATCGCTCAGTTGTCTAGGTCAACTTTTACGCAACTTGACTAATTATGGAGGACCAATCTCATTGCTTATTTACGGAGTCCAATTAAAGCTAAAGCAAAGCTCTAAATGGACAGGCCCCAAAATGTTTGATAGCACTTAAGAGATTTCAAACCTAAAATCTTAGAAAGAAGTAAACCCCTAAGTCTCAAATCTTGATAGCAGGGCCAACCCCTTGAGGTTGGCTCAACAATAGTAATTCTTGAATATTCCAATAAAACCCTGGCCTAAACGTATACTTAAGAAAATAATCTTTGATTATCCTTGTCAGAAAAAAATTTCTTAAGGAAATAATCCTAGAATGTTGTGGCAACGAATAAAAAATACAAACCTGTGAAAGTTGGTAAAGCACAGATGGGAAGTCAGATCAGAAAGAGACAAAATATGAAACAAAAATGTGATGAAAATTTGCGGTGGAAAAGCAGCGGGATTATCAGAAGCCGAATAAAGGTTTTGTTCATTTACAGAAGGGTAGTTTGGGAAATAAATTCCATAGGCCACCGCTTTTGATCAAAAGAGGACAATTGAGTAATTCTATCCTGTAGAACATTTAATGCTCGTGGCATTAGATAAACGGCTCATGGCATTAGGGGCTCCCTTATTAATGCTCTTAGATTTCTTCATAATCCTTTTGGAATTCCGAGGCACGTGTAAAGAAAATGAGAGAAGCAGCTTTATTATTATTATTATTTTTATCAAGGAAATACTTCCATTCAAGAACGCCATCCAGCAATTACAATTTAAATTCGAAAAGCAGAGAAAAGAATCTCCGAAATAAAGCAACAAAAGGAAATTTTTCGTCCGTTTCTACACGAGTCTCGTACTCTTATATCGTTATAACGATCCGACCGGATTGATCATAGACCATCTTTTGACCTAATTATTTGGAAAATATACTTAAGAAGGTATCATGTAGCTTTAAGTGGGTGTTAATATATCACATGAGACTTTAGCTTCCAACCAATTTGGAATTCAATGCTCTCAAACCCCCAAATCCAAGGTATTACAATCTTCCTTTCCCATAGAGACGTAACGTCCTCGTTACTTAGTCCTAGTAATCTCCTGTAGTGTCTATGGTGGCAGAGTACATCCTACCCACTACCCACCACTTGGACCAGGGCGGAATTTTGATACCATTTATAATATCCAGACCCGACTGACCATGGATCCTATTTCGACCCAAACACTTGGCCTGAAAAGATATACATGAGAAGGTATCATGTAGTCCTAAGTGAGTGTTAATATACCATATGAGGTTTTAGCTAGTCGTCAGATACACGATCTGACGATTCGGAGGTGCATGACACCAACCCGAAGTCCATGAAAAAAATAATCAAAGGCAGGCAAAGAACTCTACACTGCTTGTCATAAAACTAAGAGAGCTGCTATGGGGACTGACAGGTTGCCCACCGAAATCGTACCGACGGTCGCGCCACGCGACCATCAGTACGATTTCGGTGGGCAACCTGTCGGTCTCCATAGGTTTTCTGTAAAACTATCGTACCGACGGTCGCGCCACGCGACCATCGGTACGATTTCGGTGGGCAACCTGTCGGTCCCCATAGGTTTTCTGTAAAACTAATCATGCTTAATTTGAAATTTCTTATTAGGATCTTTTCCACTAGCTCAAAAGTACTAATATTTCTGTTTTCGAAGTCAAACTAAATCGTACGATTGATTAAAAACACACAGTAACACAGCCCAAGATACTGTGAAACGGTGACATCATGTGACATGCTGACTTGAGTCACTAATTCGTTTATATTCGATGGTGATTGGGCGGCCAGGTTGGGTTCGGGCTCGCGTCAAACATACGCAACGAAACATGGATGAATTGTTGACAACATGTCAGCTGTTGTATATTCTCTGCATCTTAGATCCTCAGGTGTTTGGGCTTTGTTTCTCGTTTGGATGTAATTTTGAACTTTTGGTTGGAATAACTTTTATTTATTAATAAAATGTTACTTTTGCTGATAAATTTTTTTTTTAAAACAAAAATCCAGCTGTGACACGTGGTATCATTGTTCCACAAAATATTTGCTCGAATAGCATGTATTAGGTGTTGTTGGAGCCTAATAGTACAAAATTTCAAGTATAATAGTATATAGTTTTGTCCAATTTTACCCTTAACATAATACTAGAATTTCTACTTGAATTTCACTGTTAAAGAAGCAAAAACTTAAGTCAAAAGTTTTGCAAAATACTAAAAACTTATGCACAAGTTTTGATTTTATATGGTTCGACATACTTTTTTCCACAAAGGCGTCAATGTTTTAACTTCAAACATTGTTGCTTTTATTATTTTTGGATTAATTAACGAGGAGAGAGATGAAATTCACCTGCAGAGGGATGTATGTTTTTCAATTGTGAATATTTCACATTTCTCATTTTATATTCGCACAATTTATTGTCCTTGTGACTGTAAATTTTCAATATTTTCATTTTAATTTTCGACTATCTTACTGTAACGCCCCGATTTTTCGGGAGCAAAATAAAATAATTTTCTTAAGAAAATTTGCTAAATAAATATAATTTTCTAAAATAAAGTTTAGCTATCACAAACTCAAGATAAATTTAGTGATTCAAAATACATTAACTTCAGAGCCGACTCTAGGCTTGATATAGATTCCAAACATACTCGATTTTCGTTCCTGATATTCTTTCCGTGTCGAACTGCATCATCATTGAATCCACTCCATTGAATCCTGCGCCATCTGACAAATTGACCGCCGAAGCAAACGATTTGCCAGCATACAGACGTATCCGTGAGTGATAAATCACCCAGTAGAATAATCCAACCCAATCACCACCCTTACATTACAGCTAGCAGACAATAATATATTATTAAGGCAAAAAAGTAATATAGAAGTAGCTCATGTAAACCTATTCATTCCTGACAATTCGTCTAACAACAAGGGGAAAGCTAGTCATGCCCGGACCATAATTACGGTTTGCCTACCTTAATCATCACATCAAAATCACCACTGGACCACCTGCCAGATTTTATCATCATAAAATATCTCTGAATCACCAGGTTTTATCATCGCAAAACGTCACTGGACCGCTCGCCAGGTTTTATCATCACAAAACATCTATCCACCAGATTTTATCATCGCAAAACATCACTGACCAACCGTCAGGTTTTATCAAAACATCACTGGGCTTACTTTGCCAGGTTTTATCATCGCAAAACGTCACTGACCAACCGTCAGGTTTTATCAAAATATCACTGGACTTACTTTGCCAGGTTTTATCATCCCAAAACGTCACTGACTGACCGTCAGGTTTTATCAAAACATCACTGGGCTTACTTTGCCAGGTTTTATCATCGCAAAACATCACTGACTAACCGTCAGGTTTTATCAAAACATCACTGGGCTTACTTTGCCAGGTTTTATCATCAGAAAATATCTCTGGCCCTATCCGCCAAGTTTTATCATCACAAAACATCTTTGGACTACCCGCCAGGTTTTTTCAAAACATCACTGGGCTTACTTTGCCAGGTTTTATATCATCACTGGACTTCCGCCAGTATCAATTCATCACTGGGCTTACTTTGCCAGTTTCAATTCATCACATCCAACTCATCACGTTTCAAAATCCCGCCTGCAGGCAATCTAAAAACAAAACTCTCCAATTCATCCCTTACCTAGCATCATCTAGGTGAATACTATTCGCACACCACCCAATGTCTATAGGGTCCAATCTAACATTCAAATCAAGTGTCGGTGCAATATACAATTAAATCAAATAATAATTAAAATAAATAACAAGTAATGCAATCACACAAACTTTTTATGAATGGGCCGTTGCCCTTAATCTTGTATGGCCAAGAAGTAAATGTTATTAACGGAAAACTTTATTAACAAAGAAAATTAATTTTGTTCAGTTACTAGTAAGTTTGGGCTTGTATTAGTTTACTCTATGAAATTAGATTATCATATTAATGATAATATAACATTGGGGTCGAAACTGTACACTTAAGTAACCTAAGGGTCTAATCGTTTTAAGTCAATAACTTAATTGGGCCAAATTTCTATACTAAACAACCTCAGGGGTGTAACTGCAATATAGGATCATCTCTCTTTTTTTTTGTTCCAACGTTTAACAACATTAGCATACGAACAAATGGGTTCCGTCCTACGCCGATTTCGAAATATATAACACTTAAAACGCTAGGGAAGACGTAGAATAGAATTTTTAGTAAAGTTAATCTATTATTAGGGCCGCAATAACACACTAATGTAATTAGAAGGGTTTAAGTGTGATTTTACCATAAGGAATCAAAACCCATTACGTATTACTACTACTACTGTTTACGGCAAAACAAAAATAGAAACAGAGGATCCTGAATTCTATTCGTTCGATGTCGGGATTAATTTAATTTTAATTTTTTTTTACACTGAAACATTAAACACCGATACGTAAACACTTAATATACTTGGGGGAAGGTAGGAGAAGGATTAATCTACCTTTAATCCGAAAAAAAAAACCGATTCGGTGGAGTCCGGTGGGTTTTCGTTTGGCGGCGAAAGATCGGTATTCTAGCAGCAACTTTGGACTAGAATAACTTGACCAAACCTCTGCCGTTTTGGACTATTCTTGTGTCTAACGCGAAGATCTTGAAACGCCCTACAACTTTTGTGAAGAAGTCGAAGCCCAAAAACCATTCAAACTAGGAGAGAAATGGAGGTTTTCATAAGTCCTGTTTGCTGTCTGGAAACAGAAATCCGAAAATTTCATTGATCTTTGGACAGCGATAACTCTATCAATCCTTGACCGTTTTGGGTGATTCTTGGGTCGAAATTGAAGCTCTCGACGCCCTCTACAACATTCGTGAAGAAACTTAAGCCTAAAAACGACAGAAACTAGGAAGAAACAGGCCGTGAATAGATGGACGTGATATGGACGAAAACTGAAATTGGGTGATCGATCTCTTCTTTTTCTTCTCTCCTTCTTTTTCTAGGTTTCTTTTCTCTCTCTCTCTTTCTCTAAGCCGAATAAAAGAGAATGGGAAAGAGGGGTTTGGTTTTATAGAGAAATTGGAAGGAGAGGGGATGTTATTGAGATTAAAAAGAGATATAGTGTAGGAAGAGTTTGAAGGGAAGCGGGTAAGTGAAAAAAAAATAAAGATAGAGGGAGAGATTGGTGAGAGATAGATAACCAAATCCCATAAATTGTGGGATGATTATTAGTATGGACAATATAGATAAATATGTACACACATTTATAATTATAAGTTAAGGTAAAATTATTCTAAACTAATTTCTGTTGCCAAAAATTTATCTAAGTTTTAGTTTAATCTAATTACACTTTTTAAATAATTAATCGATTACTATAGATTATTTAATTAAAATAATTTCTTCATTCGAAAAAAAAATAGGACAAAAATCCAAATCGTTACACTTACACATGACAGAATAATTACTAAATTGAGATTAATAAATATAGAAAAAGTCCAGATGTATTGCACTTAAAAGTTAAGAGTGCACAACGCAATTACCGTGCTTTTGTGGAAAAAAAAAAAAAAAAAGTCCACGCAAAGAAAATAAAACAGTAAAGCAAGCCAACAAACAAATCAAAGCACAACAAAAACAGAGAGAGAGAGAGAGAGAGAGAGGGAGCAAATACAAATATATTCTTGTCATTTCATTAATAAAAACATAGATTCATGTAAAATATATGCAGAACAATAAATTAAGGAGAACACCACAGCACAGCCCTTACCAGCAATCCAGTCAGAGTATAGTTCAAAACTAAGCATGGCCAGACCACATCATTTAGGGCAAAAAACACCTTCAAATCCGTACGGAAATATATACAATGCACAACCGTCGAATCCCCGACTAGTTCATTCATCCGAAATAGTTCACCAACAAGGTTATAAATGTATCAACATCAACAACAGAAGCCAAAACAACACAAAAAGACCATGTCACGCCAACAACGAAACGTAATTTTGGCCAAGCATAACCAAGGACTAAGACTAAGGAGCTTTAAGTGTGTTTCCAACGTCAATGACGAATCGGTATTTAACATCAGCTTTCGCGAGACGTTCCATAGCTATGTTCACGTAGTCCATTGGAATGACCTCAATTTGGGGAACTATGTTATGCTTTCCTGCAAAATCGATCATCTCTTGCGTCTCCTTCATACCACCAATGCCACTTCCAGCGATCGTCTTCCTCCCTGTAAAACCCAATTGAAATATTACATACGATTTAAATAGCAGAAACGAGGGGGACACACACGAACCCAGAGCAAGCTATGCTGTTTAAACCTTGCAAATTTGCAAATATTTATCTACGTCGTATCTTAGAGAGTTAAATCATTGTGTCTTATAATCTTGGTCATTATATGACACCTCAACTAACTATGCGATCAAAGTAAAAATTGCATACAAACTGAAATTGGAAGGCATTAATTTCCTTCCCCTGCATTGCCCTTTTGTGCCCCCAGTCATAGCTATTAACCTACTCCGAAATTCGAAAAGGACATCCAAAATAGAATGATGGATGAACAATTTGGGACGGAGGGAGTAAAAGGCAAGCCCAAGTAGAAAAAGTGGTTAACAGCTACTCTCTCAACCTAAGTGAAGGAAATGAAGTCCCACAATAGGTAAGCCTAAATCTATGAATACACTTATTGCAAAAAAGCCAAAACGAAAATGTTTACCAACAATCAAAGGAAAGACTGGTAACTCGAGGGGCTTATCTGGAGCACCGACCATGATGATCTTTCCATGAGACTTCAATAGAAACAACAATGGTACCAACGCATGAACTGCAGATACAGTGTCAATGATTCCATCCAAAGTGCCCATAGCAGCCTATAATAACTCAACACATCAATACGTTATAACAACAAACTTAAAAATCTCTATAGTGAATATCAATCGTAGGTAGAAAAAAAAAAAAAGATACCTGCATTTCGTTTGGATTAGTGCTGACCAAGAATGAATCGGCACCAAGTACTTCAATAGCTTCCTGCTTCTTGCACGGGGAGGTACTTATAACGGTTACTACAGCCCCGAAAGCCTTGGCAAATTTAACAGCCACATGGCCCAACCCACCTAGGCCGACCACACCCACTTTCATACCAGGCTTATCAAGCCCAAAATATCTCAGTGGGCTGTAAGTCGTGATCCCAGCACAGAGGAGGGGAGCAGCAGCATGAAGAGGCAGATTGTCAGGAATCCGAACGATATAGCGCTCATTAGCGACCATGTGATCAGAATAACCTCCGTATGTCTTGGTTCCATCATAATCCACGGCATTGTAAGTGAGTATCATTTTGGGACAGTAGTTTTCAAGGTTGTTCTCGCAGTTTTCACATGTGTGACAGGCTCCAACCATGCAACCCACTCCGACTCTGTCTCCAACTTTGTACTTTTGTACCTTGCTGCCAACTTCTGTCACCAATCCCACAAGCTCATGCCTGCATGTATCAAATTTCACACATTTATCTATCATAGCTAGTTAAGAGGTTCGATTCAAATTATGTTCCCAGGGGTAACTAAAAGAGAAGGAACAAAATATCAATGGCAGTATTGTGGACATGCATTGCTAGAGATATCAAATTTAAGTTTATTACATTTGCCATATCTCAGTACCAAAAAAAAGAAAAAAAGTTGAAAGAAGGATATTGCAGTCATGAAGCTCCACCAGATAATGATATGCTGATAAACAATAAAACAGGCTTAAGCACCTAGCATGATCCAGGGCTGGCTCTTGGGCAAGGTCCAAGAGGCCTGGGCCTTGGGCCTCCAAAAACAGCCCAAAAGAAGGGCACCCGCAATATTTTTGCTAGTTAGGTTTAGTAGGAGTATTTTTTAGTCCAATTTGGCTGGTCCAATACCTTTAAAGGGCCCAAAATCTATTAATTCATTGAGCCCAATAACTTTTTAAAGGCCCAATTGTTGGCTTTTTGGGTGGGTCCCTTGACAAAACTTTCAAAAACCTTTTGCACGCAGGAGCAGTACCGAAAACAGATTATCACTTTTTACTTTACTGTTGAAGACAAAGCTTTACTCTCTTTTCTTCCTCCTCAAATCCAGGGCCGGCCCTAGGCACAGGCCCACCAGGCGGCCGCCTAGAACCTCCCTCTTTGGGCCCAATGACAGGGCCCCCAAATAGTAGAATAGGCTAAATATTATGTACGTAAATTGTATTGAAAGAAGTTTGGTGTAGCACCAGTGGCAAGTAAATGTGCAAATGGAGACAAAGGGACGCAGGTTCGATTCTTTCACTTTCAATTTTTAAGCATCCATTTTGGAACCTTTACAAAAAAATATTTGAAATGCTACTTGCAAGGCTTGAACTCGCATTCTCAGGCTCTAAAGAAGCAGCTAAAAACCACTCAGCCACACTTTGTTTTGTTGCATATACCGAAAAGTTTATTAATATACTAAAAATGAGAGGCCCCATTTTCGACCACCGCCTAGGGCCTCCCTAATCTCAGGGCCGGGCCTGCTCAAATCAGAAACCGAAACTCTTTTGCACGCAGCACAACTCCACTCCACTCCACTCCTGGACTCCCATGGAACCACGGTGATTGAAGTTTGAAACCACGCAGCATATATAAAATACTCCTGTAGGTTTCTTAAATTTCTTCCCAAATATGGGTTTGTGTGTAATGGGACCACGGTGATTGACTCCCCAAATCAGATTACCCCCTTTTTACCTTGTATGTTTCTTAAATTTGATTTTTAAAATACTGTATCACTGCATATGTATCATCTATATGTGTTTGTGTGTAATACACTATGTATCGAATATTGTGTATATTAAAATAATCTTGTTTTGATATTGATGGATTACTTATAAATATAAGCTTGAATTCATTATTCATGTGGTGTGTTAGAATTAGAGTATTATAATCAGTTAGTTATAGGGGATGGAACTTGTAGCATTTTAATTAGGAAGTATACGCATACATTACTGGTGTTATAATGCCTTCTTTCTTTTTTTTTCCACATGCCTCCTAGAAGTTACCCATCTGGGTGTAAAAAAAGAAAAAAGAAGCAAAAGATAAAACATTAATCAATTCTCAAAAAGGGGCTATTAATAAATTCTTTTCAAGTCTATTAGTAATTGATTATACAAATGTAATCGATACTTTTGCTTCTAAAAATACAAGAAGAGTAATATTCAAGTGATGGTCATGCGTTTTTGTGATGATATATATTTGATAGTCATGGAATATCGTGATGAAATATATTTTTGAAACTTTGTATTTTGTGTTCTTGTCATATAATGAAGCGGAGTATTATTTGTAGTCTTTCCTTTTTATATTATGACTGTTTGTTGAATTTTTTTTTTTTTTTTGATTAAAACTGTCTAGTTAGGGCCCAATTTTTAGGATTGGCCTTGGGCCTCCAAAACCTTGGGGCCGGCCCTGCAGTAGCATCCTTGCATAAAAAAACCTTGTTTTCCGACTTCTTGCATCGGTATGTATTCGCGTTTCTTCGGCCAATTAGAAGTGGTGGTATCACATCTCAATTCAGTTGCACCAAGTTACCAACATGCCGCTTCTAGTCTCACAACTCTTACTTCCAACTGTATAATAGAGGGCAAGGAAATTTCCAGCAATAACAACTTGATTTGATTTCGTTTTTACCTATTACTTCAACAGTTAAATGATAGAGTACCCGTATCTCCCAGTCTAAAAGAACCATCAACGCATCATGCTGATTTCCATATGCGAGCGGTATCTTGCCCAAGTAGCGTTAGAATCAATTCCCCTTTCCGGGAGTAAGTAACTTAGCAGAAACAAACATTTGTCAATAGTGTATTGCGTAATTCGTGGGAATCCAGTGAGTGAGTGAAACGAGCGAAAGACAGGGGAGAAGTTTATGCGCAAGACTGAGACGATAAATATATGAGAGAAACCTTTAGGGTTGTAATTTCTGATTTACAAGTCACTAGCAGTGTTCTAAGTCAAGTATAGATTCCCACCACAACATTTTCTCGGTTCATAGACTACTCCATATGAGGCAACGACCCACTAATTTAGAAAACAGGTATCTACCAAATCGCATCATATAATCTCAATCATGGAGTAGTAACAAAATGTAGCGTATACCCAGGGAGGAGAGGATAAGTGGAATTTCCCCATTCATTTGAGACAGAAATATGCGCGCAGGGTTCGTAATCTCTGGTTGTTCAAAACTTCAAATCACTGGCAGTGTTCTAAACCGATTAAGATTGCCACCACACCATTTTCTACTTCTCCATATGAGCGTCGAATAGAATTGTAAGAATCTACATCGACATGGACTTAAAATTCAACATACTTAACTATAAAGCATTATGATAAGCAAAAACAAAAAAAATATGCACAAACAACTAAGTCATGGAGCACATAATTGAACCTTACCCAGGGAGAAGGGGGTAAGTGGAAATACCCCATTCATTCTTCACACAGTGAAGATCAGAGTGGCAAATCCCACAATACAAAATCTTGAACCTCACATCCTCATCCCCTGTCACCCTGAAACAGAAGTACAAAAACCTAGTAAAGAAAAACCCGAAAAGGAAAAGGAAGATGCTAAACTTGGCTCAAAGGGTGCATGTATTACTATACTCGCTTTGTTCCCTTCAACGATCGGTCCGACGTTCTAGTCTAACCGAATAAAAATTGAATTATATTTGAGTAAATTACACTAAGCTCTCCTCAACTACCCGCATTTTCATTTAATCCCCTCAGACTACAAAATCCAACATTGTACACCCTCTAACTATCCAGAGTTGACACTTAACACCCTTTTGTTAGGTCTCCGTAGGAAAAATGCACCGATGGCCATCTCCGGCCACCGGACGGCCAATCCGGGCCGTCCAAAAAATTTAAAAAAAAAAACCGAGTGGGCTAGCGTCGGAATCAACGGCATCCGACATGCGTATGTGCTCGATCCAAACACCCAAAGAATTTAAATTGGGTGTTTGGATCGAGCACCTACACACGTCGGATACCGTTGATTCCCGCATAGGCCCACTCGGTTTTTTTTAAAAAAAATTTTGGACGGCTCGGATCGGCTGTCCGGTGGCCAAAGACGGCCGTCGGTGCATTTTTCCTACGGAGACCTAACAAAAGAGTGTTAAGTGTCAACTCTGGATAGTTAGAGGGTGCACAATGTCGGATTTTGTAGTCTGAGGGGGTTAAGTGAAAATGCGGATTAGTTAAGGGGGGCTTAGTGTAATTTACTCATTATATTTCTAAATCAGTAATAAATTTTATATATAGCAATATGGATATTGACAGTGCTCAATTAATTTTATTTGACAATATTTTTAAAATCACACAAAACATTATACATTATGATATAAGCAATTGAAAAGTAACAAGAGCTTCCAAAAAACAGAATTGTTAAATGAGGACAGAAAAGTACGTGAGAGTCTATTAATACCCATAAAATGTGTATTAAAATCTGTACTTATTTGGACTTATTTGCTTTGCTCATTATCCCAAGGCTACTGAGCAGAAGTTAGGGAGAATCGAAAGAAAAACCCAAAACTCATTTCTCAATTTCAGCTCCCACAGGAAAAACACAACAAAACGACCCAAAACCCATTTTTTTTCTCAGTTGTATGCAGTTTTAGCTAGCTTAAAGCCCAAGACAGGGAAAATCCCAGACAAGAAATTCCAACCTTCTGGAGAAGTTGAAAGGAGAGAGGACTCCAGAGCTGTCTCTGGCCGCCCATCCGAACGCCTTCACCGGGTGCTCTTCTTCCGGTGCTTTCCCCATCTTTCGATTCTTTTTCTAGAGAGAGAGAGAGAGAGAGAGAGAGAGAGAGAGAGGAAAAAGAGTAAAGTAGAGAGAGTGTGCTGGTTTTGGTTGGGAGAGAGAGACGGACTGCGATGCAATCTATAGAGTGTCAGGATCGTATGGGAAGCAAGTGTGTGTGGGGGCCCTGCTGGGTGAGAAAATTTTCATTGGCAGATGTGTACACGTGGTGGCTACTTGACACATTTGAGCAGTTAATGTGATTTTGGACGGTTCGAATTTAGAAAGGAAAAGTGGAGGGGTGAGTAAAGAGAAAAAGTTTTCATTTGAGCAGTCCAAAAATACATTAGATGACAGGCACCACATGAGGGGTTCAGATCTCGTCCAATATGGGTTTCCCTCCAGTCCCGTCCAGTTCGGCCTTTTGTGGGCCCTTTTCGGATCCACAACAATGATCGGAATCGTTCATATTTTAGAGCTCGTCGAAACCAACGACCATACCAAAAATCACGTTGACCGGATACCGTTTGATGTCATTTCAAAATGCATTAATGTTGTCTAAAAAAAGGTGTGAAACACAGGATTACAACCCTTCAACACATTTTTTGGAAACTTAATACATTTTGAAATATATCAAACGGTATCTGATCAACGTGATTTTTGGTATGATCGTTGGTCTCGACGAGCTCTAAAATGTGAAGGATTCCGATCATTATTGTGGGTCCGAAAAGGGCACACAAAAGGCCGAACTGGACGGGACTGGAGGGTAACCCCATAATGGACGGGATTTGAACCCCCACATGAGATATATCCGTTCGACACTGAAAAATCTCTTCGGTGTGGGGCAAGTGGCGGTGGAGCTGACGTAATCGATGAGGAATGCGGAGATGGGTTGCCGGTTCCCTGCGTGCTGGCTCACAAGAAGCATCAGTAGAGACCATTCTGGAATCATTTGCCTCCTTTGATTTAATAAAGGAAAAAGTTCTCTTCATCAAATTAAGATCTCATTATACGATGGGTTTGGCTTCTTAAGTCAAAACAACTTCTTCTTCTTTTTGGCTTTTATTTAATTTTTTATTGTATTTATTAATTTTGCGTCAAATTTTTGTGATTCATTAATTCACTTCATCGAGTTCAATTTTTTTTTAAAAAGATAAGAATGAGTCAAAAATTCGTCTCTCTCTCATACACAGAACCCACCACTTTCGTCATTCCCCTCCCCTTCTCCGGCGACCATCCCCGGTGAAAGGCACCTCTCTTCCACGGTTCCGGTATTGGCTATTAGATTTTGTACGTGTTAGAGCTTGGGTTCACACTATAGATGTGAGTTACTAATTAAATATACTTTGATTAGGTGTCTTTTTTATATACTCGTACGTATATGAACCACTTGATTCCAAAATACAAATTATTGGAGTATCATTTCGATATCAAAAATGATACTTACACAGCAATTCAAACACAACAACTTACACAACCGCTGACATACATGTGGGCTCCACACACACTACTATGTGTGGGCCCCACATGTATGTGAGAGGTTGTGTAAGTTGTTGTGTTTGAATCGTTATGTGAGTAGCATTGTCCGATATCAAATTATTGGTGCAGTCTGGATTTAACGGAGTATCTTTTATACACGTTGCTTTATTAGGAGGCGGGGGAGCTGCTATCCCTTAAAGGGGCAACAGCCTGCTGTCTCAGCCAAATGAGGTCTGCTTCGGTCTCGCTTTGATGATCGAAAATGTTCTCTTCGTAGAACGGAGTATCTTTTATACACGTTGCTTTATTGGGAGGCGGGGGAGCTGCTATCCCTTAAAGGGGCAACAGCCTGCTGTCTCAACCAAATGAGGTCTGCTTCGGTCTCGCTTTGATGATCGAAAATGTTCTCTTCGTAGAACTCATCGAGTAGAACAAGTGTACTTAAAATTAGCTTGATCGGATGTCATTAAGTACCTGATCGGAACACATATATCTTGCCAATAATGGGTTCCAGTGGATTTGATCCAGTGTTTCGGATCCATTCTTTTCAAGATAAAACTGTTTCGATAAGGCTCTTAATAATATCCGATCAAGCTGATTTTTGGTACACTTGTTCTACTTGACAAGCTCTACAAAATGAACATTTTTTATCATCAAAGCAAGACCGAAGCGGACCCCATTCGACTGGAATAGCAGGCTGCTGGAGCAGCAGCTCCCCTGCCTCTGCTTTATTGATGGGGCCAACAATTTGATTTTTTTGGCTACAAGCGCCTACAAGTTCAGATCAAAAGAAAAGCTATCACCTCCTCCGTCCCATCATGTTTAGCCGGTTCGTAAAACGAGAATTCAAAAATAATCAATTTCTTTTAAGAAAAATTTTAAATTTTTTTCGTAAGTTTAAAAAGTCATCGAGATCTAATAAATTGTTGAAATTTTTTCAAATTTTCTTATAAAAATTGTATTAATTTTACGTCTCCATTTTGTAGCCCAGACGAACATTATGAGGTGGAGATAGTAATACAAATAGTTGATATGTATCATTGCACGACAAAGCCATTAATATGGGAGAGGAAAGTTAGGTTCTTTTCTGTATTCCTTCAGATATATAATGCATGCATGTTTTCAGTATTTTTCCTCAGTTCTTTCTTCCATCATTGTTCTCTAAAAATAGCTTGTAAGTTTAATATGTATGTAAGAGTTTTGGACAAAGTGTAAGTGTGTTTTATTTGTGGAGCTTTGGTTCTTCTACTTGTACAGAGTAGAGTTTCGAACAAGACGATAAATTATCAGGTTGTTCTATCCTGGAGGAGACAAGTTAGAGATTTTTACTGTACCGGTTTGTTGTACTTTAGAGGGTTAGAATATCTTTAGAGAGAACGAGATTTCCGCGACTCATCCTGTTAATTTGTCCATTGTAATTTTATTTTTGGTGTAAATTATTGTATTATCACCAACACAAATGAATTTGTGCATTTTAATGTTTGAATCAAGCATAATTTGGACAATCGATGTCTAAATATAATCATGGGATTAATTGGAAAGGAATGAAATGAATTGTGAAGTATATGATATGAAGATTGGCTGTGAACCTTTTGGAAACTGGTGATAACAAAATATCTGAACGTTGAGGTCCTGACACAAGAACGCCCGTTGAGCAGGCAATGCGTGGGTGTTACAAGGGGTACAGTACAGCCGGGTGTCCTAAGGATTGATATCATTTCCTTGGATTTTATCGGGTCGCTCCCAACATATCGATATCCATTGAAGAGACGTCGATTTCAATATGCATAATTGGTACAATGAATTGGAAGTGGACAGTGGTCCAATTTTTGGAAAATGGTATTACAGTAATACTATTACTACCAATGAAATCTAATTTTGAATAACATGTGTTCAATTGATTAATCCCATGATAAACTTGTAAACTTTGTATATTGTAATTCTCACTGAATTTGTTTTGCGTTTATGAAACCTTTCAGGATCCCGTGAGTAAGATTGGCGCTATCGGTATCGTGTGATTTAATATTCGGTGATTGATGTGCTGCGATTTAATAAGCACTCTTTTTGGCATATAATAAATTAGAACCATTTTTTAGTAACGTTGTAGTTGTGGGCCTTTATGTTGTAATTTTAACGCCGTGAGACGAGTATGTGTGTCGATTCCACGTTAGACAATTCTGAATGTATTTTCATGCTCTTGGTTATAAATTTTAATAAATTTGCAATAATTTGAAAGAATTATACAGACGAGAGTTAAGTAAGGCCTGAGGTGTTTCAAATCACTGGCCGGTCACGGTCCTACCCTTTGGATTTGGGTCATGACAATTTTCGATTCCTCCCGACGAAACAAATCAATAAATCACAAAAGTTTGACGCAAAACAAAAAATGCAAAAAAAAAAAAAAAAAAAGAATAAAGACAAATTATAAAGTTACGTTGTGTCAAAATTTTTACTAGAAATTATCCATTGGGCTGAAAATCGCACGTACTTCGTAACATATGGCGACTAACATTGAGTGCAAGTGCCCGAAGGACAAGGGGGCCCTACAAGACTGTTGTACCCTTGATTCGGGCATTGTTTCGAGCTTGAAAATGTGACCGAAACTATTCACTTTGTAGACTTTGATGCATACAACAATGCCGTAAAACAACGAGAGTCAATCAGACATCGGCAACCGAGTAAACGAATCACGTATTTGTTCAGCAAATGAGCAAATACAATTTGAAATATATACATCAAGATTATTTGGTTCAATCACTAAGCTACCATTGCTCGATATGTTTCTCAGCGTAATTATTTGTGTGTCTAACTGTAAATAGCGAACAATTCGAATTCTGTTTTCGGGTTCGGGATGACGCCTGAGTCAAGGGCACAACAGAGTGCCCTTGTCCGGCGGACGCTAGAATTTATCAAAATATGGTGCCACGAAGAGTTCAAGCATCTACGAATAACACAAATAGAGTAAATTCAAACACATCAAGCTCCAAAAACGTATCAAGCTCTTTTCAAGTAAAAGGCACAACTGTTTGAAACCACCGACTAGTTGACTTATTCTCAACAACAATAATAATAACAGAACCCATCTAATCCCCGAACATTTCAGATTGAAGAAAATGTTTTTTTGACTGACAACATAAGTCTAACAACAAAAAACTTAAAAAGACCTCGGACCATCAGATTCTCCCTTTTACATGATCATGTCACACACCACCAAACTCATATTTTGGAAGCATAACCTAGGACTAAGACTCGGCAGCTTTCGGTGTGTTTCCAACGTCAAGGACAAACCGGTATTTAACATCACCTCTTGCGAGACGCTCCATAGCAGTGTTCACATAGTCCATTGGAATGACCTCAATTTCTGGCGTTATGCTGTGTTTTCCCGCAAAATCGATCATCTCTTGCGTCTCCTTCATACCACCAATGCCACTTCCAGCTATTATCTTCCTCCCTGTAATACCCAGGTCCAATATGGCATAGGATTGAAATAGCAGATATGAGAGACACACAATAATGCAGATAAGCTTGAACACAGAGTGGGCTACGCCATACATTGCTGACTTTTGCAATTCTTTTTCTACTTTGTTTCTAAGAGAGTTTCACTTACTCCCACTGTTACATAATCTTGTTCACTCCCTTTATCTACATTTCCCTTCGCAGTTTATATACTACCATGTGTATCAGGTTTTTCCTAGTTATTATTAAAGGATTTTGAAAAATAAAAAACTTTATACTCGGAATTTTCAAAAAGGACAAAAAAAATTGAAACATCGAAATCAGAAGATATATGGATGAATAATTTGGTAGGATGGAAATAAAACACAAGCATGAGTAGGAAGGTGGTTCATAGAATCACAGCTAATCTCTTTCACCATTTTTTTTGCTAATGATAAGGGTGGGCTGGATTGAACCAACGTAGCGACCGCCTGATCACATGGGGAACCCACCCGAACCACAATGTTCAGACTTAAGCATTAGTTGACTTGGCCGGGGAGGAAATATTGACCAGTCACCATGTTGCGGGCCCGCACTGAAGTACAAGTTAAATTGGATCCCTCTATCCCAACCATCTGGCCCCAAGTATTGAACTAAAGACCGGTGGGAGAGGAGCAGCTCATGTTAGCTGCTCCAACCACTTGAACCACCTCCTCGGTACGTGGTTCCTAGCTAATTTCTCAACCTAAATCAAGGAAATGAAGTCCCTTGACAGGTAAGCTCAAATGTATTACTACATTTATGGTGAAAACGAAATGCTTACCCATAATCAAAGGAAATATTGGTAACTCGAGTGGTTTTTCTGGAACACCAACCATGATGATCTTGCCGTGAGACTTCAATAGAAACAACAATGGTACCAGCGCATGAGCTGCAGATACAGTGTCAATAATTCCATCCAAAGTGCCCATAGCAGCCTATAATAATAGAACACGTCAATACTAAATAGGTTATAACTACGAACTTAAGAATCTAACTGATAAGCAGAAGAATTGATACCTGCATTTCGTCTGGATTACTACTAACCAAAAATGAATCGGCACCAAGTTGCTCGATAGCTTCCTTCTTCTTGTGAGGGGAGGTACTGATAACGGTCACTATAGCCCCAAAAGCCTTGGCGAATTTAACAGCCACATGGCCCAACCCACCTAGGCCCACCACACCCACTTTCATACCTGGCTTATCGAGCCCAAAATATTTCAGGGGGCTGTAAGTTGTGATCCCAGCACAGAGGAGAGGAGCAGCAGCATCAAGAGGCAGATTGTCAGGAATCCGAAAGACATAGCGCTCATTAGCGACCATGTGATTAGAGTAACCTCCGTATGTCTTGGTTCCATCATAATTCACAGAATTGTATGTGAGTATATACTTGGGACAATGGTTTTCGAGATTGTTCTCACAACTTTCACAAGTGTGACAGGCTCCAACCATACAACCCACCCCGACTCTATCTCCAACTTTGTACTTTTGTACCTTGCTGCCAACCTCGGTCACCACTCCCACAACCTCATGCCTGCATGCATCAAACAAGAAGGAAAAGAAATCAATGGCAGTAATATGGACATTTGGAGATATTTCAAATTAGTAGTAGTAGTTTATATATTTGCAGCATCTTTTTACCAGAAACAAAAAAGAAGTTGAAGAAAGGTATTGCAGACATGAAACCTCCACAAGATAGTGGTAATGCTAATAAACAATAAGAACAGGCTCAAGCACCTAGCACTTCATAGGAATTAGTCAATTATAGTAGCATGAAGCAAAACCTGTTCTTATGTCTTCTTGGTTCGGTATGTATTCAGTTTTCTCGGTCAAGAAGGCGTGACGCTATCCCATTTCAAATCAGATACATCACTGCTACATGTATCACGTGATTGATATGTATGTCTTAGTATCATACTTCAATTGTTATATTCTTACTCCAACTACATTATACAGGGTAAGCCAGTTTATGGCGATAATAACTCGATTAGATTCTTTACCTATTTCATTTCAGCAACGAATGAGGGAGTACCCTTATCTCGTAGTCTCAAAGAACAAAATCACCACATCTCGCCGATTGCCATAGCTGAGAGTGGTATTCATGCATAGTGTTAAAATCATTTCCTCTTCCTGGGAGTAATTAACTCATCACAAATAAATTTGAATGGTGCCAGCACCGGCATTTTGCTGCCTATGGTGTATACAATTCTTCTACTTCTTGATTAACATGTGTTCAATTCCTTCAGTCAATAGGACTTGTGGTATCAACTTCTAATCCAAATGCACCAAATTAAGTACTACTGTCCTGTCCCATAACTTCACACCGAAAGCAAGTCACCAAGTTCTCAAGAGTAAAAGGTACTGTATTTGAACTTCTGTTTTCTTCACTTCAACAGTAAATCATCGAGCGCTCGCCCAAATCTCATACCAAACAGCTTAACACATCCACTTACTACTCTGACTAGCAATGCTACGTACCCGACAAACTATACAGGTCAAGGACTCAAGATTCACTTCGGGTGTGGCCCTGGCTTCTCTTTGTAAGCCAATCGACTCTGAATCTCCAAAGCTCAAAGAGCAGATGTCCAAAAAGATCCTTCCGAACCAAATCGCCACAATTTTTCCCAAAAGATTACTAGTGGATTTAAGCGCTGGTTTATTCTTGCTTTGCTCAGAATATGAAAATTCATTGAGAACAATTGTAGAATTTGATGAATTTTTATCTATTTTGATCACACTATTCCCACTAATACATTAAAGTCACTGTCTGTATGACTAGTTAATAGAGCTTAGAATTAAGGTAATTTTTGGAATTCCTGAAGCCACCACTTTTCCCACCACACCATTTCTAGGTTCATTTCATACACTTTTCCATACGAGACATCGAATAAAATCATATAAATATACAGCAATGCACTTAACAATAAACATAAAAAGAAAAACATATATCTACCAAATCCAACTGCATAATCATAATCATGGAGCATATCATCGAAAACGTACCCGGGGAGAATGGGATAAATGGAATTCTTCCATTCATTTTTCACACTGTGAAGATCAGAGTGGCAAATCCCACAATACAAAATCTTGAGCCTCACATCCTCATCTTCTGTGACCCTGAAAACATCACCACAATCACTCTCTAAAAAGAAAAACCAACAACTCGTTTCCATTTTTTTAATTTTTTTTATTTTAAGATTCAAAGTCATGCCATTGTCATTAAATAGTACTCACTCCGTTCCAAATTGAGAGTCCATTATTCCATTTTGGGTTGTTCCAAAATGATGACCCTTTTCCATAAATGAAAGGAAAATTTTGGTGATTTTCCAGAAGTGTCCCTCACAATTGAATAAGTGTTAAAAGGTGGAGTAAGTAAAATATTGGGGTAATTGTGGAAATAATAGACAATATAGGTGTAATCATTGCATGTCCCTTAAAATAGTTGGAATCCCCAAGAACGACTCTCAATTTGAAACGGAAGAAATATATCCAAAGACCAAATTACAAAGATCAGGATATCGAGATCGGGGTAACAACCTCCCGAAAAATAAAACTGAAATCTCCAACAAATAACCTCCGCTACATGAACCAGAGTACACACGACAGCAAACGCGGAGCCAAACTCGTTTCTCAATTCAATTCATTATTAGCTCAAAAACCAAAACAATCACCACAATCATTTTTGACCCATTTCGCAGTTCAATTCATTGTTGGCTCAAAACCCAAAAAATCTCCACAAACATGTTTTTTGGGTTTTGCAAAAACCAAAACTCAGGTTCCATTCTTGTAAACTTATTTTTCGTATTCGTTTTGTGTCTGTTTGTTTGCCTTTTCTAAATTTTTATTAGATTTACGTTATATTTTTTGGATTAATCATCCGTCTCGATGAGAGAAGTCTAAAACGTACAAAATAATGACGAAAAAAAAAAGTCACTAAAGATTAAAAAGTATCAAACATTTATCTTATTTGTTTAAAATTCTGTCTTATTTGAATTGTTTTTTTTCACATCAGTTCATATTTTTATAATTTTTCGATGCTTCTTGTCGAGACGAAAGATTAACCCAAAATTACGATGAAAAAATAAACAAAAAGTTACCAAAAACAAGAAAATATCGAAATAAATTTCAGATTTATAAGTTTACTAGAACGAAACCTGATTTCTCCATTCCATTAATTTTAGCGCAAAACCCAAAACAATCACCACAAGAAAAAAAAAAAAAACAAAACTCATTTCTCAGTTCAATTCATTTTTAGCTCATAAGCTGGAGAACCCCATTAACGAAATTCTAACCTTCTGGAGAAGTTGAAAGGAGAGAGGACTCCAGACGTGTCTCTGGCCGCCCATCCGAATGCCTTCACTGGGTGCTCTTCTTCCGGCGCTTTCCCCATCGTTTTTTCAGAGAGAGAGAGAGAGTAAAGTAACGTAGAGAGAGACTAGAGAGAGTTGAGAAATTTGTTCGTTTACACAGAGAGAGTTTTTGATTTCGTTGGTATTTATAGCCTTATGGGACGGGGGTAATTTGGGGTAGGGATGACGCATTCGATGAGGTGTCGATAAAGAAAATCACACACGATTCGTCTTTTGGGGAAAAATTTGTCTGAATTTGTCTTTTGTGGAAATCAAAGTTGATTGCTACCCCGTCAAACACATCCTCTGCTCCGGCGGCGAAGGTAGGATTTGTGATTAGCACAAGAATGGAGTAACAGATACAAAACACGATAATGCGACACGAATCGGATATGAAGGTAGCGGGTTAGAATTGAACATTTCTGACATGAAACACGAAAATGACACAACTCGAGAACACAAATTCTAAATGGGTCGAGTTCGGGTTGAACATGCGAGACACGAAATTGACACGACCAACACGGTTACTAATCTGTGTCACTCATTAACACGAACACACACACACACACACACACACACACACACACATATATATATATAATCACTACTACAATAATCGTAAAAGATGATAGTTTAAAAGTGTCATTAAACGTGAAAGATGACAGTTTTAAAACTGTCATCTATGGAGCTGTCATTAAAAGTCTAGATTTGTTATGACAATAAAAAACTGTCATTAAATATATAAGATGACAGCTTAAACCTGTCATCTTTGTGATAAAAGATGATAGTCTTAATCTGTCATCTTTAATCGCAAAGATGACGGATTTAAACTGTCATCTTATCTGTTCTCCATTCAAGAAAAAAAAAACCAATTCTCTTTCGAATGCGTGGCCGCCCACGTGGCACCCACGTGCCTCTCGCATGGCCGTCCAGTGGCACTTGTGTGTCGCCTACTTAGCACTTGTGTGGCCAGCAAATATTTGCTTGCCCCAGGACTTGAACTCAAGAACTTCAGTTCCTCGCGCGCGTGTTATCATCTGAGCTGGCACGCTTATTGTTAACAAAAGACAAACAAAAATATGTATAGTATATTTTCGAAAATTTTAAGATGGGCACTTTTAATGTCAGTTTTGGATGAAACTGTCATCGTAGACATTGAAAGTATGAGATGACAGTTTTAAACTATCATCTTATATGTTTTTATGACACTTTCTGACTGTCATCTTTTATGATCAACTGCAATGTCAGTTCTAACTAAAACTGTCATTAAAAGGGCTTAGTTTCAATGTCGCTTTTAAGGAAAACTGTCATTAAAAGGTTTCCCATATGGGCTTCCGGAAGCGCATGTTTTAATGTCAGTTTTAAGCAACAACTGACATTAAAAAAAAAGATAATAATGTCACTTTTATTCTGAACCGTCATCTTATATCGCAAAGATGACAGTTTGTAAGATGGACTGTCATCAAAAGTCTACCATCATATTTTCGATGACAGTTTTACAAAAACTGTCATTGTTTCAATTTTTTGAGTGTCATCTTTTAAGGTTTTTGTAGTAGTGAATATGGTATATCTGTAATTTTATTTGGAATTGGGCAACGGACACAATAACACGACACGAATTGGACACGAAGTTAATGGGTTAGGGTTGAGCATTTCTGACACGAAACACGAAAATGACACGACTCGAGAAATACGAATTCTAAATGGATCAGGTTCGGTGGTTTGTAATACGAACCCGACTGACACGACTCGACGCGACCTGTTACTCAAGTCTAATTAGCAAGACCGGATGGATTTCAAACAAGGTTTTTTTGGAATAATGGGTGAAGTGAGACAGATAAAGAAATGACAGTAATAATTGTATAGAAAATTATTGAAAATGGTGCACAAAGAGAATAGTTGACCAAAACAATCACAGTCCTAATTTCATATTGATAAGCGCAAAGAGAATAGTTGAATCTAGAGACCCAAAATAAACACGGTCTTAACTTCATATTGATAACAGAAAATTTATTTCAAATGTATATATAACTACTGTGAGGCCCGAGCTAGAAACGAGACAAAATTATGCACATGTACATAGCTTTAATGGTATGCACAGGACAAATAAATTGATTGATAAGTTGAAACGTTTAGAATTTTCTTTTCACACATGTGAAGGAATTTGAAGAATTTCTTGGATTCTAGGAACTTGTAGGGATCAATTCCATAAGATTTTTCTAAATTAACCGAAAGAGGAGTACAGTACGTGAAAATATTTGAAGTTGTGGACATAAGCAACCCTCGGCACCCCTTTGTGTCCGGCATTGTGCAAATTTATTGATAGACGCGTAAATGTTCACATTAGCTCCTCCTAATTTATCATTACTAAATCTATTTATATCATTACTCAGAACTTAATGCTTGACTTTAGTATTATAGGTGTTTAAAGGCTTTATACGTTAAAACCGTAAATTAAAGTTACGTGGACAGAGCTAAAAGAATTGATTATGGATTGGACCTTGTTAGTTTTGCTCCTACTGCGCACATAGTTTCAGAAGTGAAAGTGGTAGCAAAATGCTATCAGAAGTCATGCATGTTTTGGTGGGCCGAGTAATATTTTTGATATTTTGACCAAGTCTTTGACCTAGGAAAAGAATGGGGCCTAAGCCAATTTCTCGGCTGTGGGCCATGTTTGAAAAAAAAAAGGGTTTTTTGCAAGAACTCATGAAGGAATTGTTTGTCGGCTACTGTAGCATATAAAAGCATCACGCACAAATAGAGGCAGGTGGACGCGGACGAAACAGAGAATTCTGGAAATTAGTTTGCAGCTTCGGACTGACGTTCTCTCGTTCAGAGTTTATTTTCCCTTCAGGTTTCAAAGATTTGTTCAATTACTTGCACTCCGATAACTAGTTTTAATTTTTGTTTTTAATTAAAGTTATTGGTTTGTTTTTGTTTGGTTTGGATCTCGTGTTTATTTTTTGTATTGAGTAATAAAAGCGTGTTTCAAATTAAGGTTTCTTTTATTTCTAGCTTAATAATGAGTGAGTAGTGGTATAGGTAGGATCGCAGGATAATTAGCACGCCGTGATCAGTTCGGGTACTGCTCCTATGTTCAAACAATAAAGAAAAAGTAATTTTAGGTTAATGAAGAACATTCGTTAGATGAATCTAGGCATCGTTGGAGCCCATGTGAATGGGGGAACGGGGGTCCAAAATCCATTTTTCGTTTCACATGAGTAAACGGCGGCTATAAGGATTCACATATTTCGGGGTATCTTTTTCTCACTAAAATTGAACGTTTTAAGAACAATGAATGGAGCAGATTAATCGGACTGGATGCAAATGTTATGAATCTTGCGATCGTACCTTTCTTTTAATTATCTGAAAAGTTCAATCAATTTCTAGATTTTAGTTAATCTCAATCAAACGACAAGGGGTGGCTACCTAAGAGTCAGTTTAAATTATAACAATCCGAGTTTTTAGTCAGCACACATCACCGTATTTGTAGATTCGGCTCCGAACTTACTGGATATTGTGCTACGTCGGTTTCAGCACTACGCTTAGAGCAACCCATTAATTTAAGAGTAGGAAATCGTCAAGCATTTGTCCTTATATATATATATATATGTATATATATACATACATATATATACATAGCCCTTTTGAGCAAATCCACCCTCCTCAAATTCTATGCCAAAGCTAAAATTTCGCATCAAGAATTGACATCAACTTTTGTGTCGATCTCGCTATATTATCCTAGCCATGCTATAATTGCATCGTAAAATGAGATACGTTTAATCAAATGGTAAGGTTTTGAGTTCAAAAATGACACCAAACCAGTGTTGTAATATTGGGTTTTTTTTTTGACTTTTTTATGTAGTAGCAACTACAAGCTAAACTGAATTTTCGTCTGACCAAAAAAAACACTACACAAGCTAAAAATTAACCGTAGGCATGTAAAAGTTCAACTTATCACAAATTAGCACTTGTTGCGGGACCTATCAAATATGACACAATAATTGACCAATCAAATGTTGCCAAGTGTCCATAGGTCAAAAGTCAAAGCTACACTATCGGTTCAGTCATTTTCGAAGAACCTGCATCCATGGACATACGGCTTGACTGGCCTTATCTTTCCGCCGGAGTTTCATGGGCTCCATTCCCCCAATCAGACGTTTGGATGTGAGCTATATATACTCCACGAGGAGCTATCGGTTCAACATTCACTCAACTATGCTAAGAAGTGAATATGATGCAGTTATTTGATTTATCAAGTCCGGCCAATCAAACAAAGCCGCTTGGTGAAATAAATTAAATAACTCTTTATATATAATTATCTTTCTTAAAATAAAAAAAAGAAAGAAGAATAATTATCTATTGTAAATTAAATAAAGGGATAATTGGAGAGATAAATATGAAAGTCATGCTAGTTATGATGGTGCAAACCGTCTACTCTTGAAGAACAACTAGTGGCATTGGCAAAGACTCTTGAGACACATGTGACGCGTAGTCAACAACGACAAGAGACTCAACTTAATTACGATGTTTTCAGATAAGATAGATCTCAGGTGGGAATGTCAAGGTCTGGTGCGAAAAATTTGTCTAAATCTTTGACCGAAGCAACTCCGCACGAAGTTCTCCAAACCTCTCCTGAAGCACTCAAGAAGAAGTTCTCAAAACCTCGTACGAAGCTACTCCAGAACAAATTCTCGTAACTAGCCTCACGCGAAGGTACTTTACACAAAGTACTCAAAGTACTCTCAACAACACAGTGACATCAAGCAAAGAAAAGTCTCCACCGATGGATTGATCCATGCTTATCCTTTTGGTTGGCACCATGGAATTCCTCAAAACCTGCTTTTGCTTTCATAGTAATCGAACGAGTTGAGTTTTGTTCACCCTCCACTTAAGAGAGTGAATATTACCGTCCTTTCTATTGGTTGAAATGATGTGGATTCCATCACAAAATGATGTCATGCTCACTAAAAAGTGTAAAGACCGGGATTTTCCATTGAAGAGTTTAGGCATCTAAAGAATAACACAAATAGATCAGTCCCTATAGGCTATCAAGTTTCTAAAGTAAGCCTGATTACTGGACCACATCATTTAGGCTAAAATAGAAACCCATAGAATAGACATCAAGCTCTTCTCAAGTACAGCAAAATTAATATGCTATCGAACTACTGAATAGTTGATAGTTGACTTATTCAAAACGGAAAGAGTGTTTCAACACGGGCAACTGAAGCCAAGCAATACAAAAACATACTAGAAACCATCAAATTCTACCTTTAACATGACCATGTCACACCACCACCAAACTCATACTAGTATTTTGGAAGCATAACCCAGGACTAAGACCAAGCGTCTAAGCAGCATTCAGCGTGTTGGCAACATCAAGGACGAACCGGTATTTAACATCAGCTTTGGCGAGACGCTCCATAGCTGTGTTCACGTAGTCCATCGGAACGACCTCAATTTCTGGGGTTATGTTGTGCTTTCCAGCAAAATCGATCATCTCTTGCGTCTCCTTCATACCACCAATGAGACTTCCAGCTACCATCTTCCTCCCTGTAATACGCAATTCCAACATTACATACAATTTAAATAGCAGAAACAATAGACACACACGATACAACCATAATGCAGATAAATTTGAAGACAGAAGAGCGGGCTATGCTATTTTAACCCGGAGATTTGCAATACTATATTTATTTGTTTTTTAAAGACAAAATTAAACCTTACCCACAATCAAAGGAAAAACGGGTAACTCGAACGGCTTTTTCGGAGCACCAACAGTGATGATCTTTCCATGAGACTTCAATAGAGACAACAATGGTACCAGCGGATGATTTGCAGATACTGTGTCAATTATTCCATCCAAAGTGCCTATAGCAGCCTATATATAATAACTCAACACATCAGTACAATACATTTAAAATCTTAGGAATTAATCTGTATAATACATATATAAATTATACGTGGGAAAAAAAGAAGATACCTGCATTTCATTTGAATTACTACTGACCAAGAACGAATCAACACCGAGTACTTCAATAGCTTCCTGCTTCTTGCTCGGGGAGGTACTGATAACGGTCACTACAGCGCCGAAAGCCTTGGCAAATTTAACAGCCAAATGGCCCAACCCTCCTAGGCCAACCACACCAACCTTCATACCAGACTTATCAAGCCCGAAATATCTCAACGGGCTATAAGTCGTGATCCCAGCGCAGAGGAGAGGAGCCGCGACATCAAGAGGCAGATTGTCAGGGATCCGAACAATATAGCGCTCGTTAGCGACCATGTGATCGGAATAACCTCCGTATGTCATGGTTCCGTCGTGATTCACGTTGTTGTATGTGAGTATCATTTTGGGACAGTAGTTTTCGAGGTTGTTCTCGCAGTTTTCACATGTGTGACAGGCTCCAACCATGCAACCCACCCCGACTCTGTCTCCAACTTTGTACTTTTGTACCTTGCTGCCAACTTCTGTCACCACTCCCGCAAGCTCATGCCTGCATGTATCAATCATGGTTCATGCGTATGTCTTTGTAGTTGGTTAAGGGATCATTCGATTCTATTTATACATCGATAGGCTGCAAAAATTAAAAGACTACTCTCTCCCTCCGGCCCTTTTTAAATATTCTAGTTTGAAAAGCACGCAGTTTTAGGAGTCAATTTTCACTTTTACTTTACACTTTTTCCATCAACTTTTCTATCCACTTTACGATTTCTACATCAACTTATATCTCTACTTTTCAAAATTATTCTCGACTTTATACTTTTCATATCAATTTTTACCTCCAGTTTTTCAAAATTGTCCTCCAATTTACCCATTAATTTTTCAAGGTGGACACTTGTTTTGGGACAGTCCAAAACGAAATACTGGACATTTAAATAGGGATGGAAGAAGTACCAAATTTACAATACCGAGAGAGAGAGAGAGAGAGAGAGAGAGAGGGGTATTCATTGACAACACCTCTGTCTTTTATAGATAGAGAGATGACCAATTTCCTATTTAACCAGTAATTCTTGCTTCCCATCAAAAGTAGAAGACTTGAAAATCACTTCATCTATTGACCAACCACGTAAAAGTATGGGTCTAAAAGAAGATATGAAATTCAATTAAACCACTAATTAATTACATATGTGCCATCTACCAAATGTGAGACATCACAATGAGTAAATCGAAATTTAGCCTTACACAAACGGCTAATCAAATAAACGTCACAAACATATACTCACTCCGTCCGGATTTAACGGTCCTTTTTTGAAATTTGTGTCATTTTTCAATCGATTATATCTTTCAATTTATAATGTTTTACGTGATTTCGAAAATATCGAATTAAAGAATTAATCGAGATCTATCAAACAAGATCCATATTCAATATGAAATTTATTACGGATTTAAAGATATAACCCGTTTTTTAGCCGGTAAGAATAGAATTAGGGACAACTAAATCCAGACGGATGGAGTATTATATAGTTAGGGGCGGAGGCAGTAAGAGACAAGGGGGTGCAGCTAGCTGACCCCACTGCCTCCCAAATTTTCTTAGAGATATGTAGAATTTTCACCTCATTTGATTCCACTTTAAAATTTATTTTTGCCCCAACCCATATAAGGATTTTGTACTTAGGGAAAAGAGGGGTCAAAATAGAATCACCACCTACAAAATCCCCAAACGTTGGTTTCTGCCTTTCAGAAAAAACTAGGTTTTCTATGTTTCTACCTTTCTGAATATTCTTCATTGCAGAGAGAGCATTTTCCGTTATGAATACCGTAAAGAGTAGGCTTCGAAATCGTATGAGTGATCAATGGATGCATGATCGTTTGGTTGTATATATAGATAAAGATATTTTTAAAACCATTACAAACGAGGCTATCATCTATCGTTTCCAAAGTATGAAAAGTCGTCGAAGTCAATTGTGAATTAAAGCTACATTTTGTTATTAGTATATATCAATTTTTTTTATTAACTTGTTAATCTAATTATTTTCTTTCAATTAGCAACTAGAAAAAGTGAATCATACCTATTTCAAATTTTTTAGCCCTGCTTACTAAAAATTCTGCCCCCTGTATATAGTTCATCTACCAAATCAAATGAAACACATTGGTATATAATTGTATATCACCGAAAACATACCCAGGCAGAAGGGGGTACGAGGAACTTCCCCAATCATTTTTCGCACTGTGAAGATCAGAATGGCAAATCCCACAGTAAAAGATCTTGAACCTCACATCCTCATCTTCCGTGACCCTGAAAATGTCAGCCCAGTCACTCTCAATGTCAAAAAAATTAACACAAGTACCAAAACAAACTCATTAATTTCTTAATGCAATTCTTAATTTTCAGCACAAGAAAGGATCCCTAGTGACAAAACCTTCTAGAGAAGTTGAAAGGAGAGAGGACTCCAGAAGTGTCTCTGACCGCCCATCCAAACGCCTTCACTGGGTGCTCTTCTTCCGGTGCTTTCGCCATTGTTTGAGAGAGAGAGAGAGAGAGAGAGAGAGAGAGAGAGAGAGAGAGAGAGTACTGTGTGTGTTAGGAATTTGTTTGCTACACAAGAGGGGAGAGAGATATACTGTAATCCGTGGGATGGCGTTGGTATATAACTATATATATAGAGGCCGTTAGGATGTTATATGGGTTCTAGCAATTGACTCTTTCTGTTTTTTTTCTTTTTTGGTTCTTTTTTTGATAGGTTTGTAAATTGCTTTGTTTAATACTCCACTTTTAAGTAAGCGCCAAGAAATGTGGAGTAGGGACGACGTAATCGATGAGGAGATACGATTCCAGATTGATGTGCAGAACAATTCGTGGTCAAATTTGACGGATAGAAGTCTCAGAAGCCTAAACTGGTTTTAATTTGAGATTGTCAATTAGGCAAATTTCGGACAAGCTTGAAATGGCTCGTATTTGGTGGGCTGATTTAATTCCTTCATTTAGGCCTTCTATTTAATATTGTTGCCGTTTTTAAAAAAATTTAGATCATTAATTACTCTTAGCATATAATCCCATAGAAGTTGATTCCAATTTTCCGTTTTCAATTTTGTATTTAATTCTTTATTTATCCGCATTATTTTTAGGGCTTCTAAATGTAGGCCTTATAAAAAAAGGTTGTAACCTAATTTCTTACTTAACTTTTCATTACTAAAATTTTGAGTTTATCTCTCTTCTTGTGGATTGAACAACTAATCATACGTAATTACAAGTACCTATCTCGTTTTGAATAGTACGCAAAAGATTATTTTTGTGAATTTCGTTAAATCGGATCATCCGGGCTCTGGCTCACTGAAAGCACGAGTAGAGAACTTTTAGTCATATATAATCTTTTAAAATGACATTCGCTCCTCCTTGCTCTGCACTCGTTCCCTCATTTGGTTGCATTTTCAACCCCGGTCTTTAAAATCTTCGTAAAATATAAAATGGTGACCTAGGCGATGAAGTGTTAGATGCAAAGACCAAAGGGTGGCGTAGGCGATGAGTCATGGAGTTGTTGAATTGCAAATTTTCTACTATAGTAGAATATTGCCGCCAGTGCTAAATATTCATTTCTCAACTAAACGCATGTCTATCAATGAGAAAATTATTTGTTCGGTTCCCTTTTTTGGCCCTTTCATCTTTGCTTAATGACCATTCGGTTCCCAATTTTGGGATAAAATCTGGTGCTTCTCACTTCACTAAACGCCCATTTGCTTCCATTTACTGCTCCCTTTACAACGCATACCTGCAACAATGGCAGACGAATCTCACGCCTCTTCAACCTCCCTCTCTCTCTCTCTCTCTCTCTCTCTCTCTCTCTCATGAAACTCCACGACTTTTCCCCCCTCTCAGCAGAGTACACACCTCCGACTCCTCTAGCTAGAGATTGATTTGGACTCGGCCTTATTCACGCTATGATTTTCTGCTTGGTGTAGTGGTAGCTATTATAATGATAGTACTTTGATGTGGCCTTGCGGTTGTCGTCCTTATTTTAGATTCTCCACATGTCTTCCAACTAAGTATTGTGTACTCTTTAATTATCGCTTAAACTTTTAATTTATTATGTTATTATATTGCGTGGATGCTTGTAAATTTTGAGTTTCTCTTGAATTAAAATCGTATCATTTATTTACATATCAATTGGAGTAGCAATTTGACAAATACAAATAGAAAAATTCAAATTCGGCCATGATCATAGACCTTTTTCTTTTGCAATACCAACGAAAAAAAAATGAGAAAGGATAAATTCAACGAAAAAAATTCAAATAAGAACAAAACCAACTTTGTTGCCTAAATGTTAAATGAAACCAGGTCTACCTGATGTTTTTTTTTTTTTCCGTTCGCATTCATCGAACGGCCAAGACACTAGTATACTAATATCCAAATTAAAGAGTTTAAATATTTGTATATAGTATGGACGACCAGTGATGCATGCATAGAAAATCATATCATAAGGGCAACGACGTGCCTCTCCCCAGTATTAAAGTGTTACTCTATTTGGGAAGAATAGTGCACGTGTAGGGCGGCACACAGCCTTCGATCTCATCAATCAATGATCCAAATTAAAAATCAATTATGACTGGTAATAAATAATTCTTATCTGATCATATCTCAACCATTCATTGTTAAGATTGATGACCCGTGTTCGCCGTACATAGTGCCTTACAGGGCCTTAAACTACAGAATTTCCCAATCCATTTGGGAACACATACGATAAATGTAGGAATTTAATAATATGGAGTTCTAAAGTTGAATCTAATGATAGTGGGAGAGCCCACGTTTTAAATTGAGGTTTAGTGGGTATATCCAACAAAATCACAATAATATGAAAATTTCAATTTTTTTTCTTTTGTTTATAATATTAATATGTATTTGTTTGGCTATCGATATATGTTTCTATTTCTACATAAATTATCAAATTATTACATCTGGCTGGAGAAGGGAAGAGCGATAGGACTTGAAATCGAGATCCATTATCCTATTTTTACATAAGAAATAAGAATTTTATTAATTTGAGTAAGAATTACAACAAACTAATAACGAGAGAAGAAAAAACAGCACCAGTATCGAATAAGTATATCTAAAGTGCAGTTAAGATCTAAAATAAAGCTTCTGTTAGGATCACTCCACATGAAATTTTTCCTTAGTTTTACGAGATGGCGCGTAAATTGAACTAGGCATCATCAGTTATTAAAAAAATGGGAACTAAAGTCATTATAGAACCCATCATTTAAACCAAAAATAACTTACGGTAATGATGTCATTTATTTGAGGTGTATGCGATTGGAGAAAAGAAAAAAAAAAGAAAAAAAAAAACTACATCCATCAAGATCAAAAAACATTTCAAGTGAAAAACAAGTTTTATTTAATCAAGACGAACAAAAAACTACACCGGTATAATTATTACTGTACGACACAGAATCGAAATGACACGAAAAAAAAAAACCTTATAGGGCATCAAACCGCTCAATTTTCGCTTAAACATGACCAAATCAAACCGACAGGAAAATCAAATTTTGGAAACAAAAGGCTATAACAAGTCTTAAGTAGCTTTCAGTGTGTTGGCGACGTCAAGGACGAATCGGTACTTGACATCTCCTTTGGCGAGACGCTCCATAGCCGTGTTCACGTAGTCCATCGGAACGATCTCGATTTGCGGAGTTATGTTGTGTTTCCCTGCAAAATCAATCATCTCTTGCGTCTCCTTCAGACCACCGATGGCACTTCCGGCCACCATCCTCCTCGCTCCCTGCAATTAAGTCCAATTAATAGTAGGGTTTGTCATCGATATTTCATTCCAATAGGAGAAAAGAGAGGGAGATTGCCACCATATTTGGCAATAAAAAAAATAAAAAAAAAAAACAAGTTGAGCTTAAAAGCTTTTCTTGTTTTTTGATCGGTAACTGAAATTTCGTAGATCACAATGATCAAACTACGAAATCGGTATCGGTATAATAGGAAAAGAAATGCATTGAGAGAGCTTCGGAAGGTCAATACAAACCTTCTAGTAGTGTTATAATTTTCATCCTTGCAAATTAAAATAATATTCCCAAATAAGATTTGTAGAATCCAAGATTTTCAAAACACCCCCAAAGGATATAACACTACGTTATAGCAAAATGAATGAGATGTAATTCTTACCGATAATCAAAGGGAAGACCAGTAACTCGAGTGGCTTCATCGGTGCACCAACCATTACGATCTTCCCATTGTTCTTCAAAAGAAAGAGCAATGGTGCCAGAGCATGAGCTGCAGAGACTGTGTCGATGATTCCATCCAAAGTGCCCATAGCAGCCTATATATATAATAACTCAACGCATCAATACGTACATTAGCTGATTATCACAAACTTAAGAATGTTCGAATAGGTAATATCGCTCGTACGGGGGGAGAAAAAGAATACCTGCATTTCCTCCGGATTAGTGCTGACCAAAAACGAATCCGCGCCAAGTACTTCAATAGCTTCCTGCTTCTTACGAGGGGAGGTACTGATCACGGTCACGATTGTCCCGAAAGCCTTGGCAAGTTTGACAGCCACATGGCCCAACCCGCCTAGGCCGACCACACCCACTCTCATACCCGGCTTATCAAGCCCAAAATACCTCAGCGGGCTGTAAGTTGTGATGCCAGCACAAAGGAGGGGAGCAGCGGCATCAAGAGGCAGATTGTCAGGGATCCGAACGATATAACGCTCGTTAGCGACCATGTGGTCGGAATAACCCCCATATGTCGTGGTTCCATCGGTGTTTTGCGAATTGTAGGTCTGTATCTGTTGGGGACAGTAGTTTTCGACATTGTTCTCGCAGTTGTCGCACGTGTGACAGGCTCCCACCAAGCATCCCACCCCGACTCTGTCTCCGACTTTGTACTTTTGTACCTTGCTTCCAACCTCGGTCACCACTCCCGTGATCTCATGCCTGTATAGATCAATCATGTTCACGCATATATCCCGCGTGATTATGGTCATTGAAAGCCCCACAAGCTATATATATGCCAAGAAGCAATCAAACGGGCTCTAGCGCAGTTACCCTTTAGATCAATTTTTCATTGGCCGTGAAAAAAATAATGTACAGTCAAGTAACTTCACTCATAAATCTACGAGCAATTGTGGGGCAACTCGTATCCATCGGACGACTTCAAACATAGTTGTGTTCGGAGTAGGCCTGTCAATTGACTGAATTGAATTTGAATCCGAAAATGCACGAATTCGGTAGTAAGTAATCTCAATCCTTATCCGTAATGTCAGATATCTGATCCGAATCTTTTTTTTACTTTCAGAATTTTAGCAAAAAGGGGGAATTACAAAAATAATAATAATAATAAAAAAGGGATTTTTAAAGTAAAGTTCGGATTGGATTTTTTGTATCGGATTTGGATCCAATCTATTCACAGACCTAACTAGCTAGTTCGGAATTGTGTTCCTAGAGTTATGGAAAATCTAATGAACATGAAGAAAAAAAAAATCCTAATCAAATTAAATCAAAATATTCATATGTAAATATCTTTTATGTATTACATTGTCAACTACCAACTCATCTAAAAGCTTAAGCTATTAGAGAGAGGGACACTTTTATTATTTACTATATCCTCAACAAACCTCCTCATGTGTAGCCACGCTCTTCTCCACACGTGTAAATTTTAATCATTAGGTAAGCGTTGGGGCTCGAATGCAAGATCTATTGCCTGCTCTGATATCATATTAGATTGCTAACCATTAACTCATCTAAAAACTTAAAGCTATTAGGAAGATGGACAACTTTATTATTTATATTCTCAAAGGAAAGGAAATGATACCCTGGAAGGAGGGGATATTTAGAGAAGCCCCATTCATTCTTTGCGAAGTGGAGATCCGAGTGGCAGATCCCGCAATACAAAATCTTGAACCTCACATCTTCATCGCCGGTGGCCCTGAAACCCAAAATCACCCCATTCAATTAATCACTTTTAATTTGAAAGAAACCCCAAAATCAACCTCCCAAAACTACTTTTGATTAGAAAAAAACAAAAAACAAAACACTCTCTGCTGCCACCATTCCCCATCTACGACACATCCAAATTGAAATCAAAATCCACCAGCCACCGACATCCAAATCGAAATCAAAACCATCGCCAAACTCTATCGATTTTAACTTCGATTTCGATAAACTAAAAATCAGCCGGAAAATCAAAACCCAGATGGAGTAATCTGAAAACCTTTGAATAAAAAATACACAATATATGAAAATCTAGCATCAAAACCCAGATGAAGTAATTTGAAAACCTTTCGATTCCGACCACATTTCTCGCCGTCGCTGCCGAAAAACCCAAATAGAACACCAGACGAAGAAGGCAAGAGAGGAAGGGGTAACCTTTCTTACCTTCGCTAGAGCCAAACGACGACGCTGCCGTAAAATACACAAATCAGATCTGATGCTTGTGAAGACAGGGAGAAGAGACAGCTGGGGAAAAGTCAACTACCAGCCATACTTTTGTGTCAGTTTTTTCTCTCTTAAAATCTCTCTGTTTTCTTGACAGCTGGGGAAAGCAAAATGCTTTGTTTGGATTGGGATTTGAAAAGTGTTTTTGAAAAATAGTAGGGGTAATGAGTGGAGAGAGATAGAGAGAAAAATGTGAAAAGTAGGGGGAATTTTTTGAAAAATTCTTTTTGAATCGCGAAAGGAACAAGGCAAAATTTATAATTCAAAAAGGGTTTTTCAAAAAGTTTCTTTAAATTTTTTTTACTTTCAATATTTCTTTTTTTGTCTCTCCGCTTATTATTTAGGGGGTGTCGGATAAATAAGTAAAAGTGGCTTATTTTTTGTTCTTATTCAAATTTTTTTCGTATCACTTGGCTTATTGTCAATTTTTTGGGAATTATTGCATCCTCATGATAAGAGGAATCTAAAAAGTAAATTTTTTTGACCGAAATCCAATTTTTTTTGAATAAAGACAAAACAAGTGGCTTATTTGCTTATTTTTATTTTTTTTTGGGTTTATTTGGCTTATTTTTGGAGGGAAAGCCAGTGGCTTATTAAGAAAAACAACCCCTTATTACTATTTCAAATTTCAAATACCAATCTAAACAAAGCATTAATTTTCAAATCTATGCCAAGGCAACACAACAAAAAAGGTCCAGAAGGAGTCAAACAAATCAGTCTCTTTCTTCTTCTTTTTTTGACAGTGAAAAACACAGACTCGAGTTTTACCTTCTGGAAAACTTGAACGGAGCGAGGACCCCGGAGGGGTCAGTGGCGGCCCATCCCAACGCCTTCACTGGGTGCTCTTCTTCCGGCGCTTTCCCCATCTAGTAAAATTTTTTTTTTATCGAGAGAGAGAGAGAGAGAGGTGATGTCTCGTCTCAACAACCACTATTGCAGGGCAATATATAATCGCGAGTGGATAATTTTGTATTTTAGTAGGACCCAAATTATGACGTCATTGATGAGGTCTAGAGAGAGGGAAAATTTTTACTTGCTCCTCGATCACCAGCAGATGGTGCTCTAAGGGCCTCTACCATTACACGTGAATGGGCTGTAATTAGGGATGGCAAGTGTACCCGCCCCGCCCCTAACCCGCCCCGCCCCGCCCCGAACGGGGTGGGTTTTTCACTCCATTTTCGGGGGTCGGGTCGGGGTCGGGGTAAAATTTCCAAAACCCGCTCGGGGTTCGGGTAGGGTTCGGGGCGAAAGTACCCCGCCCCTAAACCCGCCCCGAACCCGACCCGAAATACCCGACCCGAAATTACCCGACCCCGACCCGGGGGTGTGTGTATATATATATATATGTATATGTATTTATTTATATATGTATATATACTTATATACATGTCATTTAATTTTTTTAGCATTAATCCAAAAAACAATGTCTCTTTACTATCAAGTAGTCTAATCAAATTTAAAAAAGAAATAAAATTGATATTTATTGGTGTTTAGTAGATTTTTTAAAAAGTTTTCTTCAAATATTTATAATAAATCCTACACATAAAGAAATGGAATGAAGTATCTAAAATATTAATTGCAATTAAAAATTTAGATAAAACCGTGATACCAAAATTAAGACACAAAAATAATTTCAAAACTTTTATTTTTTAGATAAAACAAAAATAATGCCAGCCTGTAAATGAGCCGAATTTTGTTGAGCTCGTCTCGTTTACGAAATTGGTCAAAAACTTGAGTTGGAGTCTTAACAAGCCGTGCTCTCAATGATCTGAGTTTAGTTATTTGTTAAACAATTCTTTTTAATCGAACCAAGTCTCTCTTAATGAGCCGAGCTTTTGTTAAACGAAACTTGACTCGTACTAAACGAGCAGAAAACTTGAGTTCTTCAAGTGTTAACAAGCCGAACTGAGTCAACCTCACGACATTTGCAGCCCTACACGTGAACGTTGACGATAGAAGCCATTGCGACGGTGTTCCAAGAGCACTGAATAAAACATCTGTGGGGAAATGGGTCCTGATCCTGTGCACGTCGGTGCTCAGGAGCATGGCCATCGTGCCACGTGTGCTGCGACTGTTTTTCTTTGGATGGTGATCGAACGGTCGTGATCCGCGAGGTTTGGATTTTAAAATCGTCCGTACAGCGTAACGCGTATCAGACGAATGTTTTTCTATTCGAATTTTATATTATACTCCGATAAGGAGTCCATGTTGTATTGGGGATTGTATTGTTTGGGTAATCTCCTTTTTTTTTGTGAATCTCTTTTTTCTTTGGGTTAATCTCCCTTACTCCGTCCATCCTTTATTTATAGTCCGATATTTTATTTTGGGTTGTCCCTTAATAAATATCCATTTTATAAAGTTAGTGGGTAAAAGTTTGTGAATTGTCTATTTTGTCCCTAAAAGTAAATTCCATTTTGAAAAGTAAGTGGGTAAAAGTGTAATAATAATAGGTAAGTAGGGAAAGTGGAGGAAAAAGTTGATGTGAAAGGTATAATGATGATGTCTTTTTAATAAATTGGAGTTACGAAACAAGACACTTAAAAATGGATGGAATGAGTATTAAGTTTGAACTTACCTTGTCGTAGTAACTATTCAGTACAATTAGGATACTGCCACTTGATACTATTTCTCCCACACTTTTTTAATTATATGTTAGGTCATCCACAGTGGTATAATCAAAAGTTAATTGTTTTTAAAGTTAACAATGTTGGTGTAATAGATAGCTCACAATGGTATAATCAAATTTAACAACATGCTTAGAAATAATCAAATTTTGGGTTTTGGATAATTAAAACTAACAATCTTTTTAAATAATCAAAATTTGTGGATTCCACACCACATAAGTTAACTAGTTTTAAAATTTGTATACACAAGTGTTACAATTGATATTTTTTTCTTCTCTTCTTTGCCTACCCATATCTTTTTCACTTTACCCACAAACTATTTCTCTTTATTTCCCTCAAAAAGTGAAGCTCATATTTTTCGATCATCTACAATTCACTCTAACATCACCAGATTAAGGTATTTCACTATTCTTTGCCATATCTATTTTTTTTCCAAAATTAAGAGAGGAAATTGATATATTTTTGCTAAAAAAAATGTAAGTGGAAGGAAGTAAATGTCAAGAAACAAAGGGGGAGAGATAGTGAATTGTAGTAGACCCTTATTTTGGTTATAGACTGGAAGTAACCATTATGAAGCTCAACATTATTAAGCTTAGCAATATCTTAAATGAATAATCAAAAACTGATGTGTCAACTTTTGATTATCCTTTTTTAATTATACCACTATGGATGGTCTTATGATAAAATTATGAGTACATATGAGATGTACATATAGACTTTGTGAGGCCCACCTCGGGTCCCACAAAAATGATTTAAATCGTTCATTATTTTTAAAATATTTTTTATGAAGCTTTGGAAAAAAAATCAGCTAAATCTGATATCGGTAAGAATATATTTTTCTTGAATTTGTGGGGACAAAACTACTTAACTGTTCAGTTTCACCCCTACAAATTCAGAAAAAATTCTTACCGATATCGGGTTGAGTTGATTTTTTTATAGGACTTCATAAAAAATATTTTAAAAATAATAGGCGGTTTAAATCATATTTGTGAAAAACAAGTTTTATTAAATCAAGACGAACAAGAAACTACACCGGTATAATTATTACGACACAGAATCGAAATGACACGAAAAAAAAAAAACCTTATAGGGCATCAAACCACTCAATTATCGCTTAAACATGACCAAATCAAACCGACAGGAAAATCAAATTTTGGAAACAGAAGGCTATAACAAGTCTTAAGTAGCTTTCAGTGTGTTGGCGACGTCAAGGACGAATCGGTACTTGACATCCCCTTTGGCGAGACGCTCCATAGCCGTGTTCACGTAGTCCATCGGAACGACCTCGATTTGCGGAGTTATGTTGTGTTTCCCTGCAAAATCGATCATCTCTTGCGTCTCCTTCATACCACCGATGCAACTTCCGGCCACCATCCTCCTCCCTGCAATTAAGTCCAATTAATAGTAGGGTTTGTCGTCTATATTTCGTTCCAATAGTAGAAAAGAGAGGGAGATAATTGCCACCATATTTGGCCCAAAAAAACAAAACAAGTTAAGCCTAAAAGCTTTTCTTATTTTGATCGATAAATGAAATTTCGTAGATCACAATGATCAAATTACGAAATCGGTATCGATAAAATAGGAAAAGAAATGCATTGAGAGAGCTTCGGAAGGTCAATACAAACCTTCCTAGTAGTGTTATATTTTTCATCCTTGCAAATTAAAATAATATTCCCAAATAAGATTAATTTGTAGAATTCAAGATTTTCAAAACACCCCCTAAGGACATAATATAACACTACGTTTATAGCAAAATGAATGAGATGAAATTCTTACCGATAATCAAAGGGAAGACCGGTAACTCGAGTGGTTTCGCCGGTGCACCAACCATTACGATCTTCCCATTGTTCTTCAAAAGAAAGAGCAACGGTACCAGAGCATGAGCTGCAGAGACTGTGTCGATGATTCCATCCAAAGTGCCCATAGCAGCCTATATTTATAACAACTCAACGCATCAATACGTACAGTATCACAAACTTAAGAATGTTCGAATAGGTAATATTGCTTGTACGGGGAGAAAAGAGTACCTGCATTTCCTCCGGATTAGTGCTGACCAAAAACGAATCCGCGCCAAGTACTTCAATAGCTTCCTGCTTCTTACGAGGGGAGGTACTGATCACGGTCACTATTATCCCGAAAGCCTTGGCGAGTTTGACAGCTACATGGCCCAACCCGCCTAGGCCGACCACACCCACTCTCATGCCCGGCTTATCAAGCCCAAAATACCTCAGCGGGCTGTAAGTTGTGATGCCAGCACAGAGGAGGGGAGCAGCGGCTTCAAGAGGCAAATTGTTAGGGATCCGAACGATATAACGCTCGTTAGCGACCATGTGGTCGGAATAACCCCCGTATGTCATGGTTCCGTCGGTGTTTTTCCAATTGTAGGTCTGTATCTGTTGGGGACAGTAGTTTTCGACATTGTTCTCACAGTTATCGCAAGTGTGACAGGCTCCGACCAAGCATCCCACCCCGACTCTGTCTCCGACTTTGTACTTTTGTACCTTGCTTCCAACCTCGGTCACCACTCCCGTGATCTCATGCCTGTATGGATCAATCATTTTCACGCATATATCCCGAGTGATTTTGGTCATTGAAAGCCCTACAGGCTATATATATGCCAAGAAGCAATCAAACGGGCTCTAGCGTATTTACCCCTTAGATCAATTTTTCATTGGCCGCTAAAAAAATAATGTACAGTCAAGTAACTTCACTCATAAATCTACGAGCAATTGTGGGGCTACATGTACCCATCAGACGACTTCAAACACAATTGTGCTCGAAGTAAGCCTGACAGCCTGTCAATTGATTGGATTGAATTTGAATCCGAAAATGCTCGAATCCGGTAGTAGTAATCCCAATCCTTATCCGTAATATCGGATATCTGATCTGAAATTTTTTTTTTACTTCCAGAATTTTAGAAAAAAGGGTGAATTACAAAAAAAAAAATAATAATAATAAGGGATTTTTAAAGTAAAGTTCGGATGGGATTTTTTTGTAGGCCTAGCTAGTTCGGAATTGTGTTCCTAGAGTTATGGAAAATCTAATGAACATGAAGGAAAAAAAAAAACCCTAATCAAATTAAATCAAAATATTCATATGTAAATATGTTTTATGTATTACATTGTCAACTACCAACTCATCTAAAAGCTTAAACTATTAGAGAGAGGTGCACTTTTATTATTTACTATATTCTCAACACACCCCCTCGTGTGTAGCCACGCTCTTCTCCATATATAAGCGGACTAAACACATGTAAATTTTAATCATTAGGTAAGCGTTGAGGCTCGAATACAAGATCTATTGCCTGTTCTGATATCATAGTAGATTGCTAACCACTAACTCAACTAAAAGCTTAAAGCTACCAGGGAGAGGGACAACTTTATTGTTTATATTCTCAAAGGAAAGGAAATGATACCCAGGAAGCAGGGGATATTTAGAGATGCCCCATTCATTCTTTGCCAAGTGGAGATCAGAGTGGCAGATCCCGCAATACAAAATCTTGAACCTCACATCCTCATCGCCGGTGGCCCTGAAACCCAAAATCACCCCATTCAATTAATGACTTTGGCCTTTCAAAAAGCAAAAATTAATAATCACTTTGAATTTGAAAGACACCCAAAATCAACTTCTCAATGTCATTGTTTTTTTAGCTAAAAAAAAAGTAAGTGCACAACAAAGTCATCTTTAAATTATTTTCTATTATTTGGACTAAATTATTAATAACTTTTAGAATATAAAGTGGTTTTAGTAGTATTATCGCTATGCAATTAGTTTGGTTCTTAACCCTTTTTTAATTTTTATTTTCCCTCACAATTACTGCATTGATCACCCGTCTCGATAAAAGAAATTGCAAAAGCATAAAAATATGAATTCTAAAGAGGGTTCATGAAGGGGAACCGAGTCCATGCCGTGCTTAAAGAATTTATTTGTACGTTTAATCTAAAAAATTTAAGGTTGATCTAAAAACATTTCACTCAGTCTAGAAAATTTAAGGTTGATCTAATAAATTTAACGCTGTAACAAATTTTAGTCAGCATTATTTTTCTTTACTCAGTCTAGAGTCTAGACAGAGTTAGAAAAGTAAAAAAAAAATCAATTGATTTGTATGGTTCTTCTTTCAAAAATATTTTTCCAAAATTTTTGATTGTTTCTTCATTCTTGCTTTTTCGTTTTTAGCAATTTTTTTTAAAAAACTTTTTGGATGTATATACCTCAATTCAGAAACAAAAAAATAATAATTTAAACATTAAAAAATTGACTAAAGACGAAAAAATAGGTAAAAACTGACTTGTTTCAAAAAAAAAAAAACGGATGCTTTGATTTAGAAAATTGTTTGTTTTAGATCAGAATTAAAGATGGAAAACAAGAATAATTTCAGCACCCAACGGCCCAGCAAACGACTATTCAAATCTCAAAAAACCACTCTGGGAAATGCTACGGTGTCCACCCGCCTTTTGGGAACACCGTAATTTTTGACATAACTGACCATTACAAGCATAACCACCAAGACCAATAATTTGTATAACCAAAACCTTACAAAGGCATAACCCCCCAAATCCCCAAAAATTCTAGTGATTTTGGTGATTATTTCTTTGTGAGGCCTTAGTTATACATGTCACTGATTTTTATCAAGTGATGTGTATAACCAAAACCTTACAAAGGCATAATCCCCAAAATCCCCAAAAATTCTAGAGATTTTGGGGATTATGCCTTTGTAAGCCCTTAGTTATACATGTCACTGATTTTTATTATGCTTGTAATGGACAGTTATGCCAAAAATTATAGTGTTTCCAAACGGCGGGTGGACATCGTAGCATCATCCAATTACTTTTGATTAGAAAAAAACAAAACACTCACTGCCACCACCATTCCCCAGCTACGACACATCCAAATTGAAATCAAAAGATTCAAAACCCACCGGCCACCGACATCCAAATCGAAATCGAAATCAAAACCACCCCCAAACTCTATCAATTTTAACTTCGATTTCGATACACTAAAAATCAGCCGTAAAATCAAAACCCAGATGGAGTAATCTGGAAACTTTTGAATAAAAAATACACAATATATGAAAATCCAGCATCAAAATCCCGATGAAGTAATCTGAAAACCTTTTGTGTCAGTTTTTTTTCCTCTTAAAATCTCTCTGTTTTCTTGACTTTTGGTCAAATATTTTAATTTTCAAATCTATTGCAAGGCAACACAACAAAAGAAGTCCAGAAGGAGTCAAACAAATCCTTTCTTCTTCTTCTTTTTTTGACAGTGACAAACACAGACTTGAGTTTTACCTTCTGGAAAACTTGAACGGAGCGAGGACTCCGGAGGGGTCAGTGGCTGCCCATCCCAACGCCTTCACTGGGTGCTCTTCTTCCGGGGCTTTCGCCATCTAGTAGGAGTATTTTTTTTAATCTAGAGAGAGAGAGAGAGTAGAGAGAGAGAAAGGTGATGTCTCGTCTCAACGACCATTCTAATTTCTTACAACCACTATTGCAGGGCAATATATAATCCCGAGTGGATAATTTTGTATTTTAGTAGGACCCAAATTATGACGTCATTGATGAGGTCTAGAGAGAGGGAAAATTTTTACTTGCTCCTCCAGCACCGGCAGATGGTGCTCTAAGGGCCTCTACCATTAAACGTGAATGAGGCTGTAAATGAGCCGAGCTTTGTTGAGCTCGGCTCGTTTACTAAATTGGTTAAAAACTTGAGTTGAAGTCTTATAACAAGCCGAGCCCTCAACGAGCTGAGTTTAGTTATTTGTTAAACGATTCTTTTTAATCGAGCCGAGTCTCTCTTAATGAGTCGAGCTTTTGTTGAACGGTTGGCTCGTACTAAACGAGCTGAAAACTCGAGTTTTCCGAGTGTTAACAAGCCGAACTGAGTCAACCTCACGACATTTGCAGCCCTACATGTGAACGTTGGGTTCAAGATACTTTAATTCTGATCCCTGCATGAATGTGTGACGATAGAAGCTGTCGCGGCGGCGCTCCAAGAGCACTGAATAAAACATCCGTGGGGAAATGGGTCCTGATCCTGTGCACGTAGGTGCTCAGGAGCATGGCCATCGTGCCACACGTGCTGTGACTGTTTTTCTTAATTTCTTTGGATGGCGATCAAATGGTCGTGATCCGCGAGGGTTGGATTTTTAAATCGTTCGTACAGCGTAACGTGTATCAGACGAATGTTTTTCTATTCCAATTTTATATTATACTCCGATAAGGAGTCCATGTTGTTTTTGGGATTGTATTGTTTGGGTAATCTCCGTTTTTTTGTCAATCTCTTTTTTCTTTGGGTTAATCTCCATTATTAAAAGGGAAAATTTCACGTAGGCACCCGACCTTTCACACAAATCGCACATAAACACCTGACCTTTCTTAAATTTCATATAAACACCTGAGTTTTTTAAAAACTCATCAATTTAACACCTGACCTTTATTAAATTTCATATAAACACCTGACCTTTCTAAAAACCCATCAATTCAACACCTGCCGTCACCATTTTGCCTAAAACCAAACGGAAAAAAAGTTAAGTGCTCCAATTTTTTATTTGTTTGAACCAGTGCGAATATCTTATTTTTCTGATCATTTTATCCTAAAGAATCATAATTAATTTTCGACTCTAAAACTCTCGTTAATTAGTCCTAAGAAAATCGTAGAATTAAATATCTCTTAGGGCTAACTAATAAAAGCCTTAAAATCAAAAATTAATTATGATTCTTTTGGATAAAATGATCAGAGAAATAAGATCTTCGCACTGGTTTAAACAGATTGAAAATTAGAGCACTTAATTTTTTTAATCATATTTTTTACTATATAAACGATTTATACATGGTTGAAAAATTAATTGCTTCAATTTTTAATCCATTTAAACCAATGCGAAAATCTTATTTTTTTGATCATTTTATCATAAAGAATCATAATTAATTTTTGATTCTAAGGCTCTCGTTAGTTAACCCTAAGAGATATTTGATTATACGACTTTCTTAGGGCTGACTAACGAGAGTTTTAGGGTCAAAAATTAATTATGATACTTTAGGATAACATAATCAGAGAAATAATATCATCGCACCGGTTTAAATGGATTGAAAATTGGAGCACTTAATTTTTAAACTATATTTTTTAATATATAAACGATTTATATATTGTTGAAGAATTAATTTCTCCAATTTTCAGTCCGTTTAAACCAATGCTAATATCTTATTTTTCTGATCATTTTATTTTATCTTAAAGAATCATAATTAATTTTTTTATTCTAAAGCTTTCGTTAGTTAGCCCTAAGAGATATTTGATTATACGACTTTCTTAGGGCTGATTAACGAGAGTTTTAGAGTCAAAAATTAATTACGATTCTTTAGGATAAAATGATCAGAAAAATAAGATCTTAGCACTATTTCAAACAAGTAAAAAATCGAAGCACTTAACTTTTTTTTCGTTTGGTTTTAGACGGAAGGATAACGGTAGGTGTCGAATTGATGAGTTTTTAGAAAAGTCAGGTGTTTATATGAAATTTAATAAATGTCAGGTGTTAAATTGATAAGTTTTTAGAAAGCTCAGGTGTTTATATGAAATTTAAGAAAGGTCAGGTGTTTATGTGCGATTTGTGTGAAAGGTCGGGTGCCTACGTGAAATTTTCCCATAAATTTGAACTTTCCTTGTTCGTAGTAACTATTCAGTACAAGTAGGATACAGCCACGTGATACTATTGCCGCCACACTTTCTTAATTATATGTTATGATAAAATTATGAGTACATATGAGATGTACATATAGATTTTGTAGGGCCCACCTCGAATCCCACAAAAATGATTTAAATCGTTGGGCGAGGTGGGTCCCATAAAATCTATATGTACACAGTATGTACATTGATTTGGACTTTACATGCTTAATTATGAATATGAGAATCTCGATGAAATGTGAAAGATGTTACAAGATCATGTGACAATGCCTAAATATGTAATAACCCAAATTGTATCTTAAACATTTAAAATACGATAATTAGAAATTTATTATAAAATTCAAACACGACAATTAGATTCGGAATAAATTTTAATATTAACTGTAATTTTTAAATATTTTTTAGAAAACAAAAATCGGGCAACGTAACCGATTGGAGACTGAATGTACAGACTATCTTCCTAACTTTTCACATGTCGGCAGAGGCCAAATAGTTTTTCTATACCCTTTTCAATGCTGTAGATATAAATTATTAGAGTGGTAGTTGTGAGTAAGGACCGGAAATTGTGGTATAGAATTGTGGGTTATGAATTATATAGTAGATAATTTTTTCCCAAGCCAAACTAGAAGCTTTGGGCATGATATTTTTCTGCCGGCAAAACTCATCAGCTGCTTTAATGCACAGAGAAGTAGTTGGTTGTGAAGTTATGCTAGAATAAATTATAAAACGGTCCTGCTAACCGGTGCTATGGTCCTCCTCAAGCACTTACTCCAATGGTCCAATATGAAGCCACGTGTTCCCAATTTCATCTTTTTACTTTGTCTATGACAAGATGTGCTGCCAGAATCTGGTCTCTGACAAGCTGTAGTGGTGATAGGGTAAATATTAGAGGTGGCAATCCAAATCCATATTTCTTAACTCGCTCAAACTCGTCCACTTATAATTCAATCCAATCCGTCCATATTATGTAATGGGTTAATATGGGTTAAACCAATATCAACCAATATTTATATGGGTTTAGATGGGTTGAGAGTGGATTAAATATGGGTTACAGTTAAAAATGGCCCAACACCTCATCCTCCCTCTTAGCCCACGGTTTCTGCCCGTCTTTCTCCGGTAAATAAACCCAGATAGAGAGAGAGAGAGAGATAGACTACCAGATCAATTTAAATCCTACTCCTTCATTTCAATTCCTCTCTCTCTCTCTCTCTCTCTCTCTCTAAAATCAATTTGGGTACTGAAAGGGAGAAATCTTCACTACAGACTCAGCATCATTAAAAAAAAGTTACGATAATCACAAGGGGTTTGACTGTTTCTATCTGAATCGTTTGTGTATCCGTAAGCCCGTTTGCATCTGTTGTTTTTCGATAATTAGTATCATTTCACTCGTCATTTGCATCACGACATCAACACGCCCAAATCTGATTTTGATGTGTTTCTTTTATTTCTATATATATATATATATATATATATATATATATATGTGCTCTAATTCAAATAATTAATTTTTGTTCGATCTCTCTCTACACCGGACCTAGCAATTTGAGAAGAGCCACTTCGATTACCGATTTCCTACTCTTGCAATTGTTCAGATCTAGCGTCGGATTAGTGAAACGGTGAACAGCAAACAACAATCTGAACTCTACCAGTCTTTTGTCGGGCTTAGACCACCATCACAGGTGACTGTTTTCTACTGTTCCAGTTCATGAATCTATTTTCCGAATGGGTTGCGAGATCTTTGTAGTACTGTTGCTTTGTAGGGAATTTGGTTTGTGGGAATTTGGGTATAGATAATTGTGTTAATGTGTTTTTTGAGTAGTTAAAATGGAAGAAAATATTGATGACAATATTGAACAATGCTCTTCGAGTGCCGCTAAACGTCCAAAGAGGTCCACTTCATCTGTATGCAATGAATTTGAAAAATTGCCTCGTAGTGCTGATGGAAAAATTAGGGCCAAGTGTATGTTTTGTGGGCTACAATATGTCGTTGGTGAATCAGGCACGTCAAATTTATTACGCCATAGGGAAAAATGTCCTAACAGGGAGCCTCATGACTTTCATCCTTCTATTCAAGTAGATCAAGAGATGTACCGTGCGAAAATGGCCATGACAACTATTAAGCACAATTACCCTTTTACATTTGTGGAACATGAAGGAATTAGAGACATACATTCTTTTTTAAATCCAACGGTGAAATCTGTTTCAAGAAATACAGCAAAGGCGGATGTATTGAAGCTATTTGAAAGGGATACAGTAACATTGAAACGTACATTAGAATCCATTACAAGTAGGATATGCCTAACTTCAGATTTATGGTCTTCCCTAACTAGTGATGGATATCTAGCTCTTACGGCTCATTATATTGATGAGGATTGGGTTCTGCAGAAAAAGATCTTGAGTTTTCGTCATGTTCCTCCTCCACATAATGGACCAATTTTGGCTGAACGATTTATTCAAGTGCATGTTTATTCAAGTACTTGTTCAAGGCAGATTCCGCTGCATCTTTAATTTTACCATCTTTGATTAGTCGCCATTTTGAAAATCTCCATCTTTGCTTGTCATATTTCCTCAGTAATCTCTGCGGAAGTAAGTGTTATGGTTAATTTCAGAAATTGAAAGTGCGAGTTGGTCTCAATTTTGAGTCATATTGAAAGTTGCTCTCCCTTTATAATATAGAAAATAGATTCTGTTGATGCATCTCCTTTGCCCAAACTTGTCCCAAACAAGGCCTGAGAATACAATTTTCTCCACCTTCATGATTTAACTGCTGGCTTCACAATCTGTTTGTACTTCCAATGGGCTTTTTTCTGTTTATACTCTTGCAACTGCTGGCAAGATTTGTTTTTTTTTGTTTTTTCAAGTGACGTTGCAAGTCAATGACATGTTCGACTTGTAATGGGGAAAGGGCGGGGGTGTGTGGAAAAAAAAAAAAAAACGGGTTGGGTCGGGTCGGGTCGGGTTTGCCTTGCCCCATATTTGACCCGACCAGTTTCAACCCGTCTAGTATTCGACCCATATTTGACCCACCCATATTCAACCCGTGACCCGTTTCAACCAGCCCAAACCCGACCATTTGCCACCTCTAGTAAATATACAATTTTAGCCTTTTGCCTTTCATTTTACCTTTTTCTTTTTTTGGGTAACTTTTTAGAGGCATTTAGGACCTTTGTAACTCAATTTTTAGGGTTATAAATTCTCCCAGACCTGATTACACTAGGTTAACTTTGATTTTACACACTCTCTCTACCTCCCTCTTCTCCTCTCCTCTCTAGTTCTCCTTCTCTCTTCAAAAGAGCAAGGATTTCAAGGGTTTGGAGGCTTGTGTTCTTCAATAAAGTTGTAAGTTAAATCAAGATCTTTCTTAATCTAGTTTTATTTTCGTTTTTGTAAATGTTTTCGTATCTCTCTTCGTTTTGCCTTGTGTATACACTCACTATGGGTGAGTGGTGATTTAGGCTTGGTCATGGGGTGATTTCTACCCATGACTTGGGTAGTTTAATAGCTTCTCTCATTTCTTGTGCTTAATATGGTTTATGAATGGATTAAGTTCATTTTTTATGTAACAAAACCTAGGGTTGTTAACCTCTTTGATTATGTGTAGGCAAGGACTCGATCTCTTACCACATATAATGCTTGGAGTTATGTCACTCTAAGTGTTTGCCAAAATGCCTCAAAGAACTTGTTAAGCTCTAATCTTTGGTCTAAACCTAGAGATGTTAACTTCTTTGATTGGGTGTAGACAAGTCTCTTGGCACACCCAATGCTTGGAACCATAGCTCTCTTTGTGTTCGATAAAATGGCTAAACGAGTTTTCATCCATTTCCAAACCCCGTGTATGAGTTAAACTTGATTTTCTTATTTAACTCTTGCGAGTGAGATCAAATGACAATGACTCTCACTTGAGTTATCAAAGAGAAGCATTAAATGGCCTAAGTTATGGGCGGAATGAACTCCTAAACCTTGCCGCTTTTATTTCTTGTCAAATTACATTTTCTAGTCTTTTTGGTAATTAGAATTATCATTACTCAAAAGTTGGCTGTCTCAACGCCAAATCTAAAGGTTGGCGGTCCTAAGGCTAAAAACCCTTCGTATAGCAAACCTTTCGGGCCTAGCTCCATTGGCTCCCTGTGGATTCGACCTCAGACTTCCGAGTTTATTATGCTGCAACCGACCTAGCCCTACGCTTGTGGCGCTTCTAATTTTGAGTTGTAGTGCCCCAAAATGTCACCGTTTTGAGCTCTAATTTTGAATTCGTTTGAAAAATCTTTAAACCATTTATATATTAAAAAATATGGTTAAAAAATTAAGTGCTCTAATTTTTAATCCGTTTAAATCGGTGCCAAAATTTTATTCTTATGATCATTTTATTTTATAGGGTCATAAATAATTTTTGACTCTAGGGCTCTCGTTGGTTAGCCTTAAGAAAGTCCTAGAATCAAATATCTATTAGGACTAACAAATGAGAGTCTTAGAGTTAAAAATTAATTATGACCATTTAGGATAAAATAAAAAGAAAAATAAAATTTTTTCACTGATTCAAACGAATTAAAAATTAAAGCTCAAAACAGTGACGTTTGCGTGCTCTACAACCCCCTAGTCCTCCTGTTTGCGATAACAGGAGAAAACATCGTCAATTACTTTAGCACAAGAAGACTCCCAGAACAAATTACAGTTGAAGCCCTTATAAATTACAATTTGCCACATGTCATAACATTTGTGAAGGGGGGGATACAAAGGGTTTGGTATACCGGTTATACAAAAAGTTTCTCGTCATTTTCACATAGATTTTAGCCTTGTCGGGCAACTCAACAAAATACGGGCGAGCTAATCGAATTCGGGGATACCATAAACAAGAATAATGGCGGGATTTCGTGAGGGGGCAGGTAGTCATAATAATGGAAAGCTGACGAGTGTAGTACCGGGAATAGACATATCCTTGGATTGTCTGTGAATCTGATACTGTACTACCATGAGATAACACGTCCCGGATTCGTAAAGGCAGTGATAACTTTACGAATAACTTTATCTCAGTCCATGAACTTCTTTGAATCTAAAGGGCCGAGCCCAATGGACTCGGTGCATTTTCAGTTCGTAACTATCCAGTCCCGTCTGGTTTTTTTTTTTTTTTTTTTCTATGGGCCCATCCAGAGGTCACAAGATCGGAACCGTTCATTTTGCAAAACTCGTCGAATTCTTCAAGCACAAACAAAATTCAAGTTCATTGGAGACCGATCAGGATTCAAATACCAATAAACCACTATTTCGAAATTCAAACGATTTGACAAGAGTACGCTAATTACACCAATTTATAAATTGTAAAAAAACTTTACAATTTGGTGAAATAACAAATGTAATAACATAATAGCTATAGCTCAACAATTTAAATCACGAATTCTATCTTTTTATGAATGTGAATGTGAATCTGCAATCAACACATCAACTTGCGTACGGAGGTCCTTCTAACCGGAGGTAATCATACATGAGTCCATTGAAAGGGCTTCCCCCTCTTGACTGTGGCAAATAGATCGAATTGCTTCCCTTGACAAGCTGAAAACTCGATATATCCACGCTATACAGTGAATACAACCCGTGAATCCCGTGTCTTGCGATCGCGTTGTCCCTTCCAACAAGCCTCGTCGTGAAGAGAGGGTAGGGCGCCTGCGGGTTGTTGACTCGAACCTTTACCGAAAAAATGATTCACAAAAAGAAAATCCATTAGAAAGATTCAAGAGTGGCCTATTTTATTCATCAACTACGACAAGGAATTTAATGAAGAGGAAGTGGACCCTCTCTGATAATTGTTCCGGACAGTTGCTGGAGTTGTCCCACTAGTGCAAGTCTCGCGAAAATATCTTCTGAGAAAGATACTTTTTGCATTGTAAGAAAACGTTGAACTGTCCGGAATAGTTACTCGAAATGGGCCTAACCCTAGAATGAATAGGTTGCATACTTGCAATTCACACGAATTGGTCGATGCCAAGGCTAGTTGGAGTGTATAAGCTCCACTCCTCACATGTTCCAATTGAAATGAAATTCTCCATGTTATTGGTACATAGGTGTTGTTTTGTTTCCTGCAATGCGAAATTGTGTTAGAACTAGAAAATACTTGTGCCAAAATTGAAAGGCAAGAGCAAAAACAATTAAGCTAAAATACGAAACGAAATTACAAACCTAGTAACGTGAGCGAAGAACCAATTTTTCTGGTAATTGCTAGTGCCGATGGTGAAGATGAGATCATGGTTTGGGTAGAGGTCCAAGTAGCGATCCCATAACCCATATTGCCTGAACCTATTGGTCAAAGAGTAATAGTATCGGTGAACACATCATCGTACAATGCGATTCAAATAAGAGTGATGCAACACAAAATGATCCAATAGGTATTTGTAGACACCCTATTTTGAACTTTCCAAATTAATTTACTTATGGTCTTCGATTCCCCGATGATGAAACGGATCAAGAACACCTCAGAAATGTCAGTGTGTTTGAGCTTTGAGCATTCCAAAAACCCTTTCAGACCCATCTCAAACGCTTCAAACCAGAACCAAAAGGCCTCAACAAAACCCTTCTTACTTACGCCAATACTTTCCTGGCGTGCGCTGGCCCTCTGTCACGTGTCAGTCATCGGTCAACTTTGACCATTGACCAGGTTTGACCTTGCGTACGCCAGGTATTTAGTGGCGTACGCCAAGTCAAACTTTGGTCAAACTTGTGTTTTTCAGCATTTTCAGCATGCAGAAGCCATGGGTAAGGGTTTACAACACATGGGAACCTTCCAATTCATTGAAAAATCAATCTCGGCCGGGGGACATGTCTTACACCCATCCCATCACCTTTCTCCTCTCATCCAATGAGAGGAGAGACTTAAGGGCTAAGACACCAGTCCCTTTCACTGGCCTCAGTCCCTCTCTCTCCCTCTTCCCCTGTATATAACCCCTCCACTAGTCTTTAAAGGGGTTGTTCCTTCAAATTTCAAGCCCCCAAGTCTCTTTCTCTCTATTTTTCTTTGGTCTCCTTGCTTCTTCTTCTTTCATCCATTGAAGGAATAAACAAGGGACCCCTCCACACACCTCTTGCAGTCAACATCCACCACCATCCATCATCCAACCCTCAAGTTCAAAGTTCAAACATCTCTCAAACCTCAAAAGCCAAAGGTATACACTTTGGTACTGTTTTTCTGTTCTGGTCCCTGAGGGGAGCTAACAGGGTCAAGGCTGGTAATCAATACCAGTCCTGGCCCTAAAGCTATCAAAGTTTCAAAAGCAAAAAAAATCGTTTCTAACTAGAATCGGCGTGCGCCGGTCATAGGCCCGCGTACGCCGGTCCGCGACAGTACGTACAGTTTTAAAATTTGATCTGTCTGGGATCTGTCTGGACCCTGCGTACGCCACCTTTTAGGTGGCGTACCGCAGGTCCGAGTCCTCCAAAACTGGTGTACTTCAGTTGTGAAATGGGGTCTAGATCTTTGTTTCATGATTTATTTATTATCTATTCATCACCTTATTGCATGCTAACAACCAATTTCCAGCTTCCTGTATTTAGAACTATATAGGTGTAGCATTTCAATACTTGCTTTCTTTGTTCTCAAGGCCTCTGGGGTACTTCTGGTCTTGTTCCAGAACCCAGATGATGTAAAGCCAAACACTGGTCAACATACAAACCTGGCGTACGGCTCCCACAGAGTGGCGTACGGCACATTTGTTGAAGACCAGTGCCTGGCCCTTATATCACAGCTCAATCTTGGCCTCTTGTTCCTCCCCACTCTGTTTATGGGGTCTTTCTTGCTATTTTCTTGGCTACTGGCCATTCCTTATGTCTGTACATGTACATAATCCATATTATAAACTGCGTGGTTTGCCCTGGGTGTGCACTGGTCCCTTCCAGAGCCCAGAGGATTGAGAGTAGGAGCTGTAAGAAATTGGTGTGGTAGTGTACGCCAGCCTGAAGGTGGCGTGCGCAGGGTGTGTTGGCGTGTCGTGGCTTGGCCATGGCGTGCCAGCATGTCGCCTGCTCACGCACCCGACGGGCAGCGTACATCATCCCGATGAATTTCTGGCAGCGCTTGTTCTCAATCTATGTTCTTACATTTAATTCAATTCAAGCAAGCAAATCATCATCCATCATAAACATTTTATCATATAAACTACAACGTGTTACAGTTTTAATCCCTATTAACTGTTCCGCCGCCCTAACTGGCCAAAAATGATCAAATGAGAGAAAAATGCAAACATTTTAATAAAATGCCCGAGTAGAGACCGATCTTCGGATTGGGCGAGAGGGGTGCCATAAAACCCTTCCCCTCTCGTAACCTGGCTCCCGAACCTCAGATATCGAAGGTGACGACGGACCGGTCTACGCCTTCTTCAAATCAAATCAAACATTTTCCAAATCAAAGCAAAACGTAGCAAACGTTCTCGAGTTCGGTTCCTTGGGTATTCTTCCGCTAAAACCCGAGTGGCGACTCTGAATCGAAGCGTTTCGCCGCGCTATCTTCCAAAAGGGCCGCCCCACGAACAATATTCATTCGAAACCAAAATCTGCGGCGATTTTCGGGGCGCGTGCCCACAGTGGCTACTCTGCTGGGGAACACTGCATTTGATTAATATCTAGGCATTAATACAAAAATGAACAATCTTCACAAGCCTGGCAAAACAGTACGCTCCGCGCTGCTGAAGAACGGAATGGTAACGTAACAGGATCTCAGCATCCGACCAATCCGAACTGGGGCTTTGTTATTGTTCACTTGTGTAGTTTTGTCTAAATATTGATCAATAAAAGTGAGCCAAGTTTCAAAAGGCATTTTCAAAAAAATTTTGCATTTCTCTCTCATTTAGTCAAATTTTGGCGTTCTTCATTTGCATCGATGTTGGATAAGCCCCGTTGAGGTGTTTTGGGTAACCGGCACAGTTTACTGGAGCCCGGGGTCCTCGAATGCCCAACAACCTTGGACGATGATGAGTCGTAATACCGTTTGACCATTGCTTTGCTGCACGCATTGCAGTGGGAGGTATACCGCGGCTCTAGTCAGAGGAACCCCTTAAACCAAAACCGGCCTCGTCATGCGTACAAAGCACTAGAACCTTTCAACCTAAGACAGGAACCTGGAGGGTAGGATTACTTGCATCTAACCCCCCCCATAAACTGTCTATGTGTTACTGCTTTCCTTATCGCATGCATGTACATACATACATTCCGTTTTGCGTAGGAGCATGCTAGGGCGGCTTTTAGGTCTGTCTCGAGTTCATCTCGTGATTGTTAGGACCTTGCCATAGACCGATGAAGAGTCGTGCATCTCGATGTTGCACGTTATCAATTTCCAAAATCCTTGGGTCAGCGAGACTTTGGGAAATCAGGACTGTTTAAGTCTCTTGTCTAAACCAGATCGAAGTTTCAAACAGAAAACTAGGAACAACGGAGAGAATGTCGTGATACTTACACCATCCAGGTTAAAGTGCTAATCACTTACACCATCAAGGCTGCTTACGCCACTTCGGTTCCGGTATCACGTCATCTACACCGAGTTGTTCCGACCTCCAAAGTTGAAACTTCGAGAATGGAGTAGTCAAAGGCTTAGACTATTTTGACATCTCTTAGTGTTAGTCGATTCAAACAAGGATACACCATCGAAAAGAAATCCGAGGATTCTGGCAGCATCCGAACGTCATGAGACAAACTCGTTTCTAGAGTCTAGGAGGACACTGACGATAATGACATGCGCATTGCATTTCTTCGAATTCTTTCAAAATCTTGTGCAGGAACGCCACTGAGTTCTCATTTACTTTGCTGTCTAAAGCTCTAGGCCATCACCCTCACCGATCATCGAATCCAAAATGACAGCACAAACAGATATGGCTGAACTACAGAGGGCTATACAGGAACTAAACCAGAAAATGGACAAGCAAATGGATATGGTCCAGGGGCTGGTTGACCTTTTTACTTCCGTCATGTCAAAGCTGGATCAGGGGCTAATCAAGGAATCCTCTCAAGCCTGCCATACTCCTGCCATCGGAAAGTGCTCAAAGGACATGTTCAAAGACCTGGCTGAGTTTCATGAAGGCAGGACTTACCCGAAGGAGAATGTTGGATCCTTTTTCAAAGCCCATGCTGAAAGGGAGGATATGTGCAATAAAGAGATCAATCCTAAAGGCAAAAGGGTGCATCATGTTCCTCAATCCGGTCGTCGGAACCCACCAAGGACCTTCTCTCGCTTCTCCACACCGTTGTCCTCAGTTTATGAGAAGCTCCTCGAAGCTGGCTTCCTCAAGCCCCTCCTTCCAACTCCTTCACCTCGAACGTTCCCGGCATCTTACGATTCAAGTGCCTATTGTGCTTTCCATCAAATGCCTGGCCATCTCACGGATGCCTGCTACCGCCTTCGACATGCCATTCAAGATCTCATCGACAATGGCATCATTCCAGCTCCACTCCCATCAAAGCCCGATGTCATTTCCAAACCCGTGCCTCAACATGTTAGTCAGATATCTACCAGCTCCACTCAAATCAACCCTATCTCCACCATATTCAATCAATCCAAACCAATCGTATCTCCCCCATCCGAACCCGAGGTTAACCTAATGGCCATAGGTGCAGTCAAGGTCCACACTGCCAACACCTGGGTTGACAGTGATGAGGAGCCTGCAAAGGAGGAATTCAAGAGGAAGCTTGATCAATCAAAGGAGAAGACGGACATGCTGTGGTCCTGTAGTCATGAGGACTTTGGGGCTGTTGTTCAAGAAGTTCCTTCAAGTGGGTCGGATTGAAGGAGCTGAAGAATCTGAAGCGCTGTTGCTTGGGCCTGTCATCCTCTAACTCCCACCTCTCTGTAAGGAAGTCAAGGGTAACTATAAAAGTTGCATTTTCAAATCGCGTCTATTTTGCATTGACACTTTCGAGTCTGAGTCTGACACAGTGTCTGTCAAGTCGTCTAAGTCTAGCTCTGAGTTGGAGTTTGTGTCTCTTGGCCCTCCATGTCGTAGCTTCTATCCTCAATTCGAGTCTTTTTGTTGTACTTGGCGACCCCGAGGGTTTTATGATATGCTTTATCTTGCTTCTAAGTATTTTGCTGGCTTTTGAATAAACTGTGTCGACCCTGACGACGAAGGGATAGATTTCGATGGGACCATCCCCAAGGAAATGTGTTCCCTCGCCGAAAGGGAAGACGAAAGGCATGCTCAGCCTCTAAAAGAAGAAGTAATTTCTAATAAATTTGAAAGATGAGGTAGACCCCCTGAAGCTTCAAACTAGTTCAATGTTGTCCCCAGAAAGGCATTGCTCCCGTTCAGACTTGTTCAAAGAATTCAACAACATCTTGGCATGGTTTCACAAAGACACACTTGGCCTCAATCATGAGATAAAGAAGCATTGAATTCCCTGCTACCGGATGCCCAAATCAGAAAGCGAAAGCTCAGCAGCCTCTAGGCCTTGTACCACGTTCAAAATAGTAACGACAACATTCTACCAAATGCACATTAAAAAGGTGCAAAGGTGGCCTAGAGCAAGGCATTTCAAACCGGAGCAGTCAGGACCTTTTCACTATCAAAGTCATTTCATCTGGGGCTCCAGCCAAAGCTCATTGACCTTAATGGCAACGAATTCAACACTGTGGTCAACATGGATCAATTCAAGTGCTACTTTTCCTTGAGAGAAGCTCGTTGGGTCGAAAACCACAAGGGTGGGCGATTCCAAGCAAAAGTTAGAGCAGCCTGTTAGACCGAAAACCTAAGGAGGCGGTCTAGGCAAAAATAATAGGCAAAGTCAAAAGCTCGCTAGACCGAAGACCCAAGTGGGCTGTACTAGGCAAAAGTTAGAGCGTAAAAGGAGAGGTAAAATACACGAGTGAACCTTGGCCTGAACTACGTTTTGACCTGATTCCCCAGAAGAGGATACTTAGGCAGTCTCTCTCTTCGAGACTCGGTCATAATCTATCAACTGGATCTCAAGTTTTGGCTTTGGTGCACCACGTTGGCCGCCTGAACTATGTTTTGACAAGTCCTTCCCTGAGGTTCGGTCGCAATCTATCAATTGGATCCAAGGCTTTGGTACATCGCCGTAGTCAAGAAGAAAACAAGTTTCATTTGTGCAGAAGGGGGAAAACCTTTCGTCTTTCAATTTTATTTCAAACTACTTCAATTTCAAAGCTGAGCAAAAGTCTTAAAATATCTGAAGCATAAAAAACAGAACGAAATGCTTGCGAGGCCTAACGGCTCACAGTTTATTCTAAGACAGCAGAGTCTAATGTAAGCAGCCGCAGTAGACTGGTAGCCATGCGTGCTAGTTTGTGGTTCACGCGCGTTCGTTCAAAGTTATGCCCGTTCCTACGCACGTTTCTTCAATTTGGGCAGCATTCAGAAGCAGTCAGCTACTGCCGCCGATTCATCAAGATTAAAAGTACCTCGAATGCCATTCAAGGGTCTTTTGCCAAGTTTTCCATACCATGCAAGTCATGCGGACCTCATGTGACTGCACGGGGGTGTCGGTTTCAGTCCGGGCCTATATAAGTCATCTTTTTACGTCTTTTTGTCCATCTTTGGGACATTTTTCGAGTGTTTTAATCTATTTCCCATTCTGGGGCTTTCTTCTCAATTTTGTTTGTTCGTACAGGTCATTGTACATCTATTTGACCTTACGCAAGCGTCAGTTTCACCTGTCTACGGGACATTTGAATTTTGGCTCATCAAAGCCCAAGATTTCATTTTTCCGCGAATCTAAGAGTCCGCCTCTTATCCTGGGGCTCCTTCTCTCTTTTCATTCGAGCTAAGCAAGTCTATACATATACGTGTGTCTGTGTGTCGACTCAACTCACTTGTCAATGCAAATCAGATATTAGTGATGCGTTTATGCGCTCTGTCTCAAAGGAGAGTCAAGAAACTGAAAAATGCAATTTTTACATTGCTACCCTAGCTTCTATCCCCTATCCAAGCAATGGAATCGTGTGAACAGCAAGAATATGTCAGCCCATGGCAAAGCAAAGCGTATCTACGGGGCACATCCGCCTAAGCATCAAAGAAAAGGCAACCAGGCCCAATGTCGTCACTATGTCAACTGAGGCACACCAGTCCGCTCAATGCCCCTCTATTTTGGCACGCAAACCCGAAACTCAAAAGCAGAAGGCAGTAAAGTAAGGAAACTCAGTGGTAGTCCTCAGGCATCGTCGTCCTCTTAGGAGCCGCCCTTAGCTTGCGTCTGCATTTTCAATTTGTGCATGCAATTTGGTACATATGTATTTGCACATTGTATATCAACTGTTGAAAACAGGAAAAGTCTATCAAATGCCAAAGCATGCTTATCTAACAGCGAAGGCAGCAAGTAATCAGGCTTTTGCGGGTTCATACCTGAGATCAAGTCACTGCTGGAACTAGAGCCGAAACCACTACCCAGAATCAATTCAAATCAACGACGGCCAGCCATGTCGTCCTTTTAATCAATTCAATCAACGACGATCAGCCATATTGTCCTTCTAATCAATTCAATCAACGACGATCAGCCATATCGTCCTTTTCAAATCAACGACGGTCAGTCATATCGTCCTTCTCAAATCAACGACGGTCAGCCATATCGTCCTTCTCAAATCAACGACGGTCAGTCATATCGTCCTTCTCAATTCAACGACGGCCAGCCATGTCGTCCTCAAAGTCAATTCAATGCAACGACGATCAGAATGTCGTCCACTTCAATCCATCAACAGCGATCAGCCATATCGCCCGCTTCCAACCCTTCACAGCATTCAGAATATCGCCCACCGTTCAACTCAGCGGCTGCCCATCCAATCAATCACCACAACGGCGGTCTGCCCGTCCAATCAGTCTATAACAACCGTCCGCCTATCCTGATCCATATCTATGTATAGCAAGTGCAACTTCCAACAGTCTTATTGCTCTGTCTCGGATGGTCTTTGATAAGGAGATTGGCTCTGGTTCCCAACAGATGGAATTTAACCTACCTGACACGACCTACCCGTGGCTGTTGAAGTTTCTGTAGGCCGAAGAAGGTTCGATCCCCCAGGGTAATGATTTGTCCGCAACTGATTAATCCTTAGGAGAGTCCGCCTCGGCATTCAATGATGGTCTGCCCATCCCCGTTTCCCAACAGAGTTCAAACCCTCTTTCACTCAAATCAACGATGGTTCAACGAGTCATTCCTCAACGATGACCCACCGTCTCAAATCAACGATGGTTTAACGAGTCGTCCTCAGCGATGACCCACCGTCTCAAATCAACGATGGTTTAACGAGTCGTCCCTCAACGATGACCCACCATCTCAAATCAACGATGGTTTAACGAGTCGTCCTCAGCGATGACCCACCGTCTCAAATCAACGATGGTTTAACGAGTCATCCCTTAAAAATGACCCACCGTCTCAAAATCAACGATGGTTCAACGAGTCATTCCTCAACGATGACCCACCGTCTCACATCAACGATGGTTTAACGAGTCGTCCTCAGCGATGACCCACCGTCTCAAATCAACGATGGTTTAACGAGTCATTCCTCAACGATGACCCACCGTCTCACATCAACGATGGTTTAACGAGTCATCCCTTAAAAATGACCCACCGTCTCACATCAACGATGGTTTAACGAGTCATCCCTTAAAAATGACCGTCTCACATCAACGATGGTTTAACGAGTCATCCCTTAAAAATGACCCACCGTCTCAAAATCAACGATGGTTCAACGAGTCATTCCTCAACGATGACCCACCGTCTCAAATCAACGATGGTTTAACGAGTCGTCCCTCAACGATGACCCACCGTCTCAAATCAACGATGGTTTAACGAGTCGTCCCACAACGATGACCCACCGTCTCAAATCAACGATGGTTTAACGAGTCGTCCCTCAACGATGACCCACCGTCTCAAATCAACGATGGTTTAACGAGTCGTCCCACAACGATGACCCACCGTCTCAAATCAACGATGGTTTAACGAGTCGTCCCTCAACGATGACCCACCGTCTCAACTCAACGATGGTTTAACGAGTCGTCCCTCAACGATGACCCACCGTCTCAAATCAACGATGGTTTGACAATCAGAATATTCTTCGATAGGTCTGTCCATCTGCAACTAATTATTCCCCAGGAGAGTCTGCATCGGCCCGCCCCGAACAGATACTTTTACTTCAGTCTTGCTTCAAAGCGCATCTTCCAGTAGCCTTATTGCTTTGTCTCGGATGGTCTTTGATAAGGAGATTGACTCTGATTCCCAACAGATGGAATTTAACCTACCTGACATGACTTACCCGTGGATGTTGGAGTTCTTTGTATCGAGGACGGTTTGGTCCCCATCAACGGCGATCTACCTGTCTAATTTCAAATCAACGACGGTCCAGCCGTCCAATTTCAAATCAACGACGGTCCACCCGTCCAATTCCAAATCAACGACGGTCCGCCCGTCGAATTTCAAATCAACGACGGTCCAGCCGTCCAATTTCAAATCAACGACGGTCCACCCGTCCAATTCCAAATCAACGACGGTCCACCCGTCCAATTTCAAATCAACGACGGTCCACCCGTCCAATTTCAAATCAACGACGGTCCACCCGTCCAATTTCAAATCAACAACAATCTGCCCGCGCAATGTCAAATCAATGATGGTCTGGCAATCCAATGATTCTCTTTCCCCAACAGAGTCGGTACTCTTGCAAGGGATTATTCCCTAGGAGAGTCTGCCTTTTTCGGCAGCCCGTTCTGTCCTTCCAATTCAATCAAGCGGCAGCGGTCCACCTGCCCATATTATCCCCAGCAGCGGCAGCCGCTCATCCAAATTCAACCAACCAGGTTCTTTAAGTTTCATGTCTACTTTGACGTATGTTCTGTTCTAGATAGCCTTAAGAGGGTGTCTAGAAACCTTTGACGTTACTTGTACCAAGACAATGGTGCTCCAAGTGCCGTCAAAGGGGGGCTACTGTAGACACCCTATTTTGAACTTTCCAAATTAATTTACTTATGGTCTTCGATTCCCCGATGATGAAACGGATCAAGAACACCTCAGAAATGTCAGTGTGTTTGAGCTTTGAGCATTCCAAAAACCCTTTCAGACCCATCTCAAACGCTTCAAACCAGAACCAAAAGGCCTCAACAAAACCCTTCTTACTTACGCCAATACTTTCCTGGCGTGTGCTGGCCCTCTGTCACGTGTCAGTCATCGGTCAACTTTGACCATTGACCAGGTTTGACCTTGCGTACGCCAGGTATTTAGTGGCGTACGCCAAGTCAAACTTTGGTCAAACTTGTGTTTTTCAGCATTTTCAGCATGCAGAAGCCATGGGTAAGGGTTTACAACACATGGGAACCTTCCAATTCATTGAAAAATCAATCTCGGCCGGGGGACATGTCTTACACCCATCCCATCACCTTTCTCCTCTCATCCAATGAGAGGAGAGACTTAAGGGCTAAGACACCAGTCCCTTTCACTGGCCTCAGTCCCTCTCTCTCCCTCTTCCCCTGTATATAACCCCTCCACTAGTCTTTAAAGGGGTTGTTCCTTCAAATTTCAAGCCCCCAAGTCTCTTTCTCTCTATTTTTCTTTGGTCTCCTTGCTTCTTCTTCTTTCATCCATTGAAGGAATAAACAAGGGACCCCTCCACACACCTCTTGCAGTCAACATCCACCACCATCCATCATCCAACCCTCAAGTTCAAAGTTCAAACATCTCTCAAACCTCAAAAGCCAAAGGTATACACTTTGGTACTGTTTTTCTGTTCTGGTCCCTGAGGGGAGCTAACAGGGTCAAGGCTGGTAATCAATACCAGTCCTGGCCCTAAAGCTATCAAAGTTTCAAAAGCAAAAAAAATCGTTTCTAACTAGAATCGGCGTGCGCCGGTCATAGGCCCGCGTACGCCGGTCCGCGACAGTACGTACAGTTTTAAAATTTGATCTGTCTGGGATCTGTCTGGACCCTGCGTACGCCACCTAAAAGGTGGCGTACCGCAGGTCCGAGTCCTCCAAAACTGGTGTACTTCAGTTGTGAAATGGGGTCTAGATCTTTGTTTCATGCTTTATTTATTATCTATTCATCACCTTATTGCATGCTAACAACCAATTTCCAGCTTCCTGTATTTAGAACTATATAGGTGTAGCATTTCAATACTTGCTTTCTTTGTTCTCAAGGCCTCTGGGGTACTTCTGGTCTTGTTCCAGAACCCAGATGATGTAAAGCCAAACACTGGTCAACATACAAACCTGGCGTACGGCTCCCACAGAGTGGCGTACGGCACATTTGTTGAAGACCAGTGCCTGGCCCTTATATCACAGCTCAATCTTGGCCTCTTGTTCCTCCCCACTCTGTTTATGGGGTCTTTCTTGCTATTTTCTTGGCTACTGGCCATTCCTTATGTCTGTACATGTACATAATCCATATTATAAACTGCGTGGTTTGCCCTGGGTGTGCACTGGTCCCTTCCAGAGCCCAGAGGATTGAGAGTAGGAGCTGTAAGAAATTGGTGTGGTAGTGTACGCCAGCCTGAAGGTGGCGTGCGCAGGGTGTGTTGGCGTGTCGTGGCTTGGCCATGGCGTGCCAGCATGTCGCCTGCTCACGCACCCGACGGGCAGCGTACATCATCCCGATGAATTTCTGGCAGCGCTTGTTCTCAATCTATGTTCTTACATTTAATTCAATTCAAGCAAGCAAATCATCATCCATCATAAACATTTTATCATATAAACTACAACGTGTTACAGTTTTAATCCCTATTAACTGTTCCGCCGCCCTAACTGGCCAAAAATGATCAAATGAGAGAAAAATGCAAACATTTTAATAAAATGCCCGAGTAGAGACCGATCTTCGGATTGGGCGAGAGGGGTGCCATAAAACCCTTCCCCTCTCGTAACCTGGCTCCCGAACCTCAGATATCGAAGGTGACGACGGACCGGTCTACGCCTTCTTCAAATCAAATCAAACATTTTCCAAATCAAAGCAAAACGTAGCAAACGTTCTCGAGTTCGGTTCCTTGGGTATTCTTCCGCTAAAACCCGAGTGGCGACTCTGAATCGAAGCGTTTCGCCGCGCTATCTTCCAAAAGGGCCGCCCCCCGAACAATATTCATTCGAAACCAAAATCTGCGGCGATTTTCGGGGCGCGTGCCCACAGTATTGAGTCGGAGATAAAAGACCCGTGAAGTAACGCATTAAAAAAATGGCACTGTCACATCATTCGGATCGACATTTCGAAAAGAATTGAAAAAAAAAAAGGCCGTGTACTTGTCGGCATGGTCGGTGGATAACTTTGTGACTCGTTTTGAATCGGGATCGGGCACGAAGAATTCGGCCGCGGTGCGGTCCGGTACGCCGATTTCCCATAGGGTGGGACCCACCCTCGGAGGATAATACACAAGATCGCCCACCCTGATTTCCCCACCTACATTTTTCAATTAACAAAAGTAGATGATCAAATTTCATTTCTTTTTTTTTTTTTTTCCAATTCTCAATTAATATAAGCCAAGTTTCGCTAAGAGATTTTTGGGCTTTATCGTTTTGCCTTTATTCAAAACAAAATTCATGTTTGTTCATTTTGGAACAAACTTTCTAACTCGTATGGACGAGAGGAATTTGGAAAATAATTTTTTTTTACTCTTACCCAAATATTGTTTTTAATATTCAAGATGAAGTCCAAGTTATAATTTCTTAATTGTCCGATTCCCTTCGCCGAGACGAATCCATAGGGGTAAAAAGTTTGCCGCAAAATAAATAAATGCGATTTTTTTGAATAAAAATAAAACAAAAAATGCCCAATAATCCCTTAGCGGAAAAGTATAACTAACAGCATTTACCTGGGGTGATGATAATGAAAAAATCGTATCTGTAATCCCCAATAATGCCAGGGACCCATGCAAACAAGCTGTAGTTGCCGGGTCGGATCCCCTTGATCACAAAGTGGCCTTCAGCATCAGCTTGGGTCCAAAACTGGTAACCCTTTAAAAGAAATGTAAAACAAATCATCAAATAGGGTTAATTAAGTAATATTCAAGCTATCCATTTTGTAAAGCTTACAAGTAGATCATCCCACACAAATATAATATATATATATATATAGTCATTTTCAAATAAGGAGGTCCTTATTTTAACTAAAATAAGGACCTCCCCATTTCTCCCATTTTCCGTTCCAATTTCGATAATCCGAACCGCTCAATGTGTTCAGAACATGATTTTAAGGGTACCCACTTGAAATCGGCAAAAAAAAATGACCCGGAAGGGCTTCGTCCGAGCAGTTTTTATTTGAACCGTTGGATTAAAAATAAACAAATACTGCTCGGTTGAAGCCCTTTCCGGTCTTTTTTTTTGCTGATTTCTCGCGGGTACCCTTAAAATCACGTTCTGAACACATTGAGCTGCTTGGATCATCGAAATTCAATCAGGAAAGGGAGGTCCTTATTTTATTAAGTTAATGTGGTCCTTAGGAGAAGGGGACTATATATATATATATATATATATATATATATATATATATATATATATATATATATATATAACAAAAGGGTCTCATTGTATCACCTTAATTGAGATGAAATTCTTTCTGCCGGCGGTGGAAAAATTCCACTTTTTCACTACTGCCGTTTTTTGTCCTACCGTGTGTTTGCATGACAACAGTACTATACTTTGGGTCTTAAGATATGAATGGTTCAAATTAGAAAAATAAATGCTCAATGGGGCTCACAATGAGCGGTTGTCTTCTAAAAAGAAAGAGAATCAATGAGAGAGATATCTTAACCGACTAAGCTAATTTGTCCCATGAATGATCATCACTGTTAGATTTTTTGAAGGTTTTCAACTTAAATCAATTGACAATAGGTGAAGTAACCTCTAAAATTTATTAACTAAGCTTGAGTGGCTTAGATGAGCAATATGGAACAAATCTAACAATCACATCGAGGATAGTTAGACAAATGATCTAGATTGTCAAATTGAAACTCTTTGTGAGCACTACAAATTCGTAAGTTCTTTTTTGCAATGATGGAAGAGAAACCAATTATGAATTAAATTTTTTAGGTTTACCTTGTTCTATTTGGGTTTTGAGAGAGATTTTTAAGAATAATGATTGGAGAGATAGATAGAGAAAATTTAGTAAAAACCGTGGTCAAGAGTTTTGAAAACTAATGATTACCTTGTTTTCTGTTTGCCATGATTTGACTTCTCCAGGTTTAGCCAACCCAACATACGCAGAATTTGCATTAATAATATTCCTGTTTATGTACCTGGAAGGAAAAAATCAAATTGTTATTTCAACTGACATTTGATCGGATATATATAGTGGGCCTTGATCATCGGTCTCAGCTCTCTGTGCTACGAGCCTTAGCAATGCTAGGAACATAACTTTAACACAATTTTGGCCAGAAGAAAAAATGATGGAGAGCGATGAAAACTAGACAGAAAATAAAGAAGAAATTGAAGAGAATTTTTTAAAATTTTCTCTTCCTTTCCCTTTTTTTCTCCAAGTTCCAAACATACCCTTAGGAAATACGATACGTGACATTGGCACTAATCATGTCCAACTTATACATGCAGATGTTAGCCCTAATTTATTGTGTGGTGAAAGATTGGAGTTGGAATGCCGCGGGACTATGCCGCAAGGTTACCAAATTATTTCTATGTACTTAAAAAGAAAAAAAAAACATAGTTAGGATCCGCTCAAGATATTTTTGTATGACTTACCAAAAACTCCGCGTATAAGTTTTTTTTTATCCAAATTTGTTCAAATTATTTCAAATTAATACTCCATTTGTTCCTAAATGAGAGTTATTTTTTAGCCATATGTGCCGCTCACAAAATCGCCTATATTTCACAATTTATGATGTTTTAAATAACTTTAAAATTTTTGTCTTATAAAACTAATTAATATCTACAGTATCAAACAAGATCCATATTTCATATATAAATTATTGTACATTGAGAAACATAGACATTTTTTTTAGAACTCCATAACAGTAAAAGTGGACTCTCGTTTAGGGACGGAGGGAGTACTTTCTTTTCCCATTTTGTCCCTTCTTTCAAAATTGTAGAATTGGACAGTTCATTTTGGGCCAAACTATTGCAAATGATCCACTTGCGCCCACATCTAACTAGCAAAGTCCAACAGAATAGAGAATACTTACTCCTAAGCTAGTTGGGCCGATGTGGGAAGTGAGCTCCTGCTTGAGAGGCCCACCTACCCGGAACTCATCGCTTGGTGTGATGACCCAAAACCCAACCCCGTTGTCCAAGGATATCCATCCGTGTACCCGGTTGTCCTTGTTGTCGGCCGAATACTGGTATTTATCGTCCACCTAAAAAAAATATATCGAGAAACCGATTTTTATTATTGACTATTCAAATCTCATTAACTATAACTAACTATGCTGACGGAAAAAAAAAAAAAAACAGAGTTTTCAGAAGAACCTAGACATGTTGAAGGGTATGATGTATGCAATCCACTTGTTTTTTCTGCTTCTATTAGTGAATGTCACAAAAATGCCCTTCAATTTGTATATTTGCAATTTTAGAACTTTTATAGGTGTTGATAAAGTCAAAATTATTTTTTTGTAGGAGTTTGATCCAATCTTCTAAATTTTTATTCAAAATGAATGTAAAATTGAAAAATTAGATGAAGCACTTAGAGTTATCCGATTGAGCTGAATATTCTCAAGGCCGCTCGAAACAATATTTTAAAATTAACGAATGGCTCAATTCATTCATGAGGAATCCGAAAATGGGCCTCGCAGTGCATCTGTGCACAATCTGAACGCATAATAGCTATATATGGGTATGTATGATGGTGTAGATTAGAGTCGGAAGAAATTGGGGAACCTAACCTACCTCTCCTTTAAGGTCTGGATTGGATGGATTGGTCAACAAGACAGCTTCAGGGTAGTCAAGTGTTTGACCAGTGCTACGGTCGTAAGCCGTTGGCATCACCCTTTGCCTTGTATCCGATATCGCCATGTAATTAAACCTATACAGTACACGCCATATATTAAGGGCACCGATAATGCCACGACATCATATTTGGCAGGAATTAACTAAAGGAGCAGATCAAGCCTTTACTGATATGTAAATGAGTTGATTTTTTACGGGAACCCTTAAAAATATGTTTTAAATACATTAAATGCCTTCGATCATTTGTGTGAAAGTCCGACATGGAATTTCAAATAATGTATTGTCTCTAGAACTGCTGCAGTTCAAAAAAAAAAAAAAGATACAAACATTTCGACGGTGAATTTATATTTGAATCACAATTCGTGGGTGAAAAATAAAAGAAAGAAGCCAGGATTATGTGGGTTGAATTAATAATTAGGAAAGTGTTTCAAGGTATATATGCTCTTGATCAGCAGAGGTCGGATTGGTCTTCCAAGTATTTAGTCCTTAGTCAAGATTATGAAGAATACACGAGTGCTTGGAATCCACTAACTTGGTGTATTTTACTTTCCAAAAAATAACTTGATGTATTGAGCATGTATAAATTAAATATCAGAAATAGAATTCTTTTTTCCTGGGAGAGAAAAAAAATATTTTTATTGGGTTATCAAGATAAAATTGAATATATATATATATATAACTTACAGATTTTGGTGAAGCTTGAAAGCTACCCTCCCTTGGTCGATAGTCATCGCAGGAAATCCCTCTAACCTCTCAAATATTGCGTATGTGTAAAAACCAGATGAGCCTCGCAACATTACAAACCTGCGTACGTATTAAAACGAATGTACTACTGTCAACAACGAATTATGCAATTTATTTTGTAATTTAGGTGCATGGGATGTTTTTTTTTTATCGACAACAAGATTTTATTGAACTCGACAAAGGAGGTAAGAGTTTCTGAAGTACTGCACCTTTTGTCCACATTCAGGGGGCGACCAATATCCCTGTGCGAAGGGTCCCATTTGCTTGGGAATGAAATCTCTATTTGATCTTCATCTTCTGTGATAACCTTGTAACTTGTCCCTTGTAGACTGCAGATAGTCATTTTTAAGTAGACGAAGTGTTTGATAGAAGTCCCAAATAGGTTTTCGCTTGGTTGATAAAGTGAGATCAAAACGGTTTCTGTGCCGAATGCCAAGCTAATTACAAAATAATACATTTGCTATGTCCGTGTTAGCTAAATGTGTCCAACACGGGTCTCATCTCTCACCTTATCCGATTGTTGTGTTTTGATACGGTATTTAATTCATGTAGGAGGATACATGCAACATAGACTTCAACAATCTAGTTTTTAGGCACGTTCTTTGCACATGCACATGCTTAATTAAAAGCTGCTCCTTATTTACATATTGCCCAATGCATACTAACAAGTAACTGGTTTGTGTGCCAATCGTGGTACCAATTTGACATGTTTTCAAAAAAGGGTCGCCATTACACGTCCTCTAATCGTCGTAGGCCGTTGTGGAAATAGAAACATAATGAGTAATTCATTTGTAAATAGAAAAAGAGGAAGAAGACTTACTCATCCAATGCGCGTTCTCTCGGAGTGTTCCAAATAATATCCCAGTACCTACAAGATGTGTAACAAGGTCATAAAATGTGCAAAGCATAAAATTACACTGGTTAAAAAATAAAAAAAATAAAAACTTGGATTTGAATATCATGTATGTGATGAATATATAAAGGGTTTGATTGCGATGTTAAAACCACGAGAACCTTAATGTGCAATTAATATAAGCTCATGGATGGAAAATTAATTTCAAAAAAGGGGGAGAGAGAGAGAGAGAGAGAGAGAGAGTACCCTCTGTTGGTTTCTTTATTATACTCAAGAATATTGTCAATTCCTTCGTACTGTATTCTGGTAACCATGCCCATGGGAGTTGACAAAGTGACCTTAACAATGCCATTATCCATTACCACCTGGTCAAAATTAATTAATGAAGCACCTTCCATCAATAAATAGTTAATCTTATTGATTAGTGGAATCAAAAAAGTTAGGCCCCGTTCCAAAGGACTCGGGGGCTGCTCTTCCCAAGGGGGCGAGTAGCGTGCTGCTGCCCCCTTTTTCGGGCCCACTCCGATTTCGCTCCGATAATCCGAATCGTTCACTTTGTAGAGCTCGTCGAGTAGAACAACTACGCAAAAAATCAGCTTAATTGGATATCATTAAGTACCTGATCGGAGCCTATATAACTCTTGGTCCATTGGGAATAATGGATTTGATCCAGTGTTTCGGATCCATTCTTTTCAAAGTAAAAAGGCTCCGATCAAGCACTTAATGATATCCAATTAAGCTGATTTTTTGCATAGTTGTTCTACTCGACGAGCTCTACAAAGTGAACGATTCGGATCATCGGAGCGAGACAGGGATGGGCCCGAAAAAGGGGAGAGCAGCCCCCCTGAGTCCCGTTCCAAAACACCTTCTTAAAAAATACTCCCTCCGTCCCTTATTTATAGTCCGGTATTCCATTTTGGACTGTCCCTTAATAAGTGTCTATTTTGTAAAGTTAGTGGGTAAAAGTTGGTGAATTGTCTATATTGTCCCTAAAAGTATATTCATTTTTAAAAAGTAAGTGAGTAAAAGTGTAATGATGATGGGTAAGTTGGGAAAGTGAAGAAAAAGTTGATATGAAAGACATAATGATGATGTCTTTTTAATAAGTTGGAGTTACGAAGCAGTACATTTAAAAAGGGACGGAGGGAGTAAGTACTTATTTCATATTTTCAAACTCAAAAATAATGTAAATGAAAAATAATTTTCCAATTTTTTTTGCACCGTATTAAAGATTTCAATGAGATCTATCAAATAAGATCCATAGTGATAGGAAATAATTTGCGTAAATACATGATTTTTGAGCTTGAAATTGTCTTCTTAAAAAATAAGTACTTATTTTCCTTTCCGGAACGGAACCTAAGTACTAGACAGTGTTAGAGTGGATTCCAAAACGGAAAAAAAATTCTTTATTTTTTAAGAAGATAATTTCAAACTAAAAAATTATGAGTTTATTGAAATCTAAAAATATGCAATATGGATCTTATTTGAAAGATCTCATTATACAATAAAAAATATTTTTATTTACATTATTTTTGAGTTTAAAAATGTGAAATAAGGTACTTATTTTTTTAGAAGGTTTCTGGAACGGGGCCTTAGATACAGATACATTTCTTTCTATTTTATAGGTATAGTTGAAGAGTGTTGTAAGATCATTGATTAAAAATGCGTGTAACGTTAATTTGGACCAAGGGACTGTGCTGCGCAGCTTGCTGCGCGGCCTCCGGCGCCGCCTTGCCGGCATTGGTCCGACGATCGGAGACGTCCACTGCGTAGAGCTCGTCGAATACTACAAGTGTACCAAAAATCAACCCGATCAAATATCGTTAAATACTTCATCGGAGTACATATAACTTGAAAAAAAATGAATCCTAATGGATACGAAACACTGGATCAAAACCACTGAATCCATTCTTTTTGAATTATATATGTTTCGATGAGATACTTAACGATATTTGATCGGGTTGATTTTTGGTACACTTGTAGTATTCGACGAGCTCTACGCAGTGGACGTCTCCGATCGTCGGACCGATGCCGGCAAGGCGACACCGGAGGCCGTGCAGCACGCTGCGCAGCACGGAGCTGCGCAGCACACTCCCCTGGTCCCGTTAATTTGCCCATATGTGTGTGCGCATGTTCAATTATTTCAATCATGATAACCGAGCATCTGCTAATAACGACCTATGCATCAGTAGAATTCCTTGTAAATCCTCCATACAATTAGTCTAATGCAAAAGTTATATTTTTATTTGGATTGAATAGTCTAATGCAGGTAAATTTTAAACCTTTTCATACGTTTGTCTAATGTAAAACCTTTTCATACGTTTGTCTAAATTTCAAACCATGTAGCTAGATCCTCCGTACAATTAGGCCAATGTTAATGTAAAAGTCGTATTTTATTCAAAATCTTTTTTTCCTGGGGTCATGTCCTTCTTGCACCAAAATCTTTTCATACATTTGCCAACAGTGATGGATGCAAGACTCGTAATTGCGGGGGCTCGAACTACGTTTATATCTACAGACATAAAAGACCATTATATATTACCATATACTTAAGCAACTAGTTATTATTTAGTCTTTCAAAAAAAAAAAAGAAAAAGAAATTATTGATTACTTCAAATTACGTGAAGTTTTTTTTCCATACAAAATATACTTTATTTTAAGAGCTCTTTTTTTTTTTTTCAACTAGTGCAATTAGAGAGATATTTTGGGGTTGTGTAGGGGTCCGGGTACCTGGCACCCCCTTTCATCCGCCCTTGTTTGTCTGGTTCATTCATTTTCAATCACCAGATTATGTGAGAATTTCCAACATAAAAAAAAAAAAAAAAAAAGACTCAATCCAGTAACCGAAAAGGGGTCGAATCAGAGGTACACCAAATTTGATACATTGCTTCAAATAAGTACTTATTTTTCTTAACTAAACGTAGCCTTTAAGCACATCACTCTATATATAACTAGAATTCTGAAATATAAAAGATGATATAGTTTATGAAGCATTACATAATCATTACCCAATCTTTGCAAAAGGAGTGGAGGAAGTGATGACTTCAGCTCTCGGCTATTGACGCTCCCTGGACCTCTGCAATTTGCCAAAAACAGAACAACAACATTTCTTAATAATCAGATTTACGGCTTTAAACACAGTACATAATTTCGAGATAGAAGTTTTAAAATGGCTGCCGCTACTTAACGTGTCAATCGCTATGTATCGGTTTTTTCGACTATCCGATATTATTACACCCTGCTACACCTATAAGGCTAAAAAAACACATGCGTAAGTTTGGTTAGACACTTGGTTATAAAAAAAAAATTGGCTAAAAAGAATGCAATCGTACACGTCTGGCTACATATCGGTTCATTTTGGTACATAAACCTGTCCACGACTACTACGGCTACACTCGGCTGCTATGGAACCGCTTGTGCATTGTTCAATACTTCTGATACCATTACACCATAATGTTCCAATATGCTGCCGGGGAGAGAGAGAGAGAGGTACCTTACTGGAGTCGCCCCAGAAGCTTCAACAATGAAGAATAATTGAACAATTAAGAGCACAAACAAACCCCACTGTTTCTTCCACCCAGCTGCCTTCTCCATAACTGTACGATGATCAATCAACACCTGATAAAACAACTAATAAAACTTAACATATTTATATATCTATGCCATCACAAGGAAAGGATAATATAAAAAGTCCTGTTGCAGAAGAAGGTAAAGAAACAAAACAGGAAAAACACAAAAGGGATGGAAGTACTAAAGCATCTCTGTAGTCTATAAAAAAGCTAGCACCAGTCCATCTTTTTGCAAGAGGATTAATAGCCAAGAAAATTTACCCCATTTTTTTAATATAGAAGATAGAAAATGTGCTTTGAATGAAGTATATCCGTTTCCTGCTAATTCAGCGATTTGAAAGCTGTAAACCAGCTGATCTCTTCATGTCAAAGTAGTAGATGTGGAAGCTAGCACCAAAGCCTGGCTTGGTTTGTGATTATTCATTAATTAGGTATATTCCTATTTTTCCCACGTTGGCAAAATAATCCCAACTCAAAAGTTTGAAAACTGTTGTTCACAAAAAAAAAAAAAAAAAAGGGTTTGAAAACTGGGCCCATCGCTGACGCAGTGGTAGTTATCTGGTAACCAGAGACCAAAGCGTTAGAAAACTGAATAGACCAAGACCTTTGCTTTTATTGATGTATTGTTGAGTGATATATCCCATGTGGTATTCGCTCGTCGCATCCGAGTCGTGCGATACATTTTTGGACAGTTCGAATTGAAATCCTCTCTCTCCTCTCACACAACACTCTCTCTCTCCAAATTTGAGTCATTTAAACACACAATGGACAGCTTGGATGCTCGAGCGGACACCACATGGTACCCGCTCGGCACTGAAATTTTTTTCCCTTTATATACGCCACAAGAGTACTTGACCATCAAGAACCCTGTATAAATTAGGAAAACCCACGTAAGAAGGAAACTTAGACTAATTAGGAAACACGAATAATGGTCTAGCTAGACAAAACCGGAAACATAACAATAGAACCAAGAAACTATTGTAACACACAAAGAATGCCTTTGGTCTAGGATTCAATTCTCACCCACGTGCCATTCATTCATTTGTCGGGCTAGTTTCATATGAAAGGTTTTTTTTCCGCTTTAATTGAGCCATTACAAGTAAGCTGAGAGATTGATCCTACTAATAGTTGACCATTGAACTGGTCAATCGCTGAGTTATCATAAAATAAAACTTTACAAGTTCGACAAGAAAAATTATTTGGTGCTATATAAAAGGAGCAATGGTCCTCCCCTCACATAAGTGTGCGGCACCCTTAAAATGTAGGGCAAATTTTCGTAGTCGTCCCTCTAGTTTTACAGTTGTCTCAATTTCGTCCCTCTAATTTCAATTGCTACTGAATAAATCCTATAGTTTGTTTTACGTTCCAAATTGGTAAAATCATTAACACCATTAATGAAACTAACGGAAAAATATAATTAAAAAATTAAGTGTTCCAATTTTCAATCCAGTTGAACCGGTGCGAAGATCTTATTTTTTTGATCATTTTATCCTAGATGGTCGTAATGAATTTTTGGCTCTAAGGCCTTTCAATGAGCACCTAAAGACTCCTTATTTAGTTTCAGAACTCTCTTAGGGTTTCAGGACTCTCTTAGGGTATTCATTGAAAGGTCTTAGAGCCAAAAGTCTATTATGACCATTTAAGATAAAATGATCAAAAAAATAAGATCTTCACACCGGTTCAAACGGATAGAAACACTTATTTTTTCACACCATTTACATATTAAAAAATATAGTTAAAAAAATTAAGTGTTTCAATTTTTAATCTGTTTGAACGAGTGTGAAGATCTTAGTTTTCTGATCATTTTATCTTAAATGGTCATAATGGATTTTTGGCTTTAAGACCTTTCAATGAGCACCCTAAGAGAGCCCTGAAACTAAATAAGAAGTCTTCAGGTGCTCGTTGAAAGGCCTTAGAGCCAAAAATTCATTATGACCATCCAGGAGAAAATGATAAAAAAAAAGATATTCACACCGATTCAACCGGATTGAAAATTGGAGTACTTAATTTTTTAATCATATTTTTCCGTTAGCTTCATTGACGGTGTTAACGATTTTACCAATTTAGAACGTAAAACAAACTACAGGATTTATTTGGGAGCAATTGAAACTAGAGAGATGAAATTGAGACAACCGTAAAACTATAGGGACGACTATGAAAGTTTGCTCTAAAATGTATGGGTATCAAATTTATTTAAATGTATGGAGCAAACATTACTCAAGTGAATCTAAACCATACTATTTTAGTTATCTTATTTTTAATTCTCAATATGGGAAAGCTAGATAAGTCGAGGTGTGTGTAAGCTAAGTTGGCTGGTTATCAAAAAAAATTTGAAGTAGACTTTCAAATAATTTTATTGTAACCCTCACAGGACCTAAATAGTTTTGGATTAACTCATAAGATCTCAAGTTTGAAAGCTCTCACGTGCTATCTAATCTTATGTGACTAGTTCATAACGAAATATGCTCCGGCTTTAGTTGGAGCCCCAGTCAACGGACGGTGGGATTAGTTCTCGAGGATTAGTCGATATGTGTGCAAGCTGACCCAATTATTTATTGCCCGAAAACCTCAATTATAAAGAATATCAAAGAATTTTCTTTTGACCTTCCATTTGAACAATTCTTCGGTCACAAAATGATTCTGCACAGCAGGTAATTCTTTGCCTTAACAGTAATCTTAAAAACCTGGAAATAAAAAAACACAGATTTCTAAGGAAAAGAAAATTCTACTTCTAGATTTTTCTTCCTTTTCCATTATATTCCACAGTCCGGAGGAATTTGTGTTACCAAACGAAGGATTCACAGTCTGGAGGGACTGTTAGTCCAATCCCAATGCTCAATCAGGTTAACAAAGAAGGACTTAGAGCAACTCCAATAAAAAAATTAATTCCACACACAAAAAAAAAAAAAAAATTTACTTCCGTCCAAAATTAAAGGACCCGTTCGCTGAGAACACCATTCCAACTCTACTCTCTCTCTCTCTCTCTCTCTCTCTCTCTCTCTCTCCTCTCTCTCTCTCTCTCTCTCTCTCCAAACAGAAGAAACCAAATGGTCCAGACCCCTCTCTCTCTCTCTCGCGCTTTCGCTTTCTCTATCTCTCTGTTCGATATGATCATGGAAAAAAGAAACGACTAAAACCCTAACTCCCCTATATCTCTCACTAATTGTTCCTGTTGATCACTATTTCAGATTTGCCGGCGAGATCCCTCTCTCCCTCTCTCACCACTCTCTCTCTCTCTGGATTCTAGTGTGTTTCGATCACTCCAGCGTAGATTTGCAGAAACCGGCGATCCATTGCAAATTTTGGCCAACTTTCCGGCGAATAGAGGTAACTCTGGTCGTCTATTTTCTGGTAATTGCAGTTGGGTTTGATAATGTTTGATGACCTGTCAATTATAGCTGCAGCCAAAAGGGGATAGAAATATCCATCTCTGCCATTTTACATCCTAATTTGTGCCATTTTACATCCCCATTGGAGCATATTTTTTTAATCTCCAGGTTTCCATCCTCCATTGGGGATGCTCTTATGGATTTTTTTATAGCACGAGATGTAAATTTTGTAGTGATTAAGTTTTGCATTTTCATAATTACTTTTGCAATTTTTTTGGTGTAATTAAGGTTTTGAATCCCAAACCATACTGACCGGTATATATCAGTATCATCTAAATCTGGTACCCTATACAGGTCGGCCCTAGGGCAAGGCCCAAGAGGGCCGCGCCTAGAGTCTCCAAAAAGTAGGCCAAACGGTTTCTCGTTTACTACTTATATAAAAAAGTTACCATTGGTTTCAAAATGTTTGGCTGGTACAGTGGACAGTACCATACTACTCTTGAATTTATTTTATGCTTTCATTATCGGATAATACTAGTCGATACCGGACAAATACTAGATGGTACCAAACAAATACCAAACTGCTTTTTATTTTTAATAAATATGTATATTACACTAATAAATTCTTTTATTACGAAAATAACACTAATAACGATAAATCCAAAACGGTACCTAGTATTTCACTGATTCCAGTACGTACGATACCAATAGAAAAATCGGTACTCTAATCAATATGATATTTATCAGAACCTTGGGTGTAATATATAGTGTCACGTGTTGCTCCCAATATAGTAGTTTCTTGCATCAATCGTTTTCGCTTTGTATTTTATTTTTTTGGATGTCATTTTCACATAGATTTTAGCCTTGTCGGGCAACTCAACAAAATACGGGCGACCTAATCGAATTCGGGGATACCATAAACAGGAATAATACCGAGATTTCGTGAGGGGGCAACTAGTCATAAATAATGGAAAGCTGACGAGTGTAGTACCAGGAATAGACATATCCTTGGATTGTCTGTAAATCTGACACTGTACTACCATGAGATAACACGTCCCCGATTCGTAAAGGCAGTGACAACTTTACGAATAACTTTATCTCAGTCCATGAACTTCTTTGATCTAAAGGGCCGAGGCCAATGGACTCGGTGCATTTCCAGTTTGTAACTATCTAGTCCTGTCCTGTTTTTTATCTGGAAAAATAACGGTCTATGACGTGTTTTGATAATTAATATCCGTTAAGAACAAATTAAGAACATTTGTTAATACTAAAAATGTCTTTGACGGGTATTAATTATCAAAATACATCATTGGCCGTCATCTTCCCTTTTTATTTTTGTGGGCCCATCCAGAGGTTACAAGATTGGAACCGTTCATTTTGTAGAGCTCATTGAATTCTTCAAGCACAAAAAAAAATATTCAAGTTCATTGGATACCGATCAGGATTCAAATACCAGTACACCACTTTTTCGCAATTCAAACGATTTGACAAGAGTACGCTAATTACACAAATTTATAAATTGTAAAAAAACTTTACAATTTGGTGAAATAATAAATGTAATAACATAAAAGCTATAGCTCAACAATTTAAATCACGAATTCTATCTTTTTATGAAAATTTAAATCTTCAATAAACACATCAACTTGCGTACGGAGGCCCTTCTAACCGGAGGTAATCATACATGAGTCCATTGAAAGGGCTTCCCCCTCTTGACTGTGTCAAATAGATCGAATTGCTTCCCATGACAAGCTGAAAACTCGATATATCCACGCTATACAGTGAATACAACCCGTGAATCCCGTGTCTTGCGATTGCGTTGTCCCTTCCTACGAGCCTTGTCGTGAAGAGAGGGTAGGGCGCCCGCGGATTGTTGACCCGAACCTTTACCGAAAAAATGATTCACAAAAAGAAATTCCATTAGAACGATTCGAGAGTGGCCTATTTTATTCATCAACGACAACAAAGAATTTAATGAAGAGGAAGCAGACCCTCTCTAGTAATTGTCCTGGACAGTTGCTGGAGTTGTCCCACGAGTACAAGTCTCGCGAAAGTATCTTCTGAGGAAGATACTTTTGCATCGTGAGAAAACGTTAAACTGTCCGGGATAGTTACTCAAAATGGGCCTAACCCTAGAATGAATAGGTTGCATACTTGCAATTCACACAAACTGGTCGATGCCAAGGCTAGTTGGAGTGTATAAGCTCCACTCCTCACATGTTCCAATTGAAATGAAATTCTCCATGTTGTTGGTACATAGGTGTTGTTTTGTTTCCTGCAATGCGAAATTGTGTTAGAACTAGAAAATACTTGTGCCAAAATTGAAAAGCAAGAGCAAAAACAATTAAGCGAAAATGCGAAACGAAATTACAAACCTAGTAACGTGAGCGAAGAACCAATTTTTCTGGTAACTGCTAGTGCCGACGTTGAAGATGAGATCATGGTTTGGGTAGAGGGCCGAGTAGCGATCCCACAACCCGTATTGCCTGAACCTGTCGGTCAAAGAGTTATAGTCTCGGTGAACGTGACATCGTATGATGCGATTCAAATGAGAGTAATGCAATACCAAATGACGTAACAGGTATTGAGTCGGAGATAAAAGACCCGTGCAGTAACACATTAAAAAAATGGCATTGTCACGTCATTCGGATCGACATTTCAAAAAGAATTGAAAAAAAAAAAAAAAGAGGCCTTGTACTTGTCAGCATGATCGGTGTATAAATTGTTGACTCGATTTGAATCGGGATCGGGCACGAAGAATTCGGCCGCGGTGCGGTCCGGTACGCCGATTTCCCACAGGGTGGGACCCACCCTTGGAGGATAATACACAAGATTGCCCACTCTGATTTCCCCACCTGCATGTTTCAATTGACAAAAGTAGATGATCAAATTTCATTTCTTTTTCTTTTTCCAATTCTCAATTGGTATAAGCCAAGTTCCACTGAGGGAATTTTGGGCTTTTTCGTTTGTCCTTATTCAAAAAAAATTCGTGTTTGTTCATTTCGGGACAAATTTTTTACTCATATTGATTTGTCTCGATGAAATGAATTGGAAAAGTAAACCATTTTTTTACTCTTACCCTACTATTTTTTGTAATATCCAAGATATATAAAGTTCCAGAAGCCGGTTTTGGGCTTTATCTTCGATATTATCAAAAATATTTGGGTAAAACTCATAATTTTTTATTTTTCCGGTTTTCCTCGCCGAAAAGAATCCATACGAGTAAAAAGTTTGCCGCAAAACAAATAAATGCAGTTTTTTTTTAAATAAGAATAAAACGAAAAAAGCCCAAAAATCCCTTAGCGTATAAATATTAATAACTGTATTTACCTGGGGCGATATTAATGACATAATCATTTCTGTAGTCCCCAATAATGCCAGGGACCCATGCATACAAGCTATAGTTGCCGGGTCGGATCCCCTTGATCACAAAGTGGCCTTCGGCATCAGCTCGGGTCCAAAACTGGTAACCCTTTAAAAGAAATGTAAAACAAATTTAATTAAGTAATATTCAAGCTATCCATTTTGTAAAGTCTACAAGTAGATCATCCCACAGGATGGTTTTTATTTTTATTTTTATTTTGACCGGATAACAGTATCACCCCTGTCTTTGTACAAAATGAACAAATTCTTTCCACAAACGGTGAAAAAATCTCACTTTCCCACCATCGTATTCCTACCATGTGTTTGCATGACAATAGGATACTTCGGTTATGATACAAATGGTTTAGATTAGATCAATAAATGCTCAGTGGGGCCCATAATGAACGGTGAGAGTTTTACGTCAGCAGTGGATATAATTTATTCCCATTAAAATTTTATCATTCATTTGTCTTCTAAAAAGAATGAGATTCGATGAGATAGATATCTATAACCGACTAAGCTAATTTGTCGCATGAATGATCATTGCATCTGAGGTTAGTTAGACAAATGACCTAAGATTGTCAAATTGAAACTCTTTGTGATCACTACGAATTCGTAAGTTCATTTGCAAGGATGGAAGAGAAATCAATTATGAATTAAATTTTTTAGGTTTACGCTGTTTGGTTTGAGTTTTGTGGGAGATTTTTTAAAATAATGAGTGGAGAGAGATAGAAAAAATTTAGTGAAGACGGTGCTCAGGAATTTTGAGATCCCAAAACGAAAGCTAATTGATTACCTTGTTTTCTGTTTGCCATGACCTGACTTCTCCAGGTTTAGCCAACCCAACATATGCAGAACTTGCACTAATAAGATTTCTGTTTATGTACCTGAAAGGAGAAAATCAAATTGTTATTTCAACGACATGTGATTGGATATACATAGTGGGCCTTGATCATCGGTCTCGGCTCTCTTTGCTACGATCCTTAGCAATGCTAGGAACATAACTTTAACACACAATTTTGGACAGAAGAAAAAATGATGGAGACCGTTGAAAAACTATAGGGAAAATAAAGAAGAAATTGGAGAGAAAATTAAACTTTTTTTTGTAATTTTTCCTTTTCTGTCTCTCTGGAGACCAAACAATAGAAAGAAATTTTTAAACTTTTTCTCTTCATTTCCGTTTCTTTCTCCAAGTTCCAAACATACCCTTGAGGAAATACGAAACGTGACATTGGCACTAATCGTATGCAACTCATAAATGTAGTGGTTAGCCCTAAATAATTGTGTGGTGAAAGATTGGAATTAGAATGTTGCAGGACCGTCCCGAAAGATCACCAAACTATTTTTCTTTCAGAACAAAAGCACATAGAGAATAGAATCGGGTATTGAGTGCAGGTGAGAGAGTTACCCGTCGCGGACTAGTAATCGACCACTAACTGTACCCCGTTGCTTCGCTTTGGGAAAGTCTTCCGAGAGAGGGAAATCGTACGGCCAGCTTTCGGTTTCTCTCACACTCTGATTGAATTTCGGAGAGTTAAATTAGATTCAAATATACATGTTATTGTACTTATTCAAAAGAGAGGAGAAAATGGCCCTCCCAAAAAAAAAAAAAAAAAAGCACCTGTTTTTTGGCGTCTTCCCAGAGTGAAGATGGATCCTTATTAGCTGAATCGGAGTTAAGATAGATAAAAACAGGACCAAAAACCTTCTTCCATGGTTCTCCATCTTGGAATGCAAGTGACATAGTCCGGCCAGCATAATGGTTACTGAAAAACACCTGCATATGGAATTAATTTTGAATATTTTCGCCACCGAATTGTGTTTTCTCAGAAGAACATATATACGAGCAAAAACCTGTGCGATGCACTTGCTATGGAAGGAACGAATTTGCGTACGTGAAACTAATGTAAATTCATGAAGCACATACGTCCGTCTTAGCTAGCCATTTGAAAATTTTCAACACCAAAATTGTGTTTTTTTCCATAACATGTTAGCGAAAATCGGTGTTATGCACGGAAAGAATTTTTATTTCTACTTACTTAAAAAGAAAAAAAAAATAGTTAGGATCCGCTCAAGATAATTTTACAATCCTAAAAAAAGCATCAAACAAATTAAAATATGACTTACCAAAACTCCACGTAATTGTTAAAATTATTTTAAATTAATACTCCCTCTGTTCCTAAATGAGAGTCATTTTTTCGCCATATGTGCTACTCACAAAATCGTCTATATCTCACAATTTATGATGTTTTAAATAACTTTAAAAATTTTGTCTTATAAAATTAATTGATATTTATCAAATAAGATCCATATTTCATATGGAGTATAAATTATTGTACATTGAAAAATATAGACATTTTTGTTAGAACTCCGTAACAGTGAAAGTGGACTCTCATTTAGGAACGGAGGGATCGAGTACTTTCTTTCCCATTTTGTCCCTTCTTTCGAAGTTGTAGAATTGAACAGTTCATTTCGGGCCAGACTATTGCAAATGATCCACTTGAGCCCACATCTAACTATCAAAGTCCAAGAGAATAATAGAGAATACTTACTCCTAAGCTAGTCGGGCCCACGTGGGAAGTGAGCTCTTGCTTGAGAGGCCCACCTACCCGGAACTCATCGCTTGGTGTGATGACCCAAAACCCGACCCCCTTGTCCAAGGATATCCACCCATGTACCCGGTTGTCCTTGTTATCGGCCGAATACTGGTACTTATCGTCCACCTAAAAAGAAAACATCAGGAAACAGATTTTTATTATTGACAGGAATTCAAACCTCATTAACTAAAATTAACTATGCTGACTTTTGCTGAAAATTTGAAAAATTAGATGAAGTACTTAGAGTCATCCGATTGATTAAGCTCGTTGAATATTCTCAAGGCCATTGGAAAAAATATCTTAAAATCAATGAATGACTCAATACATTTGTGTGTGGAACCCAAAAATGGGCCTCATAATGAATCTGTACACAATCTGAGCTCAAAAAATCAATCAGTACAAATTATCGCTATTTATGGGCATGATGGTGTAGATTAGAGTTTGAAGAAATAATTATTCTACCACCACACTCAACTACACACCGGCCCAATCAGACACCCACACTCACAATAGGAGTAGAGCCCGCACACATTATATATCTCAACGTGTGTGAGACCCCCCCATATTGTGAGTGTGAGTGTGTAGTTGAGTGTGATGTTAGAATTATTGTTGAAATTGAGGAACCTAATTAACCTACCTCTCCTTTAAGGTTTGGATTGGATGGATTGGTCAACAAGACAGCTTCATGGTAGTCAAGTATTTGACCGTTGCTACGGTCGTAAGGTGATGGCATCACCCTTTGCCTTGTATCCGATATTGCCATGTAATTAAACCTACACAGTACACACACCATATATTAATTACAACATTATATATATGCATTAATTAATACAGATACAAATATCTCGGCGCGCGGTCCCAAAAAAAAAGGGAGAAATATTTCGACAGTGGATCTATATTCGAATCACAAATTTGTGGGTGAAAAATATAAGAAAGTAGCCGGAAAAGAAAATATGGGGGAAAAAAATTTAATAATTAGAAAAGTGTTAATTCAAGGTATATATATGCTTGAGCAGAGGTCGGATTTGTCTTCCAAATATTTAGTACTTAGTCAGGATTATGAAGAATACACGAGTGTTTGGAATCCGTTAACTTGATGTATTTGACCATGTATGATGTATATGCATTACATATCAGGAATAAAAATTTATTTTTTCTTGCAAGAGAAAAAAATTAATCTTTATTTGGTTTTATCAAGAGAAAATTGAATATATATAATTAACTTACAGCTTGTGCTGAAGCTTGAAAGCAACCCTCCCTTGGTCGATAGTCATTGCAGGAAATCCCTCTAACCTCTCAAATATCGAGTATGTGTAAAAACCAGACGAGCCTCGCAACATTACAAACCTGCGTACATATCAACACGATCGAATGTAATACTGGCAACGATGGATATTAATGCAATTTAATTATTTTAAGTAATTTAATTGTGTCGGATGTAAAATAATACGAGTTTTCTGAAGCACTGTACTGTACCTTTTGTCTACATTTAGGGGGCGACCGATATCTCTGTGCGAAGGATCCCATTTGCTTGGGAATGAAATCTCTATTTGATCTTCATCTTCCGTAATAACCTCGTAACTTGTCCCTTGTAGACTGCAGATCGATAGTCATTTTTAAGTAGACGAAGTGTTTGATAGAAGTTCCAAATAGGTTTTGGCTTGGTTGATAAGTGAGATCGAAACGGTTTCTGTGCCGAATGCCAAGCCAATTACAAAAACATTTGCTACGTATGTGTCTGACACGGGTCTCATCTCACACCTTATCCAATTGTTGTGTTTCGATACCGTATTTCATTCATGGGTAATTTGTACTTACACCCCCTATACTATCACCAATTTGAAGATACACACACCCCCCTTATACTTCAAATTTAAGCACTTTCACCCCTTACACGTAAAAGTACAGGGGGAGTAAGTGCAAATTCTCATTCTCGCACTTCAAAGTACAGGGACGTAGCGCTTAAATTTAAAGTACAAGGGGTGTATCTTCAAATCAATAATAGTACAAGGAGTGTAAGTGCAAATTACTCTTCATTCGTTTAGGAGGATCCATGCAACATAGACTTCAACAATCTAATTTTTAGGCACATTCTTTGCACATGCATGCACATGCTTAATTAAAAGCTATACATATTGCCCAATGCGTACTAACAAGTAATTGGTTTATGCGCCAATTGTAATACCGATTTGATATGTTTTCAAAAAAGGGTTGCCATTACTCGTCCTCTGATCGTCATAGGCTGTCGTGGAAATAGAAACATAATGTCAAATGAGTAATTCATTTGTAAATACAAAAAGAGGAAGAAAACTTACTCATCCAATGCGCGTTCTCTCGGAGTGTTCCAAATAATATCCCAGTACCTACAAGTTGTGTAACAATATCACGAAATGTGCAATGCATAAAATGACATTGGTAAAAAAACTTGGATTGGATATCATGTTTGTGATGAATATATGAAGGGTTTGATTGCAATGTTAAAACCACGAGAACCTTAATGTGCAGTTAATATAAGTTCATGGATGGAAAATTAATTTCCACGAGAGAGAGAGAGAGAGAGAGAGAGAGAGAGAGAGTACCCTCTGTTGGTTTCTTTATTATACTCAAGAATATTGTCAATTCCTTGGTACTGTATTCTGGTAACCATGCCCTTGGGGGTTGACAAAGTGACCTTAACAATGCCATTATCCATTACCACCTGGACAAATTAATAATAAAGCACCTTCCATCAACACATTTTTGTTTAATCTTATTGATTAGTCGAATCAAAAAAGTTAGTACTAGACTGTGTTAGATACATTTCTTTCTATTTCATAGGTATAGTTGAAGAGCGTTGTAAGATCATTGATTAAAAATGTATGTAGCGTTAATTTGCCAACATATGTGTACGCGTGTTCAATTATTCTAATCATCATAACCGAGCGTCCGGTAATAACGACCTAGGCATGAATAGAATTTCTTGTAAATCCTCCATACAATTAGTCTAATGCAAAAGTACTTTTGTTTTATTTGGATTGAATAGTCTAATGCAAGTAAATTTTAAACCTTTTCATACGTTTGTCTAACGTAAAACCTTGTCATACGTTTGACTAAATTTCAAACCTTTTAGATCCTCCATACAATTAGTCTAATGTAAAAGTTGGCATTTTATTTAAAGTCTTCTTTTCCTGGGGCCATGTCCTCTGCACCCAAATCTTTTCATACGTTTGTAAATAGTGGTGGACTCAAGACTCGTACATTGCGGGAGCTCGAATTACGTTTATTAATTTCTACAAACATGAAAAACATTATATTCCATGTTCATATATTGCGGTTAGGTAGGTCTAAGTTTGTGTATATACTTAGTTATCCTTATATTTTACATACGCAACAAGTTATTATTGATAGTCTTTCAAAAAAGAAAAAGAAAAAGAAATTATAGATAACTTGAAATTACGTTTTTTTCCACACAAATATACTTTATTTTAAGAGGTTTTTTTTTTTTTTTTTTTTTCATCTAAAGGACATTAGGGGCCAATTTTATAGAACTATCATTAATTACCTTAAAAAACTAGTACAATTAAAGAGATTTATATTTTGGAGTTGTGTAGGAGCCCAGGTACCTGGTGCCCCCTTCCATCCGCACCTGTTTGTCCCGTCATGCATTTTCAATCACTAGGTTATGTGAGAATTTCCAACCAAAAAATTCAAGACTCAATCTGGTAATCGAAAAGGGGTCGAATCAGAGGTACACCAAATTTGATACATTGCTTTAAATAAGTACTTATTTTCCTTAACGGGACGTGGCCTTAAGCAGCACATCACTCTATAACTGGAATTCTGAAAAGATAAAAGATGATAGTTTATGGAGCTTTACATAGTCATGACCCAATCTATGCAAACGGAGTGGAGGAAGTGATGACTCAAGTTCTCGGCTATTGATGCTCCCTCGACCTCTGCAATTTGATAAAAATAGAACAAAACATTTCTTAATAATAAGATTAACGGCTTTAAAACAGTACATAATTTCGAGAGAGAAGTTTTAAATGGTGGCCGCTACTTAGCGTTACACCCCGCTACACCTATAAGGCTAAAAAAAATGCATGCAAAAGCTGGCCTAACCACCTTGTTATAAAAAAAAAATGGCTAAAAAAATGGAATCGTACAAGTATTTTAGGCAGTTCATAAGGGTATTTTTTTTCATCGAAAATAATTTTGTGAAGTCAGAACCGCTAAAGTGGATTCTTGCTGTGCATTGTTCAATACTTTTGATACCATTACACCAAAATATTCCTATGCTGGAGAGAGAGAGAGAGAGAGAGAGAGAGAGAGAGAGAGAGAGAGAGAGAGAGAGAGGTACCTTACTGGAGTCGCCCCAGAAGCTTCAACAATGAAGAGTAATTGAACAATTAAGAGCACAAACAAACCCCACTGTCTCTTCCACCCAGCTGCCTTCTCCATAACTGTATGATGATCAATCAACACCTGAAAAAACAACAACTAATAAAACTTACCATATTTATATATCTATGCCATCATAATATAATAAGTTAATTTGTTGCAGAAGAAGGTGAAGATACAAAACAGGAAAAAACGCAAAAGGGATGGAACTAAAGCATCTATATAGTCTATAAAAAAGCACCAGTCAATCTTTTTGCAAGAGGATTAATAGCTAGCCAAGAAAATTTACCCTTTTTTATTTTAAACAGAAAATGCGCTTTGAATGAAATATATCCTTTTCCTACTAACTCTATGATTTTGAAAGCTGTAAACAATTTCGGTCTGCTGGCATACTTATGTACATGTATATATATAGTGGAGATAAACCAGCTGATCTCTTCATGTCAAAGTAGATAAACATAAGTAGATGTGGAGGCGGGCACCAAAGTCTGGCTGGCTTGGTTTGTGATTATTCATTGGGTATATTTCCTATTATTTCCACGTTGGCCAAATACCATTTGTACCGCAAACTCAAAAGTTTGAAAACCGGGCCCCATCGCTGACGCAGTGGTAGTTACCTATCTCGTAATCAGAGACCAAAGCGTTAGAAAACTGAATAGACCATGAAGTTTGCTTTTTTTGACGTAGCTAAGACAAAAACAGGAAACATAATAATAGAACCAAGAAACTATTGTAACACACAAAGAATGCCTTTGGTTTACGATTCAACTCTCACTCAACTGCTATTAATTCATTTGTCGGGCTAGTTTGATATGAAAGGTTTTTTTTTTTTTTTCCAACTTTAACTGAGCCATTACAAGTGGGCTGAGAGATTGATCCTAGTATTATATAGTTGACCATTGAACTGGTCACCGAGTTATCATAAAATAAAACTTTACAAGTTCGAAAAGAAAAATTATTTGGTGCTATATAAAAGGAGCAATGCTCCTCCCCTAACATAAGTGTGCGGCCCCCTTAAAATGTATGGGTATCAAACTCAATTAAATATAGGAAAAATTTCAAAATAGCGCACGAATCACGCGTAGGCATCTGACCTTTTAATATTATCAAAACAACACCTGACCTAGTCAAAAACCTATCAATTTTTCATCCACCGTTAACTTTTCATCCAAAAACAGATGAAAATACTAAAATGGCCTACATTTGGTCATTTGGAGGAAAACCAATAATCATTTTGGGGTAAAATTACATTATTCTACTGATTTCTCCCGCCAAAACCTACCTATGGGGCCATGGAGTTCCAATGGTTTGTTATGGGAGTAATGCTTAAAAGACTTTATCTTCGTTATTGTAACTGTTTGTTTTTGTTGAACTAATTATTGCATATTTTGGGAATCAAATTTGTATGCCATTTTTTCCAGCAGAGCTTTAGATGGTGTGAGGCAAATGAAGGAGAAGAATGAGATGTTTGGGAATTTTGGTATATCCCCATTCCACTTAACTTTTTCTATAACTTTTAATTTTGTTCTTATTTGAATTTTTTCCGTGTTTCTTAGTTTTGCACCTCACTTTTTGTTTTCTAATTTGTCTCATCAAGATGAATTAGAAAAGTAAAAAAATAATTATATATTTACCCAAATTTTTTTGGGAAATTAAATAGTGAGTTTTTTTATTTAAAGGTGGTTATTTTCTAAAATATTTAGTTAAAAAAAATATATATATATATATATATACACACTTTTCCGATTCATCTTGTCGAGACGAATCAATAAGTTACAAAAGGTTGGCGCAAAACTAACAAATGCGAAAAAAAGAAAAGAAAAACAAACTAAAAGTTATAGAAAAAGTAAAAATAGTTGTTATTGGAACTCCAAGGCCCCACAGGTGGGTTTTAACAGGAGAAATCAGGAGAGTAATATTTTTTCCCCCAAATGTATATTGGTTTCCCTCCAAATGGCCAAGTGTAGGTCATTTCAGCATTTCTGTGTGTGTTTGGATAAAAAGTTAATGGCGGGTGAAAAATTGATGAGTTTTTAAATAGGTCAGATGTTTTTTTTAAAATAAAAAGGTCAGGTGCATATTCATGATTTGTGTGAAAGGTCAGGTACTATTTTGAATTTTTTTCTTAAATTTATGGAGCCAACATTACTCAAGTGAATCTAAACCATACTATTTTAGTTATCTTATTTTTTAATTCTCAATATGGGAATGCTATATTAGTCGAGGTGTGTACAAATTGGCTGGTTATCAAAAAAAATTTGAAGTCGACTTTCAGATAATTTTATTGTAACCCTCACAGGACCTAAATAGTTTTGGATTAACTCATAAGATCTCAAGTGTGAAAGCTCTCACGTGCTATCAGATCTTATGTGACTAGTTCATAACGAAATATGCTCCGGCTTTAGTTGGAGCCCTAGTCAATGGACGCTAGGATTAGTCCTCGAGGATTAGTCAATATGTGTGCAAGCTGATCCAATTTTTTGCCCGAAAACCTCAATTATAAAGAACATCAAAGAATTTTCTTTCGACCTTCCATTTGAACAATTCTTCGGTCACAAAATGATTCTACACGGCACAGGTAATTCTTTGCCTTAACAGTAATCTTAAAAACGTGGAAATTAAAAACACATATTTCTAAGGAAAAGAAAATTCTACTTCTAGATTTTCCTTTCTTTTCCATTATATTCCACAATTTGATTTCCCTTTTTCCTGCTTGATTTTTGTTTTTTTGTTTTTTTTTTTTCATGTTCTCTTGTCCTGTGTGAGGTAAGGCTTTGACTTCGTGGAAATAGTTGTTTTGTTGGCTTTTGGAAACTTCGTAAATGAAGTAAAGTTCCTGCTTTCTGGGTTGTTATTTCTTGGGTCGAATTGAAAAGTAAGGTAGATAGAGGGTTAATGTCAAACAGTTTGGGTTTGGTGGGCCGAACTTTGACTCTTGTTTGAAGCCAAATTATTCTTATCATTGAGAGTGATTTGGATTGCAGTTTGAGCCCGCAGGCTCGGAGTACTTAAATACTCAGTAATGTTGGGAAACTGCCACGTGTTGTCTCAATTAAAGATGGGTATTGTGTCGTGTCGTGTTATCTCGTATTTGTGTCAAAATTGTCTCAATCATAAACCTACCTATTTACCTTTTTGTGTTATTGTGTTATGTCATTTTCATGTTCCGTGTCAAAAATAGCCAACCATAACCCGTTGACTTCGTCTCCGGTTTGTGTCGTGTTATCATGTCCTTTCAAAAAATTTCACCCGGCGTCATGTCATGTCGTATTCGTATCGTGTCACCTCGTATTCGTGTCAGAATTCTTTCAATCCTAACTCAACCGGTATAACTTTTTGTGTTATCATGTTATGTCATATTTGTATTTCGTGTCCAAAATTGCTGACCCTAGTCTCAATACCCTCTCGGTACCACACATTCCAATGAGGCTCATATACGTAGTGGATCCTACAAGAATGTATGGTGTTGAAATATTACGTGGCGGTGCCTACCCAATAATGTTTATTAGGCTCCGTTCACTTGTCATGTAATTAACTCACTTTTTCTTTTTTGTGCATCCTTCCTCATAAAAGAAGTTGAGAAAAGTTGAAAATAATAGTTTAATTGTGAACCAAACTAGGTTAAAAACAAGATTTCATTCAGAATCTTGTGTTTTTTTTTTTTGCAGAACATGCTTGTCTAGTTAATCTCAATAAAAATTAGGATGTTCTCGCAACTCTTTATCCTTTGGATTGTAGGGTCCAAGTTTAGCAGTCAAAGGTTTCAATAGCAAACATGAAACATGTGGAGTGTGCCCTAATGTTGAACAAATTACAATCAAGTCTCATGCATTTTGGTGCAAATACTACTTTTGAATGACGAACTTTAGGCAGAAAAAATTCCGAAACTCTACAGTGGTGCCAGAAAACCGAAGACTCAAATCAGTGGCGGACACGCGACTTGTACATAGTGGGTGCCCGAACCAGTAGTACTGTATTTCTACATTGATGGCGAAAAGTATATTTCATGTTTATGTATTACTACGTACCTAGCTAGTAGATCTAAGTCTGCGCATATGTACGCAGCCATCGTTTTATTTTACACGCACGAATAAAAAAAATGTTGATGACTTAGAATTATAGCATATTTTCACAGACCCATATATCTAAAAATTCATTCAAAGAGCTTGCAAGGGCCAATTTTATAGAACTTTTCTAAGTTAACCTGAAAAATTAGTGCAATCACAGAGAGAATGTTTAGAATTGTGCAGGAACCCGACCCCCTCCTGGAACCCCTTCCATCCGCCCGCCCCGATAAAAATTGATGTGGATTGTACTTTGACTAAATAATGGTCAGTACAGTAGGTTACCATTTTGACACATGAACACCATGAATACAACATTTTAATCAAGACTTAAAAAGACAATATAAGTGCAGAACCAAACAAAATTAGGCAAATATGGAATGTTAATTTTTCACTCCAAGGGAAGGAAGTTATTGACCAAAGAGAATGAAGCAAGCAGTACACTAAATGGGGCCTGCGAAGCTGCTCCAAAAATCTTGGCAATGACTCTTACAGATCGATCAAAATCACCCTTTTGTTGGCATTCAGACTATCTCTCTGCTTTGAATTGTTATTGTTCAACAAAATGTGGTTTGCAAATTGTTTACGGTACGTACCCAATCGGTTGGAATTATCAAAGGCTGCATTTAATCGATAAGGAAGGAAAGGAAAATAAGAATTGGCGTTCTTCATTGTACGCCTGTTTTGTTAGGATTATAAACGAGTTGAACTGAACTAATTAATAGTGACTAGTGAGTGGTTTAACTTCGATTAATTTCTATATATTAATAACCTTAAAAAATGTGCTCGTATTGGATTTGTTAACCAATCGAGCAGATCACAAAAACGGTTTTATGACTGAGGAGTGCTAGGTACAAAGAAAATTGGCGAAGAAACGACCCTTAAAGTGTACATGAACGGCCCAGATTCACTGTGCAGTGCATTTGATCCGTTCATGTACACTTCAAGAGTCGTTTCTTTGCATATTTTCTTTGTACTTAGCATTTCTCTTTATGACTAAGCGAAGCTTGAGAAACTTGGTTTTCGTATACAACTAGTTTTTACGTCATGAGTTCCGTTTTCATAATATATACGTACTATAGAATGATTTGCCCTTCACCTGTAAAATTAGGTATTCACGCATGCATCTTGTATCTAGCATTGTATATTACCAAGTAAATTGTTCTTTCTAGTCATGGGAGAAGCTAGCCGGGCCGGCGACGGCTTCACACCCTTCAAATCTTGGGTATGAATTTTTTTGGTAACTCGAACCCATGAGAGAGACATTAGCGCTATATCATGACGCATGCCTCAACCACTCAGCCAAAGTTCACTTTGTTTCAAATTTTGTATTATAGTTATAGATAGGTATAGGTACAATTCAAATAGTTCCAATAAAAGTCGTAATTTGGTATCCAAAACAATCTAGTTTTTAGGCACGTTCTTTGCACATGCTTAATTTCATTAAATGATATATATATATATATACACACACACACACACACACCTTGCTTAATTTGCATATTAAAAGATATGATTATGTACCCAAAAAAATTTATTAAAAATATGATTCTCCATGTGGTTGGTATGTAAGTCTTATTTCCTACATTGCAGAAGAGCAAGTTTAGAACCAGTACTAGCAAAATTGGCGAGCTCGACAGCTTAACATAAAAACATCGGAACACACACAAAGAACCAATTTGACTGATAATCCTTAAAATTCTAAAATTACAAAATACATTTGCTAGTGTGAGCTGAATGGTCTCATCTCACACCTTTATCTGATTGTCGTGTTTCGATACGATATTCTATTCATTTAGGAGGATCCATGCAACAGACTTCAACAAACTAGTTTTTAGGCACGTGCTTTGCACGTTCTTTGCACGTTCTTTGAGATAGAAGTTTTAAGCAGCGGCTTCAACGTGGCGTATCCATCTCTGTACATCCCGTTATACGTGTAATGTTACAAAAAAAAAAAATCAGTCGTCTAGGTTTGCAAATTTCCAATAGCAAAACACGTGGAGTGTGCCCTAATGTTGAACAAAAATTAGGGAAAAAGGCAGAACAGTGGGAAGAGGGGCAAAAAATGTGAACCTGCCGAAATTTTTTGAATGATGACTTCAGGTAGAAAGAAATTGTGAAACTGCCGAAAAACCGAAGACTATATATGTTACCATTCTGACATGAATACCATGGCACGAATACTCATTAGGCAAATGAAATGTTAGGTTTTTTGGGCTTGGCCCACCGTGGTGTTAGGGCTTGGCCCATTAGGTGTTTTGGGCTTGGTCCACTGGGTGTATTGGGTTTTGTCCCTTTAGGTGTGTTTTTTTGGCTTGGCCCATATGGGTGTTAGGGCCGACCCACTAGGTGTATTGGGACTTTGTCCCATTAATTGTTTTTTTTATCATCCAACCCTTGGTTGGATTCCCTTCCTTTCCTCCGACTTCATATACCCTTTGTCAAGTTCTTTTGAATAAAATGTTACTTTCGCCTACCAAAAAAAATAATGGAAAGTTAATTTCAACTCCAAGGGAAGGAAGTTAGTATTGACCAAAGAAAGTGAGGCAAATAGGAGACTAAATGGGGCTTGTGAAGGTTCCACAAAATTTGGCAATGACTCTACAGATCAAAACCAACCTTTTGTTGGCATTCAGACTATCTCTGCTTTGAACTGTTATTGTTGAAGAAAGTGTCGTATGCAAACAATATACGATACCCAATTGGTGGAATTATCAAACGCTGCATTTTATCGATAAGGAAGGAAAGGAAAATGAAAATTGGCATTCTTGAGAATACGCGTGTTTTATTAGGATTATAAGCGAAGTTGAACTGAGCTAAATAGTAAATGGTTTAGGTTTCATTTTAGGATATTAACGACCTTACAAAATAGTGTTCGTGCTTGATTTGTTAACCAATCGTGCAGATCTCGGAACGGTTTTAACTAAGCGAAGCTTTTATTTTTACTTTTGCCAACAGGATAGAGGAGGCTTCTTAGATAATAATTGAAACCAAAAACATCAATGAAACATCAGAAAATGCATCCATCTCTCAATAAAGCAGTGGATAGCCAACTAGATGGATAGGCTTCCCAAGTGGAAACATCTTCTCCTCCAAAGCACCTACTCGCTAAACAATGCGCCACGTCATTTGCATTACCTCTACTTCTCACAAACTGGTTTGGTTACCAGTTGTGCGTAATATTCGTAAGTTTTTGTCAACTAGACAGTGTATTATTTTGGTTATTTTGGTATTTGGAGTAGGATTGATCACTACCACCACCACCACCACCACCACTGCGTCTTGTAGGCATTATGGAAGATCACAGCTAAACTAATTGATGAAGGAGAAGCCAAGAGAGGGAAAATGAAGAAAAAACAGAAAGAAACTCTGTTATTTGAGACCGAGATGGCATGAGGAAAACATACAACAAGAGTCCCTTTGTGCTGCCGCACAACGGTGGTGAAAACCCGGGAGGAGTGGAAGAAAGGAAGAGAACATTTGGCTGCTATAATTTGTTTAGAGAGAAAGGTTTTGTGTGAATTTTTAAGAATTTGACTGGAAGGAGATGTTCTCAAGAGTCAAGATCATAATCCCATTGCCACCCCTGAGATACAACACAGGCATCCACTAGGTCGGTTCTTTTCCTCACAAAGTTCCCATAATATTCATTGCCACATCATTTTGAATGAAATTTATGTGCGAAAACCGAATTCACACAAATGTTTCCTAATCAAAAGGTCTAACCTGAGCAAGGTTTTGAATCTCGTATTGTACCAGGGAATCAAAAAGGCCTAGCCGGTACGATTCTTGAGGCAGATAGAAAAGTCAAATGTGTATATAAAAGCTTCCTCTTTTCCCATGTAAACAAGACAAAAATTCTATTATATAGTCATACATGTGGAACACTAAATCCTAGCCAATGGAGATAACATTACTTCCACAATTTAAACAAACTGAAAAAATGAATCCATATCCAGCCCTACTTTGTTTCAGGGGGCCCTTCTAAACGTATATAGTCATACATGATACCTTTGAAAGGGCTTTTGCCTCTTGACTGCGTTAAATAGATTGTATTGCTTCTAGTAACAAGTTGAGATCCCGATATGTCCATTGCATACAGCCAATACAAGCCATGAATCCCATGCCTTGCAATAGCATTGTCCTTCCCTATGAACCCGGTTGTGAAGTGAGGGGGTGTTGTGACATCTGCCTCATTGACTCGAACCTTATCAGATAAAAAAAATTCATAAGCAAAACACAAATTAGAGAACAATGGTTACTGATCGATGTGAATTTGTGACGACAACAGCGGACCATGTTTGTTTGATCGGACTAATAGTGAAGGGATATGTGATCTCATTGCACAATTTATCCTGTCTTGACTAATTGTGATGAGATCCACTATACCCCATCCCCCAAGGAATTTTGTATCCCATGTTTTTCGTGAGATTTCATATCTGATGCTTATTTTAACATGACTGCAAAAGTTTAAATCAAACGTAGGATGTCTGGTCTTAAAGTCCAATCCAGGCAAAATGGGCCATGTTCGGACAACATAACCGTTTGTCATACCAACTGCGTCCCTGCCAGCGTAAAAAGCTAATGTTGGTTCACTAAACATGACATGGACCAAAAGCAGACACGTATGCCAGATCCTAGTATGACAGATTGGAAGTGAGTTCCATCGTGAATACGCTAAAAAATTTGGAAAGCAGCAGGGTGGACATGGGAGTATGACAAAAGAATAGGGGAAAAGCAAAATCAAAAAAGATAACTTCCATACTTGGAGCTCGGCTTCATGGGCTGACGCTATTGCTAAACGGAGTACATAATTTCCAGTCTCGCTCACATCATCCAGATCAAATATGATTCTCCATGTGGTTGGTATGTAAGTCTTATTTCCTACATTCCTGCAGAGCAAGGTTAGAACCAGTACCAGCAAAACTGGCAAGCTCGACAGCTTGAAATAAAAACATTGAAACACACACCTGTTAACTTGGGCAAAGAACCAATCCATCTCATAATTGCTAATGCCCACAGTGTAGGCAAGATCCTCGTCGGGATAGACATCAGAGTACCGATCCCACAATCCATATTGCCTATACCTATTGCTCAGATACAGTTCAAGGGTGACCATTGCAGTGTATAACAGGATCGCAAACATTGACACTGTATGTAGATCTGGGATATGTATAAGGGAAAGGGAAAGGGAAGGGAAGCGAATTACAGGTTGGTTTGTGTAGGGAAATCCCTTGCCATTTCTCTTTGCCTTCACAAAACCCTCTACAAATCCAAGATCCATCTAAGCCTAGATTCGGATCTTGGATTTGTGCGACAAAAAAGGTAAGCAACAGTAAAAAGAGATGACAATTGCTTCGCTAATCCCTTTTCCTTTCTTTTGTTTGAATTAGGACTCACTTGTCCGAGAGGTTGACATATAACTGGTTCATTAGAGCCGGATTTGGGTATGGCACATAGAATTCAGCAGCACGCCGATCAGGGATCCCTATCTCCCACACGGTAGGACCTTCCCTTGGAGGGTCATAAACAAGAGCACCTAGTCTTATATGTCTTCCTGTTTATGTCCATGCATTTAATCAAACATTGCCCAATTTCCATTTCCTTGAAGAAAAATCTAACAAGCAGCGAGAAAGTTAGGACCTGGTATAATGTTTATCAAAGCTTCATATTTGTAATCCCCAATAATGCTTGGTACCCATGCATATAAGTTGTAACTTCCATCTCGGACGCCTTTAATAAAAAAGAACCCTTCAGCATCAGCTTGAGTCCAAAATTGATAACCCTGAGAGGCTCAAATTAAGCATTAGTCTTTTTAATAGTCTATTAACTGTCATAGTTGTTCACTACATCGAATAAATTAGCCAAATGTACACATCAAGAGGCGAAGAATTCAATAAATATAGGCGGATGTGTGACATATCAACTGATGTTCAAGCCATGTTGCAGATAAGTGAAATCTAAAATCAACCTTGTTTTCTCTTTGCCACGATCCAGTATCTCCTGGGGAAGCCAACCCCACAAAAGCTGAGTTCGCAGTCATAAGGGCCTCATTAATGTACCTAAATTAAGATGTGTATTACAAACCCCTTAAAGTTATTATATACATATATATATATATATATATATATATATATATATATATATATATAGATTAAATGATGACGAAAGATGATGCTTGAACATGCAGAGGGAGGTACCCGTCGCGGACTAGTAATCGACCAGAAACTGTGCCTCGTTGATCAGCACGAGGGAAGTCTTCTGAAAGAGGGAAATCATATGGCCAGCTTTGGGTTTCTGTCAACATCTGAATATAACTGAGAGTTATGATTTTTATATGTGTTAATTAGAGTCAAGTGTACAAACTTTCATGCCCAATCTGATACCTGTTCTTTGGCATCTTCCCAAAGTGTTTGGACATCCTCATCGGGTGAAGCCGAGTTTAGGTAGACAAAAACAGGGCCAAACACCTTTTTCCATGGCTCGCCAGATCGCAATTTTATCGCCAGACTTTCCCCAGCATAATGGGTGCTGAAAAACATCTGGAGATAAATAACCCAACCCAACCCAACCCAAGAACTAGTATCACTTATACAGCAGCTAAACAAACCAAATGCAGGACTGGATAACGTTACAAAGCACAAGTCATTAGGATTAACAGTTGTTGCATTGAGTTGAGCATATACGAGCCACTATGTTGGGCCAGCGAGTAACACTGTTTTTGGAACCCAGGGAAAGCGAGGGGAGATGAAGGGAAAGGGAAGAATGTAAGAAAATTAGACAAAATTTCACCCCTTTTTTTGGGTAATTAACAAAAATATACGTTCCTCCTTTATTGATTATTCTGTCCTATTTCACTTCTTGTCCTCACATTAGTTTCTTTATCAATTTCTTCCCCATTTCTCTTTAAAATCAAACAAAAGAACCTCACTTTTCTCCTTACTTACTTTTCCTTTGAACACTTCTCTTCTTCCCCTTTCTCTTCCCTAAGCTCTAGACAAAGCATAAATTAAACCAAAGATGAAAGACACGATGTGTCCGTGCCTGCTCTTACATGGTGTGTTATGGAAAGGGAACTAGCTTCGTGGGATACTTACAGACAAGGTGGTTGGACCGACGTGTGAAGTGAGGTCTTGCTTGACAGGCCCACCGGTTCGGAACTCGTCACTCGGTGTGATCATCCAGAATCCAACGGGTGGGTCAGAACAGATCCACCCATGAACCCGGTTGTCTTTGTCATCGCATGCATATTGATACTTGTCATCCACCTGCACAACACCACACCAAGAAACTATCCCACTCAACCTAGAATGCTAAACCCAAAATCCCTGAGTTCATATTCTAAAACCACACAAGGGAATCTTATTCAATTGTCGGGAAACTTGACCAGACAAAAGTTAAGACTGCCTTACCAATGCTTTTAACTATGCATCCACAAATGGAGAAGTAGATCATATTAGTGTGTGAATTGTGAAATATACCTCCCCTCTGAGAAATGGATTGCTTGGATTTGTCAATAGAACAGCTTCAGGGTAGTCAAGAACTTGGCCATTCACTCGGTCCTCTTTTGTTGGCATGATCCTTTGCCTTTCGTCCGATACCGCCATGTATTGAAACCTAGTCATGTATCGATCAACATTAAATTTAATCTGTTCAGTTCAAACCTTGCCAGGAACCCAAAATAATGTCATTGCTTCTTAGCTTTCGAAAATGAGCTAAACTATAAGAATCTTAGCTTACAGTCTCTCCTCAAGCTTGAAAACAATCCTTCCCTGGTAGATATTTACATCTGGCCATCCGTCTAAGTGTTCCAATATTCCATACGAGTAGAAACCTGGGGAGCCACGCAGCATTATAAACCTGCAAACGGAATTCACAAAATCACCATCCGTAACTTGATAAGGAGTGTGACTAGAGATATGTTTAGTAAGCTGATTGTGGGACTTCAGCGGCACCTTTTGTCTACGTTAAGGGGAACTATACCACCATCCAGGGTGGAATCCCATGTCCTTGTAAAAGAGAGCTCTAGTTGATTTTCATCTTCCATTACAACGCTAAAACGTGTTCCTTCTAGCCTGCCGACAGCAATTGAAAGGATTAGTTAGGAAATAATTTCAATTACAACACAGTGTAATTCATCTCAGAATTATGTTTTAGAGCAAGAAAGAAGGACTTACAGGTCATATGTTCCACCAAGATGTTCTGGATTGCCCCAAACGACGTCCCAATACCTACATTCAATTAAAATTCAATGAAACAGGTTCAAAATCTTGACAAATAATGTCTTATTCGTCATTCGCGTAAAGATTTAATGAATATAAAAGGAAGTCGATGTGGTACCCTCTGTTTGTTTCTCTATTGGGTTCCAGTAAATTGTCAATCCCGTTATACTGTATCGCAGTGACCATACCCTGAGGGGAAGACAAGGTGACATTGACAAGGCCATTGTCCATCACAACCTGGAAAATCATAGACATGTATTATGAGAAGATGTTACACAAAGTGTCAGCAGAGTGACAAAATTACTGCGGCTTTACATGCTGATCCAGTATACGCAAATTGACTGGAGGCGACAGCATTGGTTCTTGGCCGTTGATGCTGCCTGAAAATTTTCTGCAATTGAACGAACCAAAAATAAAAACGGATAGACGACACATGAAGACCGGGAGAGCAAGTTTAGTGCTTGAGTGTGTCTCCATTCAGGTCTGAGAGATGGAAAGAATTGATGACTTTCTACCTGCCAGTATCGTGAGTAAAAAAGGAACTTGGCAAATTGCATAAACCATGACTTAAAAATGCTTCGATAATGAATTTTTCAAGTGAAAACGTAAGGCAAATCAAATTACTTGGACATGTTTATATTCCTTTGGGGGTAACAAACCAAAACAATGGATTTTCTGGGTATTACCAACTTATTCATTTTCTGATTTCATTATCCAACCAAATAGAAAAATAAATACTTGACCTTTTCTGCTCCTTTCCTTTTTCCTTTCTACGTTCTACCCACAAATCCAAGATCATAGCATATGATAATTCAGCTCAAAGCAAACAAGTAACAAGAATGGAACCCTATTTTCATTAGCAGGCAGAATGATTGGTTTAAATCAAGGATTTCTATTAACAATAATGGAGTCCTATCTACTTCAAGATTTCATCTCGGAACTTCATATTCGTGGCGATTTTGTTTGCTTATTTAATTAGTTCAACAAGAATTAGGATTATACTGTTCCATATAGGGATGCAATCATAGTAATTTAGACTATCTTCAAGTTTACTAACCCCATGAATTTTACGTTTTAGTCTAAGCACTTTCTGATCTACTTCACTCACTCCATCTTCTCCCTCACTTAGATATCCACACCTTTGGATATCTATGCACCATACATATTGTGGGACTAATCCGCGCAAATCACATCTCTTTGTTCGAATACGCAAGAAGCAAGATAGTTTCATCTCTCTCTCTCTCTCTCTCTCTCTCTCTCTCAAACAAATCCCAACTCGAATTGAGAAACTTGGATACCAAGCTTTATAAAAGAATTAAAAGGCAGAGTTTTGTGCTTTTACGTCAATTTTGTACCAAAAAAGGGACAGAAACCAAGACTTGTAGCTGATCCATATTCCATTGTCCTAGCTCATGGTCCAGAAAATCCCTTTTCCTAATTATACAGTCTTTCCCTGCTTATCATCCATAAACTAAGAGTCCATTTTGGAACTGTGGCGATCTCCCGTTATATTAAAAGATCTAAAAATAGCATAACGTAGATGCTGAGGATATAGTAAATAATAAAGTTACGCCCTGACACTTACCCAAAAAAAAGGAAAGAAGTTACGCCCTGATTTCTCTAATATCAGAACATGCAGTAGAATAGATCATGCGTTCGAGTCTGGCTACGCGTGAAAGGTTAGGTCTTTCTCTACGGCTAGGGGTGTTGAGAATATAAATAATAAAGTTGCCCGTCTCTTTAAAAGCATCTTGTAAATGAGTTGGTGGTTAACAATCTAATATGGTATCAGAGCAGACAATAAATCCTGTGTTCGAACCTCACCGCCTACCTAATGTTAAAATATTTACACCTGTTTAGCTCGCTTATGGAGGAGAGTCTAACTACACGTAAGTGGACGTGCTGAGAATATAAATAATGAAGTTGCCCCTCTCTAACAGCGTAAGCTTTTAAATGAGTTAGTGGTTAACAATTTAATAAAGGGCGTAAACGAGCAAAGCCAAGCGAAGCTTCATAGTGTTCGAGCTCGGCTCGTTTGCTAAACAGGCCCTTAACAAGCCGAGCTTGACTAATTTACTTAATAAGCCTATTTATACGAGCCGAGCCTATACAAACAAGCCGAGCTTTTGAGTGTCGAGCTCGGCTCGATTACTAAACGAGCCAAGCCGAGCCATGAGCTGCTCGCGGTTTGTTTGCAGCCCTACTTAAGCTTTTTGATGGATTGATAGTCAACAATTAGTAGACAACGCAATTCATTTTAGCCTATTTGATGCAAAGTAAAAAGTGTGAGCGCGAGTGTGCGTATTGTGTACGTTATAATATGTGTGTGTATATGCTTATGTGTGTGTGTGAGAGAGAGAGAGAGAGAGAGAGAGAGAGAGGAACCATGGTAATAAAAAGAGATGGATATTGAACAGCTCTCGATTGAATCGACATGGAGGCCGCTCAAGCGCGCACGCCACCAGCGGCGGCGGCACCTGAATTTAGGGTTCGCCAACGGTACGAGAAGCCACACTCTCTCTCTCTCTCTCTGGACCGCCCACGGTTGGTTAACGGCTAGTGTTTATGCTTTGGGAACAGTAATGATTCTTACACATATCTTTTCACATATTTTGCACATACATTTTTGTGGGGCTCATATTAGGGTCTCATAAAATGATCCGAACCATTCATTTTTTTTAAAATATTTTTTAGAGGATTCTTGTAAAAAATCAGCTCCAACGGATATCTGTAAGGACTTTCACAGAAATTGTAGGACGAATCATTATATTATGCCTTACGAATTCTAAGAAAGTCTTTACTAATATCCGTTGGAACTGATTTTTTTTTAGAAATCCTCCAAAAAAATATTTTAAAAAAGATGAGCGGTTCGAATTATTTTGTGGAACCCCGATATAGGCCCCACAAAAATATATGTGCAAGTTGCACTGTTGCTTTGAGAAACGTTGTTTGCACCCAAAATTTGATAATTACACTTCAATATTTATCTTTTACAAGTGTTCAATATTTATATTTATCTTTTACTGGTGTTCAATATTTATCTTTTACTAGTGTTCAACCTACTTGTATTTTGAGGATAAAAAAAAACAAACTTGTATTTTAAACACTAAAAAATACTACTGGAGTACAATATTAAGGTGTGTTGAATAAAGTGAAGTGGTAAAATTAATGAGATTAAATTCTTTATACCGCTGGTGTAAACATTTATTTCCTCTAAATCAAAGATATTGTGCCAGATCACCATATTTTATTGATTGGGATCACTATTTTGCAACGTGGCGCAATGTAATTAATTTAGAACTAGAAACAAATGTTTACACCGGCGGTGTGTAAAGAATTTATTCAATCAATTAGCTTGTGTTTTTCACACCTTTGTGCGTGAGGGGGAAGGGTGTGTGTGTTAAAGAAGAACAAACCAAGGGGAAATGTATAATTTTGGAAACTACAGAGAGTCGTCGTAAATTGTAATTTTTAGAAACTAGAGAACAAACAAATTAAATAGGATATGAAGTTAAGCATATGAAAGTCACTAGGATAGTATAGATTAGAATTAACGAATGACTAAAAAAAATGGTAAAACTTATTTGGTATAAGATGGGTGTGGATCCTCTCATGTGACTCTTATGTGATTTTAAATGGGATTCACTGAGGTAAAAAAAAATAAAAAATTAGATTGATCGATCAGTCGTCAATATCCTCCTAAGCAAAGCAAAATTGTCTCCAGAGAAATGAATGTTGTGTTGTTGTGACAATATGATTCGATCAAGCTATGACAAATGTCCGATTAACTTGATTTTGGCATTCATGATAACAAAAATATTTAAAATTTTAAAACGAGCGACTAGAATCATCAAGTAGATCGTAATGGGTCCTATTTTACGTAATGAGGATTTTGATCAACACAAAATCGCAACAGCTTTATCTTGACATGCATGAGTTTCAATCCAGTTTGTCAATATGAATTTTACGATAATATTGTTTTGAAATCATGTTGATTAACATTTCTAAGGTCCATTTATCTTGATCTCTCTTTGTTGGCAATTTCACGGCAAAACACATATTTACACGCATCCTCCTTTTTATTGAGTTGAAATTTATTTTTAGAGTGTTTATTTAAGAAGTGGAAGAACATCAACGTTATTTTGTATTGAGAGATCGAGTTTTAGACATAGTTCATGGGATTCGATATCAAGCGCGCTATCTGCGTATTTTCAGCAACGTTAATCAAGCAACTCGGAGAGGCTGCAAAAGATATGGATATTGTAAAGAATGGACAATGAACTTTCTTCCTTTTTGAAAAGAGAAACCAGGACTGTTTGTCTTGTGAGTCCGTAGAGATATAAAGCGGGTAAGAGAGAGAGAGAGAGAGAGAGAGAGAGAGAGAATATGTAGAGATCACGCAAAATGCAAAAGGAAAAGATGAGAATATGGTAAAGTGAATGATCAACTAACTTTTCGTCCCTAGGAAAAGGAGAGAGAGAGACATATGAAGGCAAGAGTCACAAGAAAACCCAGGTAAGCTTCAAAGAAGTAAAATAATAACCTTAGCGAAAGGATCTATCTTGTAAATTAAAAAATAAGTATTTTAAAAAAATATCTTAGTACTCTGTAGAATAAATCTAAGTACCGTGCATTGAAAACAAGTAATGAAAATTTAATTAAAAAAACCAAAAAAATTCATAAAATAGGCCAAAAAAAGCACTTAATGACGGTATGTACCGGAGTCTTTCCCAAGTTATAAGTTATTAATACGTGTTTCTCCTAATTTCCTAGCATGACCCGTTTCCAACAAATAGCAAAGAGCCCCAGTAATTTGGGATGGAGGGAGGGAATATATCGTTTATATAAATATGTAGTTGTATAACTATATATGCAATTTGGTGTTTTTTTTTCTTGTTTTTAAAAATTGTGAGGTGATCTGTAGTGATAGGTTGAGCTTGTTCTCTTTGTATTATGCTCATTGATGTATCGCTACATGGTTTCTTTTTGTATCATTATTTTTAATCATAGGGGAACCTTTTTTTCTGATTAAAAAAAAAACTATATATGATTGTACGTAATTATAAATACTCCTATATGTTATCTAGTTTGAAATACAGTAAGAAGACTCCTTAATTGTTGGCCTATCTTGAGTAGTCATGTCCACTTTTGGATTAAAAAATAATGTACTTTTCCGAATAATTTTACTTTATGAATTCTTTGTCATTATGAAGTTCTAAAATCAAAGTGGGACGACTCCTTAAAATGAATAAAAAACAGCGAAAGGATGCAGTATAATATATGAACTTTTTAGATTTCCCTTGTTGAAACAAATCAATAATCTATAAAAATTGATCAAAATTAACAAATACGAAAAAAATTGAATAAAGATGAAAAAAAATTAATCGAAATGGTTTGTTTGTCAAATTACATTTTATTTGTTCTGCTTTATTAATCTGATTTGGATTTGTTGGATTTTTGTGAGTAATTTTTCAGTTTTTTTTTTTTAACTCGAATGTGAATTGATTTAATAGTTAGTTCGGGTCCCGGTGGAAGATTTGCATAGGTTCGGTTGGGGTAGGGGATGGGGAAGGAAGAGGAAAGTGGGGCATTTCAGTCCCATATGCCAAAAAACTTCTTCCAAAGGAAACAGGTTCTTTTTTTTTTGCCAAAATGTTAGGAGTTTTCATTAATAGGAGAAACAGTATATTAAGAAAACCAAGATCCCCACAGCGTAACGGGTGAATCAAGACACAAAGGAGAGGCCAACAAGAAAGCACCTCACTCCCACACACAAACCTTTTGGGCACAATATTCGGTACAGAAAAAACGCACAACCAAACCAAAGGAAACCCCCGAAGGGGAGGAAACGGCCTCATTAGGGATAGGAAACCAAAAAAACAAATGCAGCAAAGAAAAACAAAACAAAACCTATAGAAGCAGATCTACACTTCTAAATCTGGTCAACGGGATCGCAGATCACCGCAGCAAGCACACCCCACCATCCAACGACACCAACAGCTATCTCCGTTCCACAACAACAACCTTGTCAGGGTTCGAATAAGTGACACCCAAACGACAAGGCCGGCCCGGCCTGATAACGGCGATAAAACTCTTACAGTGAGGAAGATTGGAAAAGAGAGCACATAGGCAAACTGCACGCGGACAATTGACGCTATCGACCGGGGAGCACCAAACTGAGGGAGGGACAGATCTGGAGAGAGAGAGAGAGAGAGAGAGAGAGAGAGGAGGAGGAGGAGGAGGAGGAGGAGGAGGAGGAAACAAAACCCCAGTCGTAATCATGTCACCGGACAAACCACTGCTCCGATTTCGAGGACTTATTCACTAGAGGATCTCTCCAAGCGGCAAGAAGTGGACGGCCGGTGATGGAGGGGCGGGGCGGGGCGGCATCCCCAGAAACAGTTTATTTCCCTACCATAATCTTTACATTTCCCATAAAAGTGGGGTAAAATAGAACATTTATCGCAATTCTATCCTACGCTCTCGGGACACATATTAACAAGACCCATAAAAAGAGTACGTCATTAGTTGAATGAGGTATAAATACCATTAAATATAACACGGAGAAACTTCCCGTTCTACCGTTAAGTATAACAAATTTCTCGTGCTCCCGTGCAACTATTTATTGTAGCAATAAAATCCGAGGAAAAACAAAGAAACTGCTGTGCATTGTTGATCATCTTCACTTCTTTACTTGATTCCAGTAACATCCACAAACTAATCCCAACGATTTTATTTTTCTTTTCTTAACATTTTCAGGCACACAAACATCATAAAACCGAATTCGAATCGCGAAAAATGCATGCCAATACACACAATCACACAGTATACATATATACACACATATTACATATATGATATATGTATGTGTATGTGTGTGTGTATATATATATATTCTTGTACGCATGAAAGCAGGGGATGAGGAAGAAACCTATATGGGGTCTTCAAAGAACTCTCTCCAACCAAGAACAAATGCACAACAACTCCAGTCAACCCACACATCAGAACCCATTGCCTTCCCATTAGCTCACTCAATCCACACACCTGCAAATCATCAATATTATATAAACAGATACATACATATCGATCAGAAAACAGAGCACAATGTGCTTATCAACCCACAATTGGGAAAAAATCCAAATGGGTTTTTATAAAAATCAGCTGTAAGAGAAAGAAAATTGAGATAAATTTGGGCAAAACGCCAAAACCCACCTCTGTAAACCAAAGGTATGTATGTGTGTATTTACTCTGTGTATTTGTACAATAAGCTGCTTTGTGGGTATATTTTCTTGGGTCTATTCTGTTTAGTGCCTAAGTCCTATATATTCTACTGAATTAAAGCACAGGTGCATGTGGGTTTGGGACCTTTTGTTTGTTGTTTTCCCATAATCTAAGCGTTACTGAATCTCACTTTTGGAGTTTATTGCGGGTAACTTTCGACCATGAAAACAGGGGAATGGGATTGTTTACTTGTGTAGATACGAAGAGCTAATGTGAACTAAATAGTTCATTAATAGCCCTTTTATAGGTTCCACTGCCTAGTGCAGTCGGCAACCTGCCCTCTCCTCTATCCATGAGGCAGAGGTTTGAGGTCCCTTGGGGGCGGTTGGAATCCGGAGCTATGGAAAGCTACTAAACTCCCCTAGTGCCAATCTAACTAACCCTGCTGACTATAAAATATGGAAGAAAATAAAAAAAGCACTTTATAGAGGTGCTTCTATGGATTTGAACTTTGAAAGGTCTTTTTTTTTTTTTTTTTTCCCTCTAATAACTTAGGCGTCCGGGTCATTTACACACATTTCGAATAATTTTGGGAGATCAATCTTACTGCTCACTTGCAAGATTCTCAAAAGCAAAACTACCTACGAACTTTGAATCGATCCAAAAGTAGTTGATAGCGCAAACAGGGACTTGGGGGCGTGCTATGCGAATGGTGCTGTGCACATTCGGGTCGTTGATTTTAGCAATCAACGGTCTGGATTGTACGGTGTTGCGCGTAATCTCAACCGTCCAATCATTCGACAATTTGGACCGTTGATTGCCGAAATCAACAGTCCGGATGTGTGCAGCACAATGCGCATAGCAACCCCGAATGCGAACCTAAGATGGAGCAAATTCCTAAATCCAGGCCTTGACCGCTAGCCTAGTTTTTTTTATTTTTTTTCCCCTTGTATTAGGTCATTTTGGTTGACTTTCTGAAAGGATAATTTCCGCTATACGCGCAAGAAAAAGCAACGAATTGCTCCTACTACTTGGAGTTGTTATGGCTTCTCTGTTTTTTAAATTAGTTGAAAGTGAAAAATTAAGTCAAGACATAGCATCATCAAGTCATCATTTATCTACTCTACCACTTCTTATTTGGTTTAGTATTTTTTAAAATTTTTTTTAACCCATTGGGTGGTTGTGCCAATTTTGACCTAATTTGTCTAACCATATCGATACACGTAAGCATGTCATTTTTACAATTTTTACTTGATAAAAAGAGTTTGTACTCATATTTAAGTGAATTGCCATCATTATAGATGCATTTAACAAATTTAGAAGATCGAGTCAATATCAAATATTATCCTATTTTGCCTTGTCACAAAAAATGATTGTAATTAAAGTTATTCAAAGCGTGTTGGCAAAGTATTTTAAGAGAAACTTGTAGAATTTTAGCTCTTAAAAAAATAGGTGATAGTGTTTTGTAAAAATATTCTATTAAATGATTTTGTGATTTACAAAAACACAAGCTGAGGAAACAACCTAAAATCTGATTTTGATGAAGATGGGTTTGGAGTGCTTTTTGGACTAAATTTTCAATTTTTAAATTATCTAATAATTGAATTTTAACTCTCTACAATAAATACTAATACCTTTTTGTTGCACTTTAATTTATCATAATCTCATAGTTATATCAAACGCATTGATCCGTTATACTAAAATTTAAAAGTACTAGCGATTGTCCGTGCCTTTAGGCACAATGCAACGCGTTTTGAACACAAAAATTTTTTTATCAAAAAAAGTTTTTTGTTTTTGATAGCAATGACCAAATCACATAAATTCGAGCCAACAAATTCAAACTCAATAACATGTTGCATTCAAAAGATCCAAGTTTAAATGTGACATAAAAGCTACAAAATAATAGAGTCAAATTCATGATACACAAATATTGTAGCTAAAAAGAGTTTTCCCCAGAGGTCGTATTTTGCAAAAGAATCATCCAAAAAGTTTGTATTGAACTGTCTTTATCACTCATGGACGCTTACCTACTTCTTCAAATTGCAGAATTAAGAATATGAACAACATGAAAACATACGAAAAATAATAATTAAATGAGTAAGAATTCTGTAAAATAAAATGGTGACAAAAATAAGTTACCTTAATTATAGATCTTGTCTATTCGCTTTTAGTATAGATTATGTAACTCTTTCTTTCTCCAATAAAAGTACGAAGCAAAACTAATTTCTCCTCTTCTTGAAGAGACTGATGAATGAGAGGGATTGTTTGTGTGCTTATAGAAGAAAAACCTAAGTTTAGCATAGATTATTAAGGAAAACATAGGTGTTTTTTTTTTCCAAAGAAACACGTATTTGAATGTTAATTATTAAAGGAAAAAAAAGGTTGTTTCCTTTTTGACTGTAGGGAAATCAATCTAAAGGAAACAACGTAAAAACAAATATTTTATCAGTCATAAGATTAGGAGGTTATATTAGAAAGTATTTTCATAAGAGTAATCAATCCTCTTTAAATAAATTAAACATAAAAGGAAACAAAATTAAAACAAAATCAATTGAAAAAGAAAATAGTTCTATTTTATAATATAGATATAAATCAAAATTTGTTTCTCACAGTTGTAGTAAATGTTCTCACTAATGATCGACCTTGTGAGACATTGTCAACTACTCCTTTCGTCTTGAATTTTAATTACAAAAATACGAGTGATTTTCTTATCAAATTAGTAAAAATATTTCTGCATACTTTTTTTTTTTTTTGAATTTCTTGGTACTACTAAAATAGTATAGTTCTCGGTTAGTCCTTTAAATTGGTGCAAAGCAATTTAAAAAATATGCACAAAATAGTTTATGTTGTCATCTCGTATAGAGTGGAACCAAAAGTCTTTCACATTTTCAGTTACTATGTGAAGAGACAATTGACTGACCGTCCTTCTGGTTCCACTTTACCTCAATTCCCCAAACATGGAAGATAGGAACAAAAAATAGGTGTAGTCATAAGTCATATATGACAACTGAACAAACTTTCTCGTGTAATTACCGGGGTAGCGCTACCCCACCGTTCTGTTTCATTGCCTTTTCCATCGTAGTCTTCAATCTTACCATCCGTTTCAGTAATTAATAGTCCGGATTTTAAACTCTTCTCTGGAGGAGTTTTTTTAAAATCCTTTGGACAGTGAGACGGTAAACTATGAAACAGAACGGTGGAATAGACTTTATGTACGTCATCATTCTGGTTTACCTTGCTATTCGACTTTAACCCTTTCGAAAATGAACGGAGTGAAATTTCCAATAATCTACACTTGGCTCAAGGTGATTGGTTCCATGGCTGTTCAATTGGGAGTGAGAATTCATGGAGGCTACTCGTGACACACATAGCAACTGACGTGACACTATAGGATGTCATGTGACAGACACCCTTGTCCTTTGAGAGAAACCAGAGCCCAAGGTAATTTGCTCTGTATGCTCTGTATTGATAGTTATCCGAATTAATTTATGTGCATATTAATTAATTTTAAAAATTTGTATCTTAAGATTTCAAAAAATGTTAATAAATCTAAGGATTATTTTTTGACGATGTGATAATCGAACCTGTGAACTCGAAGTGGCAAGTCCCTCACTTGCTACTACAGTTCCCGTACTCAACCAAGAACCTTCGGGGATAATATTGGATTCAACCCAGCTAACCACACATACATCTATGCACAGATTGTGTACATAGAGTCGTCAACAGCTTCGGAATGAGTAATTATCTAGTAATCGTAGAGTATGCCACGTGGTGGCTCAACACATTTTTCTTAATTTTAAAAATCTAGAGTATTTAGAGCCAATTAGTTGGCACTTTAAAGTAATTTCTATAGCTTCTCCCACAATAGGCCAGGGGAGGTGAAAGCCTTAGATTTTAGATCTTAAGTTTCACATCTTCACCACTTGATCAACCCGCAGTGAAACGGTGGAACCTACACACTTAGTCGTTGAATCTATATAAACGTGTAATCGTAGAGGGACTTTTTTTTTTTTAACTAAGGCCCCGTTCTGGAAACTTTTTATTTTAAAGTATTTATTTTCTATTTTACGAGACATATATTCTCTCACACTGCATCGCCTTTAAATTGTTAAACAAATACTTATTTCCTTAGTGAAACAGGGCCTAAATCGTAGAGTGACTGAAACACCACCATTAAGTTGCTTCTGGAACGCTGATTATTCCCTCCAAAAGCATAATTTTCCGTGTGACCAAAGGGCGCCACCTTTTAGCTCCTGTGACTTCTTGCCTCCACGTCCATGTTCATACTATAAGTGGATGTCCGCACCGGACGCGGGGGCTCTACTGTGCCAGGAGGCACAGTATCCCCTATCCACACCTAAAAACGGTGCCGTTTGGAGAGAAAAAATATTAGTCAATCTATTTGCAATTTTATAGAGCAGCAACGTGATTATAAGAGCCTTAGAGATAAAATTTAATTATGTCTCTTTAGAATAATATGATCAGAATAATAAGATCTTCACACTGGTTTAAACGGATTGAAAATTGGAGTAGATAATTTTTTAACTTTATTTTTAATATATAAACAATCTACAAATATTAAGTGCTCCAATTTTTAATCAGTTTAAACAAGTGCGAATATCTTATTATTCTGAACATATTATTCTAAAGGATCATAATTATTTTTTCTCTAGAACTCTCATAATTAAGTATCTGTTCTTTTATTTAGGATCTTGTGGAGCAAAAACATGATTATTAAAGCCTTAAAGACAAAAATTAATTATGCCTTTGTAGAATAATATGTTTAGAATAATAAGATCTTCGCATATATTCAAACGGATTAAAAATTAGAGCACTTAATTTTTTTAGATTGTTTATATATTAAAAATACATTTAAAAAACTATTACTCCAATTTTCAATCCGTTTGAACCAGTGTGAAGATCTTATTATTTTAATCATATTATTCTAAAGAGACATAATTAAATTTTATCTCTAAGGCTCTTATAATCACGTTTCTGCTCCATAGGATTGGAAATAGGTTGGCTAAAATTTTTTTCCCTCCAAACGGCACCGTTTTTGGGCGTGGGCAGGGGGTACTGTGCCTCATGGCACAGCAGAGCCCCCGCGTCCGTCCGCACCAGTTTGCTTCCACGTCCATGTCTCGATTAATTTTGAGAACTTACAATCGTGAGCAAACAAATCATCCGGCGGCCCAGAGACGTTATATGCTTGGCCTCTATGAAATTCGAATATACGAATTCACATATGACAAGTACTTATTGCTTTTTCATGCCCACACTATCAAACTCATTGGGGTTGCCTCTACGTCCATCTTACTACTGAATTTTTTTTGGTGATATTCCGAAGCAACGGAAAAAAAAAAAAATGCTACTCTACTCACCATTAAATTGTATATAATAACTTACGGCCAAAATTGCACCACAAAATTCAAGTAAATTGACCCCTGATTTTTGAATTTCTAAGAAGCTAGCTTAAATTTTCTTTTGGAATACTACATTTTCTCGGCAGTGCCTTTTTTTTATCATATATAAAAACTTTTGGTCAATTATTTTGAATTTAATTCTCACTTTAGGATACAGGAATGAGAAAGTAAAATCCTGGAAACAATTTCCTAATCGATTATCCAAGTTGTTTTGGACTTTTTGTTGTCACTTGAGGACTTTTTCTTTCCAGCGATGATATGGTCGCTTCTTTTTACCTTTTCGATTATTTATAATCTAGATCGACGAGCTTGCAAAGTAAAAAACTTCACAAAACAATGAACAAAATCATTGGAAAATTAAAGTGAATAACAAATTAGAATTTTTTACACATTAAAAGAAGACATTTGTCATATACATCTAATTAATTAGTTGTCCCTATTTGATTGATGCGTGTTCGGGGTCCCTGTAGTGATGCTGGCCGCTTCAAGATTGCAGTGAGCAATTCAAGCCGTACGAAAGTGTTTTCAACGATCTGAATCAGAGAAGAGTTTGTTTATAATCCAGATTGTTCAAAACTTAGACAGACAGATGAGCTGCTCACTGCAATCCTGTAGTGTCCCGCCTCACTACAAGAACTACGGTTATGTATGTATTATAGAAATATAGAATCTGGTTTCTTTCGGTTGTGTAATACAGTATTTATTTATTTTCCTACTTCTTTTAGTGCGCAGGACTGAACTTAATTGCTCTATTGGTTTGGCTAAGTGAGCATAAGAACTTGGAGCCATTAAAGGGTTTGTCCGGTTGTCAACTCTGGGGGTTCCGAAATTAGTTGAGTATTGGATTGGAAAACACAATTTGTCGACATCGAAGATATTACTCCAACAAGGAGAAATAGGAGAATTTTAAAAGAAATAAAGAAAGTAGAGCAGCCTGATCTATATAACTATATATATATATATATGTAATATTTCCAATATTGTATACAACAGCGAGGGTTAGTAGAGAAAGTTAGTGAGTTAGTCTACAAGAGATTTAGAGGCTATCCATAGCCCTAAATCCACAAACCACTCACAATGAGGCTCAAACCCTGGTCTCCCACAAGGGAGTCCTGGGAGAGCCACGAGTTACCAACTGGGCTACAAGCCCATTGGTGGGCAGCCTGATTCGGTCATGCAAGACCGTGTAAACGCACGGATTAACACACCAATGGAAGTCGAACCCCAAATCAAAGGCTTTTTGAGACCCTTGGTTTCCAACTAATTACCATTGCCCTCAACCCCTGCTGGTTTAATTTCCTATTACAAAAGCGTAGATAGGTAACAAAGCAATTCGAATATGAAATGTTTAAAGACTGGTCCTTTACACCCTTAGATTAAAAAAAAAAAAAAATACAAAATCATAGATATCTCTAAAAATATGTACGAGGAAACATTCTCAGCCTCAGCCTAACACATCAAGACATACATAGCACCTAACATAATTCTATTGGAAATTAATCATATACTCGACACCGGCACCTCTATAAACCCACAAAAATAGAACTAACCCCCCCAAATTCCAGAAAACTATCGAGAATACAGTGCTACAAGCTCGACATTCTGGATTCTTTCTTGAAAAAACTCAATGGGTCTTGTATTGTTTTCTTAATCGATACTGTTTGTCTACCCAGGTTGTTTCTAAACGGATGTAATCGTACATGAGGCCTTTAAAGGGACTTGACCCTCTCGACTGCGTTAGAAAGATTGTGTTTCTTCCCTCGTTAAGCCGAAACCCCGGGAAGTCAATGCCATACAACCAATACAGGCCGTGAATTCCGTGTCTTGCGATTGCATTGTCCTTGCCGATGAGGCCGGTGCTGAAAATTGGAGGTCCACTTTCGTCGTTGATGCGGACCTTAAAAGCCACGTAAAACTTTATTAGCATCAGCAATCGAACTTCGGATAAGAAAACGCGACATAGTGCTAAAACGAAGTGATGGTGAAAGATAGTCCAACGCTTAAAAGGCTCAAAGTGGAAATGAAGAGGTCAAAATAGGAACAAGATGACAGCTATTGAGATTGAAAAAATCAAATAGAGGAAGGACCGAGTTGATAAACTTTGATGTGTATGGTATGAAAAATTGACAGTAAATTAAGGTGCAAAGTGGAAATAATCCTAAAAGGAATGGTACTGATAATTTTTTTTTCTAATACTGTATTATATACATTATTGGGGGTTAGCGGAAAATTAATGTGTTAGCAACCAAATGGGTTCGATAACTCTCTATAGACTCAAACCCTAGACTTTCCCCTTGCAAGATAAAGGGCTGGCCCAAGGTATTTGCGGCCCTAGGTCAACTCATCAAGTTGGGCCTTAAATTTTTTCACAATTATAAAATAATAAGAGATAATTTCTATATATAAAAATTTTAGACCACATTTCACGGAGAATATGCTTTGGTTCAGTGGTTTGGGTGTTTTCTTGTGTTCTCTTTGAAACAAGTTTCAAACCCAGCAGCAACAAATTTCCCACTAGGCGTTTTTTGACAAAATAAAAACTTACGAGAAGTGTTAGGGGCAGGAACCGAACCCAACCCAACCACAGGATGTGGATTGGTACTTATCCTACCACTGAACCAAGGAGAATTTATGTTGCGACAAAAATTACATATAAATACTCCTACTGGGGTCCTCTTTTTGGGCCAAAACTTGGGTCCAAGCTCAGGCCTCTCAAGAGTTGTCCTTGGGCTGGGCCTGGCAAGGCAAGAGGTATAACCAGATGGGTTAAGAGCCACATCTTACAGATAAGTTGAAAAAGCAACATACTTGCAGTTCAGCTTCATTAGCTGATGCCAGTGCCACACGAAGAGTATAGTTTCCAGCCCTGTTAACAGCTTTAATCTCAAACAAGATTTTCCATGTGACGGCTGTGTATTTGCCATCTCCCTCATGCCTACAAATGCAAAAATTAAACCAGGAGTTACAAACTAGTATTAAAGCATCTCCAATGATTGTTTCAAACCCAAACTAGAACTATACTTAAAATTAGCATTTTGGCACTACAGCATACAGCATAAAAATAGCGATAGTACTGCCATCTTGTCACGCAAACCAATAGAGATGCCCAACGAGACAGAGGCCGAAAAAGGGCAAGGAAGAATAAATACCTTGTGACATGAGCGAAAAACCAGTCTTGGCTATGGTTGCTAACTCCTACAGTATAGACGAGATCCTGACGGGGATATATTTCTGCATACCGGTTCCACAACCCATACTGCCTAAACCTGAAAGCCCGATACAGATTTATGTGAGCAAAATATAGTCATTTGAAAAGGACATGAAATGGTCTCAACAGACTTGTGGTGGAGTAGCTTAAATGAATATTCCATTCGAAGTTGGGCAATGCCTTACTGCATCTAAAACATCTGATGATAGCACAAAATGTCATTAACTTAAAAACACCCAAACTGCTTAAGCCCGAGTCATTTCAGAAGACTTGAGGGGCAGGTGCCCCTTGTGGTACCTTTAGGTGTCTCAGCCAAATAGTGGTATCAGAAGCATTGAGCTATGTGTATTTGAGAAACAGGTGAGCCAATTTGTGAATTCTTGAGAGTTATCACCACAATTATAAGAGCAGCCAAATTAGTCGTGGTGCCTGTAACGCCCTAAGTAGAATAGGCCCAATAACTTGTCAAAGTCTAAAAACACCCAAACTGCTTAAGCCCAAGTCATTTGTAATAGCCCGCATGGTTTATCCTATACCCTGCATAACCTTTTTATGTGGGACGGACTGTTACATATGTCCTCTCACCCTTGTGAGAGCTTGAGCACTAGAGTCACCGCTGTAGTTCACAAGTCTTCTAGCCAGGAGACCAGAGACACCACTGGCCACACAAAGTCCCAAGCCCATATGGTCATGTACACAAATTGCTCTGATACTTTTTATAACACCTCAAATAGACGACTGTAACTTATTGAAGCCTAACAAAACGACTCAAAAATGTTTAAACCCAAGTTACTAGTAGAAGTTCACATCGTTCTTATAAACCCAAGATTATCCTGTAGACTATAAAGCGACTATGAACAGATGTCTTATTCTATGCACACGATTTTTAGTTCTCGCACTATATATCAAGATATTCAGCTATGTTACAAGGACTCGGGTTCGACTGCTTGCCTGACATCAGATCTTCCCAAGCTCAAGTCTCGCAATATCAGTATGTTTCCAAAAGTGGCATAAGGCTTTAGGGGACACGTCTTCAACACTTCAATTCTTATGCAGGGTGCCCCATATTCTTGGATAAATTATGTTGTAATTATTTAGAAATGCACTTGAAATCAAATGATATTGAGTAAAAATGTGAAATTTTCATCTCCTACAGAAATGAGACATTGATGAGGTTTTGTTTCTAGCCAATGTGGTGCAAATCGACACAGGGCCACTGTAAATGCCATTTGTTAAGCAGAAAGGTGCAGTCCTCATATCTCCACAAGAAGAATCGGGACTAAAAAAACGCTCACGCCAGCTGATATTTAAAACAAGGAGGAAGATACATTCAGGAACACTAACTTGTCAAAGCTATCGTACAAATGGTTCTCCAAGGCTGGATTAGGATCTGGCACAAAGAATTCAGCAGCAACGCGGTCAGGGGTGCCTATTTCCCATAGAGTAGGACCGGTTCTTGGAGGTTCATACACCAGATTATCCAGTCTGATATTAGACCCTGCATTCGAACGTCCAACAGCACGACAAAAGGTGTCAACTTAAGTTACCTACTTGGCGAACTGAGTCGTTAATCTGTTCTAGACTTCGGAAATACTTTGTCATAAAAGGATTTAAAAAGTCGAAACCTGATGCGACGTTGACAGAAGGACCGTATTTGTAATCTCCAATAACTCCGGGGACCCAAGCAAACAAGTTATACAACCCAGGTCGAATGTCTTTGATCACGAAATTCCCCTCACGATCAGCTTGCGTCCAAAATTGATAACCCTGTCAACAAATATCTAACGATCTTATTTATCGTCGCTAGAACCTTTATAAAAATCTTTTCTGGAAAAAAGAAACTATGATTTACTAACAAAAGAAGGATATATATAACCTTGTTTTCATATTGCCATGATCCTGCATTTCCTGGTGGTGCCAAACCCACCGAAGCTGAGGCAGCTGACATGAGTTTTCTTCTAAAATATAGAAAAGAGAGAGGAAAATAATCGAATTAAACTCAAAAAATCATGAGAGTATACATACTGAATAAGACTCGCAAGCCACATCGAGGATTGAGGTATTAGTAACCATACCCATCGCGAACAAGTAATCGGCCACTAACTGAGCCCCGTTGATTGGCGTGCAAGAAATCTGGTGATTGCGGAAAATTGTATGGCCAGCTTGCAGTTTCTTTCTCCATCTAATGAACGTGAGCGACTAAAATTATGAGCGAGTTTGCTTCGTAAGTTCTAATGTTAAGGACATGAATAAGTACCTGTGATTTGGCATCATGCCAAAGTGAAGATCTATCGTTGTTGGAAGCCGAGTTAAGGTATACGAAGACAGGGCCAAAGACCTTTTTCCACAGCTCTCCATTTCTGAATTTCATTCCCAGGTTTATCCCTGCATAATGGGTACTCACAAACATCTGGACACAACAACCTCAATCAAAGGCCTCATACAAAGAAGCTACACATGAACTGAGCAAGTTCTTAGTTGTATTGAAATCCAAATGTTGCAGATGGGATTCTTTTCAAAGAAATAGGAGTCAAAAGAAGAAAATAAGAACATCTTGTACAAGTAAAAAGATTTCTTACGATCCATGTTGGAACATCCTGCTACCCTGTGACAATTACGTTCACATTTTAAGTTCAAGTTCCATTACATGACCGGTGAAGCATAGATGTTCGTTCATCTATACGTATTATAAAAAGGCGAGTTACCTTTGTTATGCAACTTGTGAAAAGCTATTGACGATTGATTTAACTAAAATGACAATCGATATTGAGGGCTAGATCGAGAAATCTGTTTCCCTTGTACAAAAATTTGGATTCAAGACCTGGTTTGCGAAGGAACAAAATATACTCACTGAGAGGACTGTGGGGCCAACATGGGAAGTGAGCTCCTGCTTGAGAGGCCCACCGGTCCGAAACTCGTTACTTGGTGTGATGATCCAAAACCCTACTGATCTCGGGTTGTCGGATATCCACCCATGGACTTGATTGTCTTTGTGGTCGCAGGAATATTGGTACTTGTCATCCACCTGCATGCATATCAGATAACAGTCATATGCACACAGCAAATATTTCGAAGCGTATCATTGGCAATGTCGTACATTCTTAGTTTATCTAGAAATTTACTACCAACCTCTCCATTTAGGGATGGATTTCCCGGTCTTGAAAACCGAACGGCCTCTGGGTAGTCAAGCGGTTGACCATTTCTTCGATCTTTGGCCGTTGGCATGACCCTTTGCCTCTTGTCAGATATCGCCATGTAACGAAACCTGATTGCGATTGATTAGACACACACTAGGCAAACCATGTATTTGTTTGATATATGTAGTTGTAGTAATTAACCATACTAGCCAGCCAAACAAGCTCAAGGCCATAGTGACAAATGCAAGATTTCAATGAACTAATTCTCCTTTGATTACTTGTTTTGAAGCTTGAATGCAATCCTTGCTTGGTAAATATTCACTTCAGGCATTCCTGTTGAGCGCTCGAATATTGCATACGAATAGAAGCCAGAGCTGCCTCTGAGCATAATATATCTGCAAAGGTAGTACAAATGATAATACAACCTCAAATGGATTAAGAGTTTTTTTTTTTTTTAGGTAAGAACTCTATGGGCTCTGTTTGCTTCGAAAAAAATTTCAGACTGGAAATTGTTTTTATGGAAAAGATTATACAGGAAAAGCACACTATGAAATTATTTTCAGGTATTTGGCTGCCATTTGAAAGTTTATTTCGCAGTTGGAAGGGGCCGAATGAATGGTGATATTATCCGAAGTAGCTAAAGTCAATTCACAGGGACAGTCGTTCAGCCCACGGGCATGATCCACACGATGGAACCCGTTTTCATTCCGTACAGCAAGGAGTTGCTCAGGCGGATTCCATGGCGCAACCCCAATGAACCATAGCCCGTGATTTTCGCCTCCGCGCTTGAAATTAGCTTGTCGAAATTTACGTTGCAAGTCATTTCAAGCTTTGCATGAAAATCATTCTGTTTTCGGGTAAAATAACGACCCTTGAAAGTTTAAGATTTGCAGTGCACCTTTTGTCGACATTTAACGGAAATCCTGCACCGTTCCACAATGTAACAAACGCAATCTCCACTTGATTATCATTTTGCAGTATGACCTTAAACTCTGTTCCTGATAACTTGAATGCATGCTTGGAGTCGCTTAACTGCCTGCTCAATCAAACATCTGCTGTTAAATGGCCATTCTCTTATGTATAGCAATGCCATTTATGACCATTAGAATCACAGTCAAGGCAACGGAACTTACTCGTCGTTGGTTATATTTGTAAAAGGCCGATCCCAATAAACATCCCAATACCTACAAGCGTAGTGGTCAAATCATGAATCAAAATGACATATTTCCATATCCAGAATCGAAGCGAATCATAAGGATTTGGTCATATTTCTTTATATACAGAACGCAATTTTCTTTTTGGCGACAATTCCTACAAGAGTATAAGTTCTCATATGCTATAACAACTCTGACGTAGGTTATGAGACTTTCACTTGAGGTACTGGCTGGATTGAACTGAAGAACGTAATTCGGTGTGTGTTTTTCTCTTTGATCATGCGTGAGTGTGGGCATGGGGTTAAACCACACATATCAGAGGTATAATCACAATGCATAAGAGGACCAAAACCATAAACTAGATGAAGTACACGTGAAATTAGTACCCTCTATTATCTACTTTGTTGGCAGTTTCAAGTACGTTTTTCATCCCGTCGTATTGTATCCCCGTGACCATGCCCGCCGGATTTGAGAAGGTGACCGTAACGATACCATTAGACATCACCACCTGAATTATAGATTCCACGAACAAATGTTAAGTGAAAAGACAACATGTGGTATAACAAACAAATAAAGGGCAAAAAATGATAGAAATTGTGCCAGTTAATCATTTGAGCAGTGATTTCGAAAAGTAAATGTCAAACTAATATCGATACTCGCCTACATGCAAATAAGCTTAAGATGCACTCAGGTAGTAATAAACTTGTTTGAGCTTGCCACCATCTGTGAAGCACAAATACATTCTATGTGATTGTTTAGCAACTTGAGGAACAGATATAAACCATGCTTCATTCATTGGTCACCATATAAGCATCATAACATTTTGAGGAACAAATTTTGAAAAGACAGTGAAATGACAGTAGTACTATTCATTCTTACCACTCTATGAGAACGTTTAACAATTTTGAAAGGATTCTGTATAGACCTAGTACAGTCCAGGAAAGAGAAAACAGGAAACCCAATCAACGGTCCAAAACTCTTCCCTGAAAGAGTTTTTTTAAATCTGAACCGTTGATTGGGTTTCCTGGACCGAGTGTCCTGGTCTGTATGGTCATTGCCCCCTCATACATTTTTTGTCCTTGGCAAAGTACTTTTCGCTTTGAACTGGAGTAATAGAAATGCTCTATCCCCTTCTGAAACACAGCTTACATTTGAGTAAAAACGAGAGCATAATTCCTTGTTTAAACATAACAGACCAAAGATGTGCGACATAAATGTACGAACGGAAAAAAAAACGAATGCAGTCTTACTTGGTGACCGTTTATTTGCAAACTGACCCTAGAAGCGTGGGACAATTCTTGCCTGGTTTCTGAAATACCTCTGCACTTGGAAGGTAAGATAACAAAGTTAAGGTCTTGAATACAAGCTCACAGACGGCATGAATGAAGAAGCTAGTAACCAATCTGAAGTAGTACACTATCTGGTTAGTTATACAGTTCTTAAACACTTACTTTGTCCATGATGGTTTTTTTAATTTTTAATTTTTTTCAACAAAAACAGGATACTAAGAGAATAATGGAAAGGACACTACAATCAAAACAAGGAGAGAGGGAAAAGAATAGGCACCCATAGTGAAAGGTCATTGAAGCACCAGCAGAAGTCCAAAATCCCGAATTCTCAACAAAGAAAAAAGCTTGTGGCTGGCAAAATTCCAACCACTAAAAACTTGTTTTATTGAGCAGATGAGATGTGCGATTTACTTACCAATTCTGTATGACCGCATTTCTAGCATTTGAATGACAGTTAAGCGCGAAGATTACCTATTATATTGAGCAGGAAATTCCACAAGACAGGGAATATACACGGTATTAATGACTCTGCGATGACCAACACTACTCATGGCATATTCCAAGGCTTCTTTTTCTTTTTCAACTGTTAACTTTCCTCTTGACGGTGTTTAGCTAACCGGTAAACAAACCAAGCTACTCAAATTCGAGCTCATGTTTACCGTTCACACAAAAAACTCGTTCAAGATCGGTTCGTTACATGAATAAATCAAGCCTGAAATTTTTTTTTTTTTTGAAGCTTGTTAAACTTTCAAACTAAGCTCGAACAAGCAACTACTTAACTTATTGATCGATTATTTAAAAATTCAAGTTTTGAGGCGGTTCTAATTACGGTACCACCTAGAGTACTGATTTTTCTATTGGTACAGCTAAATTATGGTGTAAATAGGTAGGGATGGCAAAGTGAACCGAACTGATGGTAACCCGAACTGTAACCAAAATTTTTCCTCAAACCATAACAAAAAAAATTCCCCGTAGGTATGGGTATGATTGAGGCCTTGGATAACCAAACGGGTATCGGTTTGGGTATGGTTTAGTAGATCCCCGAACCGAAATATCTATGTATAGGAGTCTAGTGATCGAAGTGCATATGTCCAAAAATTCAGGGACCAAATTGTTGCATGTGTTAAGGTTTAAAGGCCTGAAGTGTGATAATCCTTTATTTATAATTAGGGTTACAATTAACAGCTACATATTCATACCTCAAACATTCAAACCCCACTCCCTCCTCTCTTCTGCATTGCAGACAATCCTTCGCGACTTCACCGCCGCTCATTTTCGTCGTCCTCTCTCTCTCTCTCTCTCTCAATCACACAAACATGAGACACCTCCACCCACCTTCTCCAATGTCGTCAAGCAAAATATTCAGTCGAGCACACAGATCGAAGGCTCCGGAGATTGGCCACTCCGGCGACGTCAAAGCATACATACTCCTCTCCCTCTCTCTCTCTCTCTCTCTCTCTTTGTTACTCCCTTTTTCTTCTCTCATCGATCAGAACTCACCTCAAGAACTTGAAATAGGACAATTTTTAGATCCGCCCACATCAGTTGTCCTTTGGTTCGGATACCCGAACCCTGAATGGTTCGGTTATGGTTTCCTCTTGCTCTCCCCGTTTGGGTATCGGGGCGGATATGGGTAGGGGTTCGGTTTCGGAGATCGAGTACGGAATTCCCCATATCCGCCCCGAACGCCCCGATTGCCATCCCTATAAACAGGTACGTACCGGTACCAGTGAAATACTGTTACGCATTTATCGCTATTAGTGTTAGTTTTTCACATAAAAGTGTTTCTAATATAATATACATATTTATTTAAAAGAGAAAGAAAAAATAGTCCGGTAGCATCCGGTATTTATTCGGTATCATCCGATATTGACTGATATTATCTGGTACTTGAAGAAAAATTATAAAATTTAAAATAGTCCGACACCATTCAGTATCCTCAAAGAATCTACCATATTCCAGGGATGGTATATGTCTTCATTACATGGGTACTACTATCAATTTAACAGACCCTTTTTAAAGCTTGTTTTTCAACATGATAAGCTTTCAAATGTAGACTCTTTCAAGGTTTACTCAATTAGGATTTTTCTGGGATGATATAACTCCTTACTAAAGCTTTCAATCGAGTTTTATTTAAAAACTTATTTCAAGCTAATAAAAAACTAGCCACGATTTCTCATTTAAAAGTCTCCTAAGTTTTCAAACTAAATTAAAATAAGTAGTACAATTTGGAGGTGCGAAACTTTGCTACATTTCACAATTATCTTACAGGTAATCTATGTAATGTACGTAACTTGATGTTTTTTGAAAACTTTTTTTGAGACGGATCGAATTAATAAGCCCAGCCCATTAACTAGCTAGGTTGCCAGGATTTTTAGCCAGGGGCAGTTTTGTAAATATACTGTATTTTTTATCGAAACATATACTTATTATATAATAATTTTTTTTGTTTTCCAATACATTATATTTGTACATTAAAATGATTCTAGCATAATCTGTTAAAGTATACTAATCATATTGTTTTTTTTTCTTTTGGCTATTTCAATTGTCATGTCGTTATTTTTCATTAATGAAAGAAATTAAACAATGAGAATGCAAAATAACCGATTTTTTATCAAATCAAATCAAAATTATTAAAATTATACAATAATATTCAAAATCAAATTATACAAAATAAAAAATATATAAAACTCGGAAAGCCTGGGGCCAGGCCCTAATGTAGCTCCACCACTGCCTACAACACAAACCCTACCCAACGGGCCAAGAACCTGCTTTGAAAAATGTAGAAGCCAAACAGAGACGGGTCTGGACAAATAAACGCCGTAGCACTGGATACTGTATGGGGCGCCATCGGAATCCATCCAAAGAGACTAAAGATCAAAGTGGCTCAACACCAAGTCAGATAGGTCTAGGCTGACCAGATGCAACGAACGACCTAATCTAGTCAGGATTTCGACTCCATAGGGAGGCTACATTAGGATAGAGAATTTTTGGAAGTAAATACCAATTGAGCTCTTCTTTTTTTTTTGCCCGATCAAGACCATTTGCGCACGTTGAATCCCGCAAGACTTGATTTGTTCAAAGTAAATTTGATCCATGTATTTTATTTACGGACTTTGAGGTTGATGCTTAGCATCATGTTGCGCACCTTCGAGCCGTTGGATCATGCATCCGACGGTTTGGATTTTATCTCCGCAACTAACAATCGAGAGTCGTTCATTACCGAGATGAGATCCGAGCCGTCAGATGCACGATCCGATGGCTCGGAGGTGCACAAGACGGTGCTGCGCATACCACTGCACAACATCATCCCCCAATTCTTTATTTATGCATAAAATTTATGCATTTTCTTTTGATTACACAAGAGCTAGAAATTATAGAACTAAAAATAAAAAATAGAATTATGACAATATTTACATGGGTGGAGCCGCGGAGCTGGTCCTTAGTGGCCCCTTTTACACCTCCGACAATGTCAAAGAGTCTCCGTACGTTCTATTACGTATTTAATAAGATTTACACTATACGCGTAATTAATAAGTCTTACATTATGCGGGTAATTTATTATGCATAATTAATTAATATGTCTTTTCACTTTTTAATAAGTCTTACACTATACGCATTATTTAACAAGTCGTTACACTATAAGCGTAACCAATTAATATTAAACGGTTACGTGTCACATTAGATGGTACTCCAATATCCACCATTAATTGTACTATACTTAATTGGGTGGGAAATAGTTTCATGGTGTGTATGCAAGTGGATTTTTTCTATTATTCTCACTTTAAATTTTGAAACAGTCGTGCTAGCATTACCATATGGTTTTGCCGTGCATTTGTACCGCAGGGCTAGTGGGACCCACTCTGGATCCACAAAAATACATATATATATATATATATATATATATATAAATTTTAAAATATGGGATCTCGTAAAAAAATCAACTCTAACGAATATCGGCAGCGACCACTAGCCGTGCAGTACAAATGCGCCGTAAAACCATGCACTAAGGCTAGACTTTTTGGCTTTGATAACTTAGGGTGGTTGAATCCACATCAGAACACATGGACTACCAAATATTCCTGCGGGACCAATCTCATTGTCCTGCTAATTACACTTCGATATACTCTTATTCACTTCTAAGTTCATAAAATATCGACATCATGTTTTCTCTTCATTTTAGGAAACTAATAAATTCGGTGTTAACTTAACCTAGAGGTTATAAACCTATATGTGAAATTCATGTGCCCCAAAAAATACTAAAAAGAAGAAGAAGAAAATTGAATAATTAGCAACTTATTTTATTCTATCCTCCTATAAAACGTTCTCACCCGTTATATTGACTGGAATCAGCAAGGACGAAGAAGAGCTGAACAAGGAGCCCCAGCCACCCCACTTTTTTCATCCTAGTAAATCTGTGAACCTGCTAAAAGACATGCACAAATAGAATTTTAGAAACAAAATAATCAATGAAGATGGAAAATATTTGCCACGAGTATACTTGTTAATAACCCACAGATATATAGATGTCGTACAAAGACGAGGTGTTGCAAGCAAGAGTTGAAGACGAGACCAAACCGGAGTACTTATGGTTAGTGATGGATCCATTATTGTGTGTTCGTAGATGGAGTATACTTATTCGTGAACAATTCACTAATTGCTTACATCCTTATTTATAATGATAACCTAAAAACACTAAAAAAAGAAAATAACATAAAGGAAACCTAGAAATCTAAATCTTGGAGAACAAGGAAATAATAAAAGAGAAATAGAATCAACCTAAATAACAAAACCTAATATTTTAGGCAATTTATGCTACAACAGAATGATTCCTGCTGAAATACTAAATTTAAAATAATAAAAGAAAATGGAGATATTTATAGAATTACTAAAATATTAAGACCTGCATTACTTGCGGTTTTTGTCAGTGCTACTTTGGCAAAGGTTTGAGTACCTTAATACGAGTCTGGCTCCTCTCCAATCCATAGGAAATTGGAGGATCCTTCAATGCCAATTCAATGGTCAGGATTATCGTAACATCTCTACCCCTAAAACTCATATGGTATTCTATAGGAACCCAATTAGTCCACAAATATTCCTCAATTATCGCATCCCAGACACCAATTTATCAAATTCCAAACATTAGAAAATTTTCATATTGTAACTTTAATAATAGGTGCAGGTTCAAAGAACTATCAGATTCATAGAGTTAATCAAATATTTCTCAATTACATAAGATTAATAAATTGTTTTCGAAGTTTATAAAAAATTCTTTTTTTTTGAACGGCGTCTTCTCTCCCTGTTAAACTTGCCTTTGAAAAAACTTTTTTTATATAGCTTGTGAGGATTTTTTTCAACCAATGTCATATAGCTCATGGGAATTTTTTTTACTAATATTATATCAATAATTTTTTTCTTTCAATATCAATTTTTCGATGATATTATCTTATTATATAGCCCATGAGATTTTTTTTTTTTTACTGATGCTAGTGTATTTTCACATATACTAATGTTTGAGATTCGGTAAATTGGTGCCTGAGATGCGATAATTGGGGAATATTTTGGGAGTAATTGGGTACCCATAGAATACTATATGAGTTTTGAGTCTGGAGATGCTAGGATAATCCTGACCATTGAATTGGAATTGGAAGATCCTCCAATTTCCTATGGATTGGAGAGGAGCCGGACTCCCTTAATACAGGGACCAGACGTAACTTTTTTGGAATCCAAAGCAAGCTTGTAAACCCCTGTGAATTTGTAAAAAAAATATAGAATTAATTGCAAAATTATTTATTAAAGGCACAAAATCTGCTTTTGTTGATCCACATTTCCCTAATGGAGTATGTTACATTTCCAACTTTTATTTTACAGTTTCAATCGACTTGTGTTTTTTTTTTTTTTTTGCCATAGCATTTGTTAAAAACCTTTTTTCAAAAAATTTAAATTTTTTGGTTCATCTAATATTGAGGAACCGGTAAAGTAACACAAAAGAAGATCAATATTTGTCAAAAAGCCCACTAAATAAAGTTTTTCACTTTAATAGTGTATGATGTATTTCCTCTTCATACTTTTCCTGTTATTCTTTATCACATAAACAAAATAAAAAGATTGCTAGCAAAAATCGATGGAAGAGAGACATGAAAACACGTAGAAACAACGACGATAATAATAACAGAATCCATGTAACTCCCAAAATGGAGATACGGGCAAGAAGAACAGGAGAAAGACCTTACATTCGGCAATGCATGCACAATTTTACAAAAGGGTTGCTCTTACAAAATTTTGCCACCGAACTAACGCCCTAGCTAAAGCACACGTATAAATCGTTACGGGAAATCCCAAAACCCTTTTTTGCAAATGGGAGAAGAATTAATGGACTGCGAGGCAAAACGAAAAACTTGCAAGAAAACATTAAACAGGTCTACGAATTAGAACAAACGTTTCACCTGTGGCTTCCTAATTAATGAAAGTCAATGGATATATGCTGAACCCTCTTTCAGTTGTTTTATACTAGCAAAATTACATCATATAACTCTCAGTACCATACTGGGTTGGACTTGTTCCTATGAGATCAAAATGTTCGACGCGTTGATTTTTTCGACGCGTTGATTTTCTACTAAAGAAACTTACATAAAAATAAATAAATAAAAAGAGCCCGCCAGTTGCTAGTCTGAGTCTCTGCTCATTTATTTAGTACCAAAATAAGACGATTCTAACCAGACGATTTTTTTCTATTTTTTCGAAAAACAAAAAGTATTTGACTTTTTCCTAGCCTCCCCAAGCCTGGAAAAATCGTAGGTGCACGCCTGGCCGTGACGGCCATCTTGCCGGCTTTGTCTCAGGACCCGGTCTGCCTTAATAAAATACGTACTAGTTGCTTCCAAGATACGCGTGAAACTACAAGGTCCCGTTCAATTGTACGGAAGGATGAGATAGGATGGGAAACTCAACTTTCATGTTACTTTCTGTGTGTTCAGCTACCAAGAAAGTTGTGGTCCTGTGAAACTCACAGCTTCAGTATTTGAACTGGGAATCACTTTTCTGTAAAATAGAAATAAGAAATTTTAGTTTTCTTGAAAGATTTATATTTGTCAAGAGAACATATATGGGAAAAAAAATTATTTTCTTTTACTTTACCTCACTTCACTTTTTCTGAGAATCCGTTAATTTCATCAATCATATCCGACAACTGAACGGAGACTAAGAGTTTGCTCCTCCCAATATTGGTTTCCTGGATCCACAAAAGAATCTATATAGGTATAAATAACATCATACATATATGTAATGGATGTATAGATCATGTGAGTACCAACTGTGTGTAGAACCTTAGAAAAGGTTAAAGGAGAAGAGAAGGAAGGGAGAATAACCAATAATCAAGAAAGAAAAGGTTAAAGGGAATTACAGATATATATACTTTTGGGAAAAAAGAAGAGAGAATTAAATCTACATACTTTTGTAAGAGCATTCTCATTCTGTAAATTCCATGATTTCAGTTGTTGCTTTTGTTATTTGTGTAACAAATAGTTTGCTTGCATTTTTAGGTGTTTCTTTTCATTTATAGTGAATATAAAAGAGAGCCAAATTTTGACAACACATGAATAGTTGCATATATTTATGTGAGATAGAATTCAATGACCAAATAGTAACTCCTTGTACCTCATTAATACATTATTAAGTGGCCGATCAAAAGAAAATACATTATTAAGTGGTTTATGAATAGTTAATTGAGAACCACTTCTAGTGAAATTGATTGCTCATCTCCCTCCCTTAGTGGTGACCAAGGTTCGAGTCCTACGGGGGTGGAACTTTGGGGGCTAGGGCTATAGATAGTCTCTGGACCCTCCTGTGCTAACTCTAACACTTTTCACTAACCCTCGCTGATGTATACAATGTTGACCAAAAAAAAAAAAAAAAGAATAGTTAATTCGATTATTCGTTCTTCTTTGTGTTGCAACCTTTGGCGAGAAGTTTCCAAAATAACTCTTGACCTTTCAACAAAAATACCCATGCATGTTTGGTGTATATACCCCACGTGGGACCTTTACACAAATAATCGGAGCCGTTCGATATATTTTAAACATGTTTTAAGTGCCGTTCAACAAAAAAAAAAACATGTTTTTAAGGGGTTGGGATCCCATCCAGTGTGAAAGTATCCAGTATTGTCCAGTTTGTGGTGAGGATGAACTTCATCCAACCACATTGAAATCAATGGCTATTTTTAGGCCACACCATGCCTTCCCACTTACCCTTCAAACAGAAAGAAAGCAATAAGTTTAAAATAAAATCAACAACTCTTATTACTTCTGTTTCGGCCTAAATAATTCATTTTTTTAAAAAAAATTTGGTATTAATTAGTTTTGCGTCGAATTTTTTTATTTATGATTATTGATTATTCTCGACGATATGAATCTAAAAAGTTAAACACCATGAGCAAAACGTTTAAAATGTTCAAGCGATTTTGAGCTTGATTTTGTTTAAGTGACTTGGCTTAATTTATTGTCTTTATTCGGAAAAAAAAAACTTGCATTTGTTAGCTTTATGTAAAATTTTGAGAATAAGTGGTTTGTCTCGATGATGGAACCGAAAAAGTAAAATTATGAACCCAATTTAAAATCTTGTGAATAAAAACAAAAAAATAAAAATTATTAACCAAATTAATTTTTTACTTTTTTGATTCATATCACCAAGACAAACCAAATTAATTTCCATTGTCAAGACGAACCAATAATCTTATAAAAATTAACGCAAAACCAACTAGTACAAAAAAAAAAGTAAAAATAATAATAAATGAATTATTTAGGCCAAAATGGAAGTTATATGAGAGTTGTTTGACTTTAGTTTATACTACTCGGTACTTATTCCTTTCTTTCTGTTTGAAGGGTTAGTGGGAAACCAATGTTGTGGTCTAAAAATAACCGTTGATTTCAATGTGGTTGGATGCAGTTCATCCTTACCACAAAATGGATAATACTGGATACTTTCACACTGGATGGGATCCCAACCCGTTTTTAAGGGGTCCCATGAAAAATTAACTCATTTGAATATCGGTAAGGGCTTGATCGGCTCATTTAGTTGATTCCTGTCATATTTGATAGGATAAAATTGAATGCGCCGATCAAGCCCTTACCGATATTCAAATAAGTTGACTTTTTACGGGAACTCCTAGAAATATGTTTTAAACAAATTATACGGCTTCGATTATTCGTGTGGGGCTTCAAAAAATGTATTGGCAAATGTATTGTTTCTATATCAGTCCCCTACCAATAAGGAACTTAAATGAGTTTCGTAAATGCGGATCTCCTAGTTCGGAGCCTTCAGGGTCATATTTTGATGATCCAAATCGTTCACCTTGTTTAAAAATGTTTTCAAGGGTATTCGCGAGAAATTAGCTCAAAATATAACCGAAAAGTGTTTGATCCAAACATGAGGTCCATAAAACAGTTATTGTCAAGCTTTGTGAAAAACTGTTTGGATCAAGCACTTCGTGGTTATATTTTGAGCTGATTTCTCGCGGGTACCCTTAAAAATATATTTTAAACAAGTTGAACGGCTCAAGTTTTTAAAATGCACAAAAATCGTAGGAGATATTTAAGTTAGGGTGGATGGAGTATATATTAGATTAAAATAATTTAAAATTAATTAGTTTACAAAGTCGTCTCTTCTTGAAATCGCAATACTCCTCTCCTAATCTTATTTAGTTTTGTCGGATGAGAAGTCCATAACGGATACAGTAAAGATTGAGGTACAGCAGTGGCTGTACGGCAGCCCCATATAGAAGGTGTTTGCGTCCGTTTCGGGTCCCGCAAAGATGATCGGAGACGCTCATTTTGTTCAAAACATATTGTTTACGGTCCCTGTAAAAAATTATCTCAATCCGATATCGGAAAAGACGTTTACGAATCATCCAACTTTGCTTCAGAAATTAGCCGGCGCAAACCCCTTCTGTACGGGGCTGCTGTACAGCCACTATTGTACCGTTAGCAGCACTCGTTCAAAAATTCACAAATGAGGTCTTCCTTTGGAAGATATGGCTATCTAGGAGTAGGAAAGTTTTTGATAATATTGATACTAATCTGAATGAAACCTATTCTAGTAGTCATATTTTTGCGAATGAAATTGTGCATAGTTTTCAGTCCATCTCATGTACTAGCTCAAGACCTGTAAGACTTGTTTTATGGACATTCTCAGAAATTGGCAGATTGAAACTAAACACTGATGGCAATGGCAGAGGTAATCCAGGACCAGCCGGCTATGGTGGAGTTTTCAGGGAGGAGAATGGGCATTGGATCTTTGGGTTCTTTGAAAAGCTTGAAGACTATACAAGTTTGGAAGCGAAGCTTTGGGGGCTATTCAGTGAGCTTGAAATATTGATCCAAAAACAAGGGATGGATGCTATAGACATTGAGTCGGACTCAACAAAGGCTATAGAGCAAATAATTGGAGAACCACCCGAGAATTCATTCCACACAGTGCTCATCAAAGAATGTAAAGCCCTCGTAGATATAAAAGGATGCACCCTGAGGCACACATAATGACAGATAGGCTTGCCAACATAGAAGTAGATTAAGAGGACCGTATGGTGTCGCACATTATCTCCCGAATGACATTATCTCACTCTTGGAGACGAATATAAAAGGGGTGACTTTTGAGAGAATGTAGTTATACTTTCCTTTATATAAAAAATAATAATAATTTGAGGTCAAGATGATCTTGAACAAGATATCGAGACGGGAACATCTTTTATTCATTATCCCTGGCCTCCTCCAAAGTTAAAAGGTTTGATTGCGTTTCTGTACGAATTCCATAACACACGACGACGGCCAACAACCCCCAAATCATCCTTTCTCCGACTGAAATTGATACTGCAAATCAATACAAATCCATACATAGCAACACTATAACGGCGACGATCGAGGAGTTTTCTACAAATCGAAAATTAGCCAATCAAAACCCAATCCCACAGATCAAACCAAAAAATCGATACTACCCATTCCCTCAGATGAAGAAGCACGCTGAACTCCATTGACGCCGATCTGGTTCGACTCCGCTGATGCCAATGCCTTCCTCGACGCCAGGGCCGGCCTGAACGAAAAGATCCAATGCACAGCAATCGATGGTTACACGTATACTATTTGTAAATGTCACGTGTACTGAAAACTCTAGGTGCAATGTTTGAAGCTAGGTCAGAACATCTCCGACCAAACTTTAAAACACAAACACAAAAATAGAGAAGGATGTAACATATTAAAGAGAGATTTTTTGTAATTTATTCTATTTTTTTGCACTCTACGAGAGAATTTTGGAGGAATCTATAGTACTTTTTAGAGATTTGGTCTCCAAAATGGAGATAAGATCTCTATTTTTGTAGACGTAAAAGTAAATTTAGAGACCAAATCTCTAAAAAGTACCATACTCTCTTAGTGAAAAACAGAGAATAAATTACAAAATTTCCCCTGAATATATGATTAGATTTTGCAGAAAAGCTATAGGAACCAAAAGGGTTCGTAACCGACAGTCGGGTCCGGCCGTCTTGGGCCACTGGACGACCGATCCGAGCAGTCCAAAAATTCTATAAAAAAAAATGAGGAGACCTCCACGGGAATCAACATCATCTAATATGTGTAGGATACTTAATCTAAATATCTTATTTTTCGTATATATAAATATATACATATATACCCCCTCTTTGGGCGCGCGCCCTCTCTCCCTCTCTGTGCTAGCCCTGCTACTCCCTCTTCTCTCTCCTCCAACCGTTCACAGACGTCATAATTGAATCTGTAACACCAACTGGGTGGTAGCCCAGTTGGCACAGGGGCTGGGCTTAAGTGCCCCTCCCTCCCATGCACTCGGGTTCGAGCCCTCCAGTTGCAAAAAACATATATGAGCTGGAGGGACGTGTGGAGGGCCCTGTGCTAGCTGTGCGCCTAGGTGGTGCTGTGGTGACGCCCAAGGGGGGTTGCTACGCCGGTCGCCCCCTCCTACCCTTTTAGTTATCAAAAAAAAATTGAATCTGTAACCCTAACCCCCTAAACCATTAGCCATTGCCGCGCTACCTTGCTACTACTTCATTCCGTCATCTCGAACCAATTAGCGAACCGTTACACCAATCGACCCCATCGCTACCCTCGGACCACCGCTGACAACATGCTATGCCGCGGTAATAATTTATTGATTCACGATCACCTCCGTATTCTTGCATGCCTATGTGTAGCGGTAAATCGATGAGATTTCTTTTTGTTAATTTCACTCAGAACAAAGGAGACGGATATGTAGGAGATCCCCAGAATAATAGCTTGCTTGACCCATTAGAGAAAGAGGAATATAATAAGAGCTACTGATATTGCTGTTTTCGCGTGCGTTTTCTCTTTTTCTTGTTCAAAACTTAAGGTAGAGGAATATGTGAGGGTAGTTGCTACCCTCGTAGTCTATTGAGACACACAGAAACTAAATGCAAGAGAAAAGAATCCCTAAAGGAAAAAAATGCTCCGATTGTCAAATTTGTCATCTTTACTACATGCCTTGAATTGATATACTAATCAAGAGTAGCCAATTAAATACATACAAATTACTTAGCAAGCATGGATCTACTTATAGAACCCTTCCATATTCACAGTAGTGATGAAGGGTGTTAACTATTGCACACTAGCAGAACAACTACCACAATCTACTTCACGATGTCTTGGCCACTGTTATCAGCGCATAAAGTCGAACAAATGAAAAAAATTTAACGACCCATTTCGATGATTGAACTTATCATCTCCTCACCAGAATGTATTAGCGGTTCTTCAGGCCTGGTCCTGGATGTTCCTGCACCAGGTACATGATACATTGGGACAGGCATCTTCATAGGCAGATGAGGCATTGCTGCCTCAAAATGAAGTACCTGAATTGCGTGCCTTATTGATGGCCTAAGGCTATGGTCAGGATAAGCACACCACAGCCCGACAATCATCAAACACTCTACTTGCCTAGCATCGAAATTCGATTTCAGTCTCTCATCAATGGCGGAAAGAATTTGCCCTCTTCCATAGAGATCCCATACCCACTCCACCAACCCTATTTCTGATTGGCCATCTGTCGGGTTGACTGATTTTCTCCCGCTAGCGATTTCCAACACCACCACCCCGAAACTATAAACATCTGCCTCTTTACTTGCCTTGCCAGTCCTTATATATTCCGGTGCTAGGTACCCCAACGTTCCTGCTAAGCCAGTTGTTTGCGGTCCGAGCTCGTGGTCCATGAGTCGGGCTAACCCAAAGTCTCCGAGCTTGACATTGAATCCTGAGTCTAGCATAATATTGCTTGACTTGATGTCCCGATGCACCACACATTGCTCCCACTCTTCGTGTAGATATAGCAATGCCGAGGCCAAACCTAGAGTTATTTTGTACCTCACCGCCCAAGTGAGAGGAATCTTTTTCCCAAAGAGGTGAGCGTCGAGGCTTCCGTTGGGCATAAACTCATATACGAGAAGGAACTCGCCTTTATCGTGGCACCAACCGATGAGTTGCACCAAATTCCGGTGCCTTAACTGGCTTATAATCTTCACCTCTGTTATGTACTCCTTTTTCCCCTGTTTGGATCTCCTTGAAATTTTCTTCACGGCTACAACCATGTCTAAATCAATTAAGTACCCTCTGTAAACGCACCCAAATCCTCCTTCACCCAACTTTCTTTCAGCCGAGAAGTTTGTTGTAGCTGATACAAGATCTGCGTAGGAAAACCTCCTTGGTCCAGCGCCTCTTTCTAAATCATCATTGAGCGACGTCAAGTTGGTTTTCTCTGTTTTTTTCCTTTGAACACGCCTCCTTTTCCTTGCAATCAAAGATCCTATAAATATCCCTGCTCCCAAAATCAAAACACCCATTGAAACTGTTAAACCAACTATCAATTTGATATCATTCGTGTGCTTCCCTCTCGCCATTTTCGTGTTGAAACTTGAGCTGAACGCCCATGATTGAAGTGTGTGTTTCTCCAAATACTGTCCTGTCGCGGCTGAAAATCCAACCATGACCCACTCTGGTAGAATCTCCATTAGGTCGATTTTGTAAGAAAGACTGCCTTGTGAACTAGAGTTTCCACGGTAAGACCAAAACACACTCAAATTCTTTGTACTTGCATTGTAAGTAATTGAAGCAGTACATGTTTCTCCGCTGTACAAGGTAGCGTTCCATGGAGTTGTAATGACTGAACCAATCGAGTTGTTGTTAATCCCGATGTGCTCATATGCAGGATCCCACTCAGGATTCGGGTAGGAGTCGAACTCAACCGTCACCATTTGGTTTTCTGCTGAATTGCTAGTTGTTGTGTTGAAAAGCCCTAGGAACCCACCAGCTGAGTTAGGGGGGATTTGGAAACCAACCGGAGCCAGGAAGAAAGCGAGCCCATGGCCGTATGTGGATGACTCTAGGGTGTCAATTATGAAGGAGAAATTGGTGGTGAAGTCAGAGAGGGTCGCTGTTTTAGAGTCCCATAGTTGAACCCTCTCTGCGTATGTCGCCCAACCGACGTGACATAGGTAAATGAGTGAGTTGAACTCTACAGCTCCAGCCAATGTCACTGCATCTCCTTGATAGACTACGTCGGGTGTAGCCGGAGAAAAATTAGTGACTTGGAAATAATCTGAACTAGCAATGGGAAGAAGAAATAAGATAAATGTAGTGAAGAGACTAATTTGACCATTTGGTGATAGATATGAAGTTGGAATGTTAGAGGTAGAGGTCGCCATTTTCCTGAGATAGTGCAGTATATTGGAACTGCAAATTTATACAACCATCTGTTGTTGAAACTTAAACTAGTTGTTTAAACTTGAACTAGTCTAATTTCATTTTGTTCAAGTTTAACCTACCCGTTTTGTTTATTACATCGTAGACTTCGCAGCGATAGGATAGGAATGATATACTAGCGGATAACATAACACAGACAGTGACGACCTTTTTTTTTGTTGTTATTTTCCGGCAGTATATATATATCTTGTAGACAATGACTACATTGTAAATCTATTGGTTCAAAGGCACTGTCTACCCACGGCCGCCCCAGGTAAGTCCCTCAAGCTCTCGGTCTTCGGCAACTCCCGGATTGGGGCAATAAAAAAAAAAATTTAAGTTAGTTACAAATATAAAAAAGTTTCTTATAGTGGCATGAATGATTGTCTTGGTGCTACAGAACTGCAAGCTGTTAAAGCCCCCGGAGAACCGAGTTAGATTCTCGGAACCCCGGAGTCCCTTTTTTTAATTCTCCACTTTTGTTCTCTCTTTTTGTTTTTGGAAAATTTAAAAAAAAGTCCTTGAATTTGTCACGAATTCTAAAAAAATAAATGGACTTTCACTAATGACAAAAAGAAGCCTATAAAAAAAAAAAAAAAAGATAAACAACACCTGAACTTGTTATTCTGTCAACAATTAGGCCCCTGTCATCCCATTCCGTCAATTTGTAACAGATGGAGCTAATGGAAGGCACCTTCCCTTTTTGTTACTTTTTACTTTCAAAATATACTTTTAATTCTTTCTTTATTTTACTAGTAAATAAATATGCAATAAAGTTCTTTTTTTAAAATTTTCTCTTTTGTTTTTCTCCCAGTGCACAATATTGTGAAAATCAAATTACTTTATTGAAAACTTTTGATTTAACAAATACAATAGTAATGTATAAATGATATGTTTTTACATTTGATACAAAAAAACAAAAGTACATAAACACCCCCTCAACTATCACTTTTTTCCACGAAGACTCCCTCACATTTAAAATCGCCCATACAAACCCTCTCAACTAATCTCCATTACCAAGTGACACCCTTCCATCTCAAAACCGTTTGTGATAAACCCCCGCATCCATAAATTGGACAAAAATACCTTTGTTGCATTACATTTATACAGCCCCTCTAACACTTCTCTTTCTCCCTTCTACAAATAGCCTCCAATCAAAATCAAAAACCAGTAAACAGAACTGAAACTTTGGTTTTTATATATATATATATATATATATATATATATATATATATATTAGCTTCTTAGAGCATCCACAGTGGAATAATCAAAAGTGGGTAATCAAAAGTTGCTAGTTCATCTTTTGGTTATCCATTTAAGGGGGTGCTAAGGTTAGCAATGTAGATGTCTATAATGACAAAATCAAAACTTGTCGTATCGCATTAAAAATCTAAAATTATCACTATATAAAATAATTTAAAAAAAAATAGTTTTCAAACTAATAAAAATAGGTTATTAGAAATAGAAAATAATTTTTTAAAAACTTTTATTTTGAAAAAAAAAAAATTTTGGAAAAAGTTAAAAAAAAAACAGTTTGTTTTACAAAATTTTTAAAAAAATTTATAAAAAACAGTTTTATTGTTTTTGCAAAAAAAAAAAAAACTTCTTTTGAAAATATGAGAGAGAGAGAGAGAGAGAGAGAGAGAGAGAGAGAGAGAATGTTTGGTTATTCGCATATGTTTCTAGTTTTGATTATCCAATGGTCAAAATTTGATGAGTTGTTAAGAGGTTGGGAAGTTTGATTATGCCATTGTGAGCACTTTTCTTAGAAAATATTGCTAACTTTAGCAACTCTATGGTTTTGGTTATTCCACTGTGGATGGTCTTACAATGGAGCCTTTATTTTAGTTAAGTTGTGGACGTACCCCTTTCTCCCATTTTCCAATCAAATTTTGGATGATCTGAGCTGCACAATGTGTTCAAAATATGATTTTAAGAGTACACGCGAGAAATTAGCAAAAAAAAAAAGGACCGGTAAGGGCCTCATCCGAACAGTTTTTATTTGAGTCGTTCGATAAAAAACAAACAAAAACTGCTCGGATGAAGTCCTTCCCGGTCCTTTTTTTTTTTGTTGATTTCTCGCGGGTACCCGTAAAATTAAGTTCTGAACACATTAAGCGGCTCAGATCATTACAAATTGGTCGGGGAAGGGGCATCCTCACTTTAATATGGTAAGAGCGCCCTTATAAGAAGTTTTTGTGTGTGTGTGTGTGTGTGTGTATATATACATACGGGACGTTTCTGGGGACAACTAATTAGACACCTAAAAAAATACTTCATAGTTTCCGATCAAATTTTAATAATATGAGCTGTTTAATGTGATCAAAACGTGACTTTGAGATTGCGCGCGAGAAATCAACAAAAAAAAAAAAAGACCGGGAAGGGCTTGATCTGAGTAGTTTTTAGTTTAGATTTGATGAACGGTTCAATTAAAAAATGCTCAAAACAAGCACTTTTCGGTCATATTTTTTGCTAATTTCATTCGGGCACTCTTAAAATCACGTTCTGCACATATTAAACGGTTCGGATCATAAAAATTTGATCAAAAATTATGAGATTGAGATTTGGGGTGTTTTTTTAGGTGTTTAATTAGTTATCCCTGGAACCGCCCTGATATATATATATATATATATATATATATATATATATATATATATATATATACACACACACACACACACACACACAGAGTCCGGATCAAGTCCGCACCATCCTCACCTCCCCTTTTCCGATTGAATTTTGATCATCAGAGCCGCTCAATGTGATCAGAAAGTGATTTTAAGAGTACCCGCAAAAAATCGGTAAAAAAAATATCGGGAAGGGCTTCATCCGAACAGTTTTTATTTGTATTTTATTGAACGGTTCAATTACAAACTACCCAAATCAAGCCCCTCTCGGTGTTTTTTTTGGCCGATTTCTTGGGGTACCCTTAAAATCACGTTTTGAACACATTGAGCGGCTCAGATCATCGAAATTCGATCTGGAAAGAGAACGTGCGGACGGGAAGAGGTTTGGATATGAACCGAACTATATATATACATATATATAGGGGTCAGTTCCACTCACACAATTTTTGACACTCTATCTCAACCATTAAAATCAATGGTTAGATTAATACTTAAAAAGATTGTACTCTCCTCTCCCTTCACAGGTAATCTCTCTCTCCATTTAAGTTGTTCTCTCTCTATACCCTAACCAACTAACCACTGGTTTTGTCCCACTCCAACGACCTTCTTTTCTCTCTCCTTCAATACATACTCTCTAAAGAACCCAAACAAGTTACAAAAATGAAGATGGGAAAAGCAACACAGCCGCAGCCGGCTGCCACCACCATTCTCCTCCACTTCTCTTCTCCCACATCTCTCTTCTTTCCCTCCTCTTCTTCCCTTGTCATTTCTTCTCAGCAAAAAAAATACCGCGGCACTTGCCTCTGTCACGCCACTATTTTCGTGCTGTTTTTGGTGGAATCTAACCTTTTATGGATGAAATAAGTGAAGATGCAATTTTAGGGTTATATACAGAAGATTCTTTTTAAAATGATTGATGTAAGGAAAAAAGAAATTGTATAAGACGAAAAATTATTAGAACAACGACCGATAGAATGAGGGTATAATATAAATATTAGGGGGTTTCCGTGGAACAAAGTGATAGTTGAGGGGAGGGAGTGTTTATGTACTTTCTCCCTATAAAAAAGGGTATCTTAGTCATTTCCTCCATTCCGTTAACGGAGTTAGCATTTTTTTTTTTCGTTTTCAGTAGTTGAGGGGTTTGTATGGGTGATTTTAAATGTGAGAGGGTCTCAGTAAGAAAAAGTGATAGTTAAGAGGGTCTCCGTGAGAAAAAATCACAACTAAAATAAATCGAGCGAGCTAACATGGTTTTTATTTTTACATTCGAACTACCATTTCACAAGAGAGATTAAAGAGATTGGCTGTGATCTTGATTGAAAATGATGCGCCATTCCATAAACCAAACCAAACCAAGCCTTAAGTCTCACAAAGAGCATTTTTGAGCATTTGGGTCTTTTCTTTTCTTTTTTTTAAACTTTTTCGTTTTCGAGACAAGTAATTATCCTCACATATATCAACTAAAAAGCCCAAAAATCAAAGTTAGCAGAACGGCTCTGAGTTCTTGGATAAGTAAAATACAATGACTCAATTGAAAATTTTGCTTCAAAAAATGTGGGGAGAATTTATTTTCTTTGAATCGAATTGTGCTAATCACATAATTCTATAACCGGGGTTCACATTTTAATGTTAATTTTTTTTATGTTATTCAAGCTAAAATAACAATGTAATTTTGATTTTTTTTTAACTTTTATATATATTTTATTTTGTATGACTTAATTGTGAGTGGGTAACAAAGCATGAGGTTGGGTTAAGGTAACCAAATATCAGAGCCGGCGGGCACTGTGTTTACTTAGTCTTACACGCAACTCGTTCAAATTTAATTGGTAGAAACCATATTTTAATCAGTTATCTGCTCTTATGAATAGTAGAGGCCTAGTTTATGCAACAATCAAAATGAGTTGACCTTTTGGGAGAATTTGCCTCTGAAAGATAGCTGAAGAAGTCGTGTTTCGTACTCCAATATTTTTTTCGATAATTTAACTACATTTCCAGTCAATATATATCTCTGTGTTGTGGTTTGACATACTATATGAACTATTGCTACTACTACTTAATTCCCACAATCCTCAATAGTCCTCAACTTAGATAATAAAAGAATAAGTATATGGTTAAGTGACATTCTGACCTTTTCAGTACTTTGGGATCCCATGAGAATGTTACTGGTGGTTGTTTAGGACGTTTACCTGTTCAGATGTGTTTAAACAAACAAGATCAACCATTATGTTTGGTTCTGAATTGACTTGTTTTTGTAAATTAATGGACATAGTCTAAGAACTGACCTTTCACTCCATTTTCTTTGGTAACTGGAAATTTCGTTGAAACATATTTGGTCTGCCATTCTCTCTTGGTAGCAGGTAACTTGGGTTTGCCCTTCTACGCTTCCTAGTTTGATTGATTTTTGGTTCTCCAATTCTTTCCGTAATCTTGAGGAAAATCAGTTGGAACACCACCCTATATGCTATATATTCTTTGGCCTATCTAGAATACTAGAAATGATCTAGTTTTCAAAGACAGACAAGCTAATGTCGATGAAGCTGTGGACGTAATCAAGCTCAGCTGCTCAGGGTGGTTTTTTGGGTTAAAGGAAAATGCAACCTGAATTTATTCGATTGAAAAACTTTAGGAGCCACTTGGATGGAATTAGAAGACACAAGATTTGAATGTCTAATGGAGTGAATAGTATTATTTTGGTCCCTTTTTCTTTTGTACCAACTCTTGGTTGGTCTTCTTTTCTCCCCTAGGATTGTGGCTTGCACATGATTGTTCTACGATGCTCGCCCTCTCTTTCTTGATGTACCCTTTTATCAAGTTTCTAATAAAATTTTATTTTGCCAATAAAAAAAATCCAGAGTTCGAAGAACTAATCTTTCAATCTTACGTGTAATATTTAAAATCACCTATACAAACCCCCTAAATTATAACCGTTAACCAATCAACACCCTTCTGTCAAAAAGACCATAAAGGGGTCAGTGTGTATAATTTTTATGAGGGGGCCGATAGGTGTGGGCAATTTTTTAGGGTGTCAAAAAGGCCATGAAGGGGTCAGTGTGCATAATTTTTATAAGGGGGCCGATAGGTGTGGGCAATTTTTTAGGGTGTCAAAAAGGCCATGAAGGGGTCAGCGTGTACAATTTTTACAAGGGAGCCGGTAAGTGTGGGCAATTTTTTAGGGGTAGAATCGTTATTTTTTTTTATTCCATCAACAGAGTTAGCCAATTTTTCATTGGGGAAATTAGTGTTCAATGGCTCTTGGGGCATATTATTCCCAAGTCATGGAGTACCTTTTTGGAATTGCCCCTTCATGAGAAGGAAAACAATAATTCCCAAGACATGGAATGGAACACAAAAATACCCCTCCTGTCTTGAACTTAAAGGGCAACTTCGGTTCATTCACGGGGCAACTTATGTTCATACATGGGGTAACTTAGAGGGCAACTTAAGGTTCATACACGGGGCAACTTAGGTTCATACACGGGGTAACTTCGGGGGCAACTTAGGGGTTGTTCAGTTAAATAAGCCAAGTGGCTTATTTTTTTGTCCTTATTCAATTTTTTTCGCATTTATTAGTTTTTCGTCACTTTTTTGAGAATTATTACCTCGTCATGACGAAAAGAATCTAAAAAGTAAAAAATTGCGATCGAAACCTAATTTTTTTGAATAAAGACAAAAATAAGCCTATTTTTTCATTTATTAAAAAAATTAGATTTCGATCGTAATTTTTTACTTTTTAGATTTCTCTTGTCATGAAGAAGCATTAATTTCCAAAAAATTGACAAAAAACTAACAAATGCGAAAAAAATGTGAACAAAGACCAAGACCAAAAAAAATTACTTGGTTTATTTAGCCGAACAGCCCTTTAAGGTTTATACACGAGACAACTTAGATTCTTATACAGGGCAACTTAAGATTCATACATTGGGCAACTTAGGTTCATACACGAGATAACTTAGGGGGCAACTTAAGATTCATACACGGGGCAACTTAGGTTCATACATGTGGTAACTTCACGGGCAACTTAGGGGCCGTTCGGCTAAAAAAGCCAAGTAGCTTATTTTTTTTGCCCTTATTCAAATTTTTTTCTCATTTATTAGTTTTTTGTCGTTTTTTGAGAATTATTGCTTCGTCAAGATGAAAGGAATCTAAAAAGTAAAAATTACGATCGAAACCTAATTTTTTTTAATAAAGACAAAAATAAGCCAATTTTTTCGTCTTTATTAAAAAAATTGGGTTTCGATCGTAATATTTACTTTTTAGATTTCTCTTGTCATGAAAAAACAATAATTTCCAAAAACTTGACGAAAAACTAACAAATGCGAAAAAAATTTGAATAAGGACAAAAAAAAATCACTTGATTATTTAGCCGAATGGCCCTTTAAGGTTCATCCACGGGGCAACTTATATTCATATACGAGACAATTTATGTTCATATACAGGACAACTTAGGTGACAACTTAAGTTTATACACGGGATAACTTAGACATGGCAACTTATATTCATAAACGGGACAATTTATGTTAATATACGGGGCAACTTAGGTTCATATATGGGACAGCTTAGGTTCATACATGGGGCAATTTAGATTCATACACGGGGCAACTTAGAGGACAGCTTAGGTTCATACATACGGGGCAACTTAGATTCATACACGGGGCAACTTAAATTCATATATGGAGCAACTTAAATTAACACACATTGATACCTCGATACAAGGTGCATCTTAATTTCATAAAAAGAGCAATTTAGGAGCAACTTAACTCCTTTTCTTGTTTTTCCGGATTACCACACACCCACACCCCCCCCAAAGGTACCCCCACTTTTTAACTTCTTTCTTTATTTAATTACTTTTATTTATTTATTTATTTATATATAAATGGTGTAAAAAATAAGTTTTTCAAATTTTAATCCGTTTGAACCGATACAAAGATGTTATTTTTCTGACCATTTCATCTTTAATGTTCGTAGTAATTTTTTTGCTCTAAGGCCTTTGAACGAGCACCCTAAGATTCTTTATTTAGTTTTTGAGTTCTCTTATGGTGCACATTAAAAGACCTTAGAGCGAAAAATTTATTACGACCATTTAGAATGAAATGATCAGAAAATAATATTTTTACACCTGTTCAAACGGATTGAAAATTAAAATATTTATTTTTGTTTGTAACTGTATTTTTCAATCTGTAAAGGACAAAAAAAAGTTTAAGAAAAAAAAATAGTCGGATAAAAGAGAGAAAAGGAAATAAAGAGAAAAAAGGAAAAAAAATTCAAACAAAAAAAAAAGAAAAAAAAAAAAGCAAACCGGGGGGGGGGGGGGGGGGGGGGGGGGGTGGTTTAAACGTGGGAATGGGGTTGTGGGGTCAGGGTGGTGGGGTGTCAGGGAAAAAAACACAAAGCATGTGGTTGTGGGTATATTAGTCTTTTTACATAGCCATTTCCATGCATTGGGAATTACTTTTCTCCTTTTCACATTTAGATGAATTTTTAAAAGAGTGATTCATGAGTTGGGCATTTTTTGCCTCTCCCTCCACTGAAATGCAATTCCCCCTTTTTCATTTGGTGAGGAACACTGTATAGGCTGTTTTAAACGTAGGAAATCTTCGTGAGAAGAAGGCATAGTTTAGGGATTACTTTCTCACTAAAAACAGAACATGACTACCCTTTTTCTCATACTCTTTCAAAAAACTTTCCTCCTTCCTCCTAGCCGTAGCCAAAGGGGCTCTCTCTCTCTCTCTCTCTCTCTCTCTCTCTCTCTCTCTGTGTGTGTGCCCCTGCTGCGCTACCTTGCTACTACTTCATTCCGTCATCTCGAACCTATTAGCAAACCGTGACACCAATCGACGCCATCGCTACCCTCGGACCACCGCTGACGACATGCTACGCCGCGGTAATAATTTATTGCTGCAATTTATCTTTCTTACTGGAGACCTCCGTACTTATTTCGTGTCTAATGTGTTCCAATTCACGATCACCTCCGTATTCTTGCATGTCTATGTGTAGCGGTAAATCGATGAGACTTCTTTTTTGTTAATTTAACTGAGAACAAAGGAGAGGGATATGGAGGAGATCCCCAGAATAATAGCTTGCTTGTGGAACCCATTAGAGAAAGAGGAATATAATAAGAGCTACTGATATTGCTGTTTTCGCGTGCGCTATTCTTTTTCTTGTTCAAAACTAAGGGAGTGGAATATGGGATGGTATTTGTAGTCCAAAAGCCAAACCTTGGGGTGTAAATGAGCCGAGCCTGGCTAATTTACTTAATGAGCCTCTTTAAACGTATACAAATGAGCTGAGCTTTTGAGTGTCGAACTTGGCTCGTTTAGTAAACTAAGTCCAAAACTCGAGCTCGAGCTGGACTCGATTACTAAACGAGTCGAGTCGAGTAGAGCAGAGCAGAGCCACGAGCTGCTCGCAATCAGCTCGATTCGTTTGCAGCTTTGATTCCAAACCTAGGATTCTCATTTTGGTTGGATGGCCCTGTGACTTTCTACTTTAAATTCGTACTAGTTTATTGCTTAAGCATTGGGATATTGTGTTTTGCAGTATCAGTTACTATTTGTTGACATAAATTGAGTTGTGGGAAAGGGGAAATAGGCCTTAGGGTGTGGAGCTATGAGATTCGGACGCTTGCAAGACTAGTGTGTGACACTTGGACCTTGGATATTATGAAACTTGATGATTCAACCCGTGTGAGAGAGACCTTGATCCTTGCAGGTATAGATTTGAATTTGTGAGCAGAATCAAATTGCAACTCCTTCGAAAATGGCCAAGTAGGTGCTACTTTGGGGCCAAAACCATTTTCCTGTAAGTGCATTACTCGAACAGTAAGTTTTTGCTTTGATTAACTGGCAAGAGGACTCGAGGATTAATCCCTTGTGGCTTGGCTGCGGTATTGCTGAGACCTAGAAGTGTCACCTCGATGCCCTTAATGTGGGAACATTAGTAAAGTAGTGTCTTGGTGGCTCAAGAGTAAAGTGTAAATGCAAATACTTGAGTAAACTCACAGGAGCAATCGGTGTTGGCGATTGTTGCAAATAACGGTTAGGAAGGGAGTGTCCATGCACAGGATCTAGTGGACACTTGAAAATGACAGTGACCCTGTAGGAATACCTAGTGTTGGTGAGGGTCTCAAATAGACAGTTAGGAATCCGTGCATGTAGTGCTGGACCTGATATTTGGGTTGCCTTGCCTGACCTCAAGTTTGGTTACCCACTTACTATTAAGTTATGAAAAATAAAAACACATAGAAGTAAAAAAACACGAAAAACAAAATCAATGTTACATATTGTGTTTTTAGCTTGAATTACATAAAAAGATCGAAATCAAAATGCAGCCACAGTTATAGTGCTTTATGATTAGCACGATCTGATTCAAAGAAAATAACTTCCCCTTACATTTTTTTGAAGCAAAGTCTTCAATTAAATCATTGTATTTTAACTTATCTAATTGCTCTTTTGCAAGGCGGTCATAGGCCATCCAATAAATCTCTATTGTGACATGGTATTCCAAAGGTAAGTTTTTATCAACTTCAACTTCGAAAAACTTCTATTCGCCAAAACAACTGTAACCGGTATAGTCAACAAAATTCGATAAGCAACCCATACCATATGAAAACACCATCTTTCCAATTAGACCTTGTAAAATCAAGGATGTCAATTAAATTTTTTTGGATGGAAACCATACATACCCCAATTTTTTTTGTATTTACATTTTTTTGTTGTTGCCCCATGCCCGCGGCTTGCGGGGCTTACCCCTGGCCGGCCCTGGGCGCACGTGATCTAGTGGACACTTGCAACTATGAGAGCGACCCTCATAGGAGCACCCGGGATTAGGGATTGTCTCAAATAGATGGTTGGCAAGGAAGCGTCTGTGCACACGATCTAGTGGACGCTTGCAAATATGAGAGTGACCCTCATAGGAGCACTTTGGGTTGGCGATTGTCGCAAATAGACGGTTAGGAAGGGAGCGTTTGTGCCTGTGATCTACTGGACAGTGGTCACTTGTCAAGAGTATAAAGTTCACTTGAGCCCTAAGAAAGACCAAGTTGGCGTGTAAAAAGGTCCTCAGAGAGGTCCTTTTTAGAGAAAGAAACATAAAGAAGTTTATTCCTTGTTGATTCAGATTTCCAACCTCTATATATTGAAAGTTTTGAGAAATAAGGAGAAATTTTTCGGGGAGAGGGGTTTTGGCTAGAGAAAATGTCGTAAAACACCAATTATGCTCCTTCAAATGTATAGTAGTTTTGTTTGCTTGAAACGAGTACTTACTGGTTTTCGTAATCAATAGAAGTTTACATCTATCGTACCACAGTTTAAGACGTTGTATGCCACTTTACTGTTTGGGTTCCTTGACCCAGTACGATCCACATTCCAAGTTAACGTTTCTTCTCTAAAGACCCAATTTGTTGCAATGAGTCTATTGAGACACACACAGAAACTAAATGCAAGAGAAAAGAATCCCTAAGGGAAAAAATGCTCAGATTGTCAAATTTGTCATCTTTACTACATGCCTAGAATTGATAAACTAATCAAGAGTGGCCAATTTCATAGAAACTTAGCAAGAATGACAGTAATGATGAAGGGTATTAATTATTGCACACTAACAGAACAACTACCGCGGTCTATTTCGTGATGTCTTGGACACCCTTATCAGCTCAAAAAAGAGAAACGAAAAAATTTAACGACCCATTTCGATGCTTGAACTTATTATCTCCTGACCGGAATGTATCACCGGTTCTTCAGGCCTGGTCCTGGAGCTTCCGGCACCAGGTACATGATAAATTGGGACAGGCATCTTCATAGGCAGATGAGGCATTGCTGCCTCAAAATGAAGTACCTGAATTGCGTGCCTTATTGATGGCCTAAGGCTATGGTCAGGATAAGCACACCACAGCCCAATAATCATCAAACACTCTACTTCCTTAGCATCGAAATTCGATTTCAGTCTCTCATCAATGGCGGAAAGAATTTGCCCTCTTCCATAGAGATCCCATACCCACTCCACCAACCCTATTTCTGATTCTCCGTTCGTCGGGTTGACTGATTTTCTCCCAGTAGCGATTTCCAACACCACCACCCCGAAACTGTAAACATCTGCCTCTTTACTTGCCTTGTCAGTCCTTATATATTCCGGTGCCAAGTACCCTAACGTTCCTGCCAAGCCAGTTGTTTGCGGTCCAAGCTCGTGGTCCATGAGTCGGGCTAACCCAAAGTCTCCGAGCTTGACATTAAATTCAGAATCTAGCATAACATTGCTCGACTTGATGTCCCGATGCACCGCGCATTGCTCCCATTCTCTGTGTAGATAGAACAATGCCGAGGCCAAACCAAGGGTTATTTTGTACCTCACAGCCCAAGTGAGAGGAATCTTGTTGCCAAGAGGTGAGCGTCGAGGCTTCCGTTGGGCATAAACTCATAGACAAGAAGAAACTCACCTTTATCGTGGCACCAACCGATGAGTTGCACCAAATTCCGGTGCCTTAACCTGCTTATAATCTTCACCTCTGTTACGTACTCTTTTTTCCCCTGTTTAGATCCCCTTGAAATTTTCTTCACGGCTACAGCCATGTCTAAATCGTTTAAGTACCCTCTGTAAACACACCCAAATCCTCCTTCACCCAACTTTCTTTCGGCCGAGAAGTTGCTTGTAGCCGAGACAAGATCTGCGTAGGAAAACCTTCTTGGTCCAGCGCCTCTTTCTATATCATCATTGATCGACGTCAAGTTAGTTTTCTCTGTTTTTTTGCTTCGAACACGCCTCCTTTTCCTTACAATCACAGATCCTAAAAATATCCCTGCTCCAAAAATCAAAACACCCATTGAAACGGTTGAAGCAACTATCAATTTGATATCGTTCGTATGCTTCCCTCTCACCGTTTTCGTGTTGAAACTTGAGCTAAACGCCCATGATTCAAGTGTGTGTTTCTCCAAATACTTTCCTGTCGCAGCCGAAAATTCAACCATGACCCACTCCGGTAGAATCTCCATAAGGTCGATTTTGTAAGAAAGACTGCCTTGTGAACTAGAGTTTCCACCATAAGACCAAAACACACTCAAATTCTTTGTACTTGCATTGTATGTAATTGAAGCAGTACATGTTTCCCCGCTGTACAAGCTAGCATTCCATGGAGTTGTAATGACCGAACCAATCGAGTTGTTGTTAATCCCAATGTGCTCATATGCAGGATCCCACTCAGGATTCGGGTAGGAGTCGAACTCAACCGTCACCATTTGGTTTTCTGCTGAATTGCTAGTTGTTGTGTTGAAAAGCCCTAGGAACCCACCAGCTGAGTTAGGGGGGATTTGGAAACCAACCGGAGCCAGGAAGAAAGCGAGCCCATGGCCGTATGTGGATGACTCTTGGGTGTCAATTATGAAGGAGAAATTGGTGGTGAAGTCAGAGAGAGTCCCTGTTTTGGAGTCCCATAGTTGAATCCTATCTGCGTATGTCGCCCAGCCGACATGACATAGGTAAGTGAGTGAGTTGAACTCTACAGCTCCAGCCAACGTCACTGCATCTCCTTGATAGACAACGTCGGGTGTAGCCGGAGAAAAGTTAGTGACTCGGAAATAATCTGAACTAGCAATGGGAAGAAGAAATAAGAAAAATGCAGTGAAGAGGCTAATTTGAGCATTTGGTGATGGAAATGAAGTTGGAATTTTAGAGGTAGAGGTAGTCATTTTCTTGAGCTAGTGCAGTATATTGGCACTGGAAATTTATACAACCATCTGATGTTGGAACTTGACCTAGTCTAATTTATTCTTATTCAAGTTTAAACTACCCTTTTTGTTTATTACAGTACATAGGAGACTTTACAGTGATAGGAAGGATATAGCTGACAACATAACACAGAGAATGACTAAACATTGTAAATCCATTGGCAACCTTACTTTAAATACTAGCAAAACTACTTGGCATAATCTCGAACATTGGTTCAAATGCACTGTCTACCCAGTCTTCCTCAATCTTACATCGGCCTGATGCTCAACTTGTTGAAATGTAATTGGTAGAAAAACGTACTTTGGTCAGTTCATCTGCTCGTCTGAATGCTAGAGGACTAGTTTATGCGACAATCAAAATGAGTTGACCTTGACCTCTGAAAGATAGCTGAAGAATTCGTGTTTTGTAATATTTTTCTTTATAATTAAACTTCAATTCTAGTCAATATATATCTGTGAGCTCTGGCATGACATACCATATGGACTACCAGGACTTCCCACAATCCTCAACAGTCCTCAACCTAGATATCAAAGGAACTAACTATATAAACAACTAAAACAAGTGACATTCTGACCTTTTCAGTACTTTGCGATCCCATGAAAATGTCATGGGAGGTTGTTTAGGGCGTTTACCTGTTCTGATGCGTTGAAACAAGATCAACCATTCTGTTTGGTTCTGAATTGAGTAGTTTTGGTAAATGGACATAGTCTAAGAACTGACCTTTCACTCCAGTTTCTTTTGGCAACTGGAAATTTCGTCGAAAGAGCCAGAGTTCGAAGAACTGATCTTTCAATCTCATGCGTAAAATTTGAACAATAAAAACTAAAAATCTTACCTGTAGCTAATAAAACTATTTACTCCTACAAACTACAAAGTAAAGTTACAAGAACTTTGTTTAGAGGAAAGGATCTATTTGTTTGATCGGATAGGATCTTCGGATTGGTTTATAAATCCCAAGATTCTTCATAGTTCATACGCGGTACTTGGTAAAATTTTTAGGAACATGATTAAATATTCATAGGGTGTATGAATCCAGAAAGTTTTTGATATACAATACCATGGGGTTTGTATCAATAACTCCACAGTGACCAATGGGTTTGTAAAGAAATTATACACACCCCATGTGTGGGTCCTGCCTCGGGTCCCCCATAGGCGACCCGATACGTTTATTTTACGGCTAATTTTTCTACTTATACGAAAACTCAATACAGTCAGTTACAGCAAGTGCATGATCAAGTACTTATCGGTATCCTATTAAATTTATTTTTGGACGTCATGTTAAAAAATTGTTATCTACAAAATAAACGTCTCGGATCATTGGTGTAGAACTAGAGGTGGGCCCCACACATGGAGTCTATGCATATTCCAAATTTTAGTGATTGGTTTCAAGTTTTTGGTCACAATTTTAGTTAGGAGTAGTTTTTAGATTCCTCTTATCAAGAAAAATCTACAAAAAAAATTAATGTAAAAATGAACAAAAATTCATAAAAGACAATTTATTTTTAAAAAAAAATGGAATAATAAAGTTTGGTGAAAACAACCAGACTCGGGATGCTGCTCGGTAGCTCCCTGCTAAGCAGGTACAGAGCGTCGATCCAGTCGGCATGGACGGCTCGAATCAAATTTTAGCACATACAAATCTTAACCATCCATTGCTCAGTTAAGATCCGAGCCATAGATTGTTGAGATGAGCGGCCGGATTAGCTGCTCTGCGCCATTCTACAGGGAGATGCTCCCATTCCAAAACAACCGAAGTCAAAAAAATGCTATAGCTTTCGCTGAAAGAATGACTGAGGGTTGGGAATCCTCTTAAAATATGCATTATGTAACCCTATGGTGTCATCAGAAAATACAGCAACGGAGCTCAAATGCAGCATGTATTAATGGTGGCATGGACCTTTGACCACCGCGTGGCTGACACCTACTCTACAAACTGGTTTCTTGTCTCTTGGGCCGAAACGTTCCAATCCAAGCCAATCTCTCTCCTTCCATCATTCCACCAATTGCTCATGAACTCCGGTCGCCCCAAATTTTACTCGTCCTTGAAAAATTACACATACATCTCCATCTCTGCCTTGCCATTGCCACCTTGACTGTCATGTCCCTTGGGGCGGTCACAAAGGGGTGCGGGGGAACCACGAGCCCCTCCACAACTTCAAATATTCTCGTGTATTATACTAATTTTTAGCTTTAATAAGAAAACTACTATGATATTGACCCCTGGAAGTCCCTTAAATGAAAAAAATTTCTTAAAATCTGTACATGTAAAAATTCCTAAAATTTCAAGTTATTAATCGTTTTTTAGGTTGTGCATATAAAATTAAACAGTGGGTACACACATATACACAATATCGTCTCTTCTTCGGACCTCGCAAGTAGAAATATATACTTGTGAAATATACTTATATCTTTATTATGAATATGGAAATACACGTGATTCATGTCCTTGCTAGACACAAATCTGGTGTCCACCATTGGCCGCATTGGGAAAGCCGATGGGAAACGGGGATGGGTTGTGTATATGTATATGAAGGAGTAGGTGGAGTTTAGAGTGAGAGAGAGAGAGAGACAGAAGAGGGGGGAGTTTTTAGGCCCATTTCAAATGGGGTGATTCAAATCCCATGTAGAGCTCCACATGTCGAAAATGGCACCACAAGCCTCTCCAATCTTGCCTTCAAATGCAAAACCAAATCCATGTAGGATTTGGCAGCAACCAGTTTACAACAAAATTGGCCATAGAGGAGGGAGAAAATTTGACCCCATGATTGGAGGGGAGAGACGGTATTAGTGTGAAATTGGTGTCAAACACTAGCTTTTAAAAAAAATTGACATCTCCAAGTTTGAGGTGAAAGGATGGAGATGCATTTGACATTAGCGTTTGAAAAGAATTTGACAACTCCAAATTTGACATGGCTTGCCACAAGATTGGCATGTGAACCGACACTGACTGAAAGTAAGTTTCTGTTTGAAGGAATCACAGTGAACTAAACTTCTACTTACCCCACACGCAGTATGGGCAATTCGTTTTGGTTCTAGTCGATCTGGTTTGCGCCTAACGGTCATGCACACTTATCTTGTATGACAAGTTTCTTTAGGGAGTTGTCTATTTCCCATAGTACGTAGTGACCCCACTACCATACCCACTTAGGTGAGACCTTCAGGGTTATCTGTGACCGATACCCCCCATAATTCTTGCCATGGACTCATTTAAGCTCTTCCTGAAGCATCATACTAAAGATCACTATCGCAATAGGAATGGGACTAGAGAATGTCCCTCAATAAAAATGCCGTGATCTTTCTAGTCAACCTACGTTTTTGTTGTTACCCATTGAACCTTCTTCATCAGATCTCTTATCACATAGGTAGGGTGTACACTATGATGACCAACTTATAAGTTTCAGTCCCAAAACCCTCAGTGACCCTCCAACATTTTATGATTAGCTTGCGTTGTAATCTTTTGTATGCATATAGCATTTTACCTTTTTTCTCTAGCGTGCCACTTTTTTCTAAGGGACTCATTTGATGTTTAGGACCCATCAAAGTCCCTTTTTTTTTATAAGCAAAGCAACATGATCAGTTTTATATCTATAAAATTGATCCACTTCTTTCGACGAAGGCAACGTCGATCCAAGGCGACAAATACTTTTTGGATTTAGTAAATCTGGTCCATTTTAGACAGAGACAACATCAAACCCACATGTTAGAATGAAAAAAGAGGCAAAAAATATTTCTGGGTGATGGACTCATCAGATGAATCGAGTCATTCTTGTGAAGCAAAGCAACACATCTCTTAGGCCCATCGTATAAACTCGGTCTAATAAAATATCAACACTTTTTATCGTCGGTAGCTAGTAGCCTTACTACTAGGAATCACTTAGTTTGGTGATCCGTAGTCTTCTACTAGTAGCTGCATATTGTGGCTAGTAGCCTCAATAATTTACTCGGAATCACTGTTTTTTCAATCTCATAATGTGAAATGCACACTTTTAGAGTCCTTATTTCTTAGTGGGCAGTAGTAGTCTTAACACCTAGTAGGAATCATTATTTTTCCTATCACATGACTAGGTGTTTGTCTGTACACCTACTAAGAGTCATTTGGTTTTTCTTGTGTGGCCGGTAGCCATGCTACTACTAGGATCCACTTCTTTTTATTTCCTTCTTGAGCCTTTTTCCCTCACAAGGCCAGTAGTCTTTTCACTACTAGACTAGGAGCCTTAGACAAATAATTTCTATTGGCCTTCGAAATATTGGAGCCTTGTTTGTTCCTTTGGCACCCCCAAATTTTAGAAAATTCCTTGAGCCACCACGTTAGTCACCATTATTCTGTCATCGTACCCTTGCCAACATACAAGATCCCCAAGTTCCTGCTAACTGTTAACAATTCTTTCCTCACTAGAGAATTTCTCAGATACTGATTTAGAATTTGGTAAACATACTTACTGTATACATTTTTAAATGAGGAGGAATTTTGGTGGGAGAGTGCAGTTCTGCAAGAGAAAATGTTATACCAATAGTGATTATGCTCCTAAAAGTTTATGGAAGTACATTTTGTTTCATTGCTGCTTTTGAATAACTACATTCAGATTTTTTTAGTTTGTAGGAGTTTACATCTATCTGCCACAATTTATGCAATTTACGATCCACGGTCCACGTTACGTGGGTTTCTTCTTCAAAAGACCGAATTTTTGTTGAGTGAGTCTCTGATACAAACAAAAAAAAATGCAAGAGAAAACAAATCTTATAAACAAAATTACTCAGATTGCTAAATTTGACATCTTTTCAACATGCATAAGAATAGAGTATAGTAATAGTAGCCCTTCCTTATTCAAAGGTACGATGAAGGGTATTAACTATTGCAATCTAACAGAACAACTAAAAAGATCTATTTCGCAATGTCTCAAGCACCCTTATCGGTAAAAAACTAAATAGAAAGACTTAACGTCCTGTTTCGATGCCTGTATAACTTATCATTGGCTCACCAGAACTGATCACCACCTGATCTTCAAACCTGGAGGTTGGTGCTCTAGGTACTTGATACATTGGAACAGGCATTTTCTTAGGCAAGTTAGGCATTGGTGCCTCAAAATGAAGTACTTGAATTGCTTGCCTTATTGATGGCCTAAGGCAATGGTCTGGGTAAGCACATCATTACCCAACAATCATCAAACACTCTACATCCTTCGAATCAAAATTTGAATTTAGTCTCTCATCAACGGCGGAAAGAATCTGCCCTCTTCCATAGAGATCCCAAACCCACTCTAACATCGGACGGATTGATTTCCTCCCGCTAGCGATTTCCAACACCACCACGCCAAAACTGAAAACATCTGCCTCTTTACTTGCCTTACCAGTGCTTATATACTCTGGTGCCAAGTACCCTAATGTTTCAGCTAGGCCAGTTGTTTGGGGCCCGAGCTCGTGGTCCATTAGTCGGGCTAACCCAAAGTCTCCGAGCTTGACATTGAATCCTGAGTCTAGCATAATATTGCTGGACTTGATGTCCCGGTGCACCACGCTTTGCTCCCACTCTTTGTGTAGATAGAGCAATGCCGAGGCCAAGCCTAGAGTTATTTTGTACCTCACCGCCCAAGTGAGAGGAATCCTTTTCCCAAAGAGGTGAGCATCGAGGCTTCCGTTGGGCATAAACTCATAGACGAGAAGGAACTCACCTTGATCGTGGCACCAACCGATGAGTTGCACTAGAGGTTATCTTCACCTCTGTTGTGTACTCTTTTTTCCCTTGTCTAGACCCCCTTGAAATTTTCTTCACAGCTACTGCCATGTCTAAATCGTTTAAGTACCCTTTGTAAACACCTCCAAATCCTCCTTCACCCAACTTTCTTTCGGTTGAGAAGTTGCAAGTAGCTGTAGCAAGATCTCCGTAGGAGAACCTCCTTGGTCCGGCACCTCTTTCTAGATCATCATTGATGGATGTCAAGTGAATTTTCTCAGTTTTTTTCCCTTCGAACACGCCTCCTTTTCCTTGGAACTGCAGATCCTATGAATATCATCCCTCCAAAAATCAAAACACCCATTGAGACTGTTAGACCAACTATCAATTTGGTATCTTTCGCGTGCTTACCACTTGTCTTTTTTGTGTCAAAACTGGAGGTAAACTACCATGACTGAAGCTTGTTTTTCTCTAGAAACGCCCCTGTCGCGACCGAAAATCCAACCATGACCCACTCCGGTAGAACCTCCATTAGGTCGATTTTGTAAGAAAGACTGGAATTGCCTTGCGAACTAGAGTTTCCTCCGTAAGACCAAAACACACTCAAATTCTTTGTACTTGCATTGTACGTAATTGAAGCATCACATGTTAAGCCGGTGTGCAAGCTAGCATTCCACAGAGTTGTAATGACCGATCCAAACGAGTTGTTGTTGATCCCCACATGCTCATACGGAGGATCCCATTCAGGATTTGGGTAGGAGTCGAACTCAACCACAACCACTTGGTTTTTTACTGAATGACTAGTTGTGGTGTTGAAAAGCCCTAGGAACCCGAGTTAGGTGGGATCTGGAAAACGACCGGAGCAAGAAAGAACGCAAGCCCGTGGCCATAATTGGGTGACTTTAGGGTGTCAATGGTGAAGGAGAAATTGGTGGTGAAGACGTGAAGTCCGAGAGGGCTCTGGTTTCGGAGTCCCATAACTGAACCCTCTCTGTGTACGTGGCCCAACCAACGCGACGTAGGTAAATGAGTGAGTTGAATTCTACAGCTCCAACCAAAGACCCTGCATCTCCTTGATACAGTACGCCGTTGTCAGTTGTAGTCTGATAAAAGTTGGGAAAATCAAAATAATCTGAACTAGCAATGGGAAGAAGAAATAAGATAAATACAGATGCAGTTAAGAGACTGATATGAGCATTGAGTGATGGAAATAAAGTTGGAATGTTATGGGTAGAGGTATCCATTTTCTTGAGGTAGTGCAGGATGTTGGCACTGGTTCTGGCTCCTTTATACAAGCAATCTGATGTTGAAAACTTCAAACTAGTCTAGTTTCTTTTGTGTGTACAAGTTTAAACTAGCCTTTTTGTTTTGTACACCTAGAAGTTTCAGTGAAAGGAATAAGATTTCTGATAACATATTGAATGACTAAACATTTGTAAATCCATTCATTGACCTTAGTTCCATATTAGGAAAACTACTTCTTAAAGTTGGTTCAACCTTGAACGTCTAGCTAGTCTTCCTGAATATTAGGCCTCGGTTCTACTTGTTGAAATGTAATTGGTAAGCATCTTAATGACTTAGTCTGCTCAAATAGATCCATATGATTTGGGGTATTGTCTGGGTTAAGGATTCTTTTGGTAGTTGAAAATGGGGGCGAAGTCTAATGTAGCATATATGGCCACACCCATTTCCTTTGTCAAATTTGACCACGAAAATGACACAGCTATTTTTTGGCTCCTGAAATGGCTTCACAATAGACATTAGAGAGGTGAAAAATGACTTCGAAGCCAAAAATTGGCTTTGGGTGTGAGAATAGTCCACCTTTTCAGTAACTCTAACAGTCGACTTCTTATTTTTTTCATTCCCTTCGAAAACCTTCCTAGAAAGAAGTCCCCTTTAAATAGCAGCTTAATTATTTCTCTTTCCCATCTGTTTCTTTGATGAATTTTAAATTGAATCGTTTGTTCTTTTTAACTGTTGTTATTGATACGGTGATATTTTAATGTATTGTGAATCTTTTATGTGATTTGTATACACACGGGGTCATACACGTGTTATATTTGAGGCTGGACACACTCGATGCATATGCACGTCAAACCTGTCTCGGCCGAAATTTTTTCTTTTTTCTCCACGTGGCCGGTGAGGCGTTTCTCTCCATGTGCTTTAGATTTTAGAATACGTGAATTGAGATTTTGGGGCTATGATAGGGATTTAGATAGCTAATAATGGGATAGAAATGAGGGGGAGTTAGAAAGAAGTAACTACCCAAACCGAGCAGTTAATGTTTTGTGCCACATGTGGAGTACTGGAGTGTGATTTCAATTATGAAATTCCATAACTACCATAGCAGTTACTTACAAAGCAAATTTAAATGGAGGAAAAAATGTTAAAGGTTGGGTTAAAGTGGGCAATGAAAAATGTAAGCTAGCCTCAAAGAAAAGTCCACGCCAAAGTGTGCTCTCCCTTTATAATATAGAATAGATGTTTTTTGGATGATATAGTTCAATCAGTGCAAAATTGGATCTCATAGTTTTGACAAACAAGATAAATTAAGTTATATTAATACGGAAAAGGAAAAGGAACAACCAAAATAATGTACAACCAAAAAAACAAATAAAACAAAAAAGAAGAAGAAGATACAATGGGGGTATCGGAACTCAGGAGGGTGGAAAGGCCATGGAATCTAGAGAGGAAAGCTTGTTCCCGCTGCAATAAAACCACATCTAGACTGGAAAATTGGAGCCGGATTAGGTGCACACACTTTCACCGTCGAGGCCGGAGTGCATGAAAAACCGTCGCCAGAATCACAAACCAAAACCAGAATGGGTCTTCGTAGTCCAAAAATGAAGGGGAGAGAGAGGGGGGGGATCTTCTGTAACCATCTCTCTTCCATGAGCCGAGAGAGGAGGAGAGGAGAAAGAGAGGCTATAGAGAAAAGGCAACTAAAAGGGGAGGAGGAAGGAAGGAAGAGAGTAGAAGAGGGGAAAAAGGGAAGAGGGGGAGGTGAGGGGTAGGAGGGTGGAAACCGACCCCAAACTCTCTCTAACTCTTTGGAACTCTCGATCTCATAGTTATATTTAGTCTCTACTAGTATCTATTTAAATTGTGTGCGCATAATATTTGACTTCCGGATATGAAGTCCAGCCTCCGATCCAAAACATACAGTAATGGAGAAGCTATACTTTTTTTTGTTAAAAAGAAATTATTTATTTAATAATATTTCAAGTTCATCATTGAACTTTTCCACAAAATTGAATTAAATTTAGGATTTCTTAGACGGAGGGTGTGGTTCCAAATCGACTGCGTTATGTATGCCAAGGGAAATAGATTAACAATAGGGTTCCTTTCGTAATAGAAAAGATTGCCAATAAAGTGTGGTCAGACGATTGTGAAGAATTCATATCATCGTATTAAGAAATCAAGGATGGAGAGTTAGAAATCTCGGTCATTGGAATCAATGCCTATAAATGTAGTTGATCTTTCTTCTTATTTGCTTGTCAAAAACTCAATAATTATAAGCGATTGACCTTCCTGAGACCAATGATTAATGTGCCAATAGCATAGTTATATTCATATTTTTATTTTGGCCAATGTTTAGGATAGTTCCATTGATAGGAGAAGAAAACAATACATCAGGGCAAGCATCCCCATAAAGAGGAGATACAAGTCACTGCATTCTAAGGTACAACTTACACCACAGAATTGCCACCAATCCGAAAACTCACTGCCATTACATCAAAACACTTCACACAATCCCCAAAGAGATGAGAAAGTCCCGCAAAGGGGAATAAAAGTATGCATAGGGTAGGATAAATCCGAGAATAACGATCTCCCAGTGGAGGCCCAACAAAAAAAGAATTAGAACAATCCTCCAGACCAAGGCAAAAAAGCTACAATCTAAAAAGGCAAAAAACAACTAGTCAATAACTTGTAACAAGTCACCCAAGTAGCCCACTGAGTAACGTTCTTGATTCTGCTCATTCTACAAGTACGATCCACGTTCCAAGTATCGTAGGTTTCTTCTTCAATAGACTGAATTTTTGTTGAGTGAGTCTTTTGATATACACAAAACAAAATGCAAGGGAAAACAATTCTTATAAGCAAAATTACTCAGATTGTTAAATTTAACATCTTGACAACATGCATAAAAATAGAGTCTACTAATCAAGAGTGTCAAATTAGTACACACTTAGCACGCATGGTTTTACTGATAAAACCCTTCTTTATCCAAAGATACGATGAACGGTATTAACTACTGCAATCTAACAGGGCAGCTAAAAAGATCTATTTCGGGATGTCTCAAGCACCCTTATTGGCAAAAAAGTAGTAAATAGAAAGACTTAACGACCCGTATCGATGCTTGTACAACTTATCATCGGGTCACCGGAACTCGCCACCGGATCTTCAAGCCTGGAGGTTGGTGCTCTAGGTACTTGATACATTGGAACTGGCATATTCTTAGGCAAGTCAGGCGTTGGTGCCTCAAAATGAAGTGCTTGAATTGCTTGCCTTATTGATGGCCTAAGGCTATGGTCTGGGTAAGCACACCATAACCCAACAACCATCAAACACTCTACTTCCCTCAAATCAAAATTCGATTTTAGTCTCTCATCAACGGCGGAAAGAATTTGCCCTCTTCCATAGAGATCCCAAACCCACTCCACCAACCCTATTTCCGATTCTTCCTCTGTCGGACGGATTGATTTCCTCCCGCTAGCAATTTCCAACACCACCACTCCGAAACTGAAAACATCTGCCTCTTTACTTGCCTTGCCCGTGCTTATATACTCTGGTGCCAAGTACCCTAACGTTCCAGCTAAGCCAGTTGTTTGGGGCCCAAGCTCGTGGTCCATTAGCCGGGCTAACCCAAAGTCTCCGAGCTTGACATTGAATCCTGAGTCTAGCATAATATTGCTCGACTTGATGTCCCGGTGCACCACGCATTGCTCCCACTCTTCATGTAGATACAGCAATGCCGAGGCCAAACCTAGAGTTACTTTGTACCGCACAGCCCAAGTGAGAGGAATCTTTTTCTCAAAGAGGTGAGCGTCGAGGCTTCCGTTAGGCATAAACTCGTAGACAAGAAGGAACTCGCCTTGATCGTGGCACCAACCGATGAGTTGCACCAGATTCCGGTGCCTCAACCGGCTTATAATCTTCACCTCTGTTGTGTACTCTTTTTTCCCTTGTCTAGACCCCCTTGAAATTTTCTTCACAGCTACCGCCATGTCTAAATCGTTTAAGTACCCTTTGTAAACACCTCCAAATCCTCCTTCACCCAACTTTCTTTCGGCTGAGAAGTTGCAAGTAGCTGTAGCAAGATCTCTGTAGGAGAACCTCCTTGGTCCGGCACCTCTTTCTAGATCATCGTTGATCGATGTCAAGTTCATTTTCTCAGTTTTTTCCCTTCGAACACGCCTCCTTTTCCTTAGAACCACAGATCCTATGAAGATCATCCCTCCAAAAATCAAAACACCCATTGAGACTGTTAGACCAACCATCAATTTGGTATCTTTCGCGTGCTTTGCACTTGTCGTTTTTGTGTCAAAACTGGAGGTGAACTGCCATGATTCAAGCGTGTTTTTCTCTACATACTTCCCTGTGGCGGCCGAAAATCCAACCATGACCCACTCCGGTAGAACCTCCATTAGGTCGATTTTGTAAGAGAGACTGGAATTGCTTTGGGAGTTAGAGTTTCCCCCGTAAGACCAAAACACACTCAAATTCTTTGTACTCGCATTGTACATAATCGAAGCATCACATGTTACGCCGCTGTGCAAGCTAGTGTTCCACGGAGTTGTAATGACTGATCCAATCGAGTTGTTGTTGATCCCGACATGCTCATACGGAGGATCCCATTCAGAATTTGGGTAGGAGTCGAACTCAACCACCACCATTTGGTTTTTTACTGAATTACTAGTTGTGGTGTTGAAAAGCCCTAGGAACCCACCAGCCGAGTTAGGTGGGATCTGGAAACCAACGGGAGCAAGAAAGAACGCAAGCCCGTGGCCATACGTGGGTGACCCTAGGGTGTCAATAGTGAAGGAGAAATTGGTGGTGAAGTCAGAGAGGGCTCCAATTTTGGAGTCCCATAACTGAACCCTCTCTGCGTATGTTGCCCAACCGACACGACTTAGGTAAGTGAGTGAGTTGAATTGTATGGCTCCAACCAACGACACTGCATCTCCTTGATACAGTGCGCCGTTGTTAGTTGTAGTCGGATAAAAGTTAGGAAAATCAAAATAATTTGAACTAGCAATGGGAAGAAGAAATAAGATCAATGCAGATGCAGTTAAGAGACTGATATGAGCACGAAGTGATGGAAATGAAGTTGGAATGTTTTTGGTAGAGGTAGCCATTTTTTTGAGGTAGTGCAGGATATTGGCACTGGCTCTGGCTTTGGCTATTTATACAACCAATCTAATGTTGAAATCTTGAAATCTTGAAACTAGTCTACTTTCTTGATGTACAAGTTTAAATTACCCTTTTTGTTTAGTACATGGTAGAAATTTCAGAGAAAGAATGAGATTTTTTTGATAACATAATGAATGACTAAACATTTGTAAATCCATTTATTGACCTTACTTCCATATTAGAAAAACTTCGTAAACGTTGGTTCAACTTTCAATGTCTAGCAAGTCTTCCTGAATATTAGGCCTGATGTTGAACTTGTTGAAATATAATTGGTAAGCATCTTAATCACTTAGTCTGCTCACAGGCATACTAAAGGGACTAGTTTATGCCTGGGTTCATTTGTTGACTTCTTGTCAGCCGTGTATCCGTTTGGGGCTCGAGTGGGCATATGATTGTTGGGGGTAGGGTGTCAATTTTATTGGGATTTATGCTCTTGTTGTGATGCCGTTTGATCTTGTTCTTTTTTTAATCTTTGTATCCTTTACAATTGATTAATAAGATCTCTAAACAAAAAAGGGGATTCCCTTGATTGATGCGATGCGTCCCGTTTGATCAAGGGAACAAAAAGGGGGATTTCCTTTACATAACTCCTTTTTTCCGGGGGCTTATTCCTAATTCCTTGTAGGCACGAACGACTTTGGCAATAAAAACGGCACACCCAAGTTTCATGTCGCAATAACCTTCTTGTAACTGTTGTAACGGACCTGAGAAGCTGTCATCTGTCCCTAGAATTGGATATGCTTGGGCCCCGAAAAAGTGAGAGTGTCTCATGTCTCCCAACCGCTTTCTTTTATTTCTGAGAACTCCAATTCATTGTATACATTGATTACAAACTGAACTCTCTTGATGGCTGCCACGTGGCCCTTTTTGAATTGGTCAAGAGCCTAAGTGCTTCCCTTGATGGCACTGGTTCTGGCTCTAGTTCTTTATACAACCAATCTGATGTAGAAATCTTGAAACTAGTCTAGTTTCTTGATGTACAAGTTTAAAATACCCTTTTTGTTTAGTACATAGTTGACATTTCAGTGAAAGGAATGAAAGTTTTGATAACATAATGAATGACTAAGCATTTGCAAATCCATTTATTGAACCGATAAATCTTTCTACACAAACAATCTGTGCATAGATTGTGTTATGGGGTCCAGCACAGATCCCACACAAATGATCCGAGCCGTTCATTAAATGTAAAATATTTTTTCAAGGGTCCCCATAAAAAATTAGCTTAATCTAATATCTATGATAACATAATGAATGACTAAGCATTTGTAAATCCATTTATTGAACCGATAAATCTTTCTACACAAACAATTTGTGCACAGATTGCGTTGTGGGGCCCACCACAGGTCTCACACAAATGATCCGAGCCATTCATTAAATGTGAAATATTTTTTCAAGGGTCCCCATAAAAAATTAGCTTAATCTAATATCTATAATTGCTTGATCTAATCATCTAACTTTTTATTACCCGGAAATCTGAATGGAAATTTAGATGATTGGATCGAGTACTTATAGGTATTAGATTGAGTTGATTTTTTACGAGAACTCTTAAAAAAATATTTTACATTTAATGAACGGCTCAGATCATTTGTGTGATACCTGTGATGAGCTCCACAACAAAATCTGTGCACATATGCATGTGTAGTTAGCAAGGTTCTAATTGACCTTACTTCCATATTAGAAAAACTTCTTAAACGTTGGTTCAACTTTCAATGTCTAGCAAGTCTTCCTGAATATTAGCCCTGATGTTGAACTCGTCGAAATGTAATTGATGTAGAACTTGTCGAAAATTGGTAAGGATCTTAATCACTCAGTCTGCTCATAGGCATACTAAAAGGACTAGTTTATGACTGGGTTCATTTGTTGACTTCTTGTCAGCCGTGTCATATGATTGTTGGGGGCAGGGTGTCAATTTTGTTGGGATTTTATGTTGTTGTTGTGATACCGTTTGATCTTGTTCTTTTTTTAATCTTTGTATCCTTTACAATTGATTAATAAAATCTCTAAACAAAAAAGGGGATTCCCTTGATTGATGCGATGCGTCCCCTTTGATCGGTAAAAAATAGTAATAACTCCTTTTTTCCGGGGCTTATTCCTAATTCCTTCTAGGCACAAACGACTTTAGCAATAAAAATTGCACACCCAAGTTTCATGTCACAATAACTTTCTTGTAACTATCGTAAAAAACCTGAGAAGCTGTCATATGTCCTTGAAATTGGATATGCTGTCATATGTCCTTGAAATTGGATATGCTTGGACCTTGAAAAAGTGACAGGTGTCTCATGTCTTTCAACCGCTTCCTTTTGTTTTTGAGAACTCAAATTCATTATATGCATTGATTGCAAACTGAACTCCCTTGATGGCTGCCACGTAGCCCTTTTTGAATTGGTCAAGAGCCTAAGTACTTCCCTTGATGGCTCTGGCTCTGGCTCTGGCTCTTTATACAACCAATCTGATGTTGAAATCTTGAAACTAGTCTAGTTTCTTGATGTACAAGTTTAAACTACCTTTTTTGTTTAGTACATAGTAGAAATTTCAGTGAAAGGAATGAGATCGTGATTCGTGATAACATAATGAATGACTAGACATTTGTAAATCCATTTATTGACCTTACTTCCATATTAGAAAAACTTCTTAAACGTTGGTTCAACTTTCAATGTCTAGCTAGTCTTCCTGAATATTAGGCCTTATGTTGAACTTGTTGAAATGTAATTGGTAAGCATCTTAATCACTTAGTCTACTCACAGGCATACTAAAGGGACTAGTTTATGTCTGGGTTCATTTGTTGACTTCTTGTCAGCCGTGTATCCATTTGGGGCTCGAGTGGGCATATGATTGTTGGGGGTAGGGTGCCAATTTTGTTGAGATTTTATGTTCTTGTTGTGATGCCATTTGATCTTGTTCTTTTTTTAATCTTTGTATCCTTTACAATTGATTAATAAAATCTCTCAACAAAAAAAGGGATTCCCTTGATTGATGCGATGCGTCCCCTTTGATCGGTAAAAAATAGTAATAACTCTTTTTTTCTGGGGCTTATTCCTAATTCCTTGTAGGCACGAACCACTTTGGCAATAAAAACGGCACACCCAAGTTTCATGTCACAATAACATTCTTGTAACTGTTGTAAAGGACATGAGAAGCTGTCGTCTATCCTTGGAATTGGATATGCTTGGGCCCTGAAAAAGTGACAGGTGTCTCATGTCTCCCAACCGCTTCCTTTTATTTCTAGGAACTCAAATTCATTGTATACATTGATGACAAACTGAACTCCCTCGGTGGTTGCCACGTGGCCCCTTTTGAATTGGTCAAGAGCCCAAGTGTCCTAACTTTCTGGATCTATTTCCTACTTTGGCTCATTCCATTAATCATCTCCTATTGGAACTTGTTTCATTATATGCCACGTGGTATTCATGACCTTGTCCTCGTGTATTTTGTCCTTGTAATGCTTAAAATCTTAGGTAATGCAAGGAATATTCCTTGGATAGGCCATGAGGATTTGCCTGTGAATGCACCTAACCGTAAAAAATCTCAAGAAGACAAGAACCTTGAAACATAGGACTTCGTCTGAATGAGATAGGGTAGTGTAGATTTGGTCCATCTTTGTTAGATTGTAATAGGTTTCTCACCCATTCATATTTTCGCAAATGGACCTGAATGACTTTGACTTTTTTTGATTGATCCAGAGCCCGGGCCCACTTTTCATATGGTAATCATTGGCATTTTACAAAAAAAAAATGTCAAAATGGATGTAAATAGGTGGGTTACAAACTTTATGATTCATCTATTTGGCATTTTACGATTTTATTTGTTACCTTATTAGGTTCATTTGTCAAGTCTTTATGTTATTTGTTACTCCTTCCGTTCCTAAATGAGAGTCTCTCTTTGGAATTTTAACTTTTTTAGAAGACATAAAATCATTGCATTTACTTTCTACCATTACCTCTATATTATACCTATTTTATACCATTTGTATTCAAATGAGAGGGACACTTTTGGAATTTTATCAAATTTTCACTTCTATTTTTGGAAAGGGACAATCATTTTGAAACATTCCAAAATGGAATAAGGGACTCTCAATTTAGAACGGAGGGAGTACATATTTCCTCTGTCCCTTTTTTAAAATCTAGTATTTCATTTTGGGTTGTTCCTTAATAAGTGTTCAATTTGTAAAGTTGGTGAGTAAAAATTGGTACATTTTTCCATTTTGCCCCTAAAAGTAGATTTCATTTTGAAAAATTAGTGAGTAAAAGTATAATAATGATGTCTCCATAGAGGGTAAGTGCGGAAAGTGGAGGTAAAAGTCGATGTGAAATGTGTAATGATGATATTTTTTTCAATAAATTGGAGTTACGAAGCAGTACACTTAAAAATGGACGGAGGAAATACTATTTTACTTAGTTACGAATAGGTGAGAACGATTGCACAAAGAAAATATTAGTACGAAGCATTTTAGCTAGTTACGAAACATATTTGGTATTTGGTATAAAATTATTTGACTGACGTAATAGCGTAACTTTTTTATTTTATTTTAAACAGAGTAAACTCTCCTTGAAAATTGCCAATCTTGTATAAGAAGAAAACCAACAAACTATATGCTTTGTTTAGTTTGTGTTTTGATAATTTTTTTGAAAAATGGTGGGGCTAATAAGTGGAGAGAGATAAAAAGAGAAATGTTGGAATCTAGGGGGAATTTTTAAAATAATTCTTTTTGAAAATGGAAGAAAACAAGGCATAACCATATTTGATAGCGGCCCCATTCATTTGTTAAAGAGGTATGAAGGCTCCCCTCAGTGTCGGCCCCGACATTTGGGTTGCCCAAGCTCAATTTCATGTTTTGTTGTCCACTTACTATTAAGTCAGTACAAAATTTTATTAAAAAAATACGAGTACAAAAAAAAAATTCAAAGTTTCAATGTTCCTTTAGATTGAATAACATCAAAAAAAAAAATCAACATCGCAATGTAATCCTGGTTATAGCGCTTTATGGTTAGTTTAGGGCTGGACTGGGAAAAGCTCCAGGTCCAATAACATTGTAAAATAAGTGGGGAAAATGACGGCCAGAGACATGTTATAATAATTAATACCCGCTAAGGACATTTTCAGCATCAACAAATGTTCTTAGTTTATCCTTGACGGATATTAATTATCAAAACACATCTTGGACCGTCATTTTCCCGAATAAGTGTCCGAAACGATTACAAAGGAGTTCTGTATGGCCCGTTGAGCTAGTGAAAAGAGGCTGGTTCTGGGCCAGGCCAGGCCTGGTCCATCTTAAAATCATGCACGGTCGTTGTTTTAGTTTTTGAGAAATAGAAGATAACAATGTCTGCCACCTTCTTTTTTTCTAGACGACTAGGTTACAATAAAGGGGTGATACCGGTCCGGTTTCGACCATTTTAGGTGTATTTTTCGGTCAAAACTGGTTATCCGGTTTGAGATTTTTAGAAATCGAAACCAGTTGAGATAAACCGGTTCCGGTTTCGACCGGCTCAACTGGTTCCGGTCCGGTTTATCCGGTTTTCATTCATGAGCTATATTTTGGACCCAATACATCAAAAAATTCACAATTCAACCTATAAAATATCAACCAAAAATGTATAATTCAACCTTTTTTTTTTGGCCCAACAAAAAAGGATCAATTTTGAGCCCAATACATAAAAAAAAACTCGTAAAAACAGTTTTTATATAATAAATATATTTATTAGACCAATATATACTACAAAATATCAACCAAAAACCCATAATTCAACCTCTCTCCTATGTTTATATATATATATATATATGTATATATTATACATATATATAACCGGTCCGGTTTCAACCGGTTTTTAAAACACGTAAACCGGATCGAAATTATTTTTCCAGTTTATAAAATTTTATAAACCGGAATCGAATCGAAATTATTCAACCGATTTAAGAATTTCGATTCGGTCCAGTTTTTCCGGTTTCGAGTAACAGCCCTAGGTTACATAACTTCTCGGACATTGTCCTCGTCGTCGTTGTCCGCTGGCTTCTGTGCATTTGGAGAGAGAGAGGGGGGATGACACAATGGGCCCCCAAGGGCTTTTTGGTCGCTGGGCCTGCTGGATATAATGTGGACTATGGGGAGGGGTGTGTCCAAATTATATTCCTCCGCGGGGGATAAAATTATCCTGGCTAGAACATATCCGGCTCTCCCTTGCAAACAAACACCGGATAGTATAACACAAGCCGAATTTCCATATCCGGGTCAATGTTATATCCGGTTTCCATGTCATCTCTCACTGCCACATAAGCCTCATCATTTAGCCCGACGGCCCATGGCCCGCCCTTAGCCCGCCCGGCCCATCGGGCTTTTACCCGGCCCGAGCCCGAGAACCGGGCGGCCTAGCTCGGCCCGTAGTTTGTAATGGGCGGGCTCGGGCCTATGAATTTTTACTCGGCCCGCCCGTAGGCCTGGCCCATGAACCCGCCCGGCGGCCCACCAGGCATACCTGTCCAAAAGCCCGCCAACGGGCCCGTCCATTAGCCTAGAATCCCAAACAATCCTTTCTTTTTTTTCTTGGTTTAGTTTTGCCCAAGGAAATTTAAGCCCGCCCGTTGGCCCGCCCAGCTTTTGGCCCTCCAGCCCGCCAATTGGGCTAGCCCGTGGGCCGGGCTTGGCTTCAATTTATGGAAGGTGGCCCGGCCCGCCCGGCCCGCCAAAAAGAAAAAGCCCAGTCGGCCCGACCCGTGGGCGGGCTTGGGCTGCGACTTGGCGGGCTGGGCCGGCCCGACCCGGCCCGATGATGACCCTTACTGCCACACTGGCTGCCTAGACAAAAAGTATGTATGTAGGAATTTGTTATCAAAGTTTTGTTTACTTAGCATTACTTTCTTCAAAAAGTTGAATACTACCCCCGAAAGATTGTCCGGTCCTTGGATCTAGAACTTAAAAATAATGCATCTTCATGAAAAAAAAAACTTCAAACTTTTTGCATCCAGTTACTAAATATCAACGAGTTCGATCTTTTAATTTATCAAAACAATTTGAAATTTTTCTTGATAAAATGCGTTCTTTTAAATTTCTCATTTTGCGAACTGAATTGTGTACTCCGTAGTATTTTTTTTTTGGGATGTAAGGAGTATTTTTTTTTTAAATCTCTCATAATGCATAATATTGAATTGATGGGAGTAAAAGTCTTGATGAAGAAGTGGGCAGTCCTAGCTATCTCAACAACTTATTATTATTGTGCAGAAAATTGAAATGGAGAAGACGAACACATCTATGAATTAATTGCACGAAAAGAAATGGTTTTGACAGGTAAGAAAACCCTACAAAAAGGAAACTATTTATTTATCTGCAATGGCCTTATATATATATATATATATATATATATATATATATATATATTAGAAAACAAACTGTCATCGGTTGCAACAGCTACTAAAATAGCACCAGTTTTCTGTTGTGGTTTTTCTCTTTCTTGAGGTATAACTCAAATTTTCATAATATAGGAAACAAGTGGATTAGTGCAAATGGGCCAAACGTCGCTAGCAAGCAATCAATACGAGAATAATACTATTGTTAATAATGCATGGTGTCCCGGATCAGCTTGCGCGTATCTCAGACTGATTCCTATGCAGTCCGTTCCACAGTCGTCTCACACGCTTACGCATGGTGTGGGGTGGCTTCAAAATTTGTTGGTAAGTAGAATCAAACGGAGAATTTAGGATGGAGCAAAACACCAAAGAGTCTGAGACCACTTGCCCAACTCCTAACTTTATATATACGTCGGAAAAGGAGAAAAATATAGATCAAAGGTGTAAAAATCCATATTAATAAAAGAACAAAAATTTTGAAAAGTCCGACTTTTGAAAAGAGTGTCTTTTTTCATGTTGTAGAGATCTTATAAAAAAAAAAACTGTTTTCCAATTTTGTGTGACATTATATTCTTTTTATCAGTTGGCACAGTTGCGTGACATTTATATTACATCACACAATTTAAAAAGTCCCCACTTTGAGATGAAATTTGTTACCTACTCATATAGTTGCATGTCTTCATTAAAAGGAAACGATTTCTCTGCTGTTTGGGGAGGATTGCACCCCTGTGTAGTCCGATAGTCCTACTCGTTCCGCCCCTATTTAATTTCGATGATTGGTTGACCACAAAAAATATGCATGTCAATTGCGTAGCATATAAGTAACGTGAAAGAAATGTCACATCATACATTACATTAGTTTCAAACCATAGTACATAGTTGGTAGATTTAGGATTAATCGTCCCAACATAAAACAGCAACAACTTCCATTCTTTGTTATTACATTCTTTCCCCTCTTAAATTCACTTAAATGCCATCAAGATAATCAAAAGTCAAGGGCCTAAACACATCGCCCCCTTCTCTCTCTATCAACTCCACCTGCCCTTCCATCAAATGCATATACACAACCCAATCACCATTCCCCATCGGACTCGGCATCGGCATCACATAACCCGATTCACCGCCCCACGGAAAATGGTACGACCCGAACACTGGCTTCCCCCACCCGAACTCCACTTTTGAAACCGGAAACCGCTGGCCCGATGAAACCACCAAAGCCGGCCCATTGGACCCTTCCTCCCCGCCCGCATAAATCCGAGCCAATAGTGGCTCGGGCCTTTGGGCCTCCACCCAATCAACTAAATCCAAGAAGTGGTCCTTGGTAACAGCACTTTCTAGAAACTCATGAACCGAATCAGCCGTTGAACTCAACGGCTGGCTGGTTAATACACGAATTGGCTTTTCCCCGTATGGAATCGACAAGACGTTTCCGAAGTACGAACTGAAGAGTTTCGACTTGTCGATCTTTCCGTCGATCTTTCCTTCGCTTAATCTCATCCGTCCATCCACCACAATTCCAAGTTTACAAAATTGCCCTTTTTCTGTTACTCCTGCTGCGACTAGTTTCCATAAAAAGGCACAAAATGTCTCCAACTTAGTCTTGTGGGCTCCATTGGCGCTTGCGAGTAATTGGAGGCGGGTGAGGTTGTCGGCAGAGATGTAGTAAATGCGGCTTATGAGGTGGTCTGCGAGGGAATGTTTGGGTTCTGGTGGTGGTGGTGGTAAGGCAGAGATAGGGATGTAGAGGTGGTTTAAGGAGCATGAATAGAGTCCTGGACGACGGGGATAGAGAAGCGATCGGCGAAATGATGGGCGAACAGAAAGTGGTATGGATCGAGCCGTCTCGGCCCATGAGACAAGAAACATGTTGGTAGAGTACGCGTCGGCCACCCGGTGATCGAATGTGCACGCCACCACCAGTCCACCGCATTTGAGTTCTGTCACCTGTAACACCAAGGAGAATTGGTTTATGAAAAGTGAAGTAAGACAATCACATAGACAACAGTTATATTGATGTAATGATGATGTTATTTTGAAAATAAAGAACTTTAAACAAGGAGGCGGGGGGGCTGCTCCCCCCCTTCCCGCTCCCCTTCCTGCTCCCCCCCCCTTTCCGGGCCCACTCCGGTCTCGCTCCGATGATCGGAAACGTTCACTTTGTAGAGCTCGTCGAGTAGAACAACCATGTCAAAAATCAGCTTGATTGGATATCATTAAGTGCCTGATCGGAGCCCATATAACTCTCGGTCCATGGGTTACAATGGATTTGATTCAGTGTTTCGGATCCATTCTTTTTAAGATAAAAAGGTTCCGATCAAGGACTTAATGATATCCAATCAAGCTGATTTTTGACATGGTTGTTCTACTCGACGAGCTCTACAAAGTGAACGTTTCCGATCATCGGAGCGAGACCGGAGTGGGTCCGAAAAGGGGGGGGGGAGCAGGAAGGGGAGCAGGAAGGGGGGAGCAGCCCCCCCGCCTCCCTTTAAACAACACAAATTTTCTGTTTGCAAAATAAAAGAAACTTTTGTTTTCAATCACACGTTACTTCAATACTTCATCATCATGTTCTCAAATCCTATGGAAACAAGATGTCACAACTGACACGTCTTTTTCTCATATTTTAAACAGAATATTTATTCTTGGTGGAACTTTTAAATGACATTAATTGGATCAGGTATTGCTTTCTTGGTTAGGGTGAAAAGTGGGTTTGGAGAGATTTTTGGGTGCCGGGTGAGTACCACGTCGCCCGACTAACGTGGTGCTGAGCACCTACATTCAAATCTTTCAAAGTGTATTGAATGGTTCAGATTGAAACACTTTATCTCCTCTCATCCCACCACTCTCTCTCCTATTTCTCTCTTATTTTTCTCTCTCCAAATCTAAATCATTCAAAACCGAAATGGACAACCTGGATGCACCGAGTGGGCACCACGTGGTATCCACTCGACGCAGAAAAATTGCTCGTTGGAGAAGGTGCATGGAGAAGCGCTTTTTAGTTCGAGGTTGTCCTTTGGGGTGAGATTTATGTCTTGGGTGAGTTATTAGGGCCAGGTTTCAGGACCAGGGGAGTGTGCTGCGCAGCTCCATGCTGCGCAGCGTGCTGCACGGCCTTCGGCGCCGCCTTGCCGGCATCGGTCCGACGATCGGAGACGTTCACTGCGTAGAGCTTGTCGAATACTACAAGTGTACCAAAAATCAACCCGATCAAATATCGTTAAGTATCTCATCGGAACACATATAATTCAAAAAGAATGGATTCAGTGGTTTTGATCCAGTGTTTCGTATCCATTAGGATTCATTTTTTTCAAGTTATATGTACTCCGATGAAGTATTTAACGATATTTGATCGGGTTGATTTTTGGTGCACTTGTAGTATTCGACGAGCTCTACGCAGTGGACGTCTCCGATCGTCGGACCGATGCTGGCAAGGCGGCGCCGGAGGCCGCGCAGCACGCTGCGCAGCACGGAGCTGCACAGCACAATCCCCTGGTCCCAGGTTTCATATCTACTAGACGAATCAAATTAAAACGAACAGTTGAATTACAAAAGGCCACTAAACGAACCAAATTGCTCGAGTCTGAGCTCATGTTCATTCGTTAAAAGCTTGTTCAAGATTGGTTTGTTACATAATCAAACCAAGCTTGAACATTTTTTTTGAAGCTCGTTAAGATTTCAAGTCAAGTTTAAACAAACTACTACTCGGCTCGTTAAGGTTATTATGTATAAAAAATTCAAGTTTCTTTAGATTGGCTCGTGTTTGATTTGATTAAAACTCGTTTAAAATTGGCTCGTCTTATAAACAAACTAAGCTCGAACATATTTTTAAAATTTGTTAAGTTATCAAATCAAGCTTGATTAGTTACGTACTTGCTGGGCTCGTTTATCACCTCTAATTACTGACCAAAAAGGAATAAAATCTTATTGAAACTCACATCGCTTTCTGTGTTGAATAGTAATGACCTTCCTAATTAAGAATACCTTAATTAGTCTATTTCATTCACGTTTTTAACACCAATAATGTCTTAATGGGAGTAGTTATTACTCCGGTCCATCTTCTACTGGAGTATTATTCTAGGAAAACGCTTTAACACCCCACGTCCACGTGTGATATGTCCATTGATAAAGGTGCTGATATGTCCCAATCAACACCTCCCCCGTGTCCAAGGATATGGCTTGTTTGCGGTTGCAAGTAATCGCAATCGTCGGTTAACATTTTTAATGGTCCAAAATTGTTTTGATATTATTATAGAAGTATATTTTTACCTTCAACAGATCTGAACTATCAATTGTCTATAGAAACGGTCCAGATTAGGCTGTACACATTTCTCTGTAGTCAATTGTAGAGCAGCCGAATCCATGTCTAACATACATGAGGGGTTTTGTTCCCTTGTATACGTACGTACCACCATTCAGATTTGTGCAATGAAAGTAGAAAAGTGAGTTAAAAATATTCTCCTATTATGTACGAAATTACTATATATATAGAGCGCATTTTTTAGAGGTGACAATTATATCAAAACGAGTCATTATTCCTGGAGTCAAGCTTCGCATTACGTACCTGGAAAAATAATTTTACGTGTTTGCATGGCTCTGGCTACACGTCGAGAATACTAAATACTTATATGTAAGTAATTATCTCTGATTTCATTTTTATGGATGAGTTGGTGGGCACCAAATATAATTTGGGATACTGTTGTAAATCAATCCTATTGTCTTTTTTTCTCATTAAGTTTTTTAGATTAATCATTCCTAATGACTAGCAGAATTGAAAAGGCAGAAAAAAAAAATTATATACATATATAGATATGTATCTATATCATGGAAAAACATTAGAAACCACTAAAGACGAGAAAAGTTCAAAAATAGCCGTTTCTCACTATTCTTTCGAACTTCTTTGAGCTTTGTCTGCTCTTGTCAAGACGAATGCTTAATACTTTCAAAAAAAAATTTTAAGAAAAGCTAAAAATGAGGTAACTAATGTTAACAATGTCAACTGTCTTTAAGAATAAAGTCTCATTTCGCTAAGATTCTTATTTTTTAGATACTTATTTTCGATTTTACGAGACATGTCATTTTCTCATAATATATCACCTTTAATTACTTATTTGAAAAATAAATATTTATTTTCATGGAACGGAGCCTAAATTATTTAGTCCAACCTCACCCTGAATCGATGGATCGAGAGAGAGAGAGAGAGAGAGAGAGAGAGGGGGGGGGGGGGGGGGGGGGGGGGGGGGGGGGGTGGGTATTGAACGAATAACTAGAATACCTGAACACAAAGCACCCCTTGCTTCTTCTTAGGCACCAACTTACCTTCAACACTCTCATCAGGATTATACAAGTCAAGATGACAGAGGTCCACGTCAGCAAAGGCCTCAATGAAATCAACTCCTCTGTTATTACAGAGAATCTCAGGCTCACCCACAGTGTTCTGGACTATCTCCCCAGCAAATGGGTAGTAGGAAACCAGAACCTGGGCCAAGGCCTTCTTCAAGACACAGCACATGGACCCAAATGTTAATAAGTTGTCCTCTTCTGGGGTCTTTTTGTAACAAAAGAAAACTCCCACGTCCAACGGTGGCAACAGCAAGTCCAGGTTGGACATTGGAAGCCAATGCTCTTGCATTGGCAGCACCGTCGCCACCACCTCTTTCTTGGTAACCACCACCGTGAAGTCTCCTTTTACACCCATATTTTTTGTTTGTGTGTGTTTGGGGGGGGGGGGGGGGGGGGGGTGGTTGAGAGAGAGAGAGAGAGAAAGAGAAAGAGAGAGAGAGAGAGAGAGAGAGAGAGAGAGAGAGAGGGAGGTTGATATGGGTGGTGGGAATGTGGGGAGAAGGGGCATGATTTATAGGAACTGTAATTGGGTTGGAATTTTGTGTTTTTTTTTTTTTTTTTTTTATAACTGATTGTTCGGATAAGCCGTCGCGCACCTCAATTAATTCTAAGATCTTGAAGTCAATGGTCTAACGACAAGCCTTAAACGACTCTAAGGTTTGGAATGTTTACCCTTCGGGAAACTCGAAATTGCAATCTTTGGGGAACCAAGCTGGCAAGCCCCTTAGGAGGTGGAATTAGGATTGTGATTGATAATTAGATAGAATAATTAATGAGGAAATAAATCATTTATTCATGTTGGTTTTGCACAGAATTTGATTGTATGATTGTAAATAACATATTTATTTTGATTGTAGGTATTATGGTCCCATCACCTTCACAATCTAATCCCGCCTCTTAAGAGGAATTGGGACAAACCTTTTAATTTATACGGACTTTTTTACACGGTCTTTTTAGCTGTTTTCTCTAAAATATTATAAGATTGGCGCAAACCTTCTACATTATATTTTCCGTCTGAAAGAGTGTAGTCGGAAAAATTTAAAACATGACCAAAGTTGAAAAAAAAAAAATTGTGCACAAAAACCTAAAAAAAGACCATCATCAGACTTGTAGAAACTTTGGGTTGATATGGGTAGTGGGAATGTGGAAAGTTGGGGGGCATAATTTACTAACGTTTGGTTGGAATTTTATGTTGTTAGAGAAGTTAGTAATATTCCGGTTTTTAATGATTTGGTCATATACAGTCAATTGACCAGGATTTTAACTGTTCAAATGGGTTGGGTGGAGAATTTTTTATTCCCTCTCTCTCTCTCCTCTTTTTCTCTCTCAAAAATTTGTACTATTCAAAACACGTTTGAACAGTCGGGATCGCCAACAAATATCGCCACGTGGTAATCGCCCGACACCCGAATATTCTCGGGCAAACAGATTTTGAGCGGAAAGTGCTTTTGGGACGTGGTCAGGGGTGAAACAAGAAATTTGTTTCAGGGGTGCCCAATTTCCATAGATAAATTTCTAAAGATTAGTTTGCCTTGTCTATCTTTTTTTTTTTTAATTTTTTTCCATTATGTCTATTTTTTTTTTCATTGCATTTATACATAAGTTCAACACTTGTCAGCTATTTTTTGTGTTGTTCTTGGTTTTTTTTTTATGTTTAATATTTAAAAAGTTAAGAGGCTAAGGTATCGTTCCGTTTTCTTTTTAAACCTTCATTTTTAAAAAGAAAGTAATTTCAAGTTCAAATATAATAAAAATGAAAAATAATTTTTTAATTTTTTTTGCACCGTTTAAAAGATATCAATGAAATCTATCAAACAAGATCCATATTAGTAGAAAAGTTATTTGCATTAATACATAATTTTTTAACTTGAAATTGCCTTCATTTTCTAAGAAACCGAAACGGAGCCTAAGCCAGCCTAAGTGTTAGAGTGAGTTTTTTCGAGTAGCAGTTGTACAAGAGTTTTGTATACTCTGCGAAGCTCCCTAGATCTACGTATTTCTCTGCCTTTTGAGAGTTTTGTATACTTGCGAAGTATCAGTACAAAATATATATATATATATATATTGCCGGCGGCGGCATTCGAAAACGCCGGCAAGCTGCGTTTTTGCAAACGCTGAGGATGCCAAAGTTGACTTACGTTTCAAGCGTGTAAGAAACGTTGCAAAAGATCTATTGCGCAGGTTTTCAAAAAACCTCGGGATTGATTCATGATTAAGATTGCCTCTTTGGCGACGTTTTTTCCAAAAACGCTGGTAAAAGTCATCTTCACGGCATTTTTAGAAAGGCCGGCAATACTGGTGTCGGGAAAATCACATTTTCTCGTAGCGTATTTCTCTACCTTTCGTACTGATTAATCGCCTTGTTCTCTTCACTTTTCAAAAAGAATTTTTCAAAAAATACCCTCTAGATTCTCCCTACTTCCAACATTTCTCTCTCTGTCTCTCTCCACTTATTACCCCTACTATTTTGTAAAAAAAAAAAATTCAAAAACCAAATCACACACAACAGAAATCTTTTCTCAGTTTAATTAGTTAAAAATTTTCCATGTCGACCAAAATAGAAGTTTACTACATATGAAAAGTACTACTATGATACCATTATAAAATAAAATTTCAACAGAAAAAACTTAACCAGTTATGAACGAAACATAGTGGTTAGGTTGACCTACCTAATGCAAGTTTTACCAATACTAAACTTGGTTAGGAGCACTTGATAAAGACGTTGATGGTGTCAAATTGTTAATAAAATCACATATTTACCTACTACAAGCAATATTTGTCACATCCTATACGTCTACATGCAAACGTTTTTTTTTTAATATTCCAGAGTGTCCGGACCAGCTTACCCATATCTCAAGTTAGTTCCACTGTCCACCAGTAGAGGCCCATTTAAAGTCGGAGCAAAAGTTCATGTGAAATAGCCGACAAAAATTTATTGCAACTTGGAGACTTCGAACTTGAAACTTTCGGAGGGACCGAGTAAATCTCTAATTCCCGGCATTGACCACCATCTAGATCACAATGGAAAAGACGAATATAGTAAAACATGCACGAACAAACGTACGTATACGTGCATAATTGCATATATATGCTATTAATAGTATCGTTCGGTACGATTCAATCCTCTCTTTTTAATGATACATTTGTGGCACTAGTAAATCCTACACAAATATCTGGCGGGGTTCTTCTAGTAAGAAAGAGGAACCCTCAAACCAATTGTGAAAAAATTGTCCGCTCCCATAGTGTTTTCACCCGCTTATGCGCGGGGTGAGATAGCCCTAAGAATCGTTGTCAAGGAGAATCGAACCTGAAACTATATATGAGAGCTATTGGGCCCGGAGTGCCTCTATGAATTTGGTTACACAATGTTACTCCCTGCGACTGCTATAAAAACAGACTTGCAGGTGCGATGTCGAATGTCATAAAAGACTTAATTGAAACCCTTCCTACCACCAATTGATTTTATGAGAGATAGTGGAAAAGCAGTCCGACAAGTGGTATCCGAGTCAGGGAGTCATGGATTCGAGTCGTGGGAGCGTCATCGTAAGGGAGGGATTGTTGGGCCCGGAAAGGCTTCATGGATTTGGTTACACAATGTCACTCCCTGCGACCGCTCTAAAAATAGACTTGCGGGTGCGATGTCGAATGTTATAAAAGACTTAATTGAAACCCTTCCTACCACCAATTGGTTTTAGGAGAGAGAGTGAAAAAACAATCCGACAAGAGCTAACTCCTAAGTCGCATGCCAAGACAACAAAGGGAACCCTTCGGGTTACCAATGTGGGAAAATTGTCCGGTCTATAAGACAGAAACAACAAGAAAAAACTATGGTACTGAGTGTACTTATACGTTAACATAAAACTAAGAACCCAATTACGTGCATGGCAATGCCTAGTAGCTAGGAAAAGACATTTTTCTTTGATGTTCGCTTTGGCTCTAGCAAACCATATCCTTAATTGCATAAATTCCTGTTTGCATATGTAAAAACTTTGGATCCAAAACTTTGCAATATCATGTCAAATCATTCCACACCCATCAAATGCTGGACTTACATCTAGCATCCCATCATGTCGGCAACTTTTGAGATCTATCACGTGTAGTCACTTTTGGAGGTCTACCATTTTGAGTGTATATTATTTATTTTCCAATTACGAAATGGATGGGCTTTGCTCGGGTGAATTGGTCTTGTAGAAACAATTTTTTTTTTTATTTTGATTGGCAACTTGGAGAAACGTTATATTAACTTGCAATCCATATTCTGACCACAATAAAAAATGCAAAATACAAAAATAATTAGGCTCCCAGACGGGTCCTTACACCCAATGTGAGACTTATGTTAAGTGAAGGAAATTTGTCAAATAGTTCAGTTAATTTCTCCATGTAACTAACCAAAGTGCCAAGTGCACTTCTAGCAGCCTCGGCACTTGAGGTGTTTGGAGGTTTTGCCGAGCAAAACCGTGCAAAACACACACGCAGCAGCATCGCCTTCTTCCTCATCAGAATACCCTCCGCTACAATGACTCGCTGGTGGGGACGAGTCACTGTAGCCCTCGTCTCTCTCTCTCTCTCTCCGCCTTCACAACAACTTTGCCAGCGAGGATCAACGGCGACTTCGGCAAGGAATTTGATTTGGGTTTTGATTGGAAAAATCGGGAGTTTGATTTGGGTTTTCTTTGGGGGATTGTGAATGACAGAATTGTGGGTTTTCAAATTGTGCGAGAGAGATAGAAGGGGTAACGGTGCCGGAGAGAGAGGGAGAGAAGGGGTGACGGTGCCGGAGACAGGGACAGAAAGAGTGGAAAATGGGTTTTGAATAGGCCAATTGCTTAGGCTGTTGGGAGGTTCATACTTGTAAGGGCTAGCTAAACACTGAATTTGCCTTTTTGGATAATCTCTTTGCCTAGGATTAACTTGAGGCTGTTAGATGCTCTAACTAGCAATTAGTGCAGTAAAAAAAACTAATCGTATTGCCAGTAACTTGAGTCGTACAAATTTTTACGTAAACACCTAATTGTTTTTTGGGTAAATAAACACCTAATTGTTGGGCGGCTATTTTGGTTAGTGTCTTGTCGACGTTGTTTAGTAATAAAGCTATAGGACCGACAGTCTCCATATTGAAACTGTACCGACGGCCGCGTCGGGCCAGCTCCGGCCACTGGACGGCCAATTCGAGCCGTCCAAAAATTCTATAAAAAAAACAAAAAAAAAACAAGGGGGCTAGAGCGGGAATCAACGGCATCCGACGTGTGTAAGGTGCTTGATCCAAACACCCTACACACATCGGATGTTTGGATCAAGCACCTCACACACATCAGATGCCGTTGATTCCCGCGCTAGCCCCCTCGTTCTTTTTTTTTATAGAATTTTTGGACTGCTCGGATTGGCCGTCCAGTGGCCGGAGCTGGCCCGACGCGGCCGTCGGTACAGTTTCGGTAGGTGATGGTAAAGGCGTAACTCTATTTCTTTATATTAAAGCATAACAGAACCCATGCGCCACGGTTCAACCCGCGTGGACAGGACGCTGGCCTGTGACCAATAAATACTACTAAACTTGTCTGTTGAAATGGTTGGTGATGAGTGCAATTAATGAAAAGACGAGGTTTGGTGAATTAATAGAGGTTAAGACAATTGATGTTGTCTGATCTTTTTCCACTTTGGTTAAGACGGAGAAATTAGCTGAACTAGTTGTTGAATTCCCTTCTACAAAAAATGACTCAGGTGGGGGTCGGGTCTTACTATCCAATACTTTAATTTCTCAGGATGCATCAAATGTGGTCTGATCAGGCGATCGTCGATATCCGATGATCTTCGATGTTGGTGACAGTGACAGAATTAGTGAGGATTGAAATCCCAACGGTTTAGATTAACGATCGTAAAAATTGAGTTTGTAATTATATTTAAAATATATACGTTCAACAAACTACGTCTTGTGTTGTATTTGAACGTACAGTAGCCACTCGATCACGACACAACCGTGATGATCGAGACCATTGATTTTGTTTTTAATGTTGATTAAATCATTCTTGTAAAAATTTAACTTGATTGCGAGTTTAGAAAACTTCTTTATTGAGATAAAATTTTATTAACAAAATAAATTTTTTTGTCCGATTAAGTGTACTACACATACTTAATTAAAGATCAGACCGTCCGGCTAGGTGGGGAGCCAGCTCCTCACTCCAGTACTGCATCCAGCTCATCACTCCTCATTCACAGTAGAGTGGTGCTAGGGACACACCCACTCTTACACCCAAACACACACCCACCACTCACATAAGTGGTGGGTCCCACACACACTACACACTTTAGTGTGTATATGGGGCCCACCACTCATGTGAGTGTGGGTGTGTGTTTGGGTGTCAGAGTGGGTGTATCCCTAGAATTATTGTAAGAAGAAGAGTGGTGCTAGGGACACACCCACTCTCACACCCAAACACACACCCACCACTCACATAAGTGGTGGGTCCCACACACACTACACACTTTAGTGTGTGTATGGGGCCCACCACTCATGTGAGTGTGGGTGTGTGTTTGGGTGTCAGAGTGGGTGTATCCCTAGAATTATTGTAAGAAGAAGGAGTGGTGCTAGGGACACACCCACTCTCACACCCAAACACACACCCACCACTCACATAAGTGGTGGGTCCCACACACTACACACTTTAATGTGTGTATGGGGCCCACCACTCATGTGAGTGTGGGTGTGTGTTTGGGTGTCAGAGTGGGTGTATCCCTAGAATTATTGTAAGAAGAAGAGTAATGCTAGGGACACACCCACCACTCACATAAGTGGTGGGTCTCACACACACTCTAGTGTGTGTATGGGGCCCACCACTCATGTGAGTGTGGGTGTGAGAGTGAGTGTGTCCCTAGAATTATTGTAAGAAGAAAATTGGGAGCGACAAAAAAAAGATAGTATTGGTCATAGACTTTAAAACACTAATTAAAATTAGATATTTGAAATTTACCCACCACAATCCATATATAGGCTGGACGAAGATAAAAATACAAATATAAATCACTCAAAATATCTTGTTGCCATTGGAATATTTCTAAAATGGAAGGTCTATAAATTTCTGATAAAGTTCAATACCTTACCAAAATCCGTAGTTTGTGGTAAATGTGCAACTCTATTTCTTTATGCTAAAACATAGCAGGCCTCAAACGCCACAGTTCAACCTCGTGGATAGAACGCTGGCCTGCGACCAACAAATGCTACTATACTTGTCTGTTGAAATGATAGGCCGTAGGTTGAAATGGTTGGTGATGAGTGCAATTAATGAAAAGACGAGGTTTGGTGAATTAATAGAGGTTAAGACAATTGATGTTGTCTGATCTTTTTCCACTTCGGTTAAGACGGAGAAATTAGCTGAACTAGTTGTTGAATTCCCTTCTGCTTGTTGTTAAGTGCAATCCAAAAAATAATCACCTCACCTGTTGCCACTTCAGAAATTTTTTACGGCGTTCGCACGAAATTTTTATCCACAAGGGAAAGTAAAAAAAACAAGTCATCAATCGTAGGCGATTTGAGGAAAAACTGTAGGCATTTTTATAATGTCGTTCACAGTTATTAACAAGTTATGGCATTTTACCATCTCGTTCATACAAATCAATGAGTTATGTCCGTTCACACAAACTTTCTTTCTCAATAATTACTTTATTGCTTACATACCAATCTACAACTTATTCATTAACGGAAACAACTTGATCTCCACAAATATTTTCTCACAACTTACTCACTTCTGGAAACACCCCCAAGTAAGTAAAACAAATTTCTTCATTATATGTTTTCTCAGCAAATAAAAAAAATTGTTTAGCTAAGTGAAAATATATAACGAAGTAATTACGGAGTAATTTTTTTTACACACTACCATTTTCCAAATTTCCGAAATATTAGTTCCTACCTTAGATTTTTGGATTTGTTTACTAGATTAATTCACAAATAGCAAATAAAATAATATAGTACAATCAGATGCGTAGACAAAAAGTTTAGAATCACCCCAGTTTCATATTTTCACCTACTTTTGTTGCTTTAACAAGGGTCAAGAAAAAAAAAATTATCTTATTTCTTACTGTACGCTAATCATTTTTAGTTAAGACTTATAAATTTGATGGGTCCAATATTTAAGCCAATAATTACCATGTAATCATCAGCAAACCACTTAGAGGGCGAATGATAATTAGAGAGTTGATCTGTTCCAATTACCCTTGTCAAACCCAGTTTTGTCTTATTGAAGTGGTTGCTATAAAAGTTAACCACATGGTTGATTAAGTCCAACTTATGGACACTACTAACCCCATCTTTATCTTCACTTAATTACTTTTGAATTTCTTGGTGAGGAAGTCTAACTACTGCACACTTACGCTATTTCCAAGTTACCAACTCCTCACATACTTTTCAAGTGGAGTGGTCTTTACTAGGAAAATCATCAGCATTATTGATGGGACCAATCTTGCATGTTAAAAGTTCATAGTCCCTTTTTTTTTGTTTGGATAAGTCGGGTTTCTGGACTAGCTAGCTTTCGCGCTCATAGCCCATTTTTTTTTTTGGATTTCTTTTTTCTAACTCATTATATGGCCAGGTGGAACAATAAATCTAATTGACTAACTCCATCATTCACTAGCTGAAGGCTCAATTAAAATAAGAACAAAGTCTTGTATGGACTAGCCCATGACGACACAGGAATCAATAGCAAGCGAGTGAGAGTTGAATTCCACGCCGAAAATTTCTTGAGATCCCTGCTGGCCCGGTTGGTAGTGCACCTCGCCCAACCACTAAGGATTTATTTTTGTGTGGATTCTTGAAGATTTTACCTCCATTTTCAATTGCATTAGAATGTGATGGTGGATAAAGAAATGAAAGTTTGCAGTATGCATGCAGGGAAAACAATTTCATAAACTATTCTTAGAACGGATCGGCGCAACTTATATTGATGTATCTCTTTTCATTGTACATCACGTGGTCCAAATCCCACAACGTTTTTAAGTCTGATATTGCATGTTATCGAGTGAGAAAGACGCAGACGAAGTTTAGTTCGCCAAGGCAGTTAACAGTGTGGTGTTCTGTGAGCTAAGTTTAGTTCGCCAAAATAGTTAACGGTAGTGTTTCGTGAGCTATAATTCTAGCTAAATTGACCTGGAAGACAACGTTGTAGTTGCAATCTCAACACCCTCCGCAAGCAGCAAATTTATTTTAAGGAGACTATGTGAAAACACAAGATTCGGTTCGCTTTTATGTATCGTTTCAGTTCGTTAGAACCTGTAATTTCTGCTATTTATTTATTAATGAAATTGTTAAATGGATAGACAAGCAGTGGTTTGTATCGTAACATTTCTTTACAATTTAGGGCATTTTCACTAAATTATTGGTGAAAAAACGTAGGTTATTTTATCATTTTGTTCACACTAATCAACAAGTTTTGGCATTTTAACTTGTTATTCATACTAAGTACTCCCTCCGTCCCATAATATTTGTCCGATCCGCAAAACGGAGACGTAAAAATAATACTATTTTTGTAAGAAAAATTTGAAAAAATTTTAACAACTTACTAGATCTCAATGGGTTCTTTTAACTTGTGAAAAAAATTTAAATTTTTTCTTGAAAGAAATGCATGATTTTGTAGTCTCCGTTTCGCGGACCGGACAAATATTATGGGACGAAGGGAGTAATTAACAACTTGCATGTCAAACAACAACTTCTTTTTCAACAATTTTTTCACTCACATACCCATCTACAACTTATTCACTATTTAAAACAACTTGACATTTTTCAACTTATTCACCTCCGAAAATAGTTAATAACTTGATTGCAACAAATTCTTTTTCAAAATTTATTCACTGCCGAAAACGCCTATCTAACCCAGATCCACTAGAATGGGGCGCTAGTGGGTATCTTTTCTTTCCCTTTTTTCATTACGAAATATGTGACCAACCAACCCACACTAGGCAAAACAATAATTACATCTCAAATTTCATGACCAGTACCATTGAAAGAACAACACCAACAAATCGTTTTGTTTTAACTGGAAAGTGGGTATTGAATAAGTGGTACGGAGTAGTATTTATTATCATAGGTGATGTGTTTGCCGGTTTGAGGAGTGCTAGGTACAAAGAAAATTAGCAAAGAAAATACCCTTAAAGTGTACATGAACGGCTCAGATTCACTGTACAGTACATCTGAGCCGTTTATGTACACTTTAAGGGTCGTTTCTTTGCATATTTTCTTTGCACTTAGCATTTCTCTTGCCGGTTTAGACTTTTGCAGTAGTACTAATTAATGTAACAGTTTAATTATATAGGCAGTTGCCCTTTTGGAAAGCAAATGATGAAGATTGGTGTATTGAACAACAATCCATTGATTTGAGAGTTGGTTGTGGGTGGTTGATAACAACTAACAAGACTTTTTGGAGTAGTGGATAAGATTTTTTGGGAAACAGTGGGTAAGCAGAGATAGATTGCTTATGAACTCAACTAAAATTTTAGAGTTTTGTCCCCATTCAAATTTTTTTTACTTTTATTCAAGTATTTTGAGAAAAAATTATTTTTAGCAAAAAAAAAACACTTTTTGGTCTAAAAAGTGGTTATTTCTCAAAATACTTGGGTAAAAGTTAAAAAAAAAATTTACTTTTCCGATTCCTTTCATCGAGACGAATAAATAACCCACAAAAGTTTGGCGCAAAACTAGCAAATGTGAAAAAAATTCAAATAAGGACACTCTCAGATTTAAGAGTTAAGTTTTTCCTTCAAGACTATGAATTTTTTTGGTGTTAAGGGGATTGATTTTTTTAGCTTTTCATCAAAATATGTGGGCTACGGGAAAAATCAGAAAATTATAAAGCCATGAATAGAAGTTGAAAAGTTCAGAAAAGACAAAGAAATAGATAGTAAACCATCTTTTTCAAATTTATTTTTCTTTAGTGAATATTTTTAACTTTTGATCATAATTTTTCATTATTTTGATTACTCTTGTCAAGTTGAAGGATGAATCCAAAAAAAATGGATGCGAATCTAGCAAAAATTCAAACCAAACAGCATAAAAAGGCTAAATTGCACAACTCTTGTCCGGAAGTACAAATCGCTACGCTTTGCTCTTCCATCTCTCGAGCCCCGAAGAAAATTGGCCCCTTACTTTTCTCGCTCAGTTGTGAAAGTAGTCGTAAAAGAATCAATATCTTGACATAAGCCAAGAGGCCTATATATCTTGGGCCACTCTACCTAGTCGTATATATGAAACTAGCATGCTTCCTAGCTCCCAAGATCTCTTTTCATAGAATTCAAACAATTTCTCCCATGATCTTTATCTATCTGCCACATTGGAAACAACTAACACTTTATGCCAAACTCATCCTAAATAGAAAGAGGAATTCCCTAAACTATACCTTTTCCCTGCACAAATTTCTTTGCATTACCAACATCCAAACATAGTCTAAGACAATTATATCAGTTGTGGATACCTCCCTAACTCTGAAAACTATTTTCAACATTTCAACTACCATTAAACTTTTCTTAAAGGTAATGATATATATAGCTTAGTGTATAAGCTTTATCATTCTAATTCTAATGATCAATTGAGTGACAAAAAAGTCTCTCTTTCCAACTAAGGACTTCCCAGGATTTCTAGGTGTACCTAACCACAAAAAATTGTGTGCTGCGCCATCTGATCCCATTACTCCTTTAGGGTTCCATATATGATATAAAGTACATTATGAAGGATTTCCTTTTTTAGCTAGGGTGGGTGTGAAGCATTTGCATGGAATCTTCAGAGGACGAGGTTATTGTAATCCATGTAAAGGAAAATACTATTATATATGGTAATAACGTTTACTTTTAGAATTATTAATAAACTTTTGGACCAAAATAAATTTCTTTCGCTAAGGAAAAAAAATTAACATTAATTAAAGATAGCCAAACCCACCAAATGCTCTAGCATCAGGCTACTCTGCAATACACTCCATTTTGTGCGGAAATCAATGTGGAGTTTATTTTTGCACTCCCCTAAAAAGTACGGTTAACGATTTAGGAGGTGCGAATTAAAATCACTCCCCTGTCTCAATCAAATGACTCTAAAAGTGAAACACAAATATGACCTCCCTTAAGAATTGGCCAACTTTGGGCCTAAAGCTGGGCCTAGTGGCTTGTTGGGCCTGATAAAAATAAAACATTAAATTATACTATTTAAATTTGACTAATAAAGCAATATTTATGCAATAGTGTTTTTTCATCAAAGGATCTTAGAAAAAAGAAGAGTGGGCAGTGGAACCCTCACTAAATAAAGTGTCCATTATCTACCCAACTAACCGTAGAAGGTAACTTCAATTATGAACATTCGCAAACTTACGTAAAAACCAAATATTTTTCATGTAATTTTAAAGAGGGGTACATAATAGATTCTTAATTCGTCCAAAAATACATCACCAATAAGAACTTCCATTTTATCTTACATTCTTCCCCCCCTTAATTTGACTTAATTACCGTTAAGATAATCAAAGTCAAGGGCCTTAACACATCACCCCCTTCTCTCTCTATCAACTCCACCCGCCCTTTCATATGCACATACACAACCCAATCCCCATTCCCAATCAGACTTGGCATGGGCATTACATAACCCGTTTCCCGCCCCACAGGAAATGGTACGACCCAAGACACATAATAGATTCTTAATTCGTCCAAAAGTACATCACTAAATAAGAACTTCCATTTTATCTTACATTCTTCCCCCTCTTAATTGGACTTACATAGCATTAAGATAATCAAAAGTCAAGGGCCTTAACACATCACCCCCTTCTTTCTCCATCAACTCCACCTGTCCTTTCATCAAATGCATATACACAATCCAATCCCCATTTCCAATCGGACTCGGCATGGGCATCACATAACCCGCTTCCCCGCCCCACGGGAAATGGTATGACCCGAACACCGGCTTTCCCCACCCGAACTCAACTTCCGAAACCGGAAACCGCTGGCCCGAGGATACCACCAAAGCCGGTCCATTGGGCCCATCTTCCCCGCCTGCATAAATTCGAGCCAAAATTGGCTCGGGCCTTTGGGCCTCCACCCAATCAATTAAATCCAAGAAGTGGTCCTTGGTAACAGCAGTTTCTAGAAACTCATGAACCGAATCGGCCGCTGAACTCAACGACTGGTTGGTTAATACTCCAACGGGCTTTTCCCCGTATGGAATCGACAAGACGTTTCCGAAGTAGGAAGTAAATAGTTTCGCCTTTTCCATCTCTCCTTCGCTCAATCTCATCCGTCCATCCACCACAATTCCAAGTTTACAAAATTGCCCTTTTGCTGTTACTCCTTCAGCAACTAGTTTCCATAAAAAGGCACAAAATGTCTCGAGCTTAGTCTTGTGGGCTCCATTGGCACTGGCGAGTAATTGGAGGCGGATGAGTTGGTCGGCCGAGATGTAGTAGATGCGGCTTATGAGGTGGTCGGAGGAGGGATGTTGGGGTTCTGGTGGAGGTGGTAAGGCAGCGATAGGGATGTATAGGTTGTCCAGGGAGGAGGAGTGTAATCCTGCGCTACGGGGGCTAAGGAGTGATCGGCAAAATGATGGTCGGAGTGAGAGTGGCATGGAGCGGGCCGTCTCGGACCATGAGATAAGGAACATGTTGGCGGAGTAAGCGTCAGCCACCCGGTGATCGAACGTGCATGCCACCACAAGTCCGCCACATTTGAGTTTTGTAGCCTGCAACTCCAAAAAACCATTATTTTGCAAGTTAAAATTTTCGTGGGGAAAAAAAACATTTACAATGATGTAGTAATAATGACAGTATATATTGGTTTGAAATTAAGGACTGTAAACAGCACATTATTTCTATTTATAAATCTTTTACAGTTTTTTTGCCTTGAATTACACGATTTGTTACCAGTACCTGTAATCTTTTTCTCTTATTGTAAAACCACATTTATTCTTGGTGGTTAAAACCATTTAAAAAAAAATTTAATCGGATTAGGTATTGTATATATCGTGTTGGTTACAGTTGCATGGGCCAAAACTGAGTGGTTGACACTAGAAAACACATTATTGTCTCTAAGATAGGAAGTTTCTAAATTGAATAAAGTGCTTTCTTGTGATCAAGATTTCTAACCAATAATTTCCATTTTAAGAATCTCTTATACCTATTATATCGTAGTAAAGAACATTTCTAAACAGTGACTTAGATAGAAATATGTATCAGCGGGACACTATGAAATAAAAATTCCAATGACAGCAAATCTCAAACATTCTATTGATCCATGATTTGATGCTTTTTGGCAGCAAGACGGTGGCTTGCGTGTTAAATCACGAGAAACGAACGGGAGTTTTCAAATTTTGAAACAGTGTTTTATTCACCCATATATTACGAATCCTATTTTTTAGTTATTGAATAGAATATCATTTATATGTGTGTGTTTGGGCGAGTTAATTGAATTATATAAAAAGCAATAGCTCTTTCAATTCAAATAAAACTAAAACAATAATGAAGATAAAAATTGCAGTGGAGGCCTGTGCCCCCAATGAGCCTTCATTGGCTAAGGATGAGCACAACGAGCTCTTCACGTTTTTCGTAGAAAGGATTTATTAATCAAAAAGATTGTACAAGGAACATACACAATGATTAAGGAGGCTTGATGCAGTCCATGAAAACAAGACATGAAAATGTACTGTGGATCTGAGCCCTTCATTTTTGTTTCATGGACACTTTCATGTATTTTTTTTATGTTTCGATGAATATTAGTAAAGATTAAGGATAGGACGAAATTACAACGCGCGCGGGAGATGCCCATGGAATATTGAGGCGCAAGTGCAGCCGACCTGTTGGGCCCTCCATATATGGCTTATCCCAGGCCCAAAAAGATAGTACAAAACGTTCATTTTATTTAGTTTGTTGGACATGGAAAACTACATGAAAGAAACACGGGTGGCACGAAATAAACATGTGTGGCATGAAAAGAATTCAAGAACTAGCTAGCATGATATTTGGAGTAAACATGATGACAAAAGTGGTCCTATCACGTGCCTGATAATATTTCTATCACTGTGATTTTTTGGAAATACTAATATCTAGCAATAAGTGTACGTACACTACACTAACACACTACACCATTCACTACATTTTTTATGAGCTCGTTTCGGGTCTCACAAAAAATATATAAAAATATCCATAAATTTTAAAATAATATTTTAGGAAGCCCTGTAAAAAATCAGTTCTAACGGATATCGGTAAGTATTATTTCTAGATTTGTAGGAGCGGAATTGCTCAACTGCGTAATTTCGGGCATACGAACCCAGAAATAATATTTACCGATATCCATTAGAACTTTTTTTTACAAGACCTCATAAGACATTATTTTAAAATTTTCGGATATTTTTTTTTGTATTTTTGTGAAATCCTAAGTGGGCTCCACAAAAAATATAGTGAATGGTGTAGTGGTTTAATGTAGTGTATAGCAATATCTACTAGACAAGGAACAATTTTGATTATTACTGATAATAAGTCTAGGTACACTACCTCCAACTACTACACCATCCACTACATCTTTTGTGGGGCTCATCCAGGATCCCAAAAAAATACATAAAAATATTCATAAATTTTAAAATAATATATTATAAGGCCCTGTAAAAAATCAGTTCCAACGGATGTCGAAAAGTATTATTTCTTGATTCGTAGTGGCGAAACTGTATAGTTGAGCAGTTTCGGCTTTACAAATCAAGAAATAATACTTACCGATATCTGTTGGAGCTGATTTTTTACAGAACCCCATAAAATATTATTCTAAAATTTATGGACATTTTTCTATATTTTTTTGGGACCCAGAATGAGCCCCACAAAAGATGTAGTAAATGGATGGTAGTATATGTAGCATCTCTCTATTACTGACCAGGGAAGAATGAAATATAATTGAAATTCACATCTCTTTCTTGTGTTGAATAATAACGACATTTCTTGGATAATTTACAAGCCCAATTCAAGTTCTGGTGCATGGGATTTTTTCACCAAGAACATCTTCAGAGAGAGAGAGAGAGAGAGAGAGCAATACGGCCAATACCTGAACACAAAGCACCCCTTGCTTCTTCTTAGGCACCAACTTACCTTCAACACTCTCATCAGGATTATAAAAGTCAAGATCACAGAGGTCCACTTCAGCAAAAGCCTCAATGAAATCAACTCCTCTGTTATTACAGAGAATCTCAGGCTCACCCACAGTGTTCTGGACTATCTCCCCAGCAAATGGGTAGTAGGAAACCAGAACCTGGGCCAAGGACTTCTTCAAGCCACCGCACATGGACCCAAATGTGGATAAGTTGTCCTCTTCTGGGGTCTTTTTGTAACAAAAGAAAACTCCCACGTCCACCGTCGGCAGCAGCAAGTCCAGGTTGGACAATGGTAGCCAATGCTCCTGCATTGGCAGCACCGTCGCCACCACCTCTTTCTTGCTCACCGCCACCGCGAAGTCTCCTTTCGCAACCATATTTTTTTTAGAGAGAGAGAGAGAGAGAGAGAGAGAGAGATGGGTTGATATGGGTGGTGGGATTCTGGGAGATGGGGGCTTGATTTATAGGAACTTTGGGGTGGAATATTTTTTTTTAGTTAGAAAAGTCCGCAGTCCTTTTTCTGGTTGTCACTATTAATCTAGGTGATATAAATAGACAATTAAACCAACTAATTTAATTTTAAATATGAGGGTGTGCAAAAAAAAAACCGTGAATCCAGTCCGAACTGGTTTGAAATGCGGGTTTGGTCCGGGTTTTTGGTACTTTGATTCGGACATAGTTCAGAAACTAGAGAATCGTTTAAAAGGAAGTCCGTTTGAGATTTTATGGTCGTGATTTTATAAGTTGGGAATGATTCTAATCATCAATATATTATTTGTGTTAATTGAAATACATCCCATAGAAAATAGACAAAAGTTATTCAGTGCTTTTGGGACATGCCTAGGGGCGATATCGATTGAGAAATTGTCGCAGGCTGCACAAACTCAGTAGATAAATTTGTAAGGATTAGTGATATTGTAATAGTTTTAAGATCTAATTACATATAATTTTTTAAGTTCAACGTATATGTGAAAATTTCAAGTGTTCTTCGATACTCTATCAATACTTTTCTTATCTTAGTGTTTGTGGTGTCAAAATGGCAGTGAGCGGGACCCAAGGAATAAAAACGGGGCCTCATCTGCTGTGATGGAATCTGAAAAAACAGTCTTTAAATTTATCGCTACATGAAGGCCAGGGTTTGGCCAAGTGGTCTTTCATCATGAGATCACATGTTTCATTTTTATGGAGGCTAAATTAATATTTTAAATATTGGGGCCATTAGAGGTAATGCTCGGTCATTACTTTTAGGGTTTCGAAATTAGTCGAAGTGCACGCAAGCTGATCCGGACATTCGATTATCAAAATAAAAAAAGTTGGACTTTATCGCACCCCTAAGCCACATCAGAGCTAGTTAAATCTTGAGTAACCTCACCTAATGTGGTCGAGTCTCCGTCGCCCAAATCAAATCACATATTGTCTCCTTAATTCGTACTCCCACATGCACGCATCCGGTCCGCACACGAGAGAGTGTTAAATTTTATCTCATACTACTCATCTAAACCATACATCCAAACCTGCAAGTAATCTGTGGGTATTGATTTACCGTTGGGTATACTCCAATCCTCCTCTGTTTCTAATCATTACATTTGTGGTAGCAGTAAATCCTACACAAATATTTGGTGGGTGTTTCTTTTAAGGAAGAGGAACCCTCCAACCAATGTAGGAAAGTTAACCACTCTATTTTATTAGATAAAAACAAGAAGAAAAAGGCTATATATGATGCTGTTCTTTGGCATTCTACACCCAGCAAATGCTGGAGTTACATTTTTTGAGATGAAGAAATTTTTTTACTTACCTTTGAATTTGAGTTAAAAAGATTAAACGGAATACGTGAAAAAAGGCTTCACAATAAGGAGAAAGCATTCCAACAATGTTGGCACCGAAACCCTTAACAATCATATGCCAAACACGGACCCGAAAAGAAGAAATATACAAGTTGACAAAGGACAAACCAAAATAAAAATTACATATACAGCCGGCAATGGCCTAAAGCCATGGTTGCGGCCAGCGGCAGAGCTTAGATTGGCCAACACTGGGGTCAAATAGCTCTAACATACTCCTTTCGTATCAAAATGATAAAATTATGCCAGTATTATAATTGGCCATGTCTATGTATCTTTATTAATTATTATAGCTTTATAAAGTCAGGTCATTCTCACACAATATATCATCTTTAATTTAAAAATCAAGTACTTATTTTATTTTATTTTTTGCCCCGCAAAAGGAATGTATTAATCTTTGAAAAAGAAATACAAAGAATAAACGGACCAAGCGCACAACAACTAGCGCGCCACTTGAGACCCAAAAAAAAAAAAACCAGGAAGGCAGGACGCTAACCAAAAGTAAAGACTCTACAAAAACCAACCAAGCTGATGGGTGCATAAATATGCCTATTTACGCCCCCTAACTTAGGTTTGTTATGTCCATTTAGCGCATTACTTGGGGTTTAATATTTGTTAATTGCGTTTCAAGACTCTTGATGCCGATGGATAATATTTGGAGTTAAAAGCGCAATGTCTGATTTTATTTGGTGCGAAATCAAAGTCGGTGAACAGATTAATTGGAAGGATGGTTCCGAGCCCTGATTAGCAATTCATTCGCTGATGTTTTGGTACAAAGATATCAAAAAGTATATCTGCATAAAATAAAGTTGGGCTTGTGGGTCCTATGGAAAAAAGGCACACATGTATTTTTAGTGGGCCAAAACGAGAATAGGGAAAAAAAGAGAAAAAACAAAAGAATCTCATCCAAGGTTTTACAAGGCAGCAGCTTATAAAAGAAAAGGAGGACTTTTCTGACGGAAAAAAGGAAGAGTCATTTTACCACCACACTCGTTCACACATTCACACTCACAACAAGGGTGGATCCCATATACACTATACGTTCAGTGTCTGTGAGCCCCACTCTTATTGTGAGTGTGGGTATGTGAATGGGTGTGTAAATGGATGAAGAGGGGGCTGCGGAGATTACTTTTCGTAGGCTGGAAGAAAAAAAGTGCCGATCACCTTTTTTTTCGACTGCATACCAAAGAACGGGGCTGCCATCAGGAGGCAAGGTTTGTTCTGAATATTGTTTTTGCAGTTTTAAATCTTACGTTTTTTACTTCCGTTTCTTTGCCTTTCAAGTTTTTAAAAATTTGTTTAATTACTTGCATTTCAATAACTCGTTTTAATTTTTGTTTTTAATAAAAGTTATTCGTTTGTTCTTGTTTGGTTTGGATCTCTTATTTCTTTTCTGTATTGAGTAATAGAAGCATGATTCATATTAGAGTTTCTTCTTCATTATGCATAATGATGTTTAGTGAGTAGTTGTATAGGTAGGGTCGCGGGGTGATTAGCATATTGTGACCAATTTGGGTACTGCTTCTATTTTCAAACAATAAAAAAGATAATTTTAAATTGGAAAAATACTTCACGTGGACGAACCCGGGCATTGTCGGAGCCCATGTGAACTGGGGAATGGGGGTCCAAAACCCATTCTTCGTTGCGCATGAGTAAACGACGACCATAAGGTTTCGCATCTTGCGGGGTATCTTTTCTAAACTAAAGTTGAACGTTTTTTAAGAACAGTTAATGGAGCAAGTTAATCCGGACTGGTCACAAGTGCTACGAATCCTACGACCGTACCTCCTTTTAATTATCTGAAAAGTACAATCAATTTCTAGGTTTTAGTTGGTCTCATCAAAACGACAAGGGGTGACTACCTAAGAGCCCATTTAAATAGTAACAACCCGAGTTTTTAGTTAGCACACACCACTGTCTCTGTGAATTCGGCTCCGAACTTACCGGATATTGTACTACGTCGATTTTCATCCTATGCTTGGAGCAACCCATTAATTTAGGAGTAGGAAATCGTCAAGCACAAGCCGAACCACCTAAAACACATACCTCAAGACCAAAGAAACTAAGATGAACCAAATGCAACCTCCAACATGAAAAAACAAACATGAATGCTACTAGGAACCTCAAATTCAAAAACAAACACCCAGAATGAACACTGACCGAAACACCATCACCAAACGGAAGCATAAGAATTAAAACTCTAGAGAGAGCGATGCACCCTCATCCAAATTAATTTGCAATTTCTCCATCCTCCAAAACATCAAAATCACCATTCTCCCTTTTAGCCGAATTCTCAAGCTGGATTTCAACATATTTCCTCAAATTCAAATCAATCCCTCCATGATATTTTACTCCCGACAAAGTGCCTGTGTCTATTATCTTACAGGCTCCCTTAAGTAAGATAGAGTTCCTATTGTTAATGTCGAAGGAAGACAATTAAAGAAGAAGAAATTACTTATTTTAGTTAGTAAAACACAACCTCAATAAAAATTCGTATAGTGAGATTATTTTAGTTAATGGAACACAACCTGAGTAAAGATTTGTATAGTGAGATTGTATGGTGGAGTTATTACTTCTATGTTTCTGATATATTCCCTTCCGAACGTTAATTCGCATAATGCTATATACTCGAATTGTTCTAATTTGACTTATAAATGGTTTCATGATTTTTTTTTCATTGGCAGAAAAATTTATTAATCAACCGTACATAAATGGGATTACGATAGAAAGTATCACAACCGCAACAATACATCCCAACTGGGTTATCACCTATGGCAACGGACAATCATATGCATTGCCTAAAACTTGTTTGCCATTTTCTTAAGCAAACAGATCAATGTAATGTGTTTGTTTAAGCTTTAACCATGTCACGGCGGCAATTTATACGGTTTGCCATCCCTTTCCACGGACCGCTCAAACCTCTCTCTCTCTCTCTCTCTCTCTCTCTCTCTCTCTCTCGTACCACTGTGTAAACTCTATTGACCTTACATTAATTAATTATCTGATTAATGCATGACATTAGCTGAAATTGATGTTGCTCCTTCCCTTAATGACATCACTACTCTCTCTCTCTTTCTCTTTCTCTCATCATTGAGTGAGCACGCTTGGAGTGGTTAATCATTGCTTAGCTTAAGAATGAGATTGATTGCAATGACGACAATGGAAGTGTGATTCAGCCATTTATTTGAAGATCTCAATGGAAGTGTGTTTTGAGAGCAAATATATTTGGAAATGAGAAAATTTTCACAAAGCGGCGCAATCTATCTCTATAGACTTTTTTATGGTCGTTCCGTGAACAGGATATTTCCGGAGCGGCGCAATCTCAGTCGTCCATTCGCGCAATCAATGACAGAGATTCGTTTTCAATTATAACCGGTCACAATTAACTTTTGCCCAAAAAAATTTCATTGAAATCTAGACCGTCCAAAACACTTTTAGACGGCAGTCATTCACTTCCGTAAAGAAATTTTTCTCTCATATATTTGATATATCGCTACACAAAGTGGATAGAGAAATAAATAACATGGATTGATTTCAATCACAATATTATGCCATTTGAATACTGCAATCATTCTACAATCATAAACACTTACACAAACTCACTCGCATTTATATTAAGGCCCACATACACTATACCTCCAGTTTGAGTGAGCCCCACCAAAAGATGTGAGTGTGTGTATAAAGTGTTTGTGTGAATGAGTGTGTGTGTGGTTGAATAATAATTGTTGAATACTGATCACCATTTCCACAATCAACCTATTGGGAACATGTGTGAAGAATTGAGTCTTGGATCTTAATATACAATTCGGTGGCTTATCACTTAAGGGGCTTAGCCTTTTAAGTGGTCATTCAATGTATATATATTATGTTCATGTGATGTGGTCTGAACTCCGTGGATATTCTCCAACAAATTAGGCCTACGCACACACATTAGAACCTCAGGCGGATCAAACTCCTAACACAACAATGCACTATAAAGGACTTTATTATAGAGCGATACCAGATCTTGAATCATTTACACGCCCCACTCATGGTGGAAACCTAATTAAGTTCTCTTGATTAGAGTACTGAATGTTAACTTTTATTTGTAAGTCAGAGTGTTTGGACAAGCTTACGCATATCTTAACTAATTTTTAGGGGCCTGATTACACTATTCATTAGTCAGACCCCTTAAAACAAGGACATCTCCCGTATAGACTAGTCCCATAAGATCTGACAACACTAGCGAGATTTCAAAATTGAGAGTATATACTACTTTAGAAGAAAGCAAATCCCCCTAGCTTACACTTGTCACCTTGCATTAATATAATTTTCAACCACAATTCTTTTCTTTTTTAAAAAGTTCTACTTTTTTTTTTATCGGCAACAAAATTTTATTGAACTCGACAAAGGATAAATCGAGATGGTCCACTGTAGATACAAGAAAAACTTAAATCATAGAAAAGGCCAAAGGAAAAAAGAAGAAGAAAATTTCAATCGAAACCAGAGGGCAGCATGTTTATGAATTTTGCCCCATTCCGTATCATGTAGCATAAAGATGTCAGGAATATTAATAGAGGCAAGTTTCAGAGCATCAACAGTCCATCCCCAGCAAGCACACCCATAGATAATGATAATATATAGCCAAAACTATACTGTCCAAAACAGCACTGCAAAGACTTTGCAGCAACGCCCATATCAGAAGCAGGACAACATCCATATATCATTTCAGCAGATAAACAAAGTATTTTCAGCATCTCTTAGCCCTCCTAGTGGTCGGAGTTGAAAGAGCAAAACAGGAATGATAGCACCAGATTATTCTCTTAGCCGTCTAAAAAGTTCTACTATTACACAGGGTTTTTTTTTTAACTACCAAACTATGGATCCACCATCACTAGGTTTCTTATATGATTTTTTTTTCCCCCCTTATATCCTGACTCTTTAGTCTTTAATTTAAAATCTTCTTATAATTAAAGAAATCCCTTTTTATTTTTTTGCTCGGCTAAAGAATTTTATTAATCGTTGAATCTGAAAATTACAAAGAAATCCCAAATTAGAAATTGATTGGCCTAATGAAATATCTAAGAACTTATCTAAATTGGAAAAACTAAATAACATAAAACTTTGACTTCAAAATTAATTTGAAGCTCCATGTTTTTAAGCATCCTGACTTTCAAACCTAATGTCAAAAAAAAAAATTTTGGTTTTTGAACGGCAAATACCATTTCAAAGTTATATGAAGTGTTTGAACAAAATAAGAAATGTCCGCAATTTATCCTGTTGTCGTAGATTGATTCATGTGTGTACGTTGTATTGATGTTGTATGTGTCAAGGGCTATGCGAAGTGTGCATTTTCAGTATGATGCAAGATGTTTGACATATTCTATCATTGATACTTTCAATGACATGTAAGAATATCGAGCACCATTCAAGATGCCACACTTTTATATGTTCCGTTAAATTACTACTTTAAATTTTTATACTCTGCATGCGTTTGAGAAAAATCGTCGGTTATACTATTAGTTGTTGTATGCTAATTTCATTTTGTAAGTTGATAAATATTCAATCTCTCCATTCTATTTTTGGTCTACATATTCGTCACCACTAGTAAAAATTTATAATTCCGTCGCTGTTTCCAGGTAAATATCAACACCAAATTAAGGACATGTTTTATAAAGTTATAAAGTTAAGCCCTCTCATTCAATGAAATCAAGCTTTCTGTAGACAAAATATTATTCTTCATTTATTTACATGTTTTTATTCTACTCTTAGTCCTTATGGCTAGCGAGGACGTACTATTATCGTCTTCAACAATGCTTCTTCAGGGGTTAGGGAGATTGGGGATGGTATTAAACCTAAAGTGGCTATATATGTGGATTGAAGACCAAATTTGAGATCAAGATTTACACGGTGGAGGAATTTTAGGGTTACCTTGTTGGTATTCGAAAGCTGAAACCATAGTCGTGTTATTGAGAAGTTTATGTTATCTTCCAACTCTCGGTTGGATGATTTTTAGTTTGTTTTCTCTTTCTTTTTGGCAGCTAAGCAACGTTGTGCTTTTTGCCTCTCCCTCGATATAACCTTATCAAGTTTTGTAAAAGTTTATTTTGCAGATCAAAAAAAAAACAAAAACTGCATGTTCCCTCGTGTTTTCTTTTCTTTTTTTGATCCAAGGTATTCCTTGTCAGCTTGCACCTACTTTAGATTAATTCCTACAGCCCCTTCCACAACCCTTTATCTTTTTATTCTAAGCAATCAAACATGGCCTAAAATGCTAGGGTTGATATCATAGCATTTGCTTGCGGATCAAAAAAAAAACACAACACATTTGCTTAGTATATATTAATCGATGATTGATTGATATGAAGTTTCTTGATCACTATTCGACAGATTAAATTGGACATCCTATGGAATTGTATGTTCTCTCAATATTGGTCAAAATTGAACCACAATGCAATTTCGGCCTATACCATTCATAAAATTTCTTTGTCATTCAAAAAAAAATTATCAAATTAATGTAAGCAGTCAAAATGGCACAATCAAACATCGCGGTTTTTTTTTTTTTTTTTGTCGATATCTATTTTAATTGGTGTCTTGCTACTTGGGTATTGGAAATTCATGACTGGTCAAGTAGTATGTGCTAATCTATTTGGGGGATAACTTCTTTTTATTTTCCCTTTCTCCTTAATTATTTGCTTGCCGTAATTTTCTCTCACCCATGTACTATTTTCTTATATAGAAATAAAAACATGCCGTAAAATGGGCAAGGTTGTTTTGAAAGAGTCCTGCTATGAGCAAGGACAGTTTGCAAGGAACCACGTAGGGACAAACGCGTTTGGCCCCATTTCGGGTCCCGAAAAAATCTAGAAAAATATTCATAAATTTTTGAATATTATTTTATGGAGCCCTGTAAAAAATCAGCTCCAGTGGATATCGATAAGTATTACTTTTGAATTCAGGAGGGTGCTTGGCACCTTTATATATTATCCACAGGTGGGAAAAAAATTTAGTCATCGTCTTCTACACGAAATAATGTTACGAAGATATTAGTTTGTCAATTTTCAAATTTCCAATTTAAGAAGGTAATTGGGAATAAGTCATCGTCTTTTCCACGGAATCATTTTGAGTAACGCTACGAAATTGACCCATGTAAACTAGTAACACATAGAGCCGCCACTGCATACCACAGAGATACTCATTAAAATAAGGGCAAATTTTCGTAGTAGTCCCTATAGTTTTATGGTTGTCTTACTTTCGTCCCTCTAGTTTCAAAGTGCTCGAATTTCGTCCCTGTAATTTGTTTTACGTTCCAAATTGGTAAAATCATTAACACCGTTAACGAAACTAACGGAAAAAAAAAAATAAGTGTTCCAATTTTCAATCCGTTTGAACCGGTGTGAAGATCTTATTTTTTTGATCATTTTATCCTAAATGATCGTAATGAATTTTTGCCTCTAAGGACTTTCAATGAGCACCCTAAGAGAGCCATGAAACTAAATAAGAAGTCTTCGGGTGCTCATTGAAAGGCCTTAGAGCCAAAAATTCATTACGACCATTTAGGATAAAATGATCAAAAAAATAAGATCTTCGCACCGGTTCAAACGGATTGAAAATTGGAACACTTATTGTTTTGTTCCGTTAGTTTCGTTAACGGTGTTAACGATTTTACCAATTTGGAACATAAAACAAACTACAGGGACGAAATTCGAGCACTTTGAAACTAGAGGGACGAAAGTGAGACAACCATAAAACTACAGGGACTACTACGAAAATTTGCCCTTAAAATAAAATTCAGAGGCCGAGTGACGATAGATCGAGTTGATCTGTTCCAATTACGTACGTACCTCGTCAAACCAGTTTTGTTTAATTGCAGTGTACGTTGCTATATACATATACTTAACTAAATTGTTCATCAACTAATTAGTTGAATTTCTGGGCGACGAAGTCTGAATAATGCACACTTTTATTACCATTTCCAAGGCACCAACTCCCCACGTGTCAACAAGGATGGAGACAGAGGGGGGCTAGTAGGGGCGATCGCCCCCCCTATAATTCTAAAAAAATACTACTATTACATTGAAAAAAAAAATACTATTATTACATTGGAAAAAAAAACTTATTATCAAAATGTATAGTCAGTAGTCTCGCCCCTCTCCAGAAATATAGCTCACCTCCCCTACGCGTCATGTCAGTAGTAGTGAATAAATACTCATTGTAAGATTTTTAAATGAGCCAAAGTTCCACATTATATTCGGATAAAAAAAATCCACATTACACACTAAAATCGATGGAGACGGATACAAAATCACCAATAAATATCCATTACAAAGAGACATTACCAACTTGGGCTACTTTATGCATGGAGTCTGATTACAAGGTTTTTCCAACGACTTCTATTCTATGATAATGACACTGAATTGGCTTTGGCAAGTCTTTGCATGCTAGCTGTTGTACCGAGCGGCCAGTAAGGATATGGCCATCAGCGGATCAAAAAAAAAAAAAAAAAGGATATGGCCATCAATCCCTAATGATAAAACATGAGGTTCTCAATCAATAGTTGCAAGATTTTTCGAATCATGAGGTTCTCAATCAATTGTTGCAAGATTTTTCTAAAACAAAACAGAGATGAAAAGATGAGGAGATGCTATTATTGTCTATTCTCTGATAATTACATATGTATTTTCCAAGTCTTTGTGGCTCTATGGAATCCAAAGAAATATGCCATGAGTGATCGTAAGATTTTTTGAACAAGTCAAGCTCACATTGTTATACAAACGGAACCAACACGGAGAGATGAGGAAAGACTCTTCTCATCAATTCTATGATATAATGACATGCGACTTTGCCAAGTTTTTGTTGCTTTATGGAGTTCTAGTAACATGGCCGTTAGTGATTGAAAGATTTTTATAGCAGAGTCAAGACTCAAGACCCATCTAATAAACATGGATAGAGAAAGGAAGATTTCTATCGAAATTGATAACTCTGGCGTACATGCTACCTTGCTAAGTTATTGTCACGCCGTATTTGGTCCCCCAAAGATATATTAGTTAAGGTGCATACACAAGGATGGAGTTAGGAGCGGGGTCTAGTAGGGGCGGCCACCACGACAAAAATTTTAGAAAATGCAATTATTATATGTAAAAAAAAGTTATCCCCAACATATATAGACTTGCCACCCCTAGATTTTTTGAAGAAAGGAGATCCAAAATACTATTCCAAAATTATATTAGTCTTTTTTGTACTCCATGTGCAAACGACAATCATTTGCTATAGTTTTATTATGTTATTTTAATTTTTCCTAGAGTCGATGACTATTCATATTGCAATGCATGTTTTTTTTTAGTATACATTTAATTTGCGGACTCAGGGATACTGCCAACCGGGGGTGCTTGACAACGATGTCAAGCGGTCAATCCGCCCTTTTATGTACTTAGATTAGATCCGAGTCGTCTGTGCCGAGATGAACGGCCGCTTGGCACTGCTGACAAGCACCCTCGCTAGGCAGTATCCCCCAATCCCTCGAATTTTGCCACTGCTGAGGTAAAATCCTGGCTCCGTCCCCGTCTGTCAAGTCAAGTAGTTTTAATTTACTGGAAAAATCATCAGCATTAATTATTGACGGGACCGATGTCACACGTTAAGTATTTTTTCTTCATGCATGTTAAGATCATATTCCTTTTTTTTTTTTTTTGGAATCCCTTTTGGATAACTCAATATTCGGTTCGGTGGACCAATATTTTTTTTTTTTTAACCTATTTTTTGTTATAAAAGGGACCAAGCCCAAACCGCAAGGATATGACCTTGAGAAACTCTACACTAGGACATGCCTTAGCTGTAGCAAAACAAGACTCTGATTAAAAAAAAAAAACGAAGAAGCCAAACTAGGCTTTACAAAGGACCTCAACAGGAAAACCCCCAATCTAGAATCAAGCCTTGGTTCTTAGCAGTCCTAGTCACCCACCTCCGAGAACTCATACAAATTTAACTTCCTCCACGACCAATCTTTCCACTGAAGCAGAGTCATGACCAATTAATTTGGGAGAGAGACTATCTCCATCGTTCACTAGTTGGAGGATCATTAATTAACACCCGGGCAAAGTCTCGTGTGGGATTAATGGCCCAAGACACATGAATTGATAACATGTAGGTTGAAGTCAAGTATCAGACCATGGCTTTAATTCCTTAAGAAACCTGGATACTAGATGACTATCACTTCCCCATCCTTTAACGCCTTAAGGGTTCATTTTTGTGTGGATTCTTGCAGAAAGGTATATCCAAGTTCTCGGAGAATCAAATGTCCTTTGTGGTGAAAGAATGGCAACAGTAGTGTAAGAAGTATGGATGGTGTATGAAGTCTTGGTCCTGTAAATGTGTCAGTAGTAAATGTGGATGAATAGTAAATGTGTCAGTAGTAAAGTCTTGTAATAATAAAGTCCCAATTATATGTGGTACTATTGCTCTGATGTAATTAGTGATGCAAGCAGTTGTACTGGTACCTCCTCCTTACGCCTATAAAAGGAAGATTCTACCAATTGTAATATCCAAGTTAATATTTTCAATACAATATCTTGTGTCTTGTGTTCTCTCTACAATTCTCTTTTGATCCTAACTTACTTTGTGTTTGTACCCACTTCGTATCTGTCAATTAATAAAAAACTGGACGGCCAATGAGTTGAAAATATTTAATTGGAAGACTAGTTCCAGAACCATCTACAAACATGTCTATTCGTGACCAAATTGACAGACACGAAGTTGGTACAAACACAAAATAGGTTAGGATGCACAGGATATTGTATTGGAAATACTGATTTGGATATTGCAATCGGTAGAATCCTCCTTTTATAGGCGTAAGGAGGAGGTATCAATACAATTGCTTGCATCACTAATTACATCAGAGCAATAGTACTACATATAATTGGGACTTTACTATTACAAGACTTTACTACTGACATATTTACTATTCATCCACACATTTACTATTCATCCACATTTACTACTGACACATTTACAAGACTTCGTACACTTACCATACTTCTTAAGGAAAGTCTACAATATACACCCCCTAAAAAGATGTACTATATGCACCTATTTTAAGATTTATTCGTAACATTTTAGTATATTTCGTAACTTTTCTATAATTCATAACATTTTAGCAGTATGATTCGTAACATTTTCATTATGATTCATAACATTTTGGTGTATCTCATAACCTTATACGATTCGTAACTTTTTAGCAATACGATTCGTAACATTTTCTCTACAATTCATAACATTTTTGGGGGTGCATATGATACACACCCAAATAAGGGGTATGTATTGTAGTCTTTCCCTACTTGTTACACTACTATCGCCATTCTTTCACCACAAAAGACATTTGAACAGTACAAACCAATAATTTCACCCTCTCCCGGTCTATAAAAATGATCATCAGCTCGGATCATGATATTGTATATCGAAGGATCACATTGAAGTGCACTATAATTCTTTAGTACGTTGCTGCACTACAGAGCAACCGATGCCAAGATCGATCGATATCTCAAATTCCAAGACAAATTCCATGTGAAAGAATGCATCAACAAATCTTTGTCTTGAACTCGAACTGGAAAGTGGTCATTGAAAGTTTTTAAAAGTGGAAGACACTCTAGCGACAGACATGACAATTTTATAGGCAGTTTAAGGAAGAAAATTAATGACTACATGGACAAACATAACTATCCCTTTCCAATAGATTGGTGTATTGAGATTTAAAGTTGGTGTATTGAGCAATCCATAGGTTTAAAGTTGGTTGTGGGTGGTTGGTAAGAAGACTTATTTGTTGGAAAACCCATTATACATTGGATTAACAAAAATACATTTCTCAACTAGATTGTGTTCCCAATTTGCATGTAGGTGTTCTTCCCTCCGAGGGTCTTTTTCTTTCTTTCTTCGCTTCTACCCTATAATGGACTTATTTCTTGCATTGACTGAGTTGTTGGGTTTTGGTAATTGTCTCGTGAACTCTCGCAATTGATGAAGTATTCCGGGTTTTTACTTTGGTACTTCATATATGCTATAAATGATCTCTTCTATCGATTGACAAAAAAAAAAACAATTGTGTCTGGGTCTTGAATTTATAGAGGGATAACAAAAATAAGAGAATTCTTATTTGTTTCCTTCCCTTTTCCAGATAATTAAGGGTTGGTTTGGACTAAATTAATTAATTATTTTGAAAGACCGTTGATATTTTTAGTGTTTATTAATTTTTATTTTTTTTGGTCAGAATATGTAGGATCAATCACTCAAATTTGACAAGAGGAATCAGAAAATTTTAAAGATCTATGGGCAGTATTTGAAAACTATGCAGAAAAGATACACAAAAAGACAGCAAAGCTCTCCTCGTGAATTTTTTAATTTGTCCCTAGTAAACTTCTTAATTAACTTTTGAATCATAAAAAAAAGGTACTTACATTAATCTCATCAAGACAACTGATGACCCAAAGAAAATTTGGCGCCAAAAAAGACGGACAAAAAGATAATTTGCTCACCGTATCCCAAACGCAGCCTAAATGAATAGAGGAATTAATATTCCCTATTTATATATACTAGTTTGTTTCTTCTTTTTTTTCCAATATTGTATACATCAATGGGAGGTTAGCGGGGGAGTTAGTTAGTCAGTGCACAGGGGGTCCAGATCAGCTGTCCATAGTCTTGAATCCCAAACGCCTCTGACGAGACAAATTTATCTATCCATAGTCTTAAATCCCAAACGCCTCTGACAAGACAACCTTCTTCGCATAACCAAAATCTAAACACAAATATTATATCTTGGAGTAATATTCAGCTATAACTTCTTGAATGCAATGATAGAGAAAACTATATATGACCCAATTTCTTGAATGCAATGATGTATAGCTTATTGCATCTCTTTATCATACAGCGGGTATCGTGCCTCACCTAGCTAGGCACTAGGTCGCACCGATTCCACTATATGGACAAAAAGTCTACCCCACCGCTCATGTTTCACCACTCCCTCCACCGCTCTCAATTTTACCAATCAAAAGTGTTTTGAGCGGTTCGGATTTTAAAAAAAATTTCCAGGTAAGATTTAAATTCTTTGCAAACCCAGATCATTGATTGTCAAGACAGACGGTAAAATTGAGCTGAGCAGTGGGAGGCGGCGAAACAGTATGGTGAGATAGTCTTGCTCTTCTAATATGGATTTTGAGTGACAAAAAAGTCTCTCCTCTTTTTTTTTTATTAGGGACTTCTCTTATGCCAACTTTGAATCCTAATATTTCTGGGTGCAGTGTGCCTATCTTTTTCTGTTTAAGGTGTACCTAACCTAATTAACCTGGGAACTTTTGTTCTGCCAACTTATCAATTAGTACTTGTTTTTTAGAGTTCCCTATATATATTTATAGGTAGTGCATTAGGTAGGGTTTCCTTTTCTAGTGTGGGTGAGCCATTTGGCCTTTCATAGGACGAGGTCATTTTGTAATCCCTCTCATATTAGCCAAATAGAGGACAAGATTTTGGAAAATTAATTTGAATTATTAATATGTAGATTATTATTTGATTAATTAGAAAGTTAGCTCCTCATATATTCAGCAAACTAATGGATCTCACAACTGCAAAGAATTTGAGGGTGTTTGCGATAGCCATTGGAATAGTTTGGGGCCTTTGGCAAGAAGTGATTTTTCGGTAAGCCTTCTTTTCTATTGGTGTGAGAATATTATATTATAGTAAAAGTTAGTCGGGTTTACTGTAAAAGGTTTACTTTTAAAGTCAACCTGTTCGTTTGGGTTTTGAAGGAGATTTTAAAGTGTAATGAGTGGAGAGAGAAAGATAAAGAAAATTTATTGAGGACTATGCGCAGAAGTTTTGAGTCTCTCAAACGAACAAGCTCTTAAGTCTAAAATATGGTCTTGAAAGCACTCCAACCCCAAACCTTTTAAAATCATATTTTCGTGCAGCTATATATCTTCTAGGAATTTCAAGAAATCTTAGAATATATTCATAAGAATTCTTAACACACACACACACACAAAAAAAAAAAGAATTCTTAACGGACCCACCTATGTCTTCCAAAAATTAAGAGAATCTCATACAGATAAGACTGGTTAAGTTAACGAGCCAAATGATATTGACATATTATTCAAGCTTGGTTTGAAAAATTAATGATTTGAGAATGTATTAGAGCTTACCTTGTTTTTTCACTTATCATGCGAGTAGATCATAAACGAACATAAATCAGGTTGAACACGAGTCGATCTCAAGTGGATTGAAGTTGATTTTTATAAATCATAAGTTCAATAAGTTGAATAGTAGCTTGTACGAGTTTGGTATTAAAGCTTGTAAAAAAAAATATTCAAGTTAATTTGGTTTGTTCATATAACTAGGGCTGGCAATTACCTACCCCGTCCCCGCCACCAACCTCCTCGCCCCGATCTGAGTGGATATTCCTCAATCTGATAAGTACATGGGATGGGGCTGGTATTTGCTTCTCCCACCCCATTTTAACCTGATCCGATTCCGATTATAGATATTTAAATTTTTGTATGTATATGTCTAAATAAACTTCATTGTTTTGATATAATAATATATTAAGAGCAATATACCAATTAAAAAACACTAGTTTATGTCTTTGTTTTCTTTATTTCTACTTTTTTTTAACTCTCATCAATGATCATTCATCAATATCTTATTTTTTTGTCAAAATCCTTTAAAAAGAACAAAATAAGTCAAATTATTACGGTGAATGAAGACCCGATTATTCTCCGACCCCGGTACGTCCCTGATTTCTCCCGCTCCAATTTCGATCCGATATAGAATGAGGCGGGTTTGGAGGACACTAAATCCGACTCCGTTCAGCCCCATTGCCATCCCTACATATAACCAATCAATCTTGAACGAGATTTTAATAAACAACTGCAAGATCAAATTCAAATAACTTGGTTCGTGTATCAGCTCTACGAATTAACGACCGTCTTACTCTAGCTTGTTGCTACCATTCTAGTTGTACTATTTCATTGCACTCACACAATTATTCCTTATTTGCCTTTTTGTCTTTATTTCCTTTCTTCCATGTGAGAAATCCATGTAATTCACGTTTAATGCTAAAACCTTTGTACTCCGATTATGACAACATTCTAAACAAAAAAAATGTCGTCGTCATTTGTCAGGGAAAGCCCGCCGACACATTTTGTTGAGGGATCCGTCTTCTCTGCAGTTGACTACCGAGAAGCTTATGCAGTCCAATCTGAAACATTTATATTGACAATTAACAATTTCGATCTGTTGAAAATACTATTTGATGGTTGTGATCACTTAAATTGCACATTTGCACTCCAAACCCGGACCGTAGACAAGCCATTTCCTTGGTGGAGCCCCATGTCACCTAAATAGACCGTCCTAAACGTTTATTTCATTAAATGTCCCCATGTCACCTAAATAGACCGTCCTAAACGTTTATTTCATTAAATGTCACAAAAAAGGCTAAGGAAATTACAATAAAACGTGAATAAGAAACCAAAGCAAAGGACATATAGATCACACAACTATTGTAACTGTCATGTCAAACTGTTTATACCCGTTTTTGGCACCACGGATCGGGCTTGCCGTGATCGAAATTCTTTTAATTAGATTGGGCCGAGAGTTAATTGAATTGATTGGGTGATTTTTGGGCCATGGGTGTTTTCCCATTTGGGCCCAAAAAGCACATAGCCCATATAGAGAATTGCGGCCCAAGACCTTTTGGAGGTGCAGCCCATGTTTAATTATGGCCCGAGGCCCTTTAAAGGTGCAGCCCACGGTTTGGCCCATGAGGGAAATGTTGGTTCGACCCATGGCGCATAGCCCACGGTTTTAGGCTAGCAAAAAGGGTGTCGAAATAAGGTGCGGAGCAAGGCCCACTTTTATAGGAATTAGTTGTGCTTTGGCAGTTGAGTTTTTCCAATTCAAAGGCCAATTGACCAAGTCAATTGGCCATGTGGCACATTGCGGCACAAAAGAAGGGGGAAGTTGGGAGATATTTCTACCTAGGCATGGGACACATGTCACCACATGAGAAGCCCACTACCCATGATCAAATGTAACTGCAAATAACCGCCCATGATCAGACATGCATGAAAAGTGGAGCGGTTGAGGGACATGTGGCAGCTTGTGGTGAAAGACTGAAACCGGATTCAGGCCTGAATCAGCTTACTGTTTTGCTTATAAATAGCAGAATTAGAGAAGAAAAACGGGTCCAACACCAATCAAAGCTCAACGCTTACAAACAAAGTCTTCCCAACGAAGCAAACTTTCCTACTTTCAGCAAAGTAGCATATCGAGTACTCCGTGCTCAAACCCCCATTCGAACTAACTTCTTCAAGTAGTTTGAATTTTACTTTTCTTGTACCGCTTTATTATCCCGGAGTAATAAAGTTTACGTTTTCACGTCTCATTTCCTATACGACTAGGAAATATTAAGTCCACAACCGTGTGGCAAACCACGAACCTTCTTACGATCTTTAACCTTTGGGTCGTACACAGTCGTTCTACGATAGAAGTCAAGATTCACGGGAATCTTCACAACAAGTTAGGCGCTACAAGTCTTGGCACGCCCGCGCTCATCGCATTCACGCCTGCTGCCAAAAACGCGAGTTTTCATTGGCACGCCCGGTGGGACCCTAGTCGTTGAAAGGTTTCAAGCATGCCGGCAAAGAAGGCAACAATACCACCACCACCACCAGCGGATGCACCGCAACCAGACCCTCCAGGCAGCCCTGAAGGAGCCGCTGTTGACGTACCGCTGTTCGAGGAAACCGTTCCTCAAATCAGTGCACAAGATCTCAATGACGCCACGGATAGCGTCAAGAATTATATGTTTTTTGCAGGACAGGAGATTTCACGCACCGTGTCACAAACAATGTCTCAGTCCGTAGAGCCTTTGACTCTAGCAATCAATAATTTGATTGCCTCGATGACAGAAAGGATGCCAATTGTTCCTCAGCAACAAGTTCTACCACAATTCGGAGTTTATGGCAACGGCCATGAACAAACAGGTCTGAAGGACTCATTCCCACCACCGCCGCAGGTGTTTTATCAAGCTTCTTCGTCAAACAGCCCTGCACCGGCAGGGGAGAAAAGCAAAGGAGTTGTTATTGGGAAGGAGCCAACGCATCCAACAAACAAGGAACAAAGGGCCGTTTTGCTGGAAAATCCAAACAGGCCTGAAAAGACTGACAAAAGGCCTCCTCACGGAGGACAAGGTGCTGTTAAGGACAAGAACGCGTCTCATGCTCATTCAGTCCCAGAGACTCGGGGGGCAGGCCCAGGCGTGAATCCGCAGGCACAAGAGGCGCGGCCACAGCCGCCTCCGGCGCCAAATATGATCGGAAGGGAACAGGTCTTGGATTTGCTCCAAGAACAGTTAGGGCCTGGATTCAGGTCTGTGGGCAGACCCATGTACAGGAAGCCTCACACGGTGGAGGTTGATGATGAGAACTTTCCCAAGGGATACCGAGTCTCTGAATTTCAGACCTTCACAGGGGAGAGTATGCAGTCCACGATCGAACACGTTGCCCGATTCCAGGTGCAGTGTGGGGAAGTTGGAACGAATGACAAGCTCAAGTTAAAGCTCTTCCCAAATTCTTTGACTACAACGGCTTTCACTTGGTATATCAATCTCCCACCCAACTCTGTTCAGACCTGGGCTCAGCTCGAAGAGATGTTCCATCAGCAGTTTTTTAGGGTGGAACCAGAGATAACGATGGCGGACTTGTCCCGCTACCGTCAACTCCCAAAGGAAGGCGTGGAGTCTTATCTCTCCCGATTCAAGACAGCACGTTTCAAGTGTAAGATTCCTTTGCCTGAGGCCGAATACGTGCGTTTAGCACTGAACGGCCTAGACTTTGAGTTCAAGAAGAAGTTTCATGGAACAGAATTTCGAGACTTGTTCGAACTGTCTGCAAAGGCCTCGCGGTATGAGAAGCTTTTGGAAGAGGAGAAAGATAGAAAGGCAGCCTCTAAAGGGACCTACTATCAAGACCCTAACTATGACGTCGCTGCGGTTGAGACTAAGGCTGACCTTGATGTTGATGTGGCAGAAATCATCAATAGGAAGCCTTATGTCTGCAAGGCCTTTGTTAAGACAGAACCTACGAAGCAAACAGTCCAAGAAGCCTCTAATAGGCCTACCAGGGCTTACACCTTTGACATCACCAAAGCAGAGGCTATTTTTGATCAGCTCTTGACGGACAAGTTATTAAAGCTGCCCTTTGGCCACAAGATCCCAGCACCGGACGAGCTGAAGGGCAAGGAATATTGTAAGTACCATAATTCTTGGAGTCATTCAACCAATAATTGCTTTGTGTTCAGGAATGACATTCAAGATAAGATTGATCGGGGAGAATTCAAGTTTCCCGAGAAAGATAAGCAAGCCATGGGTGTGGATGGAAACCCATTTCCTTCAGGCCTAAGTGCAAACATGGTGTTAGTGAATACGAAGTTCATGCCTAGAACTACACCAAGGCCTAGAGTAAGCTTGGGGGCACCATCAAAAGCAGCATTCAGGCCTAAATCAGACGGCTACTGGGATCCACCCTATGAGGAAGACTCCACTCCCGAAAGGATGATGAGGTTTGAGAAGAAGAGATCTTGGTGGTCAAGGCCTGAAGGAGTCAGAAAACCAGAAAAACCAAGTTGTTCATTGGTTTGTACTGAGTGTGGACATCATGCAGTCCCGTCCAAACCTGTGCTGAAAAGTATAATCGTGGGCAGATCGGAGTTCAGGCCTGAGGAAGTACGCCGGCCAAAAGAGAGATTGGTCAGGCGAGAATCAGTCTTCAGCAGAATTCAGCCAGGTATGATTGAAATAGAGGACGAGCTCAACAATCTCAGAATTTCAGCTCCATCTAGAGGGAAGCCTAGGACTGTTAAGCCTTCTGTCATTCCTCCAAACGAATGGCATAAGGTTGAACATCCTAAGTTTCCCACTCCGCAGCCACCTTTGTCCCGATCCCAGAAAAGGCGCCGCCAACGGTCTAGGCAGGCGGATAGAAGGGCTCGAGAAGAGCTAGATTCAGTTGAAGACGTGATGGATATAGACGACCCTAACGGGAAGAAGCCAATGGAGTTGGTCGCGGAAGAGTTGAAGGGTGAACCAGCCAAGCCTAGGCGTGAACGCAAGCCTCTGGAAAGAACTTACACGGAGGTTGTTGCTGGTTCATCTTCAGTGCAGTTTTCTCGGATCGAAAAGAAGGCCTTACTGGAGAAAACCCTTGAGGAGGCTAGGATTAAGCCTCCTCCAAGGCAGGTTGCTTTGAAGAAAGGAGTTCCTGAGCCAAAGAAACAAGACTCGGGGGGCAAATCACGGTTGAATCCGCAGGCCAAAGAGTTCAGGCCTGGCCAGGCCTCAAAGATGCAATGCAACATGGTGGTTTTCCTTCCATCTGAACTAGAGGTGAAAGATAACAAGTTTACTGCCATGGAAGGCGATATGGTGGAAATGGGTCAGACGGCCGAAATACTGAAGGAGTCCTTCAGTTCAGGCCTGAATGGAGATGGACCTTCAGTAGTAATCTTGAAGGATGAGGATAGAGGCAGCACGGAAGATCAGGCCGCAAGCGTGATATTTGAAAAGCCTTCACCCAAGATGACGGGGCATATCAAGCCCTTGTATATCTCAGGATGTGTGGATGGAATGCCAATTAATCGACTCCTTGTTGATAATGGCTCTGCGGCTAATCTCATGCCTAGGTCTACCATGCTCAAGCTCGGGAAAACAGATCAAGACCTGGTCTCATCAACGGCTACTTTGACCGATTTCACTGGACAGGAAACAACTTGTCAAGGGATTTTGATCATGAATTTAACGGTTGGATCAAAGATGCTCACAACTCCTTTCTTCGTTGTAAATTCACGGTCTTCATTTAACATTCTGTTGGGAAGGGATTGGATTCACGCCTGTCTTGCTGTGCCATCAACATTGCATCAGTGTTTGGTTTTTGGAATCAAGACGATGTAGAGGTAGTTTGGGCGGATCGCAGGCCTTTTCTTGCTTCAACCAATCATGCCGAAGCAAGATTATACGATGAAGATGTCGGCCCAATGAAAGTGGCAGGCCTGGATAAGTTTGGCCGCCATAAAATCGTACCTGTTTCTGCTCATAAGTCGGTAGAGGAGGTGAAGGCACTGTATCGAGAACTAATCGGCCCAATGATCACGGAGTCAAATAGGCCGATTATAGCTGCAACCAAACGATTGTCCCAATGTTAGCAAGGCCTTCAGAGAAAGAGAAGGGCATGGCCTTTTTGGCCATGTTGGCAAGGTTTAAGGCGTATTGGTTAGAGAACAGGCTAAAAGAAGAACAAGAGCTGGAGGAAGAGGGTTATTCGGCCTGTGCGGCCGAAACAATCAACGAAGACGAGACTGCTGAGGAAGACTTGGATGAGATTCGGATGGAAGACCTTGATGCAGCTCCTGCCAAGTTAGATGATTTGAAAGCTGATGTTCAAGATCCTTTGGAAGAAGTTAACCTAGGAGATGAGGAAAATCCTAGGCCTGTATATATTAGTCAGCTTCTGCCAGAAGACGTGAAGAAAAAGCTCGTTGAGCTCTTGACCGAATTCAAGTCCTGTTTTGCCTGGAACTATGACGAGCTTCCAGGCCTATCCAGGGATTTGGTGGAACACAAGTTACCCATTCAAGCGGGTTTCAGGCCTTTCAAGCAGCCACCAAGGAGGATGTCCAATGAAGTCTACTTGCAAGTGAAGGAGGAGATCGAACGCCTTTTCAATGCTGGGTTTATACGTACAGCTAGGTATGTTACTTGGCTTTCTAATGTTGTGCCAGTCCTCAAGAAGAATGGCAAGATTAGAGTATGCGTGGACTTCAGAAATCTGAATTTGGCCTCTCCAAAGGACGAGTATCCAATGCCAGTTGCAGACTTGCTGGTGGATGGGGCATCCGGCCATAAAGTCTTGTCCTTTATGGATGGCCATTCCGGTTATAATCAGATCTACATCGATGAGGCCGATACGGCTAAGACTGCTTTTAGGTGTCCCGGAGCTTTGGGAACCTTTGAGTGGGTTGTAATGTCATTCGGCCTGAAGAATGCAGGTGCCTCATTCCAGCGAGCAATGAATGCAATATTCCATGACTTTATTGGCCGGTTCATGGAGATTTACATCGATGATATAGTGGTCAAGTCCCAAACGTATGAAGATCATTTGGAACACTTGAGGAGGTCATTTTTGAGGATGCAGCAATTCGATCTGAAGGTTAACCCCTTAAAGTGTGCCTTCGGAGTGTCTGCAGGCAAGTTCCTAGGGTTCTTAGTTCACAACAGAGGGATCGAGGTCGACAAGAATAAAGCCAAGGCCATCATGGAGGCTAAACCTCCTACAACCAAGAATGAGTTGCAGAAGCTTTTGGGATCACTCAACTTTTTGAGGAGATTCATATCAAATCTAGCAGGAAAGGTTCAGGTCTTTTCCCAACTCTTGAGGTTGAAAGATCACGACACTTTTGTTTGGGAGGCCGATCATCAGAAGGCCTTCGATGAGATCAAAGGCTACTTGGCAAACGCTCCAGTCCTCATGCCTCCTATCAAGCACAAGCCTTTGAAGCTCTACATTTTTGCTGCAGAAGGTTCTATTGGTTGCCTTTTAGCACAAGACAATGAGCAAGGGAAAGAGCAAGCTGTGTATTATTTGAGTAGGTTGCTAACTCCTTGTGAAAGGAGATATACTCCTATTGAAAAATTGTGTCTTGCCTTGTACTTTGCAGCAATAAAATTGAGGCACTACATGCTTCCTGTTGTGGTTTACATTATGAGTCAAACAGACCTTATTAAGTATTTACTTTCTCGGCCCATTATGCGAGGCCGAATAGGTAAATGGTCTTTGGCCTTAATGGAGTTCAGTTTTCGATACATCCCTCAAAAGGCTGTAAAAGGTCAGGCTTTGGCAGATTTTCTTGCCGATCATCCCTGTGTGGATATCGGCGAAGAATCTGATACAGGACTGAGCGCATTTGAAATCTCACTCACGCCATGGACACTTTTGTTTGATGGTTCAAAAACTCAAATGGTCTCAGGCTGTGGAGTTATCATCATTTCTCCTCAAGGCCTGAGAACAGAGCTATCTTTTCAATTTGATTTTCCATGTACGAATAATCAAGCTGAGTACGAAGCAGTGATAATAGGCCTTGAAATCCTTAGGGATCTTGAGGCCAGAGAAGTAAGGGTGATTGGAGATTCAAACCTTGTAATTAACCATTTGGCGGGAACGTTTAAATGCTATAGCAAGGAGTTAGCCCCTTATTATATGGCAGCGATGCAGTTAATTCAAGACTTCGACAACGTAATCGTTAAACATGTCTCAAGAAGTATGAATACTGAAGCAAACAGTTTGGCTCAGGCCTCAACAGGCCTGAAGCTTTCGCCAGAGATTCTTCACAAGACCATTACCGTCCAAAAAAGGCTACTCCCTTCTGTCAGAAGGAGGGGTTTAGGCCTAGAAGTATTTGTCTCAGACCTTCCAGTAGAAGAGGAAGAAGAGGGTAAGGAGGACTGGCGTGACCCCATTATTGCTTACTTGAAGCGGCCTCATATGGGGGCTAGCAGAAAGGTCAAGAGAAGAGCAATGAGCTATGTCCTCCTTGGAGATGAATTGTACAAGAAAGGCCTCGAAGATGACTTGTTGCTGAGGTGTTTATGCCATACCGAGGCCATGAAGGTAATGGCAGAAGTCCATGAGGGGATTTGTGGAGCACATCAGTCCGGTATCAAGATGAGGTGGCTAATAAGAAGGTATGGATACTATTGGCCTACTATCTTAGAGGATTGTATACGTTTTTCCAAGGGCTGCCAGCCTTGTCAAGCTCATGGCCCGGTGCATCACACACCTGCAACAGATTATCAAGTTGTAGTGAAGCCTTGGCCTTTTAGAGGTTGGGCTTTAGATATAATCGGAATGATTTATCCCCCATCATCAAAACAACACAGATTCATCTTGGTAGCTACAGATTATTTCACGAAATGGGCAGAGGCCATTCCATTAAAATCTGTGGATCAACAGGATGTGATCAAAGTCATGAAGAAAAGAATCATTCACAGGTTTGGAATACCGGAGCATTTTGTGGCCGATAGAGGCTCAGTGTTCTTTGGTGCACAGGTCCGGGCCTTCACAAGCCAATTTAACATACAGCTCTCCCATTCAACTCCCTATTATGCACAGGGGAATGGCCAGGCCAAATCAACCAATAAGACCTTGATTGGAATTATTGAGAAGATGGTGGAAGAGAATCCAAGGGTTTGGCATGAACTCCTTTCTGATGCATTATGGGCTTATAGGACTTCAAAGAAGGAGGCCACGAATGTTACTCCTTATATGTTGGTTTATGGCCATGACCCCGTACTTCCTATGGAGGTAACGGTTAGATCGGCCAGGATCGCATACCAAAATGGTTTGAATCATGCTGATTACAGCCAAGCTATGTTAATGGAAATGGAAGACCTTGATGAGGTAAGGTTAGCTGCCTTAGATCATATGTTGATCCAGAAGCGTCAAGTGGCTAGAGCCTATAATAGAAGAGTGAGAAGGAAAAGCTTCACAGAAGGAGATTTAGTATGGGAAGTTGTTCTACCTTTGGGCACACAAACTTCAAAATATGGGAAGTGGTCTCCAACGTGGGAAGGGCCTTATCAAATTTGCAAGGTGTTCGAAGGTAATGTTTATCTTTTAATGGATTTAGATGGTGGAATGCATAAACATACTATCAATGGAAAGTTTTTAAAACATCATTATCCTACCATGTGGGAAATGAGAGATTTCAATGAAAAACTACCATCAAAGCCATAAAAGAGCAAAAAGGCCTAAACTTCTTTAGGTCACCAAAAATGCCTGAGATTGTTTAGGCCACCAGAAGCATTCACAGTCAAAAAGCCTCAGGATCAGGCTCTGCAAGCATCAAAAGCCCTATGGATTATAGTTCAGGGCTAAATAGAAATACTAATTTATTACAAGGCCGAAGTGGCCTACAGTTCGTCGAGAAGGCTGGATCGGACATTATCCCAAGAATGGGCAAGGCCGTTGAGTTGAACCTCTAACCTTTCTTTGGAGGTCTGGAGGCTTGGCTGGTTGGAAACCAAGGGTTGAAGCTTGATCTTGAC